>JBCAMK010000006.1:1200000-1800000 GCA_038503065.1 Paragyromitra xinjiangensis
GCTCTGTCCAATCCTCCTCCAAAAGAAAACGCCATATCGAAATCATAACACTATTACTAAGAGGAATAATTAACATAGTAAATAGTTCGTAGTAGAAAAAAGAAACTCGTGATCCAAGATGACAAACACAAACAAATGGAATTAGTCCTCGTGCCCTCATATTCATTTCCTTCCTTATCTTCCAGTCATCCGTATCTTCGAACCCCACTCCTAGCCTCCATCTTATCTATATCTTGTCTGCCCAAAGCCTTCCCACATCTTCAACACTCCGCCTACTCATTCCTTTATCCATGAAAACTTTACTAGTTCTAGCCCGCTATGTCTGACGCCTTTTGTCTTCTTTCGTCTGTCGATTAAAAGTTCGCAGAGGAGGATGAGAAAAATGATACTGTATTTTCGGCTTTTGTTTCCGTGCGTGCACTTGGTGTTGTTTATTTCTTATCTTCTAGAGGCCATTTTAGGATTATCTTTGGTGGAGCAATGAGGTCTGGGTGTATTGATCGATAATATCTAACCTTTCACACGCTGATAAAGTTGCTATCCTTGAGACTGTCAACTTTATTTGAAGAGGATAATGCTTATTGTTTGACAAAAATAAAGCCTCCTATCTGGACGTACTTGACACAGGCGTTGTTCGGCGGGTCTGGAACGGCGGCTGTATTTTCTGCGGCGTCTTTGATCTCTTCGATCTCCTTATGACTATCTAAGGGGTTTTTAGTTTTCATGTTTAAGGTTTCTTAGTTAGATTAAGACCACACTCACTTCGGATTTCCTTGGTACGGGCCCAGAGGTGGTTCTGCTCGGTTTTGTCGACAACCCTATGAACCAGAAAGTATTCAGGCTAAAAGTATACTATTTAAGCAAAACTATTACTTATGGGGGTGATATAAGGGTAGCTAACCTTTTCGGTATAAGCAATTTTCTGTTCATCTAAAGCCTCCTTGCAAAGGTGGATTTTGGAAAACCTGGTATAAGTCCTCCTCTTTTGGTTCATGATCTCATATTTGGCTCGTTTATGATCAGTGAGGGTCTGCATCTTTGACTTCAACTCAATCTCGGTCCCACCAGCTCCTTTTTCATTCGTATCCTCATAACTCGGGGGCTGGATATCTTCCTCTTCGTTTTTTAGTTTATCCGTTTCGGCTTGGACTTGGTCTAGTTGCAGCTGTAGTTTGCGAAGCTTCTCAGACGTATCTTCGCAAGACATAACGGTTCCAGCATCGGCCTTTTCTTCAGTTTGCCCACTCGTAGCTCTCTTGAGTAACCGCTTAGCCTCAGCCTCTATTCTGGCTATCTCTTTATCAACCTCCTCCCTCCTTTCTGGCTGCAACTGTTCAGCCGTCTTGTGATCAAACTCTTCGGCGCGTAGCTCCTCGATTTTGAAACCTTCCTCTTCTTCCATCCCTTCCTTATCAATTTTGGGGACTTTCTCTGACCGCGGTTGTAATTCATGGGATTCCTCAGAGAGATCTTCTTTGAGGCCTCCAAAAATTCCGGCACTTGCTTTCCTCTTCACTCGCTCCTGACCAATGATGTCCGTAACCTTTATCCGTTGGTCCTCGGCTCCTTCGGTAATTCCTTTGAAGTTCAGTCGTACGTCTTTTGTGGGAGAACTTGGTGGCGAGGAAAATACGGAATTGGCGCTGGAAAGATATCTTTGCAGAATAAAGCTCGACGCATATGTAGCCACCGTGTCTTCGCCATCTCCTAACTGAATGAGCCTATCTATGACTTCTCGCACGGCCTCTTCGATCCTGTCTGTTGTGTCTTTGACTGATGTAGTTTCAGTGCTGTAAAACTCATCGTGAATTAACATATATTATTTATAATACAAAGATTATTTTCCCGAAATAAAATAGAAGTAAAATAATATTAGTATGGGTACTTACTGCGCTGACAGAAGTAAAGTGATTTTCAATGTCGCCTTATGTGCCTCCAACTGACTTCTCAAATATGTCACCTCTTTCTCCTGTAACGTCCATTTCCCCCTTTTCCATTGCCGTAAAAACCACCCATCGTCCCTCTTGATCCTATGAGCCTTAACGATGCCTCTCAGCCTCAAGAACAGGTTCTTGCAGCTATGAAGTACCTCCTTCAGATCCAGCCAGAGCTCTTTGTGGCGCACACCGGTATTAAAATTCTTCTCCAATTTCTCCAATACGGTGCAAAGGTCTTGGAGTTCGCGCGCGAGGTTCTGGATATTGTCGGACGCATAGCGAATACCTCTGATGAATAGGTAGAGCTGGGCCAAGGCTTCCGTGCCTACGGCAGCAACACCAGATATTGAGACGACTATCGATAGAGGGTCTGGCATGGTGTTGAGCGTCAGAAATTTCGGTGTCGATGGATGGTGATTCGGGGGTGATATCGTGTTCAACAGCAGTGTTTCCTTGAGTATCAATGCAGAACACGGAAAGGATGCAGAGTGGAGCGAAAATAATTCGGGAGGGGGCAAGCGGCACCAATCATATGGACAAATCAAATTGTTGCGCGAACGAACTCCATGCTATGGCCAGATTGAAGTTTCAGGTTTGCGTATACCTATGCTGTGTTATCAGGGTCTTTGCGATTTCACATTTGGTTCCTTCTATCGTCACCCAACAAAAAAGGAACCTAGATGTAAACATTGGGGAGTTATTTCGGCAGCGACAGAAGAAAAATTTTCAGCATCAGATACTATCATTGAATATCTCCAGGCCTGCGAAGGGCAAGAAAGGCGTGGTACCACGCCTACCGCTTATGGCTCAGGTTTAAGATACTTATCTCGAACTTGGGGTTGACGTATACCCACGTTACGTGTCTACGGGATGCTGCAGTAACATGCAGGGACATGTGATCTTCAGAACCTAACCCTACCAAATGGCTAACATTTAGTGGGACTTGCGTTGACCTATTGCCTGCACTTATTCGACTTGGCAACGAGTGACTTATGTTGGTTAGAACGATCCTCGACAGGAACCAGATCATTGGAGAGTAAAGGCACCATCACCTCTCTAGGGCTCACCTTAATTCAGTCTGATAAAGAATTTATCATCTGAGTGAGTGGGGCGTTATAGGCTTTATCCGCGGAAGTTGAGGGGGTTATGTCCCGAGACAACAGGAACACTGTTTTGAGAAGTACAAACGCATTCCTTTTAATTTTTAGACTCCGAGATTTCGATTAGTATACTCCGTACTTAGTTTCTTGGCGTGTTGTGGCAAATCACGAAAGGCGCAAGAAATATCCCCGAATTCTAGCTATCAAGGTGGCTCTATTGGTCTACACATCCTTTCCCTCCTATGGGCCTCACGGTTCTGGGGAAAGTTTCTTCACAGCTGTTAAATGCTGTAGATATATGTCCTTGATGCAGAAGCACAGCATTTATTATAATCAGGCAAGGAAAGAGCACTTGTGAAAATATACTTTTAAACGCGGAATCTTTTACTTTAAAGCTTTAATATATTCAGGTGTCGATGTCGCCCTACCAACGGTTCCAAGCAACGACAAATAGCAATATGAAGACAGCACACAAATATATATTCTGGAATGAATAAAGCCCTTTTTTTCTGGTAATCTCGCTACTTTCCAAAATCTGCGAAATCTGAAACCTGTTATTTTCGATGGCATACTGTAGAGCCTTCTTCCGCGTGCGATCCTTTATCCGGAGGTCGGCCCCATGAGAAAGAAGATTAACGACAACTTGCTTGTGTCCACTTTTTGCCGCGAGATGCAGAGGTGTGCAGCCGCTAGAATCTCTTGCGTTAATATCAATCCTGGCTTTGCTATTTAGAAGCTCCGTTAGGTTCTGCAATGCCCCGTACTCAGCAGCTTGATGCAACGGCGTTCGTCCAAGTCCGTCCCTAAGACGTGCTGTTTCATTCCCCCCTGTCGCATCCAGCAACACTCTCAGTATTGGCTGGTATTCGTCTTTCCTTGCAGCAAGATGTAGTGCCAACAAACCGTCCTTGTCTGGAGTTCTGCACCTCGCTCTAACAAAAATGCAGTCACGCGAGCAGCTTCGTCCCATTTGTAGCTCGTATGGCGTGCCACATAATGAAGCACTGTTCCTAGGTCATTGGAACTCGCATGGATATTGGCCCCCTTTTCCAAAAGTAATTGGACTTTCGATAAGTCATTCGACTCGGCAGCAGCATGAAGAGGTGTTGTTCCCGAAATTCCCGTTACATTGGGATCTGAGCCGGCTTGCAATAGGAGCGACATGATCTTAGGGGAATGATAGGAAGTTGAATACACCAAAATGGTTTCGCCGTAGAAAGTGGTGGTGTTTAGACTGGCGCCATGTTGGATTAACATATTAACAATTTCTGCGGTGCCCTCAAGCACCGCAAACCCGAGAATAGTCATCGTTTTAGGTCGTTCCGCTTGAGAGTAGGTGCAATGAACGTCGGCACCTGCGCTTAGGAGTGTCGAGACGAATTTCTTGTTGCCATGCATGACTGCCATTCTTAGGGCAGTCATATCGGTATAGATATCGCGTGCATTTACAGGCACCCCTGCTTCTAGGAGGAGCTTGACGATATCAGTCTCCGTTCCGTCCAGAGGTGGGTTGGCCACAGCTGCTTGTAAGGCGTTGAAATACCTCCCTCCCTCGGCCAAGGCGTCCGCTCCCGCATCGATCAACAAGCGACAGTATCCGAATTTCGGGCAAGTATACTTCGCAGCTGCTTGGAGGGGGTATAAACAAGACCCACCCCCGCAATTCGGGTCCGCCCCTGCCTCAAGTAGTCTTTTTAACATCCACGGTTCGTGGTTGTAAAGACATAAAATCCCGAGAGCGGAATGGCCTTCGGAATCCACGATGTTAATTTCGGCTTTGGACTTCATGAGCTCATAAAAAGCACCTTTACTCCCATAAAGGCAGGCAGACATTAAGGCCGTCATTCCAGTCTTCCCAACGAAATTCACGTTCGCACCGTTCTTGATCAAGCACGATATTTTGTCCCGCCTGTTAAGCATTGCCGAATAATGTAAGACAGTTCGCTCGAAGTAATCAAGAGCATTTGGATTTGCCCCGAACTTGAACAAAATCTCGGCCTTCGTTTTGAATGTTTCGAAATCCTCTTCTTGGGTAACAATGTGCAGTGCAGTCTCGCCATCTTCTCTGAAAACAGAATTTGCATCTGCACCAGCTAAAAGAATCTCCTCGAGGGTCTCTCCGCTCACATCCTTGACGCTTATGGCCCAATGTAACGCAGTTCGGGAATCAATGCCATTTTCAAGGAGTTTCTGTACAATTCGTGGAAGATCTTGAATTATTGATTTGTCAAGAGTAGGTGCTACGAGTTGCCATGGACTATAATTGCGGATTTTTTCTTCGACACCTGAAAACAAAGCTAGTTCGGCTTTCTGGCTCCGAGTAGCTTCAGATTCATGGAAGAGCTGATGCCGAGTATCTCCGACGCCCAGCAGTAGTTGGTCTGGGCAGAGCGCTGGAGTGCCGCCCACAGGCTCTGAATCTAGACTAGGCAGAGAGGGAAGACTTGGAATCCGTCGTAGAAGTTTTTCATATCTAATATATTCGTCGTCCATGAGAAGGTGGCCGCCAAGATCGCCTCTGAGGAACTGCTATCACTCCACCAACGTCGGTATTCGTTTCGGGAGTAATAGTCAAACCCTTTTTTCTGGGGGCGTTTGACTTACTAAGATAATAAATACGTGAGAGAATAGTAGCAGTTTGATCAGTGATGGTAAGAGAAGAAACATTTTTCTCAGAAGCACCGTTCAGCTGATAGCTGTCGTGTAACGAAATCGCTAGCCTAACCACATAAAGTACATGTAACTAGAATTAAGCCAAATTCTTGACGCATATACGAGTAAATACTGTAGAAAATATATGAAAATCTAGTGTTATTTTAAAACGATACTGGCCCTAGCCTCGTTCACGCCTTTGTAATTATCTTTGAAACATTCCATGCTTTCGATGATTAGTCACTATCTATGATACATACCTACATGTATTCACCTGAAAATGAGGCTATGCTGGCCAGCCTTCAGTCTTTTAGAGTCAATCAACCCACGAAACTACTCGCACTACATGTATCCGACAACTCGCGATTCATCTGGAAGCACTTTCCTCACCCAAGAACTCAGTCATTATAGTTATCTCAAGACACCACTCGACAGTTAACGAGAAAGAGACTGACACAAAACTCAACCAGGCCGATCTCGCCCCTACTCCAACCTGGTTAGTATTTCAACTCCTTCATCAAACCGCATAATCAGCATTTTTGTGAAAATTGCCCATTTTTCTAATCTCAAGCTCTAAATGAGCTTTTAGGTGCACCTGCAAGGACAATTCCAGTATGCCTCCTCACTGGGACCTCGGTGCCCTCTTGCTGGCGATGATCACAATTCCTCTTGTCATGTCGCCCAGCGGTGCAAAGATCTTTCAATTTATTGCATCCTATTCCTTGGGCCTCATCTGGCCGGATGTTGGTTGGTGTGATTCTTTCTGCTGGTCAGATATCCAAGATGGCCTCATGCACCTCTGTATGGCAAATGGGCAATGTGTTGCAGGAAACCAAAATCACTCTCAGGGTGCCAGAAAATGCTGGGAACAACTCCTTTCGACCCAATTCAACAGGTCCTGGGGAGCTCGTGGAAGAGCAAGGGTCAGAAAACCTACCCAATTGCTCTTCGGGGGTCGATATTTAGCGACGGATACTCGGACCCTTCTCACATGCTTATTGCTTAGTTCTGGAGATTCGTCATCATGCGTCATCTCCGACGATGCTTGTGATTTCGTGCTCGGGGACACCAAGCTAGAGTTGTTTTTCTGTGGAGATATTCTATGTGCCCACATCCAAGGTTCCTCCAGAGCATGCCAAAAAAGGTTAACAAAGAAGGAATGCGAGAATATATTGCTAGGATACCCACCGTGTTATAGAGAACGAGTAGTCACGACCCAAGGTCACACCTTCGATTATCCTGATCGGATGGATGGTTGGATGAAGCGTGGTGGATGGATAATTGCGCTAGGATTAGGGCATGTTTCTCCGTTAAGGTTGTATATAGACCGAGGCATGGATTACAGGGACGCTTGTTGCCGGATAAGAGATATTTGCGTCGATGATATTCGACCTGCAATCCCAGCTAGATTCAAGGGGGGTTTAGGTAAGCCTCTCGAGGTAATTTGCAAGATGTACGAACAGCAGTCAGGCAGTGGGATTCCAACCGAGCTTAAAGGTACCGAGCTCCATGATGCTTGCAACGATGGCATGTACACCAGTAACCTTACAGCCGACGAATGCATTTTTGCGATAAATCTTTTCAACAGGAAGGGACCCTTGACAGCTCAAGGGATAGCGATGCTGGAGCCTATACTGGTCGGGGTGCTCGCTGCAGCTATCCGGGGTATGTTCCATCTTCAACACTACCTCAAGAACGTAGGCGGTCGGATGAACAGAAGAGTGGAGTTGCTTTTCCAAAAGAATCAACATGTTTTTCTCAAGGATTGTGTACATTAGGTAGATAAACAAAGCAATACCTGAATAGTCCTTGATAGTACCGTACCAAACACAATGTATCTCGATCCACTTATAGTGAGGCAGATACTAAAAGTTTTGGTAAATTCTAGGGGCGGGTTGGTGAACGATCTCTTGGTAGAGGGTAAATAGGATACAGAAAAAAACTCCCAGTCATAAAGCAGAAGCCTCAGTTCACCTATTAAGCATGTGTGGCTGGAGACCCATATGAAAGAACAGGCATGAGGCTCAAAATGCCAAGACATGAGAACCCTAACTCAATTTGAGGGAAAAGTATAAAAGGTCAGATGTTTATGAGGATCAGAGGAAAAAGGGGGACCGGAAAATGTTTTGAGAAGAACAAAAGGAAACTTGCTGCTGCCCTTCTGTTCTTTTCCCGAGAGATTTTATTATTAGGCTGCAATTTACCAGAAATGGGTGGATTATTTGGTAGTATCAAGTGGCCAAGTCCACATGTAGGTTCCCAGGTTCACACCAATCCCTTGCTATGGGGTTGGGTCAAGCCTTGCCGTGTTTCTTAGCAACACGTTTAGCTTCCCAAGCCTCGCTTGGAGTTACACACTCACAAACATCGCACTAAAACGTGTCATGGGGTAGCTCCAGGTAATTAATAACTCCACAGAGTACCTGAATTAACCCCTTTCTCAGAGTAAAGACTTCACAATGCCACAAACGCTACTCGACCTCCCAAACGAACTTCTCTTTACAATCGTCGATTGCCTCTCTTTCCATGACCTAGCCTCACTACGCCTCACAAATCGCGACTTGAGCTCAGTCCTAGCTTCGCGTATCCACGAAAAGCTATTCAGCGACAGCAACGGCCTGGTCCCCGTACTTCACTGGGCGGCATATAGAGGATACGGCGAGTTGATAAAGCTCGCGCTTTCCAAGGGGATTAGCGTCGAGAAACGGGATACAGCCCAAAGGACAGCGATTCACTTTGCTGGTTACTTCAAGGACCCATCAATGGTGATACTTCTCTTGGAGAATGACGCGGAACCTGATTCTAAGGATGATATGGGAAGGACAGCATTATTCAAAGCTGTGAGCTGGGGGTTAAGAAGGACGGTGAAAGTGTTATTAGAGCACGGTGCGGATATAAATGTGAAGGATATGTATGGAGACACGGCGCTTGGTTGGTCAACGGACCTACGGATGCTTTGGGTAGTTGATAGGGCCCTCCTCAAGCGAAAATTAATTCGATACCTTTCTCTTCGAGATCTTCGAGAGAAAATAAGCTCTATAGGGGAGGGGGCGGTTCCTAAGAGAGTCAGCAAAGCCCGAGAGAAATAAAGGTTATGCACTCTGGTCACACCTTTGTGTGGGCAGTATCAGCGACCATCATTCGCCTCATCACCATCAGGCCTAGACTAGACATCAGCTGCCTCCGGCATCGGAGCTATTCCTTAGGATACCCCAGCAGCAGATCGGTGGCGAGACGGATTCTCTATTTTCGGTCAGCTTATGTCCACCTTCGGGATATGCATGAATCGATAGCAAGATGCAGCGAAGTCATTATTGATCATGGAAGATCACTCGATAGCACAAGAAACCTTGGCGGGATTGATAAAGGTCAAACATAGGAAAAGGAGTGATAATGGTGGCGTTTGAAAACCAAGAGCCAGAGATCCACCCTACAGTACACAGCTTCGTATTCCGCTCGAAGTCAGCCAACTATGGGTCGGCCACTTATTCTTCCTACTTGTACCATGCAACAGTCTTATCCCTCTGTCTGGGAGTTCGGGAATTTTGTACTATCTTAAATTTATTTATTGTGAATAGTAGTGATGTTTTATAAGCGCTGAAGACGCGATTAATTGACTTCTGTGGTGGAGCGCGAGCATCCAACATATGACCTTATTTCACGATCTGCTATAAGTGCTTGTTACGCTCAATGCACTTATCCATAAATCATAGATCGAAACAAAAAGCGTCATTATTAATCGTATTAGTATCTAATCCCTTTCAGATACAAGCTAAAGTAGGCGCCGCATCAAAAACCTTGGTCTCCCTACGTCTCTAGAATTAACGAAAGATTCTCCAAGGGCTTAGCTGCAGGTTTATTTTACTTGAAATTCTCACGACAAAAATGTGCCCCCACTAGCCGTTATCCCTCTACCAATCGTAACTATTATCAGGAAAACATCTCACACAAAGAAAGACTATGGGCTCTAGGTAAACACTTCCGAACACTAATCATCAAGCTCTGATTCTTCGACCTGAGATCTCCCCCCAACCCCTCCCGTAAGAACACTATCTCTAATCCTCGCAATCATCCTAGCAAATTCTCCAATCCTATGATGCATTTCCCTGAAACCATCACCATCCCATGGATCTGGGTTCCCATGTGCCATAATGCTACGATCTCTAGTCCATGCGGGATGATCGAATCCGCCTACACCAGAGCTCTTAAAGAATTCATCAAGATCTGGATCCCAGCCGCCAACGCAACCAATTCCCAATCCTTGCTGCTTTGATAGAGTGTTGAGCCACTCAGCGTTAGTGAGACCGGCACCCCAACGGATATCATGGTTGGTTTTGAGGCCCCTCCAAGTTATTGCGATCCCATCTGGGTAGAGGCGATTAACATGATCCGTGTCAAAGTGCTCGTACCTAGTGACTTCGAAGAAGTAGGAAGTCCCATGAACCCAGTACTGGTACTTGGTTTTCATGATCACCGCCTCCACTGCCATTCCTGGTAGATTGACGTAGCTGATCCTCTTCACTGTTCTTCTAAGATCTGGCTCTCCTGCAACTGGAACCCCACGGGGATCTGTTTCGTCCGGGATTTCTTCGACTCTAAGTTTTCTAGAGAATTCGGCAAAAATGGGGTAGATGTCAGTATCTTTGTAGAGCTGGTAGGCGCTGAGCTCTATCTGCCAGGCGATATCCCTCTCCAGATCAAAGGTTTTGATTTCGAAAGGCCCCTTGCGACGAGTAAAGGCATCTCCGGTTTTTTCGTTGTCACTAGTAAGGGTACTGCGCACATGTAACCATCTCCTCATACCAACTCTCCATAATTCCCCAGCCTCGTTAGTCATGTCGCTTGGATGATCCCCCGGAACAAGTTCAAATTTAACTTCGAGGCGGATATCGTTGGTTTGACCTTTGTCATCGTACATTCTAATTTCAAATGTAGCAAATAGAGCAGGCTCTACCACAAGTCCAGGGCTAGGTGGTGGGTTCGGAAGAATGTTGGGACTGGAATCCGAATTATAGCCGCCGAAAACATATAGCTTACTCTCAACTGGATGGAAAAGTTCCGTATTAGAGTCACACTCCTCAATGACAGCTCTGGCAACATCCTCATCTCCGATGCTAAATAATTAGTCAGAATTTACTTATACCTAGATCTCTGAGTCGGGACCTGAAGGGCAACTTACTATCTGATAATCTCGCCTGCCGTTTGAGGATCTCCCATCATTTCGCAAAAGTCTTCCAAGTCAAACTGCCCACCAACTGGTTTCTTGTATCCAAAAAGCAGGAGGGTTCCAAAATGAATCTTCAATGCTGAATATCCTCTAAAGTAGCAAATATCATTCAGTCCTTGTTGGATCACCCTTTTAAGATAAACATAGTTTTTCTTCTCCATTATTTCTCTCTTCACTTGCCACTCATTCAAAAAATGATCGGAAGGGCGAAATCCGGTGAGGAAAACCTGAACACCTATATTCTCTGGAAGGCGCTTAATAGTCACTTGACGGTTCTCAAGGTTGTGTCTCTTCACAACACGAACAGCAGCGCCGGGAAGCCCCATAGATGGAGGATGGACCAAGAATTTTCTGCTCGGTTTCCTGTTCTTGGAAGCGATCTCGCAGAAGGCGCCATAAATCCTATCAATAGCAATATCGACATTCTTAGGTTGGTTTCCAAGAACGCGGAACATACTCCTCTTGCGGGAAAATATGATGTAAACCTCACAATCGAATCTAACAGCATCAAGAGCCTCGAATGCCATGCCAAGGGAGGTTTGGGGGTTAATTTCTTTGGTTGGCCAGACAAACACTCCGACGGCGTTGAACGAAGCTCCTTCCCCAGGCGCTTGGCGATATCTCCTGCGCACAGCTGACTCAAGAGAGATTTTATCAATGCGTGCCTGTTTACGATCACTAGGAGCAGCATTGATCTTTGCCCAAGTACCACCAACACGCACCGCACTGTCTTCAATGTCGATGTTTATATGGTCCATTAAGGCTAGGAGGTCACGCTTGGCAAGAGTGATGTCATCCGGTGCCCCCCACATTTGTATGTTCTGATATCTACTGTATCAGCTTAAAGTACTAGGATAGTAGGATAGTGACTTACGGGTATATCAACTTCCGTCGGCATCGACAAATGGGTATTAGTCTTCACAGCAATGTGACGAAGATTGGTGTTCCTGGGCCCAAAAAATCTTTCATCAAAGTCAGGGTGGCGGCGTAAAGGCAAACTGAAGAAGGCTATATATAGAGGATATTGTGTAAGCCACCTGAGTACAGATAAACGGAGCACGCAGAGCTACAGAGAGACTTACCATCCGGTGCAAACCCAGCTCTTTCTGCCCTATCAGCCTCATTGTCTCTCAGAAACCCGTCTGGGCCTTCGTAACCGTCAGGCCCAAGACCCAATGTATAAGGATCGCTCAAATAAAGATTTGGGGTGATGTAAGCTGAGCGGAATCCCCCCTCCCCCTCAATATTGGACCCACGGTGGAAAGAATTGCGCCCAGGACGAGACTGAGGGTGGGAACTAGGTATCGATGGCGTACTGTTGGTGTAAGGTCGACGGCCACGGTCTTGGTTATGCAGCCGCTGCTGTTCATCACGATAGTAATTCTGCCCACCAAAAGGAGTTAAGATAGGTCGTCCATACTTGAAATTCTGGCTATTTTGAGAAGGCAAGACAGGTTGTCCATATTTAAAATTTTGACCATCAGAAGGATGGGGGTCAAGTTCGCCGTAACCGCTATTTAGGGATCCGTTTTCCAGAGTGTTAAGATTAGGAGCAAGAGTGAATGCCGGTTCTGTCCGCGATACAGAAAATTTGGCAACCGTGGAAGCTGGGTAGCTCTTTGAGCCACTGATCTCAGAAGAAGTATAAAGAGATGTAGAAGACTGAAGTGGAGCGGTAACGTTTGTAAATTGTGAGATAGGTGTAACTGGTCTCGACTTTTGGGCATCCTGATCATTGGCCGAATAGGCAGAATTACCAGCATCTAGAGTAGTATTAACGCTAACTTTAGACTTTAACCTTGTTATGCGGACCGGGGTTTTTCCATCGTTCTCGTCACCCCAAAAAAGGGCATTATCAAACTCAAAATCCATCGAAAGTCGCAAGACGAATAATGAAAGAAATGATGCTATTTGGATGACTGGAAAGCAGCAGAATCGGTTAGTTCGGTTCTGATAATAAGTAGATGTAGGACCAATGGGCAATTTATGGAGATGATATGTTTGCAAGTTGGAAGAAGTGGAAGCAAGAAACGGACGTGATTGATGACCAGTGAGATGGGGTTCATTGTGACTGTAGGTGAGGTTGTAGGGTAACGTGACCTGAATTCTACAGAGCGTTATATGCCAACCAATTGCCAAGACGGGTAACTCTATAGGAACAATTTTATCTGCAGGAACATTCAAGAGGGTACTACAATACATCTATCTAGCCCACTATCAGAAGGCCCTATTCAGCCCTATTCGGCCCAAACCCACCACGAACAAGCCCTGAAATATCCCAGAAACAACCGCCAGGCTCCTCGATAGCTTCTAGTGCATGAAAAGTCTCAAGTCTTTAAATACCACTCGAGTAAGTTTGGAGCTTGAGTGTTAGAGATACTCCCTAATACAGGGTACCCCCTCGGACGTGGCTTTGGGGTCAGAAATGATTGAGAGACAGGCACCCAAGCACACAGGCACTTAGGCACCCGAGAGAACTATTTAGATAGGGGACGTACTGCCCACCTCAAGCAAGCAATCGAGTCTTCTATTCCTCCCTACGTGCCCAATACTACAACATGAAGTGCTGCGAGGGATGAGACCGATACAGTCCCCCGCCAAGATTCTCTAATCATAATTGATTCTAGCCACGAAACTAGTGATAAACTACGCTTGGCCAGCGCAACCAATCGTCCGGTCCGACCAAAAACTGGATAGGACGGACTGGACTAGCTTGGTGCAGTCTGGTCCTAGTCGACTAGTTAGAGACTGAATCATTTTTTCGGAGGCTCAAGTCACAACCCGCTTTTTCGCTTCAGGAAATAGAGCAACTGAGGTAGAAGTTACAACGAGGCTTGGCGGCCTTGGTTAACAAACCAGTCTCTATTTTGTAGAAAAATGCTTGATTTGTTACTCAAGCTTTGCTGTACCCTCTATCCTCTACCCCTCTACTATAATATAGTTTTTTTCTTTGCTTGAAGCTGGGTTTAAACAATACTGTATTCAGGTTTCTTGGCAGTCCGTCTATTTTTTGGACGGACTGGCTTGGAAAAAAAGACTGCAGACTTGGCAGTCCAGACGGTCTGGCTTGGCTACAGTCGACTGCGGTCGACTGTAGTCGGACCAGACGGTTGGTCTCGCTGCGCTTGGCTTCAGGTATGGCTCCCGCGTAACTTTTGGAGCATCCGTAGATGGTACACCCCCAAGCTCTACCCGACCACGGGAAGAGTTGTGCTGGAGGTCCATTAGTTAGCAACGGCCTTTCCCCAGTGATCTCAGCTGCCAAGATGCATTTGTCGATCCTTCATCCAAACTACATATAAGTTTACATACTAAACAGAACAAGCGTCGCCAGACCGCAAGAGGTTGGTCAAAAATTCTTTTTTAGATACATAGTGATCTCACTGATTTCTGGGTACAATGATATCGCATGCAACAAGGGTTATGGCGTGAACAAAACCCAGGCTGTTTAGGATCTTTAACTGCTGGCCCTTTAATAAGTTCCTCGTTTATCAATGAGCCATGCCCACTAGACTACTGATCCCAAACACCAGAAACAGAGAAACCCATGGTTATCTTGGAAATAGGGACTAAAGCATAGATGCTGCGATGTTATTTTAAAGGGCAATCATCGTGATTCCCGTGCGTGATACCGGCTATGGGAAATGATCCTCGACCGTTGCCAGTGCTTTAAGGCTACAGGCCAAGCAGGCCCAACTTTATGCCTCTTTGAAAGGAATCGAAGCCTAGATCTACGGAGCCAGAACAGACACATTTTCTAGGGCCTCCTTCTCCCCAGACCGCCCCCCCTCAGTAAACGAGGCCACCCCGCCATAAGAGCTTTTCAACGTACTCTTTTGAAGGAACTAAAAATATATATACAATTAGTTTACCTACCATGCCCATAATAGAGCTCTATAATTAGGAGAAATAAAGTCACTTTTCTCCAATTACTAATTTCCAACCTCTGAAAGCGCAAAAGCTAGCCCACACAAACATCCCACCACCGCCTTCCCAATATATCAAGGCTATGCCAGAATTCTCTGCGCTTGGCCACTGTATCTTCACTACAAATACATAAACCACATGTATCTGCGAAATAAATACAATAATACCTGTCTCCCGAATAAGTACCAATATTAGATCTCAATTTGGCACTTAAGACATTCACCATCAGCCTTGTCTTTGATATTTCTACCCCATTGGCCATCGATATCATAGGTTACTCCCTTACCCTTAATGGATCAGAGGTATCCCGTGCATTAACCGCTAACGCCAAAGAGCCCATCCGCGGAGAAACCCAACATGCGCAACCTCCCAGACTCTTGAAGGGATCCCAGTCAGGTCACCGTAGATTTCTTTGATCTTAACTTGAATGTCTCAGCCCTTCGCCTGAGCTGTTTCCGGGGCAAGTGAACCAAGCGAGGCGCTGTAATACGTGTTACAGCAAAAGATAAGATTCTGTTCCAAACCCCTGAAATCGACATGCCCCCCCGTAAGCGACTCTAGATCGTAAACCTCCGTGCCAAGGCCCCAGAGTTGCACCCTGCCGAGAAGAGAACCCACGAAGTCCGGCCAGTCCTAAAATACATAGTAGTAGGGCTACCAAGAATAGCATGCCGTTTGTGATCTTACCCGCTGTGTTAAGGATAAAATGAAGTCGCCGATTAATCAAACTAAATTAAGTGAAGATATTAGACCGCACATGGTGCAGGCAGAGAGTGATCAAATAATTTAAAGAGGTGCCTACATTCGAAGCATTCCCATAGGCCACATGTACTTAAAGTAACAATCCATGATAGCCGCGCTCTACGATCAAAGACCGACCCGCGACCACGAAGATTAAAGCGAAACCTGTCAAAAGAGCAGTGAAAACTCAGATAACCCTTAGGCCCATGTCCCTAGGTTAAATGCACAGCTACTGCTGTAGTCGCACAAGACATACTCATTCGATCACCTAAAAGCTATGTAAATTTATTGGGATCAGTCCTCGCCACTGGTTGCGAGCGAGGCTTGGCATTTCCAAAAGATGCCATGTCTGAACTGACGTTTTTCACATCAAAACCAATCAAGGTCAACCTCTAGATCGGCAAAACTCAAGATAGCTGTACGTAATCTTCTAAAATTTTCGCCTGGGCTTCTCTAAGGTCTCACTTTCAAAAGAAAGCTCAACTACTAAGTTGGGGGCACGTACAGCTATCTCTGCCACGAACAACCAGATTAGTATTATTCAGTCGGCTGGGGCCGAAGTCGCATCAAAAAAGAAAACCACAATGCGCTCTTGGACAACTCGGAGGACGCCTTCCTATCGGAGCATGCTTTACGTGTAAGAAACTAGCAATTGGACGACTAGGGCTAGTCATGTCACTACACACAGGTCCCTTTACTCTCTTACCAGAACCAGTAATCTCCGCGAAAGGAACCAAGACATATTCCAAAAATGTAGTAAATGACTTCTGGAAAGACTTCGCCTAGCCCATGCATGGGATTGGTCTGTTAGCGTGTCGAGTGACATTTAGTGACTTAAAGAGCTACGATACCAGGAGCTGAAAGATACCCTCCCAAATAGTAACACGTAATACGCATTGGTGTTTGTGAATTGTATTTTTTTAATGTTTTAGAGACAAACTTACCGATCACAAGGCATATTCCCAATGGCTTGTTTCATCAATGACAAACCCAAATGCATGCACACACTCAGTAGAGTCCAAGAGATTGACAACCCACAAACCTCACAACACCACCAGGATACACCTTTTAAAAATAAGTGCAGTGGACGAGAAATCCAGCTTACGTTGATGTCGTCTGTTGCTGCGTGGTGTGGTATATACATGCCTCCGGAAATAGCACTAAGCTAGAAGCCACACGTAGGATTGGCTAGACTAATAACGATTAGTTAAGACTATTCACACAAGTACAAGACGGGGCTGAAGTATTTATTCACGACACATCACTCGGCTTTTGGATTCCCGATCTCATTGGATTGGGTAATAGATTGGTAGCTAGCGCGGGGTAGATCTTTTGATCGCCAAAGTTTGTTTGAGAATGCTTGGTTCTAATCCTTCCAAGATTCGTCTCCTTTCCAGGGCCGAAACAACTCTAGCCAGTTCGATGTCAGCGTAGATCTCGTGCGGCACGAGTGGACGGAAATTCATGATTTTACAGCAGTAGAGTTCATTTTTACTTTTTATCCCCTCAGCAGTCCTGGGAATCTGCACGTCAGACGAGGCTTTGGCAGTCTTTCATCTTCGGTAGACAAACAAACAACCCGTGTGGATATCGCCAAGTAACAAAAGCATTAAGCGATGATCTGTGGCTTGTAACGACGTGTACCCATAATCATCAAACGTATTGATAAACCAGCAATCGGGAAGTGCCATGTCTTCCCTACGACTTTGTATTTTGTGAGCTCCCATTCATTGTCACAGGTCAAATCCAGTAGTTCTATTTGATTCTCGGCTGGAGCAAACCCAGCGAATAACAGAAGCCATCTTGCCCAGAAGAGCAAAGCAGCAAGTTTGCATTCTAATTGCGTATGGCACCTAGCTGGCTCCGGAAACTGTTTTACCGCTACGTTTGACGACTATAGGTACTTGTAGATTTGACAGCATACGGCAGTGCATAAGGTGGATGCAGATCTGTGGTCAAAACAAGGGTTATGCATGCTTGCCACCACCCAGCATAATCAAGCGCATGCGGTCCTCTTGTCGTGCTCTGCCCAGCGAGTGCGCGTTACGCGGTCCAGTGACAACGAGTTTTTCTTGCAAAGTAAACCGAACTACCGGAGATATAGAGCACCGATGGACCAAGCGCAAATTTTCGATCAAACCGTAGACTGTAACTGCAGGAGTAGAGTACTAAGATTGACAGCAGGCGCATTCACCGCCAAGGTCACGTGCGAGGATCAATTCTCGGGATCCAGCTTTTTCGTTGCAATTCACGGAGAAGGGCTCACATTTGATTCGTGTACATATTATATTCAAGACGGTGTCGGTGTCTCGGAATTAGGAGGTGAGAGAGCGGCAGAGACCGAGGATGGTGGGGTGTGGCCCGAACGGATGGGTAGATGGACGGATCCTGCGATGTTATTATTTCCTAGGACCGATTGCCAGGGCTGGGGCCAGATCGTGGACGAATTGCCGTGGGTTTGCCTTGGAGGGAATTGGGGGATTGTGGTGGGCGTACCAGCTCTTGATGGCACTCCCGCGCGGCGACGCTAGTAGTATTACATTACATTACATGGCACAGGAACAAAGGTTTTTTTTTTCTTTGCTTCCACATTTCTAGAGTTTCGGAGCATTGCAAAGAGAAATGAAGAGGAAGCAGATGATGAGAAGGGAAGGAAAAAAAGCGGATGGACTGCGGATGTCTCTTTCTGCAGGAAGGACAGTCTGCACTGCAGGAAGGACTTGTACCTTTGATAGGCAGTATCGTGGAAGCAGGTAACCAGGTGGCCTGTCCGCGGCCGTTGTCTTGTGTCGCACAAGGACGCAGAATGGCCCCTCCAGCAATGTGGGCCGTGTGGATTGTCGTTTGGATGCCTGCTCTTGTCGACCATGCCTATTCTATGAATTCCTATTTTATCCTTGCAGGTTCGGGACTCTCCTGAGCGTTTTGAAGCCAACCAGCGTGGTCTGTAGCAAGACGATACCGGCATGCTAAGCACCAGCGACTACCACCGCAACCACTTATCCCTCTTTCCCACCCCCGCAAAATCTTGGCGTTCTCCAGCGGGTTTGGTCGCTCGCCATCCGCCAAGAACGGCGCGCCCATCCACCACTCCACCAACTGATGCACGCAACTTAGCCATCTATCAACCAACCACTCACATCGACAGTTCCAACCCGAACGGTGGCCCACTCGAACAGCATCTCGTCCAGAACCCAATACCTATTTTTCTCTCAAACACTGTTTTTTCTTCATACCTGCTGCCAGCGCTACCAAATAGATATCTACCGCAAGAAAAAAAAAATCATTCCGACTCTTCTCCTTCCTCTTCCCCATTAATCTCTTTAAACTCAATAAGAAGGGAAAATCCCTCGGATAACTTCGCGGTCTTCTTCCTACATTCATACATACACACCTCCTCCACCTCACTCCACTATTCATTCCTATCACCCTGCGTATTCGTCTTCCCTCCCACAAATCCAACAGAACTTACCCCCCCCCATTATATTCGAATTTTCAAAATTTCAGTAGATTCAAAGATGCCAACACCAAACGAAATTATCACCGTAACTCCTACCCTCGCTGGGGGCGATCTCTCCCGTCCCTCTCGCCTCGCCTGTCCCCCAGAGGAATCTATAGTTTCTCGCAACTCCTCATCTTCTACCCGGCGGCAACTCTCCCACCAAGAATCTCTCCCACCAACTATGCCGCAGCAGCAACTCTCACCTGCGACCAGCTCCTCCTCCTCTTCTGATGACGAAACATCGACGACAACAACAACAACTGTCGTGACCCGAGATGTCCCCTCAGCAGAGCCATCCCCAACACTTGAACCAAAACATCACTCCGCATCGCACGGGCTGCCTCTTTCTCCGGAATCACCTTTTGTATCATCGCTTTCACACGAATTCTCCGCGAGACGGGTATGTTACTTCGAAAGATACCCACATCGTGATATCTGCTTAATTGCGAAAATACGAGATGCTGATTTTTGGCCCCACAGTTGTTACCTTCATCCTCTTGTTCGTTCTTACGCCCAGGAAGCAAGTTCTCTGGGAAGCAGACTTCCGACAGGTCGACTTATGATGTTCACGTGGAACTCAAACATGTTGATATGAATGAATCCTTCCTCTGCGGTTACCTCCGCATCCAAGGTAAGAACCCTCGTGACCTAATTGGGAAGTCCTTTTTTCTCTCGTTCCTATTCGTTCAGGCGCTAACCTCATGGAACAAAATCTAGGTCTCACAGAAGATCACCCCACCTTGACAACATACTTTGAGGGGGAGATGATTGGTGACAAGTACACGTTCCAAACGCGCCGTCCCGAATGGAACTCCAACGAGAAAAACGACTTCCAGCACTGGGCACGATTTCCTCCTTATCGCCCACTAGCCATCAAAGCAAAGCGCCCAGAATTTAACTTCAATTTCGCGCAGAGGCCACACATTTTTATGCGCTGGAAGGAGTATTTCCTAGTCCCCGACCACAGGGTGAAGCAGATTTCAGGGGCGAGCTTTGAGGGATTCTATTACATCTGCTTCAACCAAGTCGAGGGATCCGTTAGTGGCATATACTTTCACGCAAAATCCGAAAAGTTCCAAAAATTGGAATTAACGCATGTGCCCGAGAGGTATTTCGGGGCGGTCGAGTTTCGGTGAAAAGAAAAAGGCCGAGACTCGACCGTATTGGGAAAGAATCAAAGCGGTAGTGATTTCCGGCACCGGTAGGTTTACGGTGCCGGATAGGTGTAGGTTTGGTGTACTGGCATTTGGGTGCTTGTTTGAATTGGTTGGAATTGCTTTGGTCGACATTCTTATTGGAAATCTAGGGAAGGTTGGTGTGCCGGTTGCTTGATTGTTTGGTTGCTCAGTGTTTTCTTTTTCTTTTTCTTTTTTCTTTTTGGCTGTTCTCTGATTCGCATCCGTTTTTTGTTTTGATATGGTCGATGAACAAAGTTGACTGATGATGTAACGACTCGTCACGTCAACTGGTTTCCCTATCATTTTTCTCACTTTTTCTCATGGGTTTCCCCCTTATTCTAAATTTCCTGTCTCCTTAAATCTCTGTTGATTTCATGAAACTGCATCATCTTCCGTCGTGTATCTCCTGCCCCCCTCTCTCCACGTCTCTCTCCACGTCCACCCCCCTCCACTCTACTGCGCTCCTCTCCTGGCTCGGTAGGGTTGTACATTATGCGCATGTCGCCCTCCTCTTCCTATCCCTCTTACCCTTCGAAAAAATTTCACTATTCATCTCTTTAGCCTTCCTTTGACAAGCAAGGCTAGAAAGCCTGGATTTTGAAACCATGTACATAATTTCTATCTTAATGTGAAACCACAATAGTGGGAATCAAAAACAAAAAAAATCCCCATAAAGTTTAGACTTATTTTGGTAGAAAATGCTTTCGGCCAAAACCAGCATTGCAGTTGACCGTACTAAAAACCGATGAAAAAAAAGGGACCTCCACAAGCCCACGATCTCAATGGAAGCGGGAGCCGGAAACGCATCCGAGGGGGTCAACGTCCAGGTACTCGGATTTTTTTTTCTTTTCATGTGGACCGTGCGTGCGACGCGAGGGGACCGAGTTAGGTCTTTATCGATTGATGTTGGCGATTAACGAATCATCGCGGTTCACCTTGCCACATAGATACCTAGCCACGTTTAGCCTCGCCGCAAGGGATCAACGTTCCTGAACCTGATGCGGCAGTCACGGATGCAACCGCACCCCACAAAACACGGTCCGCAAGACGGCGCGTTTTTTTGACGCGTTAGCGATGAAAAAGTTTTCTCCGAGGATGACCCTTGATCGGCGGTAAGCTCCCTGAGAGTTCAACGGCACGGCGATCGTTAGAGTGGTCCAATGGGCAGTGTTTGGTGTGGGGCGAAGAAAGATAAGGAATGGACTAGACACAACTTAACGCGTTGTTAAAGTGCATCAATGCTTAGGGCCGTTTTCTATAAACTCTGTGGGTTGCTTTATATGGCAATGATTAGTCTTCTAGCGAAAAAAGGCTCTAGTTCCAGCTGTAGAAATCCATCACCTCTGTTCCTTATCTATCGTTCTCTCAATTCTCAATTCTCAATCCATCACTTGTTTTGATATCAGAATTGCTCACCCAAACCTCGGAGTTTTAAGCGACGGTAAGGCTTCGGTTAGTCTGCAAGCAGTAGGTACTTAGGAGGGACTTGCCTCCCGCACCAGCATACCCGTGCTTATAACCCATTGGTGCCTCACCGCAGACGTTGTGCAACCATATCCTCTATCAAAACTGGACGCCTGAACATCCCTAATGATAGTTCCTTGCTATTTACAGTCTGCGATTGGCTGTAGATTCAAGCATAGGATCACCGATAGGGCATTTTCTGAAACGCAGACGCCTGGTAGGTCTACGAACGTCCACGGACACTTGCATACCCTGGCACGCTGCGTAGCCTACGCCTATTATGGAAACTACTTTCAGGCGGTTGCAGGTGTTGTTGTAAAAGAGTCTATGGTATTGGATTGTCTCATTAAACGCGACTGCGGGGTCAAAGCCTGGTACGGGAGATCATCATGGCTCCTGCGATGTTACAATGTCACCTTCAGGCAACAGCGGCTGTCCACCTATTTGCTGGCTAGCGTGGGGCTGCATGGCTACCTTGAGCGCACTTAACTCTCTCTTTAATTTTAGTTGGAATTTAGTAAGGTACTATATTACCAGCTGTATGCCCGTCTTCAAGGCATTACATCCAAAGATTCAAACCCTCCTACAGCCTCAATATTTCTCGAAGAGAAAACTCTACATACCATATCCCGCACTGAGATATACACATCTCCAAATAAATAAATAAAAATGCCCGTGGCTCCTATACGTAACAACGCACAGCACCAACCACTAACCACAGTCCTTCGCAATATCATACTCGAGTACCCCGCCGGCGGTGGTGTCCTTCGTGAATTATGTCAGAACGCAGACGACGCTGGAGCGACCAAGATTGAGTTCGTGCTTGACACGAATTCATATGAAAAAGAGAATATCTTGCATCCAGGTCTAGCTGGATATCAGGGACCTGCGCTGTTGGCGTTCAATAATAGCACTTTCTCGGACACAGATTTCGAATCATTGAGTCGAATCGGTGATAGCGCAAAAGCAAAAGATCTCAACGCAACCGGAAAGTTTGGTAGAGGTTTCAATAGCGTAAGCCTGCGGTGTAGTTCCTTTCTGTTTGTAGGTTTAGATTATTTGGCTGATTAGTGGTCTTAAAAAGGTATATAACTGGTCCGATATGCCGTCCATACTCTCTGGAGAATCACTCCTCATCCTCGACCCGCACTTCACGTGGTCACGAGAGGTATCAGCGGCCGATCCAGGTGGCCCCGTTTATGATTTTGTCGGAGCTTCCAATGAACCGGAAATGCGCAATCAGCTATCTGCATTCGGGAGTATCTTGAAGGACTTTGGAAGCAGGTTCGAGGGAACCATTATCCGCCTCCCGTTGAGGACTGAAGCTCAGGCGGCAAAGAGTAATATTGTCCCTGGCAAAAGTACTTCCGAAGCAAACATTCTTGATGTCTTCAAGAAATCCTGCACTGAACTTGTGGAATCCCTCCTGTTCCTGAGAAACGTGCATACTATCACGCTTCGAATTAACGAAAATATCTATGCTAGAGCGAAATCTACCACTCACGCTTCCCATCGCGAGGCGAAGGATATCATTAACGAAGGATATAGCAAGGTCTTTGTTGAGCAAGAGAAGGACTTGTGCGAAACGGATTTTTTGGCGGACATTTCCGTGTATCGTGGCGAGACTGCAGATGGATACAAGACTGGTAAGGAGGAGAAGTTTAGATATGCCATAAGCCACTACCTGGGCAAGGGCCCAGACGATGAGGACCTTCAGGAATGGGCAAGAAGCCAAAAGCTTTTCCCGTGGGTTGCCATTGCCACGCCACTAGAGGTTCGTTTATCTTTAGACTGGAGTTAGTTGATTTTTCTCCTATTAACTCACGTTAAATATTTATCCAGGGAGGCGCAAATTTCAGTGGGCGGCTTTTCAGCACTCTCCCACTTCCAATTCACACAAAGCATCCCGTCCACATTCACGGGATGTTTTCTATCACCCCCGATCGATCAAATATCCACTCGGGTGGGGACTGGACGATGAGCGAAAATTCCGGGACAGGGCTTGGTGCTAGATGGAACACATGGCTCTTCCAGAAATGCGTGCCTTCCGTCTGGATCCGGAACCTTGAGTTCTTAGATCGCATGAGTGAGGATAAAGAGGCGAGGTTTACTGGATGGGATTTCTGGCCTGCTGGAGCTCAAGGGGCGGGTGAAGGACTTTGGATGGGGGTTTTGGGCACGATATTCCAACAAGTGGTAAAGAAAAATTTAAAGCTACTCCCTACAGTCTGTAGTAATGCTGGGACTCGAGAAGATGTTTTGTTCACCCTTAAAATCGACGAAAAATATAGGAACGCTTTGCAAAGTGCTAGAAGCCCTATCTCATTCCCTCCTGCGGATAGGATACCTGAACTTACCGGACTTGGGATCGAAGCCCTAGGACTTACCCAACTCAGCCCGGCTACAGCCAGAATTTCTCTTTCGAAACTGAGAAACTGCCTCGGAGACTTGCCTCTCGGACTTCGAATGGACCTTCTAGAATATGTTCTATCAGACAAAGACTACGAAAGTATAGGCTCATGCCATGCTCCTCTATTACCAACCTCGGACAGCAGATTCCACGGTTTCAGTAACACATATGGATCGCGATTATATTTCCCTCAAACCGAAGAAGAGGCCGAACTTTTCAAAGAGAGTTTAATAATTATCGATGTCAAAAAACTGAACGCCGAAACAAAAAGGCAAATGAAGTTCGACATCAAGAAGCTTGATCGCTACACAGCTGTGTCCATTTGGAGAGTACCAGACGCCGTATCGTACTGTAAAAAATATATCTTCGGTAGTGTTGAATCCAAAAACCAGAATGTGATCATTAGACCCGGCTTCAATGATTTCGTTAACCGGTTCTGGAAATGGATACAAATTGCCAACAACACAGCACAGCTCACTGCTGAACCTCGGTTATTAGACGGTCTGTGGCTTGTTCCAGCAAAAGGCGATCGTTACCATAAAATTTTAGACGGGAAGTCCTCGGTTTTAGATATCTCTGGTCAAAAATTGCCCAGTAAATTCCTTCAAGATGCCGCATCTCGTCTTTTTAGCTGTTACGGTTTGCTATACCCCCTTTACGGTAGCGAAGAGTTCACACCCGCGACCACCGACATGCTTCGCGCGCGCCGCTATATCCAAGATTGTGGGGACTTCAGTGCCTTGGCAGAGTGGCTAGTTGACAATCATACGGATTTTGTCAATAGGCTGAGTGATGAGGAAAGGACCGACCTCATTCATCGTCTCAGAATCCTTTCGATAGGAGCCTTAGGGAATAAGGAAAACGGGCAAATAGTAGGAAAGCTGAAGCTGTTCCGAGAAACAGCTACTGTTGAAATCCCTAAACAGTAAGTCTCCGATTTAGAAAAACCGACCTAACTCGAACTGACAAGAAAATGCCAGACCTTGGATTTCTCTAGATCCCGTTCGGGATGGTTACCCAGTCAAGTATATCGGTATTAAAGACATACCAGTGGACTTAAGTGCTCCTAACACCATATTCGTCGATATCAGTGATAAAGATAGCGAGGACCTCATCCGGACCTTAAGATTGGCCCGTTGCCCCCCGTTGCAAGAAATCTTGGATATATATGTTATACTTAATATTACAAGCGCGGGGGGAAATACGATACAGGCTGTCCTTGTGGAGTTCGCCCTCAAAAACTTTAGCCTTTTGTCGCAAGAATCAAAGAAAACACTATCCAATGCTGAAATTGTCCCTGTGGGTACTACCGGGGCCATATTCAGACGGCCAATAGACACGGTGAGTATTGAGCTTGCACCATATTTTTTTCCGTGCGAAAATCGAATACCAAACGAGGATTTCTACACTCGCCACCATTCTGCGCTTGCTATTCTGGGAATGGTTGAGAGATTGTCGAGAGATGCTGTGTTAGAGAGGATAGAAGCCTATAGCCAATTGGATTACCCACCGAAGGAAGTCGGGGAGAAGGCTAAAAAGCTTATCGGACGCTATAAACCTCCCACAAGACTTCCAGAAAAATATCTCGCTCTGAGATGGCTTCCGGCCCACTTCCCTGGGGAAGCTGACAAACTTCACAATGCTGGGGAATGCAGGGACCGAAGCTTCGAGACTTTGGTCAAATACGCAATGCCTCTTATGACTGTTCAGGTTCCGGATTTTTGGGTGCAGGCCTTGGGCTGGGATAAACCGTTGCCAAAGTCGCAACTACTAAAGCAATTAGACAGTGCGGTAGAGAAAAGAGATACCGAAGCTCTCCGAGATTTGTTTTTGAGGAGAGGAGAGAACTTGATGGGTGATTGCATATCTGAGCTACAAGAACGCCAATGGATTCCAGATACCCTCGGAACGAAGTATTACCGACCAGCAGATATATTCCTTGACGATTTTTCATGCTTTTCGCCTTATCTTAGTGCCGTGGCTCACGATTTCAAAGTTTCGAGATATAAAGCCTTTTTAGAAAAGCTGGGAGTAAACAAGGAACCCTCATTCTCCCAGGTACTTACCCTTCTATGCTTATCTCTAGAGACTTGTACGAAATCTAATTTAGTGCTTAAAATAGTTGAAAGAACTCCAGGACAGCCTTGCAGCGAAAGGAAATCTTATAGAGGCTGATCTGGAGGTGGCTCTCCGTATCGTGAAAGAAGTTGGGAAAAGATTTGCTGGGGAAGATCTAACCGAATTCAAAGCCCCAGACAGCTCTGGCTCTCTGCGTCTCCTCAGGGATCTCACAGCCGGCGACCCCGGCCCCGAGCTCAAATATCTTACAGCCAGTGACTCCGAACCTGAAGAAACAAAAAGAGCAATCCTTCACCCGGATGTTTCGCAGGTCACGATAGAACAATTACGTCTGCCATCATTTCATGATCGTCTTCTAGAACTTTTAAGCGACCCCGATTTCGACGACGACTTTGCACAGAGGGAAAGTCCGCTCACAGTTATTGAAGACACATTGAGACGGTATAAGCCGAGTAGTACTTTTGACGAATATCTTGCGAATGCCGAGGATTGTCGAACAGCAACAGAAGTATCATGGGTCCTTGACCATTCAGAAAACTATGAAGGGAAGAGACTACTTGTGGAGAAACTAAAGGAGGTTCAAGGGCCAGCCCTTTTTTGCTGTAACGATGGGCGTAAGTAATTCCCATAAACTCTCTATCTTAAGGGTTTCATATAGAAGACCGCTCTAGCAACTGCTCAGGCGGCCGGCCAACTTTGAATGTTCCTATTTGGACCCTATATACAGCGCTGACACCCATAAAGAGTTCACAAAAAAGGATTTCAAAGCGGTGATAGATATTGGGGTAGGATCAAAGCAGGAAGATTATACCAAGATCGGGAAATTCGGGAGGGGTGCTTTAACGATGTGAATTCACCTCACGCACTTCATACTTCACGCTTAACGGGGTTGCTCACTGAATTTTAGGTACCATTGGACTTCAGTGCCTAGCTTCATCTCAGGCGACTCATTTGTTATTTTTGAGTAAGAAAGATATCATAACTTCCAATATCGAGCATTCACCCACTGATTTCTCAAACAGCCCAGAGCGCAAGTATTTGCCAGTGCATCCTATCACAGGAAAGCCACGCGCGGGAATGAAACTAAAGCTTAAGGACGTACGCCTAAAATGTAAATAATCGCTACGCATTGCCTATTTACATTTTCCCTACTGATACCTTTTAGACCCTGACCAACTCCGACCTTTTGAGGGTATTTTCGGGTTTGATGAGCGCACAATTTCTTTCCCCGGTACAATATTTCGATTCCCATTGGCGTCCGTGTATACTAGATCCGGCATAAGCGGCAGCAATATCGACTCAAGGAAGACACCCGGACAGTATCTCGGAGAATACTTCGAACACGCAATGGATTCTTTGTTATTCCTCCAAAGAATCACCACAATCTCCTTCCGAGAGATAATCCCGTCATCAGACCTAAAACCCGGGCCAGTTCGTGGAGAATCTTCTGATAAGCTCGTCTGGAAAGTGTCGTCGGAAAAGGTTGAGATATCCGAAAGTCCGAAAATCAAGGAACTTGTCATCAAGGGAGATGACAAAAGATTGGAGGAACTAAAAAACACATCTGAGAAATGGTGTGTGATTTCTAGGAGTGATGGAGGTGACCTTACGAAGTCATTGGTGAAGATACAGATAAAGGAAAGGCTCCAAGTAAGGCACAGTTTAGCTGCATCAATTTCTAAAACGGCCGACCTCCGTGGCAGAAATTACATGGGCCTGCCATTAGTAAAGCCTGGTACGATGGAGATTCCAGTCCATGTTGACGCGGTAAGAATTATTTGTTAGTATCTCCCGAATCCTGCGCAATGCTAATCAACCCCCCTTCTTCTTTACTCAGAACCTGGTAATCCAAAGTAACCGACAATCTATCCCCCTAGCGGACTCAGAGATAGAGGAAGGCTCGGAGTGGAACAAGTGGATATTTGAAAAATGTGTCGCTCCTTTGTATCTGATTCTAATAAATCACCTTATGCAAGCCGGCGTGAACGGATATCGGTACTGGCCACCATACCCATCTGAAACAACCGATGCTATATCGCGGGTTATATCAACAGCATTCTGGGAGAAAGTTGTCGAGCTTCCGTACAGACTCTTCCCACCAGAAACCTTGGACATTAACGGGATTCCTAAAAATCTCGAATTCGAGGCGGCGACCTTCAACCTCTTAGATTCTCCCAGTAGCGAATTCTTCGTTGATCTGCTTCTACGGCTTGGGTTGCGCGATATTGCTTCCCCGCCTCAGAAAATTCGAGACAGTCTGAGAGCGTATAATCCAGAACCGATGAAACTTGTGTCGCCCGAATACATCCTGGCTCTTTGCCGCTCACCCAAATACAAAGATGGGTTATTCCAGATTTGGAAAGAGTGTCAGCATAACATGGAATTTTTCAATATTCTACTCTTGTTTATCAAGGGAGTCACACCAGAGAGCCTCATGGGTTGCGTACTTTTACCACTTTTAGACAGAAATCTGGGTCAACTTCTTCCCAAAACAGCCACAGTTGCTAGCTTCTTGATCGCCAAAACCCCGGATGAGCGAGCGATATTAGATGTTTCACCAAACCTTGTACCCCACCCTGATCTAGACCCGTCCGTAATTGAAGCCCTTCTAGCCATGGACAACCTCAACATAGCAAACTTCCAGTTCGAGGATATCCCCCAATTGCATGCAACGATTGGTGATCGAAGCACCGACTATCGAAAATCCTGGATTAGGAAAGTGTGGACTTATTTCGAGAATTGCATTCGCAAATCTCCGGAAAAACAGGAAGAATACCTCCAAATTCTGAATGACATTCCGGTGTATTTTGGGACACCTGTCGGCCAACCTAATACCCACACCGTTTTCCTCTCACCCGCAGAACTTTCTGCTAGTCTAATTCCAGCAATTATGAAGCAGTCCAGGCTCACTTATTCCCAGAACTCAATCCTAGAATCTTTTAACGGTCTTATACTTCTGGATCCATCAGCTTTTCCCCAAAGCGAGCTGCCTTCTGAACTCGTAGGCGGTGGTACCTCAGGAATTTTGGGTATTTATCGACTTTTGAAATCTATCAAAATTCTTGCAGATAAACTTCCCCTAAAAGAGTACATCATCAATACTCTTCAAACTGATAAGCTGGAGGTTGGATCCCCTCTATTATTACGTGTCTCTACAAGATCTTAAATTAATGCTATCATGTAAGGTTTTGAGGGAATTGCTTGATCCCACGGTAATGGGAAGCTTACGGAAATTATATCCCGAATCCACGGAATACCTAAAACACCTTCCTATATGGCCTTCTGAAGGGGAATCGTCCTCCTATAAGCCTGCGACAGAAGCGATGTTGGCACCCGACTATAGCATTTCTTTCACTATCTTGACAAAAAATGACCCTTTCATCAGGGCCAGCGTTGCAACCACCTATAGCAGCGAACTGAGCAGCCTCGGGGTGAGAAAAATGTCTTTCGATGCACTCCTGAGGGATCATGTGTACTCAGGTCAAACGATTGAGAACGACAAGATCCCAAGCTATAAGTCATTCCTCTTAAGCCTCTACAGATCGAATGCCGGTGCCTTTTTACAACACCCACTAGCAATTGATCAAAACAGACAGCACCGCATGCCCAATTCCCTATACGACATTACGAACGACATTTTCCATGCAGCATTCAGAGGCATGAAAACACACTTTCTACATCCCGATTTACAAGATTTGCATATCTGGCAAAATGCAGGACTACGTAAAGAGATTACCGACCAAAATTATTACTTAGAGTGTGTCCGCTCTATCGAACAACGGCGGAAGGCATCATCGCCAATCGAGGACGATCAACTGGTTACCGATGCGCGAACTGTCTTCAAATACCTATCTTGGGATGACCAAAAAATGCAGTCATGGAATTCTAGCACTTGGAATATCCTGTACACAATACCTATCGTACCTGCGCAAAGAGAATTTAGCAACAGCCCTGAATATAGGAAACCCCAGATGCGAAATGTTCTCCGAAATAGCAACTTTACAACGCTCTCGGCAGCCATCACCCCCGAGCACGTAAATATCGCGTGGAGCCAGTGCCCCACTCTGAAACATAAACTCGGATCGTTCGTTCTCAGCCGTATCCCCAACAACGGTATTCCTTCCACAGAGTCAGTTTTGAAGCATTTGACTTTCCTCTCCGAAAATTACCTCACTGTGGCCCAGCAAGAAATCCCAGCATACATCTCTGATGTTAAGGCATGTTATGAACACCTGCAAAGCAGAATATCAAGCCTCCCTCTCCCAGACAGAAAAGCCAGAATTTGGCTTAACGTGGAAGCAACAGACATCGTCTTGATGAGCCAGAGTACCTTCCGAGGTTCTTGGACATGCAGCGAGCTACTTTGCAGTGGCTTGAAAAGCGACTCATCGCAAATCCAATACGTCCGATCATTCCTCGTTCCGTTTGCCAGCCTGCTTGACCACTACCGAGTAGAGAAGTATTTCCCATCGGAAGAAATTGAACCACCCACTCCGTCCACAGAATATTCAGCAGTTATCCTTAGCGATTTTCGGAGACTTCGGCAGGAAGGAAAACTCCTGGACATCACCTTAGACGTGGAAAACACAAAGATAGAAGCCCACAAAATCATTCTCGCAACAGCATCGAAATATTGGGAGAGAATGCTCACAGGTTCATTCAGAGAAACGAATGAAGGGATAATACCACTTCCTGAACTGAAAGCCAAAACAGTTACAACGGTTTTGGAATACATGTATACCGGAGAGGTTTCAGGCATCAACAAGTCGGCTGACCCCTCAGACACACTGCAAGAGCTTATGTACCAACTTGAGGTATCGGATCTTTGGGACCTCAATGGGCTAAAAGGGAAGCTACAGTACCAAATTTGCCGAAAAGATTTGGAGTTAATCCGTCCAGAAACTGCCCAAAGGATCCTCGAATATGCAAAGGACGCCAAGGCTACTTCTCTAGTTCGTATATGCGAAAATTACATATCCAAAAATAGGGAGATTGTGAATCGGGAAAATGCTCAAAATTAAATGAGGTTAGTGATCTTATAAGCTTAGATGATTTTTTTGCCAAGCGCCAACAGATTTCGTTTCTATTCTATTAGCTCTTCGGGAGGTTTCGTTTTTTTATTTTTATTTCCATCCGTATTCGAGTAGGTGCGGCGCATTGATTTTTATTCCCTTTGTCTTAAGTATAATTTTCGGGATCAAAGTGAGATAAGTGGGCGATTTATTTATATCTTTTCTTTCTATACTCATATCCCGCAATAGTTCTGGATATTCTGTTATTCTCGTCAAGTGAGTTATCGTTAATTCTTCCACATGTGTCAGTTGTTCGTTTCCTCTGTTGTGTAATGCTGCTTTCATAAATATACCAGCTATAGATTTCTAAATTCCTCAAGACGTTTATACGAAAAGCCCATTTAAAATAGGCAAACCAGGATACGGTAGGCGCATGCTCTATATGGACATAGTTCAATGGTCACCTCTTATAGATGGACCCAGATGTTTCTGGTAATTCATTCTAGTAGAATCAGCGATAAATAAATAGATGAATTGGGATATGCGTATTCGACTGCATAAAACACAAGAATTGCCAAGAATTGCCATGATCGAGTGATGTACATAACGGAATTCCCTTGTCAAGTTACCTTTGGAGCCCATATCTAAGCGTCCCCCAATTTATTCGCTGGCGCCATATTACAGTGTGTGCCAAGATACAATAGTATCAGTAGCCCGTAGGAATCTATGCGTTTAACACCATCTATTGCCTTCATTATTTGAAGCACGAGACTACTCAAGTCTGCAAAATAATTGTTATAAGGGCCCATTGTAAATATCCCTAAGACACGGTCATGATATATAGCCTCTATGGTTGCGATAAAGAAGCTTTCACCTCAATAGGGATGCCATCTCTAGCACACATAACCCTCCTGCCCTCCATCTTGATTTCCCCGCCTCTTAGTGCGCTCCCTATAACACCAGCATCTACCCAAGCCCGCTCAGCACATTGCCGCACACTCTCCATGACTTTCTGTGCCTGCCCACCCGGCCCGTCCGCCAAGTCATCTTTATATCTAGAGCTGAAGTGATTCAATATTAGTAGCCCACGTTTACTATTACCCCCCGCTGCATCCTGATCTTCCCCACCAGACCCCAACCCAATAGCTCTCGCAAACCTCCCCGCCATCTCCGGCGTTGAGTGACCTCTAGACTTTGCCCGCTCTTCGACTACCGCGTAACCCTCAGAACTCTTCGTCAACGGATCTACTCCCGGCAGCCACGCATTCGTTGCCTCGTGAACTAGCACATCACTCCCCATAGCCAACGGGATGATGGGGCTAGGATCACACGTATCCCCTAACACGGTGATTTTTCTCCCACTTCTCAACGGCGGCCTCGTTAGCCTCGTCCCATCCGGTAACTCCAGTGCTACATCGGCGAGACACGTGGGGGATTGCAACATCCGCAGAAATTCCATCGGATTCTTATATCCGCTTGTTTCCATTAACTCGGCTTTGTGCGCAAGGATCCGTTTGGCGTAGTCTGCTGGAACCTTTCCTGGCAGAGGGGATTCAGTGAGGACGCAACCAAGGCTGGGGACGCTGTGGTGAATGGGAGCGGCTGAGAGACTAAATTCTATGTAGCCTTGGGTCGGATGGGTCCAGTGACAGAAGTCACGCCAGAACCCAGAGGCATCAGGGTAAATATCACAGCCAGTGGGGAGCTCTTTGGGGTAGAGGTTGGCTGAGGGGTCGGAGGGAGTATCGGTAGGGAAGTGAAGTTCGTGTACAACGTACCAGGCGTCAAGGTAGGTGTAGGTCAGCGTTAGAGCTGACCGTACATACTCCCGTAGACCTTTTGGCCCGTATATTTCAACTCTAGCTTTTTGCCTCTCCAAGTCCCCATCTAATATAGTTTCATTGGTGTCAAGTAGCCGGGGGTCATTCTCAGACCCCCCAGCACCGTTCATGAGGGTTACAAGCAGAGGGCACAGACCGAATACGTGGTCGCCGTGCAGATGTGTTATAAATATTTTTTCAATCTTGCTAAGTTTGACATGAGGTATGGTGGAGTGAAATCGCTGGACCTGATGCTGGGTGCCTTCACCGACATCGACGAGAAGCGTGGAGGAGGAAGGGAGGATGATGGCAAGGGATGACTGGTTTCGTGTAGATGAGGGAACAGCAGAGGAGGTACCAAGAGGGATTATATTTATAGGGGGAGGCATGTCGAAGTTGCAGGTTGAAGCTAGAGATGTGCGTCATAGTGCTGCATGCGCGGGTGTCCCTGGTACCTGATGCCCAGATGTGCAGAGCTGTGTGGATTTGGTCACGCCGCTTCCATGCGTCCGAAGTTATTTCGTTCCTGAATCCCGGTGCTGGGATATCGCCATCAAGTATTATTTCCCTCTCTCTCCGTATATCCTTCTATGTGTAAAGAAACCCTGCTCTAAGTAGATACCCTAGACGCTACGTACTCGCATCTACCCATTTGCATAATACTAGAAAATTGTTCTGCCGAGATCCCTCGTGACGTTGCCTCCGGCGAGCCGAGGTCGCTCATATCATATGCAACTTATCTACTTTACCGTCCTCAAACTCACCCAAGTCATTCCCAGAATCCCCCGCCACAGATAAGCTTCACCTCATAACAGGGACGGCAACAATAGAGCAATATCCCCTCCTAATAGGTTCCCTTAGTTAAGTTTACCCCTCTGCATCTAACATTCGTGATTATGGCCTCTTCTATGTGTGGTCCGTCGAACGCCCTATCATCCCTCCAGAAACATACCATCGCAGACAGAAGTCTCCAACAGGACCGTATTCAATCGCCTGCTTCTTCTTCACAGGTTAGTTATTCTCCTATTCTCCAGAGGAACACCTAAGCTAACACTCTATAGCTATTTCGTACCCCCACAACGCACTCCAACCAGCAGCTTGATAATGAGTTCTCCCAATTTTCCTCCGGTCGTCCCCCTCAAAATGCACGCTCACACACGCATTTTGCTTCTCTTGCTTCCCCTCTTAACCATGCCCCACAACTCGACGGCTGGGCCTCCGACTTCCAGCGACTTCACCTTAGTGCTCCAGTGAACCCGTTACTACAGCAACAGCAACAGCAACAACCACAAAGGTTCGGTCAGTCGTGGGTTGCTACAAACTGGCATGAGGAATTTATGCAGCGACAACAACCAGCCTCTCATGTTGCAGAACCGTTGCTAAGGGGGCCAAACATGGGGATGTATTCGGGAGGGTTCAGTCCTGAACTGCAAATGGGACGTAGGATTCAAGCAGGAAACAACGTGCAGCAGCAGCAAAATGTTACAGAGCAGTTTGACGACGCTGCATTCGAGCAAGCATTCGAGGATGCGAGGGTGCAGTTAGAGGAGAGACGGGAAAGACAAGATAGAGAACAGCTATTGGGGGCTGTAAGAGAGACTGTGGTGGAGGAGAAGAAGAAGGAAGGTGAGGTGAAAGACAAGGAACATGATTCGGATGAACTAGCAAGGACAGCTGCACAGCTGCTAGACTCGTTGAGTGGTAATCATAGCCAGAAGTTTCAAGACAGTATGTTTTTGGCGTTGATGAGGAGACTGAGGGATCGAGAGGTGAAGGTGGAGGGGGATAAGATGGTCGAGGTGAGCTCTTGATGGTTGGTGTTTCGTGGCTAGATTGCTATAGATTGCTAAAGGATGTTATGCAGACGGTAAAGACCCCAGATAAAGACCACCAGTACAATTGAGCATGTAGAAGGGGACGGGAGCACAGCGGGTACCATATGGGGACATACATGTAGTTTGGGAGTCTGGCGAGACGGGCGTTCATTTTTCATTGAGATTCAAGCGTATGATTACAATTGTAATTACAGTCAGGTACATAACTGTTTTTGTCGTTCTCTTGAAGGCGACATTCATGTGATGGACCTATGCAGTTCCATGTACCTATGACATACCCATGCAGACTCCAACAGAATAGGATTGGGCGCGACAATCCCTCTCGGGGCCAAATAGTAAATGAGGTGTGGTCTGTTCGCGCCCTGAAAGTGGTACAATAGCCGCTGCCAACCAGCCATTGGTTCAGTCATGTTACAACCAAGCATAACATCGCGTGCAATCATCACCCGTCTGCAGCTTCTCCGTCCCTTTTCTTCCTTTCCCCTCTCGGACCGATCTCTTGTTTCTGAGCGAACAGAAGAACAAGCAGAAGAAGCAGAAGAAAAACCCCGGTTATCCATCTCCACTCTCATGTTCTTTGCTTAACAGCTTTAGAGTTAGTCACCGGACTACAGCAGTAACAGCAGATCTCTCTTCTTCCTCCTTCAACCTCCCTTTCCCTCTCTCTCACACACGTCCCTCCTTCTATCAGCCTTGCTGTTTTGTCGTCTCACGTTCCTCCACCGCAGTCCCAATTGCCTCTACAGACTTCTTCTCGATCCATCCTTCCACTACCTCCTCCTCTTCCCCCTCAATCAACATTGTCTTCCTCCTCTCCTTCCTCTTCCCCCCCTCCTCCCCTCTCCAACACCACCACTTACCCCTCAGCTGTGCAACGCCTATCGACGCCTAAGGCTTCATCGTCCTCTTCCTCCTCCTCACTACCTCCTCCACTACTACCACCACATCCACATCCACACCAGGATCTCAAACATAAAGAAGCAACCAAGAACAACAACCCGGCTTCCGCGCTTCCACCAACCAACAACCCTTCCTCAGCCTCGCCGTCGTACAGCAACCAGGATCCTGAACCGCCGCCCCCGCCCTACACAGAATCTTCTTCCCCACTACAGTCATTCGCTTTCTGTATGGCTGCTGCCGGAGGTTCCTCGAGTATCATTACTCAGGTACAGCAAGGGGGGCAGCAACTCGCTAACCTCGGAGGTATGTAAAGTCACGTGAATCGTGACCGCGACTGAGGCGTGTTATTGACGTGGCGCGCGATGGGGTAGATAGTGTCAGCAATGAGGAGAATTTAACGCTAGATTTGAGGTATGTTGATTTCACTTCTTGCATCCCGAGTCGGTGTTTTTTTCTATAATCAAAGAGGCGCCAAAGAGGCTTTTGCTAATACAGTGATAGGGGAACCCAATTCATCCTATCACGCGATGAGCTATTGACGCTGCCTGAGTTCGTTCTGCTATCATTATTCCCTAACGGCCTGTTTCCAGACGGTCAGGTCAACTCATTTCACGATGAGGGCGTATACTCGGTAGACGTGCGTACTCATATTCACTTTTCAAATGTATCATCGTGACCCGGCAATTGCCCTGGAGCCCATTGACTGAACAGCCCGCCTCTAGTTCGATCCAGTTTGTCTTCAATACATGCTCGACTTCTTTCGCCAAGTCTCGGCGACTATCACAGCCACCCAGGAAACTGACGATGATGAACCAATGGACAGCTCCATTTCCCCGAATTCTCCCACCAATGTCCTCCAAGACCGCGCAGGGATCATTGTCCTTCGTGAAGACCTCGACTTTTACGTCATCCCCCCACGAAGAGACATTTCGCACGCAGAGATGATGGTGGTGAAGCGCGGCGCGGGGAATGTGCTACTTAAGCAAGATGGTATCTTTTCAGGGTTGCGCCGCACGGATGATGCGGGGACAACTGAGCAGCATCTTATTGAGATGTTGACTGCTGGAGGCTTCAATACGGATGATACCTGGGGGCATCGTGCTGGGGAGCCTCAGAAAGCAGTGATATGCAGCCTTGCGCTTGCGCGGTTGAGGACAGACATGAGGGCGGCGACGGGGGAGGGTAAAGACAACAATGCAGTTGGGATGGCGCAGAAATTGTTGCTATTTTGGAGGAAACCGGCGGTATGTGATATACGTTGTTCGAGACGACAAGGTGACTGATCGCTGACAGTTCGCTTTTTGGGGATGTTTTAGAGACGATGCTGGTGGGAGGGCATGGAATTGGAGGGTGTTGAAGGTGTCGAGGGGAAATTAAAAGTCTGGATCCGGCGCGTTTGGACTTTAGAGATGGTACGGATCAGACCTTTCCTTTTCTTCATAACCATAGTATCTACTCTCCAATTAGAGGTAGCCATTTATTTATCAAGGACCACCATTTACTAACACCTCCCGATGAAACAGAGTGTCATTGGACTCCGTTAATCTCTAAACCTCGGTATGGGTGGCGAACTCGATTTGAAAACAAGGCATTGTATTAGGTTATGTTTAAGAGTTCTCTTGCTTCACCAATTCTCCGTTTTTTTTATAATATATGAAAGGCATACTATAATAATTTCCCTCCCTCGGATTACTTTCTGGAATTGAGGTTTGCTTTTTGTCATTTTCCTTACTCTCTTTCTGTTTTTCTTTACTCCACGTTTCCACTTTGGGTCGCGCAGCATCTTATCTTCATGGGAATTCATAAAGAGTGTTAGTTCGATACGATAAGAGGAAGGAGACCATGATTATCTTTGCGAAGTTTAGGCAAGCAGCAGATGGGCGTTGAATCCGTGTTTCTTCGTTTGCGAGTTTTTTTTTTGCAAGGAAAAATCGATTACGTGTATCTATTGTTCGTTGTTTCCGTATGGTAAAGTCGTGCTTTTTTCGATGTTAATGCGAGTAATATACCCTCTGATTTGATAGTTTGGAGGTTTCTTTGTGGATAAGTTGCAAAACGTGTTTTAAGTGTGAATAGTAGTAGTACTGGATGGTTTCTGGTTCCATGATTGAGTACTATTGAATGACGTCAAGACGGTAAATGGTTAGCTGAGATTGACTAGCACAAACGTAGGTGCTCCTCCTATCCAAGACGACCATAGAGCCGTAGTGCAGGGCTAGTGTGTAAGCACAGTAACAAAATTGGACGTAGTTGGTATAGCATCTGCGCGGCATTCCAAAAAAAACGCTGGACTAACCCCGGGGTACGATGCATACATGTAGTTAAGCTTGGCCTCATGCTCCCGTTCCAGTCTGGAAAGAAGAAAAAATCCCCCGATATTTGATGCTTAAGATCTAAATTCTCTCTGCATCACCAAAAATCCCGGGAACGAAGCTAAACCAAGTCAACACTTTTGGGGAATGTGGTGGACCCAACCCATTTTTTTAATACAATAGCTCCGAGTATAATCCTTCATTTACAGTTAGCCAAATAATCAAGTATAATGACACTGGGAATGGAAATTAATCGATACACACATGTAGCCGAATACACCAGGGTGATTTGCTACTTCAAGTACCGGTTTCAATTCGTCTTTGATGCTCAAGCAGAAAGGTCAACTTCCTTTCACTAGGTTGTTTTCTTGTTCCGTCAGTCTGGTATGGAGTAACCAATAAATTAGCTACTCTCCAGCTATACGTGAACGTATTTCATGGTACGTAAGGATGTGCGCAAGTACAGGTATTGTGTGGACGTGTCTCGAAACGTGTCCGAAGCAGCAAGCTCCCTTGGTGCTTTACACCAAGAAACACACCACCTTGTGTAAACCCACATTTCAGTTTAACGTTCCAGGTCAGTATAGGCAAACGTGCTTCGTAGTGGCTTCAGGCTCGAGATGAGTGCGAAGTGTGGGGGTGGAGGAGTGAACACATACTCCGAGTGCAGTATTGTGAAGTGTACCCTGCAGTCACTGCTGAGTGAATTGCAGGAAAATGCTCAGGCATGTGAAAGTCCAGTCCCGTGCCCCAGCCCAAGCCTTACTAGAGAATCCGAGATCCTCATGCATGCAGAGGTGAGGGGAACGAGCCTAGTGAAAGTGATTACGCTCGCTTGTTCCCACCGATAAGGTTTGGAATTGCTTTGTGTGGAAGAATGCATACCAGTTCTGCGCCTTCGGGCCGAGGCCTTCAGGTTATGCTACGGTCTATTACCTTCACAATCACTATTACGAGAATGATTCTCTAATTGGCTGGCTGGCCGACTGGCCGCCGATTTATTGATTAACTGAATACTATGCGCCATTTGCTCTCTCTTAGATGCCAATGATAAGTGTAGGTACGTAGCTAAAGCCTAAAAGGTTTCTACCGCTAGGTAGGCAGGGCTCACATGTGGTGAGCCGGGAACGTATAGTTAACCTTTTATAGAATAGCTCCTCAGGCTCGTTTGTACGACATTCAGAAAGAAATTAGCCCATTATAATATGCATCAAGGTACCAATAACCCGGTTTCCTGATCAAAAATCTATTGAGAAAAGAACTCGCCCTCAGGCTCATTGATCGTATGAAATAGAATGGACAAGCTGCTCCTGACGGTCATGCCTTGCCTACAGCTCCCTATTTTTACAAAACGAGCGGGGGTGTGCTGATTTCTTACATTCGTACCCTGCTACACTCTTCGTATGGTCTCTGTTACACTAGCTTGGCTCTAATAGTTAATTACTAGGCTTGGTAATGGATGACATGCGGTTGGGAGAGAGGAATTCGAAAAAACCCTCTTTCCGAGAAATCCATAGTATGTAGTCCAATGCCTCAGGTCAATGATACCATCTCCTGGACCTTACCTGCCGGATAAATTAGGTAACTCGTCACTTGACTAAAGCCTTATTTTCTGGTTGGCGTACGCCGCGCAACGATCTGTTCTGGCCTTGATACTTAGCTTCCCGCTTTGTCGAAGCGCACATGTTTTGCCAGAGCCTTGAAACAAGTACGCGTCAAATCGCCAACACGTATCGATAAATGCCTACCGGTAAGTACGTATTGAGGTCGTGTTCATGTACGTAATTCCACCCCCGGAGCCCAAAGCAAAGATAAAGATAAACGTGTTCTCGGTACTCAGATCAATAGCACATCAATTAAGATCTACCATGGAAGGGAAGACTGAGCGCCGCGTATTGCGTCTCGGCCGTAAAGTGGCGTCGAAACGGAGGAAGTTAACACGCCGTTATCCCATAATCCGCTGACCCCCCTGTATGCTGTGGCTCAACACAGAGTTAACTGAAACCTCACCAACAACAGAGACTCCTTTTGCAGGGGAGTCAGCTTTACCGGACTATGGGATAAAGGCGTGCGGCTCTGTGCGAACGAAGGTGTCACAGCGGCGGAGAAAATCACTGGTTCAATCGGACAGATCTCGGAGAGTAGGTGTATGTATCTCGAATTGAGCTGGACATATATTATGTGCCTATGCGGAGTCCCTGACTCATAGATGTGATGACTTTCCAATTAGAAAAAGAAAAAGTTTGGACGCATGAAGCTGTGGACAATTGAGACTGGAGAGAAATGTTTGATGCGATGCATCCCATGCCAAAAGTGGGGTCGAAAGCTTCGAGAGCGAGGCTAAGCACGGTTGGGTCCGGACTCGCCAGCGACTTGGTTTATTTCCGCTTCGTTTCGATGCCATCTTGCATCGAATTGTTCTTGTGACTGCCATTTATTGTACCCTTCCCTTGCCTATTGATGCTGCTACCTAGCGACATATCGCATACGTAGCGAAATCTATACCCTCGTATCGATAGAACCGGACGGTAGCTTAAGGTCTGGGGGGGGCATCGGCCTGCAAAGTACAATGATGAAACGTTAACATACGCCTGGTGCTCTACCTGCTATAGTTTCTGGGGGTTATTTGTGCACTTTCCCCCGAGATGCCTTCGCGTTGTTTTACTACATTTGTCAACATTTCGCGGCGGCGGGGTTGAAAAAAATAGTTGGAAATCGGTGCAGGGAAGACGGGACAGAGATGGGATCGCTGGGAAAGTCGTCCAAGGGGGCAAGCAAAAAAGAGGGTGCCGGTTTAACCGCAAATTGCGATGCGATGGGCATAAAATTGTTTTGATGTGGAACAAACGAATTGGGAGATGGCCGATTAAAGAAACCCAAGCAAGAGTTGAGAAGCTACTACCGATAAATCGCTTTCATGGGGGAAGTGGCCATCCGTTGCAATTCGGTACACACCAGTTGATGATGCTGGAGATCACCGTTAGATAGCAGCACAGATACCTTTCTAAACTCTCCTGTTTTCGAAAGATAAATAAATCCAGGACACCGAGAGATGATACAGTGATGGGGGCGGAAAAAAGCTCAGCCGCAAAGCGGAATTCGCAACGGTTTGCGATTGGCTCACGGTGTGCTATATCAAGTCCCTGTCGCGCATGCAAAGCCTAAGCCTTGTACAACACTCAAGGGTTACAGGCTTCACACAGCCGAAAGAGGGAACGCGGAGAGAATAGGCAGCTTATTAATTGGCGAGTTGACGTATTGGAAGGAGATGTGCGGAGAAATCGAACCATACCATTTTAGTATATTGCGGGAATTTTGATTCGGTCCTTTTAGAGGGAGGCCTACTAGTTTTTTTATTTTAGATTTTATTTCGTTCAGTCTTTTCTTTTTTTCTCTTTCCTTCTTTTGTTTTGTGGGCTGCGGCTCTTGGCCAATGGACTGGGGAGAGGACCTCGAGATGTGAAAGATGAGGGGTGCATGCATAAGGAAGCCTGGGAGTGCGCCTTGGGGGAGTGCAAGCCCCAGGCTGAGCGTGAGCGCTGTGGGTGGTAGACGGGGGCAGCATGGGGGCTTGGGCTCTGCGAAGAGCAGAAAGCGGTGAACGGACTGCCTGATTTGGAGTCGATTTCGCTTTTCTTGCTCGATTATTTGATTGCTTTTGTGGGCCTCTCTTGGCGCCCACACACCCACACGCATCCACGCCGCAAATAACAATGGTTTCTGTTCCTCCCATACTGCATTTTTGCTGCATTTTTGAGACGCGGCCACTCAACGCGACGCCTATAAGATCTGACTCATTTCCCTCACCCCCCCTTCTTTCCCTTCCTCTTTTCCTTCTTCCTTCCCTCATCTCCCAATTTTCTACCCCATATATATATAAATAAAAACCCCATATATCTACCCCAGTCCCCCCCCGGAATCATGGACGCTTAGATCCCCCCCTCAACCTAAACTCTTGTCATATAAACCTTTTCCCCTTGGAATCGTCGTTTAAGCCTTTCACCACGTCTTCCCCAGAGATCTACGGACCTCTGAGCCCTTCGCTTAGCGACCTCCCCAAACAGACCGTCACCATTCTTCCCCCGGAAGCATCGCGTTTCCCAACGAACGACCAACCATGGCTTTCACCAACTCCACTCCAGAGGCTTTCGCCACAAATACAATCAATAGACAACAACAACACTTCCAGGCCTCCCCCAACTCCCAGGTCTCCAGCCGTTGCTCATTTCGACCCTTCGAACGAAATCAGTTTCGACGATCCCGTGCTCTTCCCGTCTCATCCAAGACCAGCACAGCCCTCACCTCGTGCTATCCCTAATCAGGTGCACCAACCCCAACACCCACGCAGTGCTTCACTCCCGCAGCCCCGCAGAGTGAGCGAGATCGTGCAAAACCTTGGATACAGTACATCGCCATCTTCGTTCAGCCATCGGCCAGCTCCCCCACCATCGTACCAACAGTTTACTCAAACTCAGTCTTCGGATTCACTCCTTCTTCAGCCCGCGCCTAGGCAGCCGCAGCAACAGCCTATTTTAGACCCTCATACCGCAGCGGCTTATTACAAGAACTTAAGCCAACAGCATCGAGAGTTAGAGACCACCATTCGCACATATAAGATGCAGCAGGGTATGGTTTCCTCACATAACACACTCGCTTCATCGCAGTTTAATTTTCATTCATCTAACGCTTTCACCACAGAGCAAATGAAGGCTTTTGATCCCGAGGCGGCTTTCAACGAGCTGTTCTCCCCCGATTTGAGCGGGCTTGGTTCTGAATTTTCATCTCCTCAGTTCACCAGTGCTCACGACTTCTCGGTTCCAACCATCGGCCCTACCATTTCTCCTCAAGAGCTTCTCATGAACCCTCCAGCTTCTGCTGCGACGACGCATCTCACGTCACCCCTATCATTCTTTGATTCTCCATCAGAAAGTTATGATACGTCTCCGCTCTTTGCTCCTGACGATGTATCACCAGGCAATGATTGGTTCTCTCTCTTCCCGGAAACGAATCCAGACCCTGAAGACCCTAGGGTATCCCCTCCACTGCCAAACCAAGCCCAAGATGGTTCCCCTGCACAGGGAAGTGGCTACTCTGACGACGACATCCTTGATCCGCAAGACTCCCCGAGCACATCACCCATCTTCCGTAGCTCAAGTTCCGGGCCCCAACGTCGTTCCGTAACATCTGGAGTTCGTAAGAACCGAGGGCCGTTACCTCCAATCGTTGTCGAGGACCCTTCAGACACTGTTGCGATGAAGCGAGCTCGTAATACCCTTGCAGCTCGTAAGTCGAGGGCCAAGAAGCTGGAAAGGATGGAGGAGATGGAGGTTGAGATTGTGAAGCTGAAGGAGCAGGTTGAACACTGGAAGAATCTTGCGATGAACCAAAATAGGAGAAGGTCATGAGTCGATAAACATAATGGTAGTCTTTAGTCGTTTGTTGGAAGTAAAAAGTTTTTGCTTTTGTCCCACACAAGCCAGTCTTTTCCTTCCACTGAGCTTTGTATGCCTTTATGTCTTATTTCCTTGGTTATATCTTTTCTTTTTGGTTTTCGGTTTACCTTTAGGACCAAGTTGGGAGACCGGTCAGTAGCTCGTTTTGTATCATTTTACGATGTTTTATGATGCTCTTTTGCGGAGGCTCTTTGCTTTAGCCTAGTTCTTTTTTTGGTGCTTTTTTTTATAGCTTTCTTTCGTTCTCGTTCGTACCGAATTCAAGAAACGGGTTCTTATTAAATCTCAGTTATCGTCCCTAATTGCGCATCTCGTCGCGTGTGCACCTATTTCTACTACCGTTGTGATTTATCCGTCGCGTGGTATACCATCCTTTGAACTAAATAAATATCACTCCCACGTGACGAAGGTAATAAACTCTAGCGCTAGGTAGGCATGGCTAATGGCAACTTTGATATGGCAATGCAATTCTATTTGGCAGCGACCCGAAAGACAACAGATTAAAAGTGCGCGTGGTTCCCTACACGAGACAATATTGTGGGTAGTCATGGCCATCCACCTCGCTGCTCTTTTCGAATTATTATTACGCATGTTATATTTATCCCTAGACAATAACACTTCATCAGTAGTCACTCGATAGAGTTTTTTTTTTTCCGAGGCGCCAAGGGTAGCCAGAGCTCGTTTTAAGGATTTTAGAAATTTAGGTTCGTCAAGGGTGTGGCAAGAGCCTTGGGTGTACATAGTTAAAAGATCAAAAAATAAAAGGAGCTTTGGAACCCTGGGGTTAAGTGAGAGGCCCCTTTAAATTTAAAAGCACACATCTTTGACACTTTCTATAGTACTGCTGGCGTCTGCACTGATGCATACTAACTTGTATAAAACCCTACTAGCAGAAAGGGTTCAAATAGTTGAAGCAGATGGTGATGAACGTGGGTGTGACGTAATTATTTTAAAATCTTAAAATCATAGAATTTTACCTTAATTCTTAAAATTGAGCCTCTAAAATCCCCACTTAAAATCCCAAAATCGAGCATTGACTACCCTTGCCGTAAGATACGACTGAGTTAATTGGCTGGCGATTTCAACAAGTGCATTAAACTACCTGTAATTTACGGGGGGACTTGCTCCACTTCCTCTATTAAACAGACCCGGCATATACCTGCACACGCGTGCTATCAAACTCATTTCAAGGTGACTTGTTTTGACCATCTTACAATTGGGATGGGGATTGTCTTCACTGCTTTCATGATGCTGAGTAGTGATATAAAGCGACCAGGTAAGTATCATCATCAATCGAGTAAACGCTGTGGATGATGTATACTAGAATATCATATACGCAAGTCTACCTAAGTGATTGCGCAGGTCCCCGGCCGATTTATCCATCCCAATAGTGTGTTTCCTATCACTGAACTAGAGCCAGCTGACTACTAAAAAGGCCGCTAATCGCCCCCACTCTCTAGCATGACCTATTTTATTATATTTTGAGGTCTCCGTTGACCCCATGTTCGGAGCGCTTGTTGGTTTCATGAGAACCGTGCTTGTGTAGGGCCGCCGCAACTCTTGTGACCCACGACCCACGACCCACGTGCACGTGCACTATTCATTATCACACCTTCCCGGAGAGTGCTTTTTTTTGAAAAATTATATTTTTATTGATTTTTAAGTACAAAGGGTATTGTGTGCAGTAGAGGAGTAGAGCGTAGGTTGTTTCATGGGGATTTTTGCGTTCTTTGTTGGGGGCATAACTATGGGGGTGTACTCCAGATACCCGCGGCGTGGTTGCATCCGCCAAACATGACAATGGGCTGAAGTAAACTAGAAGCTACCCACGGAACGCATAACAAGGAAATCATCTCTATCGCCTTTCGGTGTGGTAATAATAATTTAATACTTTACATTTAGATATTTTCTCCTATTGGGGCATAACCCGCTTTACTTTTCGTCACCTGTAAACCACAATCTTTTTCCATCCCCAAATTGAGAACAAACTCGAAAAAAAAGAACTAAAAAAGAGACTAAAAAGAGTAAAGATAAACTTTTAAGATATTTACAGGCACGAGAGAATGCCTTGGATGAAATAAAAGATCCACAAAGAAGGAGGCTACCGAATTCTGCATAAGCATGGTGGTCTCTCCAGAAAGAGAGAAAGAGAAAAGAAAAAACCACTGAAATCATGTACCAATCCTGGCGGAAATGAGAGAAATTTTTGGCCCTACTCCCCATATATCCTTTCCCCACCAAAGAGCGCCAGTTAAGAAAACACAACAAAAAGCAAATTGCAATTGACGGGGGAAAACATGAAAGAAGCAGCTTTTTTCTAAAGCACCATCTGCTTCCGCACACTGTGCCCGACTCACGTTCAACACCCAGGCCCACCTATCTGGTCCATTATTTGACTCCTATGGTATTTTGAGAAAGAACTTTCGTTCAAAAGATGTTTTATATGCCGGAGAAGAAAAAAAAAGTGTAAAAGCGGTGGTTCCATTCCAAAATTTTTTTAAAAACTCTCAGCTGATGAAGAAGGGAAAGAGGAAATAAAAGGGGGGATTTAAAGTTAAGATGCAAGTGTTGAAGGGAAAATTATTCCACGACACAGTCGGAAAGGTTGATTAACAGTTGTGCTAAGCATCGTTTAGTAGCAGCGTCGTCGCGGAGAACAGATGAAAAGGTAGCGTCACGTAGCGGCTCCGGAAGGCACTGGCGGAGGGCCTCACGCGCACGAGGGTTATCACTCAAACTATATATTCGGTCAATAAAACGAAAGGATAAAGGCTCACATTAACGATATATAGGTGTACTCACCGAAGAAAGCATCTCACGACGTGCTTCAACAATCTCACGGTTTGCTGTTCGACAAGCTGGGTAACCATGTTGCTGAGGACCGTTCCTACTGCGTAGAACCGTTCGTACGTCTGGCATATATACGCCAACCCCATGTCGTCGAGCAGTATCTTCTGCACGATGAAGATAGCTACTGTCTTTGACAGCTCAGATCCAGTCTCCATAATTCTAAGGCACAAAGGAATGATCTCGGTGGATAGCAGGAAGTTGATAACATCGGAGGAATCGTTCTTTACTAGGGCGCCAATGACACCCAAGGATGTGAGCCGTAGGTACTCGAAGGGGCGGGACTTTGATGTGGTGTTCAGGAACGGGTATAGAAACAAGGGGATATGTGCTGATGGTGTCCAGTAGGGTTAGTAGATGGACAGTGTAATTTTAGGAACACTAGAATACATACCATTCAAGAATAGTGCCCTTGTCTCATTATGAGAAGCCACACATTGAAGCAGCGCGAGGGCATTGCAAACACGATTGGAAGCAGCCGCTGTCAAAGAACTCGGCATGAGTAATGGATAAACTGAGATGATCTCTTGAAGCAACGCAGTCATTACACCTATATCACCATTCCGTAAGTTATACGCACACCATGTCACAGTGATTGGCTGAAGCTTAGCGGGAAGAGAAAAAAATTATACCATACCAACAGAATGCCACAATATTAGTGCAAGGTCATCCACTTGCTCTCTTTTTTTACTCAGTTCCAGCAATGCTGTCTCTCTGTTTCCGCCTTGCATCAGTTCCAGAATCCATTGGTAAACTTTTGGATCTTCTTCTGTTGTGCCCCGTCCAGCCACCAGACTCATGGCAGAGCTTGGTGCAGGTGAGGGCCCGGATGGGGTCACGAGATTTCGTCCTGGTATTCCAAATTGTTGCTGCTGCTGCTGGGAGTGCTGTTGTTGGGAGTGCTGCTGCTGCTGCTGATGCTGTGCATGATGCCAGTTGTTTTGGTCAGGGTGGGCAAAGTGTTGCTGGTGGCCGAACATTTGCTGCGACTGCAGCATGTTTGTAATTGTATGTGGTGGAGGGAACGCGCAGAGCAATAGGTTTAAACCTAGTTGAACAGCGACAACTACAACGAACGAACAGGAAGAAGGGCGATATACTGGAGGCGAGCAAAACTAACAGTCGTGTATAGTCGTGGACGGAGGTAAACGGTAGCGAAAAGTCATAGACGAAAAAGGAAAAAATGACGATGTAGAAGGGGGAGGGGAGAGGAAAGGGAAGAAGACGACAATCCCCACAAGGTCAGCAACCTTCGAGAGAGGGCGGCGGGGGAGGAAAGCCAGCCGAGATCGGACACGCACACTAATCCCAATCTGGTGTCGTTGGCGTGTGGCTCGGCTAGCCAGGGTTTGAGCTTTTTCTTTCCCTTTTCCCTGGTGAAAAGTAACATCGGTTGGCCTCAAAATCCCCCCTTTCTTCCACTCTACTGTCCTAATGGAGACATTACATTCAGTGTTTACCTACCGTACCCACAATGCGGATTCTGCGATATCGGGCGGGTTCTGATGTAGAGTTTTTACCGTTTACTTTATAGTGGTTTCGTTTATCGCTACCCCGACGGGGCTCTTCCAGAACCTTCCCAGCGTCGATCATACACGCTCACTCGGAACCTCCCGCTTCCATTTTTGGATGGGACGCAACTACAAATGCTAACAGCATCTTTCGCATACAAAATTTCGCACTAGCCATTATCACTACAATTTATCACGATAGAAGCCTTAAAGCTTTGCAAATCGTTATCTTAACACCTTTTATGTTATCCAGGCATACCCAGGCCGTTACCCGCCAGAAAACCGTCCGATTATAATTAAATCAACTAGCCTCCAATAATATATTCGTCCCTTATAAAAGGCCGCCGAAAAAAAAAGGGGAAGAAAGAAACAAGACAGGAAGTAATACAATGAAAACAGAGGAAGCATCAAATCTGAACTGCCCGTTGCTAGTAAAAAAATACATTATTCGAGTCATCGTTATACCCAGTTTGTCAATTGTCAATCGTCACAAAAAAATAACTATAATCGTGCCCAGAGCAACCAAAGGAAAAAAGAAGTAAAAAAGTAAAAAAAGTACCCGAGCTAATGCGGGTCTGACTTTTTCCTCTTCCGATACGCAAGGAAACATATTGGCTGATCCATCGTGCAATCTGTGCCCTCAGGCATACCAACGTAAAGGAAGCTATCGAGGGACTTCCCCTCTTCTGCCCACCCTGAAAGAAAAGACATAAGGGAAAGAAAAAAGATCAACTCAGTAATGAAACGCGGGGTAAAAAAAACTGTGCTTGGGTGTATGTAAGACCTGGGTATCCCAAAAGCCTGCAATAGAACCAAAAGACGAACCATAATAGTGAAGGGAATCGCTAAGCTAAAATATGCAGGCCAAAATCAAACAGTGAGGAGCGGCGAAAAAAAGGGAAGAAAAGAAAAGTAAGATAGGAGAGAGGATTGAAATAGCTTAAAGCCTCAACTCCTGGAGAATCCTGCTCGCCAAACTCTTATACTGCCAAGTGTTCGTCTTGTTCACACTCTTAAACTGGATTCCGTGTAATGAGAGTAACGGAACTTTGACGATATAGATCTCGAACTGCAGAATCAATGACCCCCCAAGCACTCCATCATGCATCGACTCGTTCGAGACGTCACTGTTAGTATAACTTGTGTCTGCTCTGTTTCGTTTGCTTTGTCCCTTCATTGGTGGGGGAGGTGGGGGAGGTTCTTTTGCCGAATTGCTACCGCTACCTGCGCCACCGAACGAAAGCTTACGTCTGTGGGACGGTGGATTAACCATATTAGTCGCTTCGGGGGTCTGCGGGACGTTTTCCTGCACACTCTTGAGATCGATGCTAGGTCTATGGACGCATGAAAACCCTCCCCTGATCTCCTTGTATGACACCCCCAATTGCTTTAACACCCGGATAATGTCCATTCGGATCTCCGTTGGTGGTTTGGTTGACGTCGTCGCTACGCTGAACAGCCCTTTAAGGTAAACTGGTTTAACAAAGTCGGACGATGGGGTTTCTCCATCCCCACTTCCTGTTGAAGTGGCTCCATCACCTACATCTTCCTCTAGGACATCGTTGGGAACTGACGCCGCAGCCGCAGCCTCTTCTCTACGGGCACGTCGAACACTGTTCTCCCTTCTTCCATGACCCAGCGATTTTGCCCTCATAGCCATCGGCTTCGCACTATTTGTGCCTTTGTCGCTCTGCACAGTATCTTCCCTGACAGAGGCCCCTGAACGATCTGACCCACTTGTTCCAGGAGGATCTCCTGTTGCATGCTGCCGACCGCACTTTCGGCGCCAATCAGCTTCCGAGACACTTGTCGATCTCCCTATCTTAGCAGACCTTTTCGAACTCAGGCCGTCGGCTGTCGTTGGGGGTGTTAGGAGGTCTGGAGCACCAGATTGTGACGAGCTAGAAGAGGTAACAGGTGGCCGTTCCGTTGGAGGCCTCCGGACAGATAAACTCTTGCGAGGGGCAGCGATTTCAACAGGTGCTTGACCAGGAGCTTGTACTGATAAAGTTGGTGGAGGAGGTGCTTTGGCATCACCCCGCCCAGAATGCTGTCTTCTTGTGCTAAAACGTCTAAGCATACCCCCGACAGTGCTTTCCTTCTTGGCGGGATTATCTTCCTTGATTGCCGACGGAGGAACTACTGGTGACGGTGGAAGGGACACTCCTCCAAGGTTCACCTTCTTCATTGCCTCTGAAACCTCTTCATCTCCATGGGTCCTTGCCCTTGGGCGAGTTCTTCCGCCTGTTGCTGTAGGCTCGCCTTTCACTTCGTAACTAGTTTCGCTGGTGTGGGCGGCTTCTGGCGCCTTAGGGATTGGTATTCGTAGCTTCTCGACGTCTTGGATTGGCAGCGGAGGCTGTGAGCCAGGAGGCTTGCTGCTACCTCGATCTCTCTCCAACTTTTCTCGCACAAGGTAATAAACCGAAATAAGCGGGTTATACGCATTTATAGGATCTGGACTGCTTGGATGCGAAAGAACCTCGGTGCTCAGATTAGTTAAAGTGTCTTTGGAACTCGTGGAAGACCGCCTTTTGTAAAAGTCAAATCCAAATGGCTTTCGTTTCTCGAGGTTTGGAGATGCCATGGGTGCTTCTTTAGCCGCAGTTTGTACGGCGATCCGGTAATCCTCTGATTCGATTACTTTAGTGAGCTGCGCTGCTATGGTCTCACTGCTACCAAATTCGAACCCGGTCATTCCATGAATGACCTTAGGATCAAGTGGGCCAGAAAGAGGTTCCCGGGGAGGCAGGTGGTTTTCTGGAGGGCCAGAGAAGCCCTTGAGAAGCCAGGGGTGATGAATGATCTCCTGTAAGGAAGCGCGTTGTCTAGGATCGGTTACGAGCATCCTCGCCAAAAGGTTTCTGCAATCTGGTTGCTGTCAGTTAATTTTCCAAGGCTCAAGGTTGATGAGAGCTATACCCCCAGACAGCCATTGGGGGTAGTCCACTACCCCACGCTTTATCTTAGCATGCAACGCGGGCATGCTTTGATCGTCAAATGGAACCTTCCCGCAAACCAACACATATAGTACGATTCCAAAGCTCCATACATCAACTTCCGGCCCAATGTACTGCTTAGCCTGCAAAAGCTCTGGAGCAGCAAAATATAAAGATCCGCAAAATGTCTTGAGGTGGGACCGAGGGGAGAACAAATTAGAGAGACCAAAATCTATGATCTTGATATCTCCGGTTTTGGAGATCAGTATGTTCTCAATTTTCAAATCACGATGAACAATCGAGTTCCTGTGGCAATAATCCAGCGCACTAGCGATCTGTCTGCCAAACTTCCGAGCCTGTTTCTCCTTCAATCTCCCGTGGGAGATTATGTAATCTAACATCTGTCCACCGTTGACATACTCGCATAGCATGTACCAGTGATTGTTCGTTTTGATAACATCACGCATGCCGCAGATATAGGGATGATCAAGTAGCGTAACTATGGCAGCCTCCCGAGCAGTTCTAACTTCTTTACTTTCATCATGGCGAGGTAGATATGGCTGGCCAGTTGCTGGATCGATGCCCCGCTCCTGAATGATCTGTCTGGGTACAATCTTTACCGCAACCTGCCGTTCGTGCAACAAATGCTTGGTAAGCAACAAAGAGACGGTGGGAATTGACGTGAGACGAACCTGCTCTGAGCCGTCTGATTTCCTAGCCAGTTTAACTTTCCCCATGCTGCCAGCTCCGATAGTTTTCCCGAGGATCCACGTCCCACTAGATCCGTGAATTGAAGTCTTCCTGGGGCGCTGAGAATGGTGAGCCGACGACCTGCTGGCTTCTTCCGGGACAGTGGCTGGTGCGTGAACAGGGGTTCCATTGGAGGTAGTGACGGTGCTGACGGCTTCAGACATCTCAGATGCCCGCCTCGAGTGGCCTGGGCGGGAAGAAGTTATAGGAGTGGTGGCAGAAAGAGCTGATGGCACAGACTCAGGATCTCGAGCGAGGGGTGAGGGGTCTGTAGTAGGAGGTCGAGATGCCGATGATGGCTTTGATGGAGATGACGAAGAAGACGACTGCCGCTGATGACGGGTGCTGTGTTGTCGCTGGACGACAACAGGAGTTTGTTGGGGAACCATATTAGATGAATGTTTATAGGACGGGTAGATATCTTTGGATGACTAGGTTGATTGGCTTTAGGTTATATTGTATTGGGTGTGGGCAGGATAGGATGTAGGTGGGAAGGTCTTGAGTGATTGTGGGGGGGGGGGATATAGTGAGGGGAGATGATGGGGGAGCCTGAGGCAGAATGGGGGGGTTAGGGTTGATGCTTTTTTCTGGGGGGGGGGGGGGTTGCGAGACGCGGGACCAGTCAGGGTTGACAATTGGAAGCGAAACAAACCTATAACAGAATAGAACTAACTCTGGGAAGCGGGAGAGCCGAATAGAGGGATGGGATAGTGTGCGTGCGTTCGCGTATGATATGTATGTATGTATGTGTAGTGTGTGTGTCTGTTTGGACTGTATCACTGTGTGCGCGCGTGTGGGCACCTATGGGGTGACTAGGTGCTACGATTTATACCACAGCTACCGATACTGGGATGAGGGGATAACTGGAGGGAGGAGGGAAGTGAAGGAAGGGAGGAGACGAGGAGGGGGAGATGGAAATGGAGGAGCGGCGCAACAGACAATGCAGATCAAGGAAGAGGGAAGGGAGAGGTTGGACATGAGAGACTCGAGGACAGAGACAGAGTAGATAGGTAGATAGAGAGAGCAGGAATAAGCAACGCCAGCAGGGACAGCCAAGCCAAACAATCATCAGTGGTACCGACACCTATCGTATCTATGGTACCTACTCTGCCTCCAGTGCCTACATCCATCGATGATGAAGGGAAACGAAAGCATTGAACTTTGCTTGCTAAAGGACGACGAATTAAGACTCCTCAACCTGGCTGGGGGAGGTGCGTGCGCCTAGCCTTTCATCACCAACTTAACCGTCCCCGCCTTTTGACAGTTCCGAGTGATCATGATCCAGGCTGCCGCAGGCCCGAGACTGTGGCGATAGGTTTCGGTAAAGAGTCCGAAGACATCATCACTTGTACATCCATGTAACTTACAGCATGTATGTAATTGTATCGGCTTGCGTGTGTACAGCCCCGTAAGAAAAGTCCTGGCACCCTTGTCAATTCGGCGCTGTGACCAAACAGTCGCAGGAAGCAACCTGGAGGGCAAATAAAAAAAAGAGTAGGTTCTATGAATCCTACAGTGCTAAATAATATCCTCCTAATTTTTATTGTCATCAACTGCGGAAGCTGTGGCCTAAATTCTCCAGTGGTGCCAGGACTTTTCTGACGCGACTGTACTGTACATGTACTGTACATATTTCTTCTTCTTTTCCTTCTCCTGTCTCCACTATTCGAGTTTAAACACCCTTCCCGCCCTTCCCATCTTCTTTCTGCCATTTCGTTTGTAGAAGGAGTTCAAGTGGTTTATTTGGCGATAATTGTATACGAATGGGGTAAAACTCGCCTTCTAGGCTGTCCTAGTGCAAGTGGAATGCTACACAAATCCGCTTTATACACAGCAGAATCCCTGTTTATCGCAACCTGGGTATTTATCGCCCTAGGGCAGAAAACGTCACTCGGTGCTGATTGCGTGCCTCTCTGCGCACGATGCTTTGCTTTCCCTAACCAGACAACTGTGCCAAAAATATACGTACTCTTGCCAAGCTTAACCCAACACCACGTTCTCTCTCGTGCTTACATCTGGTCACTTGGAACAAGGAACAACACGTCTCCCTCACCCCCCCTCCAAAAAAAAACAACAATAGAAACAATACATTAGCAACTAAACCCCTTCACCTCCTCAATGTCCCTAAAGCGGAATAGGAATGTTGTTGATGCTGAAGATCAGCTTAAGCAGTCCTCGTTCGTCTTTTATGGAACACCACTCCCACTACAGGATTCAGACGTTAGGGATGACGGCTCCTACGTACCCCTCTGGAAGCAAGAGGTCACAGACGAACGAGGGCGGAAACGTTTGCACGGGGCATTCACAGGTGGCTTCAGTGCTGGGTATGTCTGCGCCTGGCGCCATCGGCGAGAACAGCAGCTGATTTAACTTGCTTTTCAGATATTTCAACACCGTAGGATCCAAAGAAGGTTTATTCTTTTCACTGTGCCCTCTTTTTGCTTTTCGTCCTGGTATTTACACGCACGCACATACGATTAGGATGGACTCCTGCCACTTTCAAATCCTCTCGCGCCGAGCGTGCCAAGGCTGCCCCGGCTCGGCCGGAAGACTTTATGGACGCCGAAGATCTCGCTGAAGCCGAAGAAGCCGAGAAAATAGAGACGAACCGCAATTTCTCTAGCCTAGGCTCCACCGAAGATGAGCTGGCAAAGCGAGGAAAGCAAACTACTCTGATGGATCTGCTGACCCCGGCTGTACAGGATACGATGGGCGTAAAGTTGCTGAAGAAGATGGGTTGGAAAGAAGGGCAAGGAGTTGGCCCTAAGGTTAGAAGAAAAGCTCAGATCTCGGATGACGGCGAGGAAGGTGATGGGGTGGATAGCCAGATGTACCTTCTTGCACCAGCAGATTCCGCATTAGTAGCTTTCAACAAGAAAGTAGACTCTATAGGAGTGGGGTATGTAGGAGAGGTTGCATTATCACCGAGAGAGCTGAAAGATGAGCAAGAACCAAAATCAGAGCGCCTACTAGATACCAAACTCGAGAAGCAGGCGATAAAAGGTGGTTTTGGTGTTGGGGTTTTGAATGATGATGGCGAAGATGATGACCCCTATGAAATCCGCCCGAAATCCGCCTATAGTCGGGTTGTCGTGGGAGACAGGCCAAAAAAGATTGTTAAACCTCTTGTCAAGAAACCTGCGAAGCACGTTTTTGTTTCTAAAAAGGCGATTAAGGCTAAGTCGAGCGTCAATTTGCGGAAATGCCATGACGGGCGGTTCCCTTTGGATGGATTTGCTCTCTCTCTAGAACCTGTTCAATCAGAAGACAGACGGCATCCACACCCTGAAGTTCCAGCAGATTGGGCCCCTTCAGGCCTAAGCGGGCCAGAAGCCACTAAAACTACACCAAAGCAACAAAGTATCACAATTCACTCCAGCGATCCCGCAATATCGAAATTAAACCCTAGAGCTCGCGGATCAATGTTAGGGGAAACGCCTTTGCCCGGAAAATCGGTATTTGATTTTATGAAACCAGCCGCGAGAGAACGAATCGCTTCTGTCACTGGGAACAAGAATTTACCACAAGCTCTGGGCGAAGCCCCACCTTCGAAGAATCCATCTTCATTGGTGGACTTAGTACCGAAACTGGACAAAGGGGTAGCATTGGGGGCACTGAGAGGTGGGTTCATGCCATACTCCGACGATCCGGATAAAAAGGCGAGGTACCGTATATTCCTAGAGGTTCAGGCAGGGCTCAAGGAGGGGCTACCGGACAGAGTAGGTCTTTCTATATCTTTGTGTATAAGTCTATGACCAACTACTAACACTTGCTATAGAAATACGGCATGAATACCCAGGACTGGATCAAAGAGTTAAATGAGTTCATGGGCGCTGCTCGCATTTTTAAGCCTCTCACCGGCTTAATTGCTACGCGCTTTACCTCCTCATCCTCCCCCTCCCCAGCTTTTCAAGGAGGCTCTAACTTCACCACCCCCGCTGATAACCTTCTCCATCGCCCACAGCCGAAAGCCGAAGATCCTGCGGAAGCTGCAGCTAGGATGTCTATGTACGGCCCTATGACACGCTCGGTTATCGAGTTTTTCCCGACACGGTTACTGTGCAAAAGGTTTAATGTGCGGCCTCCTGATCATGTAGATCCGGCTAGCGGGAGTGGGGAGAAAGGCAGGGAGAGTTGGGAACCTACAGGCAGGGAGGAAAGGGAACTAGTTAGCAAAGAGCAATTGACGGAGATGATGAGGGAGGTGAGAGGGGACAGTGGCTATGTGTTACCAGAGGAAGGGGACAAGGCGATGGCGAAAAAAGAGGTGCTGAGAGTAGATACAGAGGTGAACGAGGCATTAGAAGGGGAGAGGGCAGGGGAGGATGCGTTCAAGGCGATATTCGGTGATGATGGTGATGATAGCGAATGATGTGCTACATTGAATTATGTGTGTGCTGCGTTGAGGCAAGAGCCTAGCTAGGGGTGGTCTATGGATTGGGGGAGGGGGATAAATATGTGTTTACAGGAGAATAATAAAAGACAAATATCTATCCTACTTATTTCGTTTAGGGCCGGACTGACACCTGCATACATCTATACTCTAATCTACAAGCCACGTCCGGCCTGCGGACGGATTTAAAAGGAATACATGCATGTTTACAAAGTTAGTAAACGGAAACTTAGGAGCATTATTGTTTCTCAAAAATTCGGTATATAAAATAAGGAAAAGGGCAGAAACTTGGGGTTACCCTGCTGAACTACGCTCATACATGTATATCATGGGACGAGGTTACGTAAATGGATTACTACTACCACCACCACCACTACGGGACGAGGTTGAGAAGCCAAAATATGACGAGCTTTGAACGTAACGAGTGAAGCGAGAAGTGAGGAATATTTTGCTTCTCAACCGAGTGGACTTTTAACTGACTTGGTGTGCCGAAGAGAAAGAGTCACCATGAATTAATATACCTTTACTGTCAAATCCACCCGGGCCCTCCTACTACTTCCTCTTACTGACACCCATGTGGTAACAGCAGCCCTGGTATCATATAAGTGAAGGGAAAGAGTAGATTCTGGGGGTTACCCTACTGGACGATGCTCATAGGCTATTTCAACCAAGGAATTACATGGAGGAACCTTAAGGCACTAATAGTGACTTCAATGTAATTGTCTTTAAGCTTTAAGCAAGATAAATATCATGGGGATGAGGAAGAGAAGTTAAAATATGACGAGCTTCGAATGTAGCGAGCGAAGCGAGTGAAGTGAGAAGTGAGGAATATTTTGAGTGGACCCTTAGCGCAGCCGGGTAATGATTATTTTGCAAGAGAACTTCTATTGCATCCTTACCTTTTATTATGCAGACGCGGCGGCTCTGCGTCGCGTTTCCCTCAACATGGTGAAAGCACAGTACGGGGGTCTTGTATCAATACCGACGAACGAATTTCCCCCTAGTCCGAGTCGCCTCCGAACAATAAAAAAAAGAGGCCCCTCGATTTTCGTTTCTGCATCTTTAACGCTTGCTCACTCTGTTTCTTCACACCTTACCGCTCTAGATCTCCTCTTTTTTTCTAGATCTCCCAACGATATACCTCCATACCTTCCTTCCCTGAACGCGATAAAGGCGTACACCGTTCTCAAGACTATTCAACACATCCCACTAGCCATGCCACCTAAACGCAAACGAGGCCTCACCCTTGAAGTTACTGAAGACATAGCACTATCGCCACCGACTCCGCTTGACAATATCAGGGATATGGAAGAGTTCGCGGCTCTAGGACAATACCTGTTCATGTTCGGCATCGGAGCGTTGAAATTACCTGATTTTGGCCGAGAGGTGAGTCTATTCACTTTGCCTACAGATACTTTGAGAAATGTGACCAGATTTACTAAGAGGGGAGATTATAGGAACTGGAGACGGAGCTGTTAGCGCCGCGGTCGGTCCTAGTTGAGCAAATACAAATAGCACTCATTCGGGTAGTGACCGCAAATCCAAGGCTGGAGATAGAGCAATTCGATGAGCAAGCGAGAAGCCAATTCGCTGCGATGAAACCCAAAATGAACCCGTTTGGCGAGGAGAAGGTTGCCAGGGCTTTCAGGGGAATGGATTTGTTTACAAAGGTACTTACTAACCTATGCCCCCCCTTTCCCTTTTTGGCTCTTGGAAGCTCTGCTTACACGCTCTTCGGAGTAGATTCGTGTATTGCACCAACTTTCCATATGGACCTTCATCCATCCAAATCGAATGCGCGAAAGGATGGGGGACGTAGACCTCCAAGAAGAGCTAAGCTGGGTAGATTTCTACCATATGTAATTTTTGGACTACGCTGACCTATACCACAGAGAATGGATCACTGCGGGTATGATAGGTATGAAAATGCCTACTACATCCTAGACGATAACAGGTTATATCGCCGAACACTCTCGAGGGAAGTCGTCGCTCCGGTGGGGAAAAAAGCGCACCCAAAACAGCGTAAGGGTCAAAAACGTAGGCGGGTATCGACCGCTGCTGTCGAGGAGCCAGTGGTGAATGCACCAACTGAAGAGTCCTGTCAAAGTATGAGGTGGTCGTGCATCTGCATAACCATGCAGGAGTGGGAGGTGTTTGTGGCGGGACTAAAGAACTCGAAGGATGAAGATGAGAAAGCCCTATGCAAATATTTGGATGGGGAAGTTTTGCCAGAGATTCGGAGAGCCGAGGACGTAGGTCTTTTGCATTTTGTTCCTGTCTGCTGATGGATGTGTGCTGACGGGCAATGTGGCTGTAGCTTCAGCGGAAGAAGCTACTCGATTTGGAGAAAGAGCGGCAGAAACAAGAAGCTGTGGCTAACAGAAAGCGCTCCTCCCGTATCGATGAAAAAGTGGCTCGTCGCAAAGAACAAGAAGAGAAAGTGGCCGAGGCGCGTAGACAAGAGGAATTCTTGCGGAAGGTTCAAGCTGAAGAGCGAAAGAGAGAGAAGGTACGCAACCTTCCCCTCTCTACGCGAAGCACCTCAAAAAGGTCAGGTTTTGTATACTCACACATAATATAGGAACGAGAGGCTCGTCTAGCATTACGTGAGCGGCAAAACAAGGAACGAGAGCAGCGGTCGCAGACACAAGGGGTGGAAAGCAGTTCTGCGTCTTGCGACGGCAGCGTAAGTGGTCGCAGGACTTCGACAAGAGCGCAAACAAGAGTATCACAACGACTTCAGCAATATCAGCCAAAAGAGGGTAGGGATTGGGTGTTTGATTGCCGATGCGGAGTTCACGGTAACATTTATCTCTTTCCGATACTATTTTGCTTGAGAGCTAACTAACTTCATTATTTACTAGGGTTACAATATGTAAGTCCTGTGCCCGGAGACATGCTGTTTCATAGATTGCTTGACGTGGAGAGTTGCTAATATCCCTTATGTTTCCTACTTTTAGGAAGATGGATCTAAGATCGTTGCCTGCGACAGATGCGACATCTGGCAACACCTTGCTTGTCAGAATCTTCCATCATCATTTACAGAAGGCGATTTTACTTGTGAACGATGCCGGCGTAGGGAAGCTCAAGCTCAAGCCGCAAATAGTCCTCGTGTGACCATTAAGTTTCGCATCGGGCCCCAGAATAAGACTTTACCGATGAGCTCTCTACAAAATCAAAACGGGAACACGTCATCAATCGCCCCGGCGATCCTCGATCAGCCAAAGGTGTATTCTCAGGAGCCTCAAGCGGGGCTTCTGAGTGAGTCAATACCTGAGACTTCGCTGATCCCTAGAGGCAACAGCCAACGCCGAGGGGATGTGGATTTGCAGAGTCCCTCTGAAAAGCCTGCGAATCAGTGCCTATACGGATCAAACCAACTTAAAGTTGATAGAGCCACGAATGGCAGCGATGCGGGAGATGGATCAGCGCAAGCTTCAGCAGACTTTCTTCTGCTCATGGCAGACCCAGCGCACACTACACCGAGCAGTTCTCAACAAGATAGCGAAACTGGATCTGAAAACCCCAGCATGTCGGATATTTTTCCAAAGCCTTATCTTCCCGCTACGCACTATGAAGATAAATACACTTTGCAGAAGCTGGTACCGGTAAATGGCAATCTTACCACTATCCCTAACACCACTACACATCTACCGTCTCCGGAGGAAAATACCACTCTTGTCCCATTTATGGATAACCTTAGTCCCACCCCCGTCGGCTCATCCGGAAAAATCGACGCACACTCTTGTCGCGAACCATCCTACACCCAGAATATCCTTGCCAGTTCGGCTACCTCTGCAAATGTCTAAGCCTGCAGCCTGTAGAAGAAGGTTCGTGCTAAAAGCGTTTTTCCCACCCTAAAGTCCAAAATTCACCATTTGTGTACATAGTTTTTTTTTATAGAGAAGATGGAACAGGTCGAACCAGGTAACCCGATACTCTGGATTTTAGCATGGCTTATTGGACGAGATCGCAGCGCTGGACTCACTAGTTAAATAAAATGTGTAAAAGCGGACAGGCTTGGTACTAATTACAAATACGCGATGTATTGCTTCATATCCCATGCTTTAGACTTTTTGGACTGCTAGCCGGCACACACTTGGTGTGTGCCTCATAAGATAAGTATTAAAAAAAGGCGCACGCTTGGCGAGTAACTTTATTGTCACTGAGCCCCCTTCTTTTCCTATGCGTCTATGGATGGTCCGCTAGATTACAGTAGGAAATCGAATAACGATACATATGGTTTTTCGGGAACGCCGTAGGGGTACCGTTCGCAAATCGTGCCAAAAAACCAATGGGATATTATGTGATCGGGAAGGGGTTTTGGACGCTGGGAAAGCTCAGGATCAAAAAGCTTTGTCTCTTATTTGTATGAATCACCCCACCACATGACCTTACAACAACCTATCAAAGGGGAATAGAATGGAAGTTCTAGCTAATCATTATCAAATCAAGAATTTGATAGCCGACTATTGCATGTAACCTCGAGACCCTCCGATTGTACACTTCGAGACAACAAAAAGTATGGCGTCGTGAACAGTGGTAGATATGTCTAGGGTTGAGACGGAAGCGGTTGGCTCGGTTGACCAACGAGTCGTTTAGCCTGCCAAGACAAGCTTGCTGCCGAGTGCTTTAGCATGATTCCGTATGAAAGAGTCAAGGGCGGCAGCCTCAACGCCTCTGCCGAAACAAGCAAAATGCCAGCCCAATAATTAATCTAGCGTGTGGTATGGGCGTGAGCCGTGAGCCGTGATTGACCCTGCAGAGTTGGAGACGAGGCTTCCGGGCAGGTTTTGTTTACAGGGAGGAATGTCTTACAATCATGGCGTTCCGCTTTTAGCTGCCACGGCACTCAATACAGCAAAGCTTGGCCAAAGCTCTCAGACGTAATATAGTCCTGAGGTGGTTGGTCGAAGATACCAAATAAACTGTGAATCCTTTGCCCCAGCCACCTTACTGAAGAAGCGTATGCAGCTGACACAGTAACCGAAAAGCACACGAGCAGTCTAAGCCGGAAACTATTGGTGCGCAGAGCTGGGAAGCCACACATCTGTTCCCAGTAGTCTGGATGCGTGCGCTGTGCACATGCAAGGAACCAGACCGCATAGGGCATGCACCTGCCTTCTCCAGAAACCCCCAAGAATATTCCATGTGCGAGGCAGCGTGTCTTGTGTTTCTCTGTATCCTAGATTGCTTGTTCGCGCATTGCCGTGCAGAAGCGGTAACAGTACCATGGTTTGCTTGGTCCGCTACTGCAATGTAGTCCCGCCGCTGTGTTCAATATGCATGCGATTATCCTTCGGTGGAGCGATTGAATCACAAAAGCAATCCTCTTTTGATGTGATCGTCAGCCTAGCCTACGGAATAGGTACTCGCTAGTCCCTATAGATGCTACTCTGCAATTTCCGTACTAATGTTTTGCGGACAATCCGCCTCTGATGCCACATCCAAGCAACTGAATCGTGTTGGTTGCTCCACGAGCCAGGTTCTTGGGGTCGTATCTATCCTAGGAGCAGAAACATACATCCCCAAACTCCTCAAAATAGCTTAGCGATGGGAGGGCCGGATTGAATTGACAGTTTGCAGAAAAACACACGTCAATACTTGCTATGTATTCATACACTTTAGCATTCAGCCAAATTCTCAGCCGAAACTTAAGGTTGGACGGCCGCAGCGAAACCGTTTCTCCTTTTTTTCTTTTTGCCACAGTGGGCGGTCATCCCTCAATCTTTTCACCAGCACAATTTTGCCAGACACACCCCTCTCATCAGTACATAGTATTTTCTCTACCCTGACCTTTGACCAGTTAGCCTCCCACATGGTTGGTTTTGGTACATATAACCTTGCTTGCCGTTGCTGTACCACGAACAAAGAACATCGACGACGGACTTCTCACCAATATTTTTCTGTCATCAAGATTTCAAACACCTCTATCCCTAGTAGCGAACAAAGAGCGGACGAAATATCACGTTACATGGTTTGGATTTGCGTGTTTGTTCACACTTGACTGTCAACCTGCGTAATCCAAGCACCGCGGTCAGTATCTATCGCATCTTCCCGCTGGTCGTCCATCAGCACTTGAAGTAACGGTTACTGTATGTCAAGGGGCAATTGACACGCATGAGGGTCTGTATAATCCATTCCACATCCTTCTCTGGACTGTCGTTAGTACCTGCAATCCTGATTGTCGTTTGTTTCACCTATAGCTAAAAATTGCTCATATATAGGCATCGTTGATATTCGGATGAACAAGATCGTCTCTAGAAATACGATTTCTTGTTGTCGAGGGAAGAAACAGTCACCCAAAAAAATAAATAGCCCAAATTGCAGTTGTTGTATCACCAAAAACAAATCCTAGACGCCTAGAGGTCACCGCTAAACGATTCCCCGAGCTACGCCGCATATTTCAACATAATTCTCTCGTGACAAAGAGGTAAAGGCCACCTTAGTACAGGTCCTACATCTGTAAACCACAGAGCTAAAATTCATTCCCCTAGTGTAGCTACCCGCTATAGTGCTGACCTCTTATATTGCTATCTGTCCCAGGTTCGAACGTACTACTCCTCATCACCAGTTTCGCACCGAATCGTCAAAGGAAACACTCCAAACACTAATATATTATTATCGTCCTGCTCTTCAAAACTATCAAATTATTGGTAGTGTTGCGCAACCGGGAGTATTTGTGAGGATATTCTCACAGTTCTCATGACGGCAACAATAAAGCATCCACTTTTATCGACCATACCAAACAGTGAACTGAAATCATATTCTGTCTATAGTCAAATTGCCGAATCCCTTGCAGAAACTTTACACAACCCCCAAAGTTCGAATCCAGGTTTCAAATCGCCTCGCCTTTCGCCTAAGAAGAAATCGTACCTGAAGTCTTCTATCCCAATCCGCCTTGGGGGCGAACTGGACCAGCAAGTTTATTTTTCATCAGACCAGTTTCTGTGCGATCCTGGAAGTTACGGGAAACACGTAGGTTACGGAGGTAAAAACCAATCCAACGTTTGTACCTTCTTCTTAGTGTGCTGTGGTGGTATCAGAAGCTGAGAATTTGCTTCAAGATAAACATGTCATCGAACGCCATGCAAATGTCTCCAATCGACCCTCAGGTTGACCTAGGAATAATAGTCAGTTATGCCATTCCTCAAAGACCTAAAACTGATCCTGACATGCTTGGTCCCGCAGAATGCAGAATATGGTTTGGTGGATGGTGGATACCATGATTTGACGGTAAATTCGCTTATAGAGCTAAAATTTGAAACATCTTCTAATATTTATGTGTGTGGAGGAGAGTTACTTTCAGGACAATCAGCGATACCCTCTGTTGGGTGATGGGGTGGGTTTTCACGCTTATAAAATCACAAGTCTTCAACTAATCAATATCACACAGTACACTCATTCCGGAAATTCACTTGGCACTACAGTATCTACAACCACACATACAAGATCAACGCGCGACACAGGAGATGATGTTTCTAGAGTTATCAACAAGGAACCCTCCACCGTTATTAAAAGCGGGCCAAATGGTGAACTGGTAAAAGTAACTCGGGTGCAGAGAGTTCCCAGGAAACGAAAGGGCAACGGCGAGAAGACAGACAAACCCAAGCTACCTAAGCTCACGAAACCCCTGAGTGAGCTCACAAAGGACTACAAAGATCTTCCCATCAAAAATATGGAACGCTGGGTCCATCGGACCGCTGAGGATCGAAGACAAGAAGTCGAAAAAAGAGGAGGCTATGTCACCCGTCCAATGAATTCATTTATGCTCTACCGCTCAGCGTTTGCGGAGCGTACGAAGTTGTGGTGCCTCCAAAACAACCACCAAGTCGTGTCATCCGTTAGTGGCGAGAGTTGGCCCCTCGAACCTACAGCCATAAGAGAAAAGTATAACGAGCTCGCAAAAATAGAACGGGGCAATCATCAGGCAGCTCATCCGGGATACAAGTTCTCTCCTAGCAAGGCCCAGAATTCAAAGAAAAGGAAAGATCCGAAAGAAGACATGAGTGATAACGAAAGATACATCGATGATGATAACGATACGAGCACGATAGGAGGTTCTCGGGCGAGGAGAAGTGCTCAGGGCGGAAGGAAAGGTACTAAACTCTCGAACCAGGCACAAGGGAGAGGAGATGCCACAAATGGCTATATGGGCCTGTGTTACGACCATATGGAAGGCGGCGCCCAGAGATCGTCATTCATTCACAATAACCCCGGCAAGACACCTCCAATGTGTATGGGTAGCACCGATATGAACGGCCAGTATTATCAAACGACTGTTCGAGCCAACTCCACGACACCGATTTCTCATTCTATGCATCCAGCAATAATCGAAGACGTGACTATCCGAAAGACCCAAGCCCCAACGGGTGTGATGGATCAATCCAGACTTTATCAGATGGATCCTATTGACAGCTATGTTCTCCAAACTGGTTTTCAGCTTGCTGATAACTCGAAAGTTGATCCTATCCTTCTCGCCAACGAATCCGCTTATGCCAATGGTTATGATAACAGTTATCGGTCACAGAATATCAACGGGGACACCATGCTCCCCGATGAATTCGTTGGCGAGGGAAATTATGAAGCTGGTCAATTCGATATTGACCGCCTATTCGCAGCTGCGGCAGGGAGCCAAATCCATGACATACATTTTCCTGACGGCGGGGTTCCTACCGACAGTATGAGCCAACTTGAAGGTAATGGTGTGGCTTCTAGGTTCGATGCTAGAAAATTACCTGGCTATGACCAAAGTGCCATGCAAGGATTTCTGGATTTGGACAACCAAGAACCATGGAACGTGACAGGAGAAATTGTCAGCAGTGATCAATTCTGCTATGACGAATGGCTACAGTGACATCGGAACGGTAGCAAGTGAAAAACGGTTATAAGGATCACGGAAATAGTTCAATGGAGGGTTGTATGCGCTCTCATGGCTGTGGATGATTTGATATTAACTGGGTGAAAAAAAAGCCATTGGAATAAAATGGATCAATTTTGGTTACGTGTCTTACTTTTGTCGAAGGGTGTTTATCTCTCCTCTTGGGGTTTTCTTTGATTATATCCTCACATTCCCCTTCTAGGGGTATTTCGATGTCAATTTCTCCGCGTTGATTTGTTCCAACCTATTTCCCCGAAACCCGTTTCTCTTCTTGCCCTCTACGCCCACGCATGCAATAGTCATTACTGAACTATTTTAGAGTAGTACTGCTTACTTGGTGGTATATCTTTGTAGTTTCCCTCAGATGGATCAGTTTTTCGCCATCCTTTCATCCCTGTTTTTTTAATCGTTCATACTGTACGGATAATTGACAATCTAAGTCACATCTTTCAATATACGGAACACGTGTGAGAATCGCGAATACCGATAGTCTTATGCTCTCTCCCGGAGTAAGCCCGAACTCCCGGTGCAAACATCTGAAAGTGGGGCTAGCTGAGTGTGTATTTACTTGACGTATGTGATACACATACGAGTTCCCCTAGAGTTATACAAAATATTGGCGTAATTGTTATTTTAGCTATTTCTTTCCTCCCACTAACCGTCCCTAATCAGCGTAATCACCACTCATTTCTATAATGGGTTCAAAGCAGAAGATTGCTAGATGTGTAATAATTGACCCACAGACAAGGTCAATGTTTATGACTAAAATAGGAAATACTGGATTTGTGAGGGCAATTGTTGATATTCTGTTTCAGTCGGGTATCCTGCTGAGAAAGCATAGTAAAATAATGTTACTGCCGCTCTACTCGCATTTTTAAAAAGAATTGACCGATCGCGACAACGCAACCAGGGCAACCACACCCAGGTTTGGCTTTCCAGCTATGTCCAATAAATAAATGAATTTAGTAGTATGCATTGTGGGCTTTGGGAATTCTCCTGATATACTATTTTTTTCAAAGTGATCAAAATTGGCCCCAGTTTAGCCTATTGTATCCTAATACACTTATCTTTCACCCACCTACTAATACCATTAGTTCCCACCCCCAAAATAATTTATATACCTTGTGCTATTCATGGTAGCTGAGGGACCTTATAGTTATTGTTATTGTTATTTTTTTGGGTTTTTTTGATTCATGCCTGATGAATATATCTCTGGCTCTGAATATGCAGTCAAATCTGAAAAAATCTCGCCCATCAGTAACTATCATCACACCTTCAAAAGCACATATTTCTCTTATTGAAACTCATTATCCACAAGAATGTCATCATTTAAGTACAACGATAAAGTGAGAAGTACTACCTGCAAACCATCATGCAGTTGTTGAGTGGGGTAGTGATCTTGTTGGTAACACCCAAGAATGACCCCTCTCAAGTCTTGTTTTGCACCACCACTTAACTCTCACTTACCCTGAAAGTTTTACTTATGATACATTTAGATGCACTCTAGACTTGATCAATTTCTAGTGTGCATGCAATGACTACAGGATTTATTATTTGTTGTTGAAAATGCGTGTTTTTGGTGTATTTCGCCAAGTCGGTCAATTCTTTCTAGAAATGCGAGTACACAACCATGCCATACCTCCCAACCAGGAACCCTCGAAGGTGAAACAGGGTTCGTCTATGAACTACCAAAATCACCAAAAACTATATAATAGAGTTGTCTAGTTGCGCCCAACAAATTGCTACGGCTCTTGAGGTATCATGATGCAGCAAGGTATTCAACAACGAACAATGAAAAAATTTTAATCAACAAACAAGCAAGGCTCATGTTTCGCCATTACTGCTTAAGGTAATAACGGTGCGTCTTTTTGCCATACCAGCGTGGTTTAGGTTTAGTCTAAGGTGCTGTGTTGTGTGAGTAAAAGTTTGTAACACCTCGAAACCCTCAGCAACTTGCTGAACGCAACTATACTACCACCACCTTCGGAATGGGCAACTCCTAGAATGTAGGGCCTTTAAGATGTAGAATAAATGCTCTTAGGCTTAAACATCTGGTAGTAGCGGTAGCAACCCTTACATATACGTGTATCCACCACCGCACTACCCACTAGCGGTAACCTGAAGTAACCACATACAAAAGTAGGGGAATACACGAATTTCCAAAAGATGGAGACGAGAGTCATCAAAATCGGGGCCCTCTTCCCTTCGAAAATTTGGGGGACCCCTCTTATTACCCACAAATGTTCTCTCCCTCTCAACTCCCCTATAAAGCAAATATTCTGAGAGGAAAGTAGCACTAGCACATATAAAATAATCCCACTCAGTCCAGTCCACATATTCTTATATCCTGAACCTTTATTAAAATATTTTTTCTCCTATCACATACTTTTATAGGACAATTGCACCATACACGCAATCAGGGTAAGGATAAAGTATTAGGTATGCTGAAAAGAACCACGCAGAACCATGATATAGCAAAATATAGCAAAATCAAAACCGCAATACCGTGGCTGCTCAGATCCGTGACACCCAGTAAGTCTCAATACAAGCGTATGGGGGGTGAAGCTGGAACGGCCAGGATGTTCAGTTACAACTATTAAGCTGCAAAAAAACGGTTTTTCAGTACCCTTGCCGTTCCAACTTCACCCCCCATACGCTTGTACCTAATCCCTAAGCGAGTATACTCCTCTTAGTTAATCCAGGTTCTATTGTGTCTTGGTGACCCTAGAGAGACTATGTAGGGGTGTAATGGCCCTTTATGGTGGACTTCGCTTAGAACCTGGACCGGGAGTTAGCAAAAGCCGAATCCATATGGAAATTCATAGAGCATGATGTAGTGCAACCAAAACCCAACAAATATGCACCAAGAGGAGCGCTATCTCACCTGGGTTTCTTTTCTTAGGGAAACGTTGTGTTTGATGTGTTGAAAGTAGGAGAGTAGAAGTGTTCTTTGGTGGGAGTGAAACTAGCACTGAAATCCTTTGCCACGGAGCTGCCACGGCGGTCCAGGTTATTGACGAAGTCCACCATACTATCATCACGCAATCGCAAGAAATCCAGGACTAGATGGGCACTCTATTGCACCGTGCTCATACAAAAATAGAAACGAAGGGATTTTCCAAAATAGGGGAACTGATGGAACCACGTCTGATTCTGCTGTTACCCCCTGTAAGAATGTTCTGGTACTCTTGGCACACTAAGTTAAAATGCCACCCTGTGTATGTCATACTAAATATCCTCATTCCCACCCTCATCTTTAGACGTATCTTCCCACAGCTCTTACTCTGTAGCCAAATCACATCACCATTATCTGCCATCAGATGCACGGAGATCTCGGCCTGAAGTTGGTTTGTTTCACTCCCCCAAAAGAGCGCCCGCCTTTTTCATGCACCGTCACGAAAAGAGGCCCGATCTTTGCTGACCAGGATATTTTGTTGCGCCAGGTACAACATGCGAAACGAACACAGTCGCTTGCACATCTTCCCCCATTTCAAGCCGAGATGGTCCGAGCAGTAACTCGCGAAGTTCGTGACCTCGATCGAGATGCTAATGAAATGCTCGAGTCCTTCGATGGTCACTTCAATCCGGCTGAGGACCCAGCGACAGCATGTTCACTCCTAGTTCGGCATCTCTGCGTGCGTAGAAACAAACGCTGTCTTCTAGCATATCATCGAGTCAGGTCGGATAAGATTGAAGAAATGTGTTGGAATGGGAGTGATTTGCTAGAGCAAATACAACAAGGGACCGGTATAAGATCAGAAGAAGGCAGAGGAGGGACTGGCACGGGTACCGGCGGAGGAGGGGGTGGCCCAGCAATACCGAGTACTGCTGATAGTATGAGCACAAGCTCATTAAGCCCCGAGGAAACGGAATACGCGCGACAGTATAGCGATTTATTAGCAGCATATAAAGGCCAATGGACAGATATCGATTTAACCGGGTCTTTGGAGCCACCAAGAGATTTATTCATCGATGTTCGAGTACTAAAAGACGCTGGAGAGATTCAGACTGAATATGGGTGAATGCCCTAAGGCCATAAACCGAATATAGGGCTAACTATACTTCAGTGCTATCACTCTCACGAAGAATAGCCAATTCTTTGTAAGGCAAGGCGATGTTGAACGCCTCATTGCCCAAGGGTTTTTACAAAAATTGAACTAAGACTATAGATCATTGTATCGAAATGGAACGTACAGATGGCTCCCCCCAAAGGCTCATTTTCGCAAGTGCGCGTTCTCCCGAGTCCTTTCCTGCAAAGGTAAGAACTATAGGGGGGTGCGTATATCCGCACCGGAGATCATCCGTGTGTGTGCCTCGATGTCTTGTGATCTACGGTTTTGTTACAAAAAATATCACTTACCGCAAATCAAACATTATCACCCTCCCCCCCCAGCTTACCATTATATACATACATGTAGTTATCCACAGGGGTATAAGCAACAGAATTTCTAGAAGGATATCCATATATAGTTTTCGCAGACTCATGTGATATGAGCTGACCCTAACCATATACATTACCGCAACTGTACAATCACCTTGTTATATCGAATCTCATTGCTTCGCACGAGCTCTTCTGCCACAACCTTTTTCCCCACAAAAACTAACCTATTACTTCAAATATCTACCACCCCGTATGAAATCCTGCCAGGGCCTGGTATCCGATATCACCAAGTACGACTATGCCCATAGGTCGGATATCTGAGCCTAAATCTCTATCTCAGCGGTCGCACAAACCGACACGCAATTCATGTGCTTCGATATCATGTCCATCTGCCGTGGCATCCGTCAGGCAGGTTCCCCGCAAATTCTGCAATGCGGCCACCTTACATCGCATGAGTTAGCTATAGTACACTTCCATATATTCCGCAAGCAACGAATCCTAACACCGTCCCTTGGGCGACAAGTGGTAACTAGCAATTGTAGAAAGTTCCGATGATACTACTATAGGAGGACGCTTTAAGAAAAAGGGGGGTTTCTTCAAATACACACCCCACCTAAAGATTAACCGTCTGCAGCGTTCCGACAGAGGCTCGCTCCAGATTCTCGGTAACCGAAACCCAAGTACCTCGTGTTCAGCACCTGTGAACTGGAACTGCCGCAGCGTGACATAGTGGGCCGCCACTGCAGAGGGTTTACTAGTTCGGGGAGTTTGCAGCTGTCAGTTTCTCTGTCATGCGGAATTAAGTCTGCTGGTAATATTTAAGAAGCAATCGATATCGATTTGCCTGCTACCGTAATATTTCGCGGTTAAGTGTCGAGAAATATCGCAGAGTAAACAGGAAAGTCTACAGGAACGACGCCCAATGGTTTCAGTCACGTTGTGTGGCCCTGGGATCATGAAAAGTTGACCCATGCTATTAGCCGAAAAAACCGGGGACTCGACTTTTCCCCAGCGGGCCCTTCTCTCCACACCGCAATACGCTTCAAAGTTCTATCTCAAGGTGCTACTACAGTACTCGAGGTTTTGTAATTATCTAGGGGTCCAAGTAAGGAACAGCGAGAAAACTAGTGAAATTCCCCTCCCTTAAGCTTGAACCTTTAAACGCCTCTTATTTTTTCTCCTGTGGTTAAAAAAGACCCATCTATATACTTATGTTACTTGGGCTTTATTGCAATTGGTATGCGACTACGAGGCATCACTAATAAACTAGAACGTTGATCTCAGTGCTGTGTAATTGCACAAGAAGAGAGCGGAAACCCCCCTTCCCCAATTTTTACCTGATTTGTCTTAAAAATAAAAGAGCTTCGCATTTTGCGGTATCAAAAGTAAAAACTAGGGGTCCCGTACCTACTCATGCAGGTAAATAATAATAATAAACTAACCCACTAACAAGTCTGAAGATACATATAGTCTGAGAGTTAGATTAGCAAGCCTTTATTCATCATTTGTCACTCGTAATCGCAATCTGGATCCCACAATAGTGCCACCACCGCGCACCGCTATGAATTTTTTAGGTGCCTTGGATAACAAATAACTGTCTTCTTCGACAGTTCCCACTAAAGTTTGGTTGGGATAGAAAGTAGTAGAGATCTAGGAAACATTCAAAATATTGGTGAGAAACTCGACTTATGCTAAGGGAAGCTCGATAGCTAGTACGTTTCTCATCAGCTAATTATCATGGGTTAGACTTTCGGGGCTATAAGTTTTTGTATAGTCCTCTAGCCTCTACGGTCGGAGGAAAATAGTTCCAACACTTACCCAACGCACGAACCACAAAAGCTATCGCTTCTGCGAATTCCTGGTGGCTTTGGTCTTGAGCAGCCGCGGCAACGAAACGAGGCGGGAGTTTTGATTGGCTTAACCGCACTTGACGTATGGCACTGCATGTGTGTTGAAAGTGACGATCAGCACAACCCCACAGATCGCAACGTTACAGTAACGACTAGCGGTCAGGATATTCCTCGTTCCTGTTTTTAAACCCCTAAGAAAGGCCCTGAGTTCCACTAAGGCCGCTTGTGTCTGATTTTTGATGTGACGGTTGGAACAATCTTCCGGCTAGAAAATGGGAAAGAGTTTTTCTTCTTTCTTTCCAGCTTGAGCACATATGCTTTGACGGCAGTTCCAAGCTGGTGGTCACGATCATGTTCGTGAAGCTAAAAGACTATTGGCATATTTGCTTTTGGAGTCACAACGGGAATGCGGGAAAAACCCAGGATTAGGATGAACAAGAAATGAGTGTAGCTTAGAAGGGTTTAGCGACACCAATTTCGATCGGAGCGGCAGCAGCAAGTTTCGCTCGAAAGTGCTGCCAGATGTCCTTGAGTATGAGTTTTCGTCATTCTCTTATGCTATTCCTCTATTATCAAAGCTGGTGTTGTAAATTCGGATCTAAGGTCCGTGCGCAGTAATATGGAGCAGGAGCTCCTTTGAGACGGATATCGTCACGCTGGTGGCGAGTGACGCCTTGCAGGGGCAAAACGTGTATGTACCTGGGACATCCTCAACAAGGAAAAACAGAGGAAAAAAAATTCTAGACTCAAAAAAAGCAGAACGCAGGCGCGGATTGGCCACAGTGGCCCCAAAGCGACCGTTTTCCTTCCGGCTAGTGTAACCGACGTTCTGGTGCCGGGGCGAAGCGATCTCAAACCGGTCTCATGCACGTTCACCCGTCGTGAAAAGAACTTCAACGACTTCATGTCTTTCAAAGGAAGCTCCACGAGGGGAACCACCGACTACTTGCCTTCGGGCAATGCGCTTCGATACTCCTCAACCCAACCCGAAGTATCCCTGAGTCCCCACATACTGTGCACCACAATACATTACCTATTTCAATGTGTGTACGATACTCTAAGACGTTGCCGATATGTACCCGGGGCTAAGGTTAAGAAGTTCCCCCCAAAGGTATATAGCTTAGCCCGATCGCAAATTGTTTGATTTTGTCTTCCACGTTCTTCGTCGTCTTGTGAGCGTCCGAATCTAGCTTCTGTTTGGCTAGTTATCCTATTTCTGCCCTGTTCCTGTCCCACGCGCCTGCCACGGAGTCCCTCGTTCATTGGATTGACGTGATCTGAAATCCCTCCACCTTCTGTAGCATCCAGAAAGCATCAATTCCGGTGACAGGACTCGTGGTCAATGGGTGATGTGTCTTGAGTGTTTAAGTTCTTGATCAACATGTTTTCGTCGTCCTATCCTCGGAGGAATTCTTCCAGCTCAACTTCAGGTGCCAGGTCACCATTAGAAGGCTCGCATTCCCAATCACAACGACAACAGAAAAGTCGCGAAGGAGACTTAGAATTCGGGATTGGTCGTCCTCACCTACGGCGTGCGTTTCATTCGGATGCTATCCCAACCTCGAGATCACCGCCATCCCCGCCAACTCCGTTGGGCAAGCAGAATGCTCGTTCCTTCTTCCATAGCTCTTACCATGACTCACAAAATGGTTGGTAGTCTTTATGCATTGTATTTGGGGATTTTGCTTATAAAATTTCCAACACAGACCCTGATAAATTTCCATGGCCTCAATATTCATCGTCAGGTGTTAGGGATCACACAGCTGAGCTCGCAAATTTAGTGCTTTCCGATGTCACCTCCATTCACAGCAATACTCCTCCTAGGGTCATTCCCTCATCTTATTCAAATGCTAATTTCGAGCATGGGCTCTTGGATAGTAGTTTGAGTAGGGCAAATGGTCGATCTTTCCTCCCTGGCGGAAGCACAAATGTTATAAACGAAGTATCGGAACCCCCTACACCAGATGGGCTTACCGACACAATAAGGGGAAGGTCGTATTTGACACATCTTCTCCGGAATTCCCCCCCAGAAACAGAGCCCGAGACGAAAAACAATTTTGCTCCTTCGCATCAGCAAATAGATGTGAGCAACGTTAGCAGCAAGCCCTCGTCGTTAAATGAACAATCCTCTCTTCTCCCAAAGGTATGCCTCGAAAATGACCGAGGGACGGGTTATGATGCAATTCGCCAGGAGGATGAGGACATTGAATCCCAGGGCAATTTCCGATCTGTACCGAGAACTGGTATCAAGAAAGCTATAAGCTGGCCAAAAGAGAAAGGTCTAAGTGCCATGAAAAATGCGATCCACAATAAGGCTTGGAATAAAAAGGATGTTTGGGAGAAGGGGGTGGTTCAGACAGCAAGTTATCTTCCAGCAGTATTCTTGGGCTTACTTCTAAACATCTTGGATGGTTTATCATACGGTAGGAGTGGGCTTTCAATAATTTTTTCATCGAATTCAAGGCTGATAATGATGACGATGATACAGGGATGATTTTATTTCCACTTGGACATGATGTTTTCAGTAACCTTGGCCCTGATGGTCTTTCGATTTTTTATGTGAGCTGTATTGTGTCACAGCTTGTTTATTCATGCGGTGGAAGTGTATTTAAGGGCGGAATTGGTTCCGAAATGGCAAGTAATTTTTTCACTCTGGAGTCTTGCTTACCAACAACTCCTATATCAATCGATCATTTATGTTTGATTAAAAGTCTACTAACTCATAGTAGATTGAGGTAGTTCCTTTCTTTCACAAAATGGCCATCACGATCCTCAACCGGGTTGGCGAAGACAATCCTAAAAGTGTTCTTGCAACAACAGTCGTTTCATACGCCCTCAGCTCAGTCCTCACAGGCGCAGTTTTCTTTGGCCTCGGTTCGATGAGGCTTGGCTCATTGATTGGATTCTTCCCGAGGCACATTCTGGTCGGGTGCATAGGTGGTGTTGGATGGTTTCTTATAGCAACGGGCCTTGAGGTTTCCGCTAGGCTGGAAGGTAACTTAAATTACGACTTACCAACTTTATATCAACTCGTGGATCCCTCGACATTTGTACTTTGGATTGTGCCTTTGTTCTTGGCTGTGTTCCTGATCTTTTGCCAGAGATTTATCAAGTGGCCACTCTTCGTGCCTCTATATTTTGTTTGTATTCCGGTACTCTTTTTTATGGTCGTCGCAGCGGTTCCGCAGCTTGATATTGATGCAGTAAGGAATCATGGGTGGTTGTTCGATGCCCCTGATGATGATGTACCATTTTGGCATTTTTACACCCTTTATGGTATGTCCCGCCGATTTTTTTCCCTCTTGAAAGTATGGAATCCTAGAAAGTGATCGGCTAACGTTTCTCTTATAGATTTCAAGGAGGTGGATTGGTCGGCGTTAGTTAGTACTATACCGGCGATGTTTGCTTTGACGTTCTTCGGGATACTACATGTCCCAATAAATGTCCCAGCCCTAGGGGTTTCAACGGGAGAAGACAACGTAGACGTTGACAGAGAACTCATTGCACACGGAATATCCAACGCGCTTTCCGGGCTTATGGGAAGCATTCAGAACTATCTTGTCTATACCAACAGCATCTTATTTATTCGAAGTGGAGGTGACAGTAGGGTCGCTGGGATAATGCTTGCTTTTGGAACAGCAGGTATTATGATGATGGGGCCCGCAATAATTGGATACATACCAATCATGGTTGTTGGTGCACTTATCTTTTTACTTGGAATCGAGTTGCTGCGAGAGGCACTTTACGATACATGGGGAAAATTGTCTAAACTTGAATATTTTACGGTGTGTAGTACACCCAGTTCCGATATTCGTGGCCTAGATAACTATCTGAATATTTGCTGATGATCTAGATTTCCATAATCGTTGTCACCATGGGTGCATGGGATTTCGTAATTGGAATTGTCATTGGCATCGTTCTGGCCTGCATGTCTTTCGTTGTACAGGCTGCTCAAAAGTCTGCGATTCGTGCATCTTATTCTGGAGTTTTTGCTCGGTCAACGGTTCGACGTCATCCCGTTCAACAAAGATTTTTACGTGAAGTGGGGCGTCAAATTCAAATTTACAAGCTCGGTGGATATATTTTCTTTGGAACAATTTCTTCCGTAGAGAGCACAATCCGAGACCTTCTCAAGGAGCAAAATTTCGATGCTCAGCCGATAAGATATCTCATTATCGACGTTGGAAATGTTACCGGGATCGATTTTTCGGCAGCTGAAGCCTTTACCCGAATGCGGAGACTTTTGGCTATTAGAGGTGTTGAAATGATTTTGTCTGGAGCAAAACCAGACGACGAAGTCGGAAGAGGGCTGAGGGCAGTGGGGCTTTGGGGCGATAACGATAAAGTGCAAGTGTTTGAGGACTTAAATGCAGCACTTGAGGCATGTGAAAACGAATTCCTAGCTGCGCTTTACCGCCACCGCGATGAGATTTCTAGGCCAAGGAATGGCGATGGGGCGCTTCATCTTGGTGGGTTTGGCGTTTCTAATAAAGCTTTAAACTACTAATAATAATGCAGATGTCCCGAAAGGGAAACCTAGTCTCAGCATGGTTTCAGGAGATTCCACACTCAATTCTCCACGGCGAAACCTGGTACACCAAGCAGCAAAGTCAACACTTCAAGATGAAGAAGCTGTCCAACCATCGAAATGGCAAAACTTCAAGCAGCCGTTGCCACTGATTTTGCAAATATTTTCAGAGATGACAGACAGGAACGAGGACTTCTGGTTTAAGGCAATACCGTTTTTCGAGAGAAAAGAGTATCCTCAGGGAACAGTTCTCTTCCAAAGAGGGGTTAGTTAGGCATCACATTCGGATTGGGTGGTAAGGTTGACGCTAAATACCTGCAGGACAATTCGGATGAGTTTTATTTGTTAGAAGAGGGCATATTTGTCGCTGAGTATGACCTGGAACAGGGTAAATTTTCCGAGAGTATTGTAGCTGGTAAGTCTCATTCCGGGAGTAGTTGGTGCCGCTAGAGTTTGACATTAGTTAGGAACAACCTGTGGCGAGCTTCCTTTTTTCTCAGAAACGCTGCGGACAGCGAATGTGTATGCCGAGAAATATACGGTCGCATGGGTGCTGAGTCAGGAAAACTGGCAATTACTACAAGACAAACAACCAGATATAGCCAAAGAATTGTTGAAGCTCTCGCTGAAGTTAACGAGCGAGCGTATGGGAGCAATAACAAGGTAAGCGTGTCCATATCATCCCGACCACTCTTATCAAGTTGCTATCCTACTATCCCGCATATGATTCCCATTTCTCCCGATATATCCAGTGCTATGGGGCACTTTAGACTTATATCATTGTTCGAAGTTAACACGAAAACCTGTTTCGTAGTTATGTTTTGACAAGTGCTGGTTAACGGAAATATATGAATATGAGAATTCATGGAAACGTCTTGAGATTGTGGGATTTTCGGTCCGAAGATTCTTGGTAATGATGACCGGCGATGAAAACTGATATATGTGGGAGGGTTGTCAGCGATCCGAATCAGGGTCCATGAACCCAGAATTTTTTTTCATTGGCTTTTTGCGGTACGCTTGGAGCATATATATATATTTTTTATAACGGAGTTAACATTGCAAAAAAAAATTCTTATTGGAGTGTGTTTTACTAAGCGTTTGCAAAATATCATAGTTGCACACTTACTAGTCTACTTGCTGGAAAATAAAGTCTGTGACGTGGGTAAACTTGGGTAGCAACCAACACCACACGCATCATGTTATGAGGCCCCAACCGAATTTAATGTCCTCTAAAGTCCCGGAACCACTGATAATAAAATAAGACTTGGTTCTTTACTAGAAACCAGAAGCAGAGCAGAACCTACCCTCAATAAGAGACCTCAAACCTGGGTTCGGTTGCAGGGGAAGTATTTGCATTGAGCTGGGGCGTGGTTTTGGTTGCTACCCAGGTTTACCCACGTCACAGACTTTATTTTTTAGCTAGTAGTAAGCTGAATCGGTGAGGTGAGTACCTATGGTGCGAGAGGGCGTAGAGGGTGAGTTGGGCAAGCTTGCTCACACCCTCTTCAAGAAAAGATTTGCTAGTAAAGCCACATTCGAAAAGCTTCATCAGAGGGGAAACTACTCTATAGTTATTGTGGCACTGATCACCTATTCGGGTCGGTTCATTCAGCCATCAAAAGCCTCAACTACTTTTTCTAGGATTTTGATTGGTCAAACCAGCCAAAGGGTGTGAACAACCTTGCCCAGCTCACCCTTATGTCCTCTCGCACCATATCTGGGAAGCTGGCCGTCCGGTTCATGTAGATCGCCAGTAGTGGCTGGAAATTGTAAGGGTTTCTATTGCGGGTTGAATTACGGCATTTTTTTGCTTTGGATACATGTATTTATATTTTAAACTTTTAGGCAGTGCTCTGTTTTCATCCATGGCGTATCCACGCTATTGCAACGGGCGCTAGTGAGTGACAAGGTGATGCGTCCGTGCTTCGGTGGTCCTACGGCGAATCATAGCTAAGAACAGGCAAAGGAAATTGGACAGCTCCCAGTGCGCAGAACGGTACAAGGATTGCTCAGGGTTAGGCTGGGCCGCCTGCCGACCTAAGAATTAGGCGAAGAAACCGAAACGCGGTACCTAGATACGGTATATGTGATGCATCCTGTCATGTACCGTTAAAGCAACATGTGTGGATGGGTGCTCCATAGAAATTGAAAACCTGCTTTAGAGGAATGGTGTAAGCCAAAAACGCTTCCTTGCATGCCTGTTCTGTTATCGGTGCTTCTTTACCATTACTTTTTATGAACACAATGTCCAGTCATGTGGCTGGCGTTTTTTGAGATGGGGAGCAGAATTCTTTCGTCTAGCTCATGCATGAAGACCTAAAGGAAGGCCAGGATGTACCCCTGGGAGGGGTAACGATTAGACCACCTCAATAGGGCTAGGCTTCTGACCTATGTGGTTGGGCTATGACGACCGACGGAAAGACCCTGACCTTAGTCAATAAAACTTTGTCTTGGCGGGAGCAAAATGCTGCAATCTAACATCCACATCCTAAAACACGAGATTTTGTGGTGTGTGGGGGAGTGTGAGTGGGTGGGTGGACAGATGAGCACGCGAGAGGAGAACGCATCCAACCACCAAACAAAGCCTAGGCGGCACAATCAAGGAGATGAAACGAAGTCATGCGATCAGAAAATATGGTCGAAAAGGTGTAAACATGCTCTGCAACTGAACGGGGTCAAGAGAGAGGGATTTGTAGGAGGAGAATCGTGGAGTTTAACTATTTGTATGGGAATACTCTTCCAGATGTTGCAAATTCCCCGCCTTACTTTATCTTTGTCGGGCAATTAAACTTTTGGAAGAGAGCTAGCTAAGGCTGGCCGAGCACCCGTGCAATATTATTTGAGACGGTAGGCTAACGACATCTGGGTGAACAGCAGACGGCGAGAGCATAGGGGAGAAGGAGCAGAAAGGGCCGTAAGGGCTGGACTAGATAGCAGCCTGGATGGCTGGGAGTTTCGCCAATGGCTGGGGAGCCCTGCTTGCCCTGAAACTTGGCCCTCTCCTGTGACCCCCCCCTCCTTTTCTACTTTTCTACTTTTCGTGCTCTTCTCCTCTTCTCCCTCCCCTCCTCCTCTACAAAACGGCTGCTTCTCCAGCCCTCCTTCATCTCCCTTCCCTTTAAAAGCCTTCGTCTTACCCGTAACATCACATCTTTCACCAACTTTTGTCGCTGCAGTGCTTTGCTATCGCCTTTGCAGGAGCAATACACAGATCTACCAGATCCTTGAATAATACTTGCCAACGCTTTATCCTCTAATTACGATGTCTGATCCAGTGAAGCCAGAGGAGAAACCTGTGGTTATTGAGCCACCTAAGGTCGCTGAGGAGGTTCCTGCCACTTCCGAGGCAGCCCCAAAGACGGTGACGGACGAAGTCACGCCTGTAGATGCCGATAAGGCTGTCGAGGAGGCCGTACCCGAGGAGAAGAAGGAGGAAAAACCAGAACCTAAAGAGATCACTCACGGTACTCTCTCGAAGGCTCATGGTGGTCTTCTTGCGTGAGTTAGCCAGGAGATACCGTTATTTATCAGGCAGACGTGCTAACGAACTTACAGACTGTTTAAACAGAAGCGATTCTTCTACTTTCAGGACGAGCCTATTCCTGAAGACAAACTGAAGACTTATCTTCACAAGGATACTGCGTCTCGCTCCACTGCTGCCTACGCTAGCCAAACTGGCAAGGGGTTACTCCTCTATTCCAAGACGGAAAGCCAGAAAGTCCCTCATGGAATTGTCAAACTAGTAAGTAGATATTTTCTGCGAGAAAGTCCCATTCCTAACTTCTTTAGGCCGATGTTACCGATGTAGTCTCCAGCGGAAATAACAAGTTTATCTTGAAACTTAAATCAAACGAACTGCATTTGGAATCTTCGGCTGCTGAGCGTGACAGTTGGGTCTTCACTCTCAACCACAAGATAGCAGAAGCCAAAGCTATCGCTGATGAGATAACCAACTCCGAAGGATATAAAGCATCATTCGGGAAGCTGAGTGGGTTTTGTTTTTCAAATAGTTCCCTCTCGACTAAGTGGTTTGCTAATTAGAGTCCGAATAGCTAAACCTACCACTGTTTCTGCCAAAGCCCAAGAGAAGGCTCCTGAGTCTAAAGAACAAGAAACTGAAGATACTGAACCTAAGCCTGAGAAGGCTGATGTTGCCTCCACTTCTAGTGGTGAGGAAGAACCTATTGCTGCTGATAAAAAGGCTGAACCTAAGCGCTCTTTATCCAAAAAAAACAAGAGGACTTCTCGCTTTCCATTCTTGGAAAAGAAGAAGAAACCCGAGGAAAAAAAGGAGGAGTCAAATGAGAAGGAGGAGGAGGAGGAAGAACCTAAGGATGAAGTCAAACCCACGGAATCCGAAATTACCCCCGTCGCCCTCGCTGAAGGTGTGTCTTGGTTATTTTTTTGGCTGTTCTATAACTAATGGCGACTTAGGTTCTACCGATGTGCCCACCGAAGCCAAAGAATCAGCTGATTCAGATGAGGCCGACAAGTCAGCTGAACCTGTTGTGGCCCCTAAACCTACCAAGAGGAATTCTCTTTTTGGTACTTTCTTTGGCGACAAGAAAGAGAAGGAAATTGTAGAGGAGAAGAAAGAGGATAGTAAAAACGAAATTGCTGAGCCTTCTGAGACTACTATCACCGAAGCCAAGCCAACTGAGATCTCTGCTGAAACATCTGCTCCCGAGAAAACACTGGCTTCATCTCCAAAGTCCAATTTCTTTAGTCGATTCGATAAGAAGGAAAAGAGCCCTGCTGTTAAGACGCCAGAAAAGGTAAGACTCCGTTGAATCTAATACCAAGGTTTCGACTAATACTTCTAGGAAATTGAGGCCAAGTCTCCTGAGGCTACTACAGAGACTCCTGACGAGGCTGCCGAAACTACTCCTGTCATCGTAGACGATTCTGCTGTAGCTGATTCGACTAGTCCTACTACTAGCCCTAAAGAACAAAGACGAAAATCGTTCTTTTCTTTCAACAAGAGGGACAAAAGGCCTGAGGAAGTTAAGTCCGATTCTGAAGATGCTGAACCAGCCCAGAAATCAGGTGCTACTTCACCCACTCCCAAGTCAGGGTTGTTGACTGGCTTGATGCGCAAGGCTAGCAAGGCTACTAAGAATGTCGGGAAGGAGGCGGAGAGCAAAGAGGTTGCTGCTCCTGAGCCTGTTAACGAAGAACCTGCTCCTGGCCCTGCTACAACTGAAGTTGGTGAGACGGCTAGTGATCCTGTCGAGCCAGCTTCTACTACTTCGATTGGAGATGTTCCGGAGACAGTGACCACTGGCCAAGCTTCTGTCCAGGCCACCGCTTAAACGTTGAAAGATTTTTCCCCTGGATATGTCGGTATGAAAATTTCTTTCCTGTTTTGTTTCTGGATTTAGCGCTCTCCGGATCCTGTATCTTCACTACCTAATCGGCATCTCCTTGTCCATTTCTTCTTGTTCACAATTTGATTGTCACATGCTACACTTTCTTTCGAGCTTTTCTTTTCTTTGGGAATTGTGGTCGGCAACCTGCGAATCTTTGACTGCCGTGGCTGCTTTCTAGGCTAAGTTTCTATAGTTATCAATCAGTATTTAATTTATACCCCACCCGCATCGATATTTGAACCAGGGAAAGTGTGTGGTTCTTGTGGCTCTAATGTTTCCTTTTGTTCTAATGCTAGTCAATTTTTTTCTTCCTCCGACATATGTAATCTTTTTCTTGTTCGTTCGCGCGCAACGCTCATACTAGTACTTAATAACTCGAAGAATCACGTTTTCGCTGCTATTCATGGAAGATCTTACATCTTTTTTGCCCAGACCAAGTGAAGGGTTTAGTGTCACCAGCGATTTCTACGCTGGACCTTTTGATTTGTAGCAGATCAACCCCCTTCCTCTCGGTTGCCGGTCTCTAGACAGGGTTATCTTCCGGTGAAGGTGTTGCGTAGCTGAAGGCCCCTATAGAGGGGTAGACACGAGGCTCAAAATGCCAAGACATAAATACACTAGCTAGATTTGAGGGAATTGGCCGATGGCTTTGGAAAGGTATAAAAGGTCAGATGTTTGTGAGGATTAGGAAAGGCAGGAGAAAAAGAGAACATACTTCATCAGCATGTTTTGAAGAAAACAACACAATCTGGCTGTCCTTCTGTTCTTTTGCTGAGAGATTTTATTGTGCATCTGGGAAAGGAATAATGGCGACCCAATGAATCCACGTAAATATTCAACAAACCTTAACCTAATATATCAAGGGAGCCCTTCGAGACATAGCCGTGAAGAGGCGTGAGGCCTCGACTGCGGGCCAGTCCAGTACTGGGCAATTAGTGAAGGTTAGGGGTCACTTGCGGCATGGTCTTCTAGGCGTGATACTTTTTGTGTTTCTTTTACCCTCATCGATATTATTTCACCACGACTATAACCGATTTTATATCTACACGGGGTCGGTGGGCTTTATAGAGGTAAATTTCTCGGTAGCCACATGTGTTGTTAAGTGCAAGACCTCGGTTCTTAGTTGTGAGATCATCAGAACTGGACACTTCTATACTAGTTCCGTGAAAATTACGTGATCCATAGTGAAAGAGCTGTTGCTGAGAACCCACCGTTCTTGCGGTAAGTCCGAAGGTGAATTTCTAGCTAGATACCAAAATCTAAAATTCTAAGGACCCGGAATAATAGGTATCGTAATATGCACATACTGTGTACCTGGTATTCCTTTAGGTTGGTTCGAATGGCTTTGCTTTAGTTTTACGTGGGTGATGCCTGGATAGGCTGTCTGCAGGGAGGTCATGTTGCTGTCATGGTGGGGCATCCCTTAGTCTGGTAAAGCTGACCCCCCTGTCCGGGCGGTGTCCTCTTGTTGGTCATTCCGCGACGTAGTACTCGGGTCAGGGGTGAAGTATTATTGGGACACCTTGAAAAGGGAGAACAACGCCGTGATGTAGCGAAATATCGCGAAATACGGTGGGGCACGGTGATAGCAACAGTGAAATACTGTGACTGCTCAGATCCGTGACCCCTAGTAAGTCCCAATACTTCACCCCTGACCCGAGTAAGCAAAATTGTGACTACTAACTAAATATAGTAGGGACGATATAGTGAACTAGAGAGTGAAAGGTTTGGGTATAATTTTTCATGCCTAACCAAGAAAGATCTGAACCTACATTATCGGCGTTCAGCCGAACATACTTGCTATATCCAGCTAGTATACACAGTTTTTAGCTGAGCCACAGCGATAGGGGGGGTTAGCATTTTTTACTAGACCAAGGGATAGCACGAACTGGCAAGTGGCCTAGCCCTAGCAGATTTGCGCTCCTTAAGGGAATTGATATAAGCTGTGGGTGGTGCAAGGTCTAGGATATGTTGAGTTGCCATACAACCAAGGATCCCTCGCTTCATAATTGGGCCGGGGGTTAAACGATAATTAGGGTTTACAGGAACGGCTATATGGTGCGAGAAGGCGTGGAGGGGACTTGGGAAACCTTGTTTGCAAAAGCCACAGGGAGAAAGCGCTAGGGGAAAAACTACAATTTTTGTGCTGGCCATACATTTTCGTCGGCTTGATCGGTCATCAAAAGAGTCCACTGCGGTTTTGGAATTTTTATTGGTTAGATTAGTCAAAGGGTCTAGGTACCTCACAAGCATGTTCGTAAACCCTTGTCTCGCTTTGTGGCTAGTCGGTAACGTTACCTCTTTGCTCGTGCTTCTTATTTTGTAACCTATCCCCTTCCCCTCTAACTCATGCGTCATCTTGTTCGTTTCTTGCCGTAAACATCTGTATCCTCTTCTTTTTGGCTGCTCCTGAGCTTGCTTACCTACTAGTCAACATAACAATCACCCATTTCCATAGTTTACTCTTATAGAGTACCTCTCGCTCGGTCTTAGGCGATACTTGATGGCATCCAATAGCAGTCTCAATTCATACAGGCCACCTTCGTCCGAACCGATACCTCTACAAGATTTATCTCGCTCACGGGGCGAGAGACCAGACGACCATGATAATGGCAATCTGAGACCCCACCCATCGCGCTCGCGGTCGTTATTGCGTGGGGGCAACTTTGGGGCTGAAATTGGACGGAGAATATCAACTCACAGAGCAAGGAGGAGCTATGATCGAGTACGAGAAGATAGTCCGCCGCAGTTTTCTCCTCCACTGGCGTCTGCCATTCCTGACCTGCAGGTTCCTTATTATGGTGATAGAGAACAGTCAAACATCCCAACCATTGTCGAGGTAAGACAAGGATTCACGGAGGCGTTCGGTGGTCAAGGGGGAAGAGGCAGCTGGCTACCACCACGGGGTCAAGACGAGCCTGTTTCTCCATGGGTTGCAGATGATGATGATGAGCTTCCTGGAACGTTTCCTAGTTTCGAGATTTCTCGGGAAGATGATTTTGCACGTCTTACTGAGCCATCAAACATGCAACCAATGAGTGGTTTCACGCACAAGAAGAATCCGTCAAGCCATTCTGTGAAGTTTGCTCCTGGGTCTTCTTTAGGGGATGATTTGCATTCTGCGGCAGAGGAGGGTCTGGGTGGTGGGAGTGGGACTCGTTCTCGGTCTGGGTCGATGGCTACCAGGTCTGGATCATTGTCAAAGAATCGCTCGCTATCGCCTGGGGCATCACCTGTTCGGAGAGTTTCAGTTGCTGTTCAAAATATGGCCCAGAGGGTAGTTAACGTGAGCAATGACCCAGAGGCTGTAGAACAAACCTTACGTCGACGAAGCTCGTCAAAATCTCACCGCGATACGCCGAGACGTCCTTCGGTCCCTGCAATTGAAATACATCCACTTGATGATACCGAACCTTCGGATGCCGAAGAGAAGCCCACTACCCCTCTTAGAAGATTCCAACGCCCGAATGATACCCCCTGGCATGCGCAGTCGAACCCTCTCAGAGGCAGTACTATGCGTATTTTTTCTCCAAAAAATCCTTTACGTATTTTTCTGTGTGACATTCTGATCCATCCGTGAGCCTGGCTATATCGATGTACGTATGAGCCTGGGGCTGACGAAACTCTAGGCTAGCAGAGTCTTTTATTTTGCTTTTAATTCTGATACAAACTATACTTCTCACTATTGACGCAGCGCCTAGCGTGTATCATGACCCTCGCGCCAAGAAATGGGGCACTTCAAATATTGATTACGCGCTGCTTGTGCTATTTACTATATACACGTGAGGGGATTGGCTCAAGATATAATGGGACGAAGTTCTAATAGGGCACAGGCTTGAAATTGTTGCGCGTTGTATCGTCTCTGGAGTTTTTTTGAACCCACATCAAGAGAATGATCCAAGAGGAAGGGGTAATCTTCGTCGCCGGATCGCCGAAAAAAGTAAAAGATTATTTTCTCCAAAGAGAAGCGAGTCTGTTAGGGCCGCCTCACCTGCACGGCTTGATGAACCCCCTTCTCTACTGCGAGCAATTACGAGCAATCTTCAATTCGATGGAGGCAAGCCAGCAACTACCCAAGACCAAGCCCGGAATCGTATGGCAAGACGCGCATTTCTTCGCCATTCGTTCAATCGACTGGATTTTGTTGCCGTGGTTTCATATTGGATTTCATTATATCTTTGCATTACCGGTGTTGAGGCCGAAAAGCATCTGTATGTTTTCCGCATGATGAGCTGTCTTCGGATTCTACGTCTACTTGGTATCACCAGCGGCACATCAGTCATCCTGCGAAGTTTGAAAAAAGCTGCCCCCTTGCTGGTGAATGTTGCATTGCTCATCGGGTTTTTCTGGCTCATATTTGCAATCATTGGCGTCCAGAGCTTCAAAAGTTCTCTTAGGAGGACTTGCGTATGGGTTGACCCTGAAGGGATCCAGGCCAACTACACGCAGGCTTTCCAGTTTTGTGGAGGGTATATCAATGCTACTACGGGGCTTTCGCTGCCTTATTTAAATACGGATGGCATGCCGGGGGCGAAGAAAGCAAAAGGATATATTTGCCCTGCAAATTCACTTTGCGTTGCTGATCAGAATCCCTATGGGGGAACGGTCAGCTTTGATAATATCGTCCAGTCGCTTGAATTGGTGTTTGTGATTATGACTGCAAATACGTTCTCTGACCTGTTATATTACATGGCAGATAGCGACTACCTCGCTGCGGCTTTGTGTGAGTATATGTCAGGCGATTCTTTGGAAGTTTGAAACTGATTCTTCTATTTTAGTTTTTGCTTTTGGGTTTGTGCCTTGCCGTTTGCGGTTTCTATGAACTGTGTTTGATAATAGAGTATAGCATTGTTATTTTAGCCTTTTGGTTATGTAATCTGGTAAGTGTTAAGAGTCTGTTTGTGAGAGTGCACACTGATTTAACTATAAATAGCTGATTGCTGTAATTACAACTTCATTTCAAGTCATAAGAGAAGAGTCACGGAAGAGTGCATTTGCGGCCGAGGACGAGTAAGTTCTTTCGCTCATAAGAAATTCATACAACACCTAACATTAGGTTCAGTGAAGGGGCAACCAAAGGTGAAGAAATCAAACATCCCAAGAAAACAAGCTTTGTCAAGAAATTATATGATAAAACTCAATATCTGTGGATCATCATTATTGCCTGCGGGCTTTTCGCACAAACGTTCCGTAGTTCTTCTATGAGTACAGACAGGGCAAAGCTGATTGGTGTGTGGGTTCTACACCTCAAAGTTTTTTTTCGTTTGTGACTGACTTTCTTAAAGATAAGGTTGAGCTGGGGGTTACTATCATCCTGCTCTTGGAAATAGTATTTCGTTTTTTGTCCGACTGGCGCGGTTTCCGGAAAAGCAAACAGAACTGGACGGATCTTTTTCTGGCACTGGTAACGTGCATTATACAGCTTCCACCCATCCACAACTCTGGAAGGGTTTACGAATGGTTAACGTTGTTCCAAATTCTTCGAGTGTATCGGGTGGTTTGGGCAATTCCTATCACACGTATTCTTTTGGTTAGTTTTGTTGTGGGGTGCCCTGTACAACCAAAGCTGACCGACACCGCAGTCTAAAGTTATTGGGAACGTTTCAGGTTTGTCTAATTTGATATTCTTTGTGCTACTTCTCACATATCTCTGTGCCCTGTTTGCGGTGCAGATTGTCCGGGGAGATCTTCCTGAAGAGTATGACGGTGAAACAACACCTATATCATTCAACACAATTTTTAACGCGTTCTTGGGGATGTACGAAATATTTTCTAGCGAAAACTGGACAGGAATACTCTACATGGCTACCGACGTACAATCACAGTATAATGTTGGGTGGATCACCGCTATATTCTTCATCGGGTGGTTCATTCTGGGCAATTGTAAGATTTGAGCTCTACGGCTTAGAGTTTGAGACTGCTAACTTGGAAAAAGTTATTGTGTTGAATATGTTTATTGCTGTTGTGCAAGAGAATTTCGATGTGACAGAAGATGAAAAACGTATTTACCAAGTCAAGGCTTTCTTGCAGAACAAAGATTATTCTGCTCCAACACAAGGGTGAGTTGGAAATATCTATGATTATTTTGGTATCTTTTGGCTGACGGATGATTAGAATATCTTTATCTAGCATATTCAAAATAGGAAAAGAGAAACGAAAGGATCCTCATTCGCGTCAAGCTGCGTTCGAAATGTTAACAAAACAAGCTGTTGTTGAGTCGTTTTTGGACGAAGGCGCAGTTCATACCCGTCAGGTATGCATACTCGCAAAATCTTGATGAAATGTGTTTCTGATCTAGCAAAGCCTCTTACTAGAGCTGCCCCTATAGACTTTGCCAACGCTGTTGAAAATGTAAACGCTGAGCAAGCGAAGAAAAGGAAGCCGTTCGAAAAATTACGGACCAAATTCTATGGAGTCTTTCGTGAAAAGGAGCAAAATCCATTCTATAGCTTCCAGTATGACATTCTTTCAAATTTGATGTCAAGTTTGGGCTGACCTCAGTGTGGAACTATGTCTGTTGCCAACCTTGCGCCGACAGCGATGGCTCAGGAGGTTGTAACAGAAGCAGAGAGGCGAAAAAAAGCACAACGAGAGTACCTTAAGAAATATCCCAACTACAATGTCTCATTGTTTATTTTCAGACCCTCAAACCCTCTCAGACGCCTTTGTCAGAGAATGGTAGGGCCTAGTCGTGGTCATATCCGCTACGATGGACTACACCCGTATACGCCTTTCAGCTACGCATTTTCTATTGTGGTATACTGTGCCATTGTCGCGATGGTCATAATAGCTTGCGTGACGACTCCACTTTATCAGAAACAATATTTCGAGACTCATGGAAGCTCACTGAAGAATTGGTTCACGTTCTCCGATTTGGGTTTTGTCGCACTTTTCACTCTGGAATCCACCATAAAAATTATTGCAGATGGCTTGATTTGGACCCCAAACGCTTACCTTCGAGGCTCATGGGGTGTCATAGATTGCCTTGTGCTTATTACGCTCTGGATCAGTGTTGCCACGTCTTTACAGAACCAAGGTGAGATATCTAGGTCGGTTGGGGCGTTCAAGGCATTACGTGCCCTCCGACTACTAAATATCAGTGGGAGTGCACAAAATACCTTCCATTCGGTTGTCATCGTAGGTGGTAAAAAGGTTCTCTCTGCTGCTTTCGTCTCGCTTAGCTTGATAATTCCCTTCGCGATTTATGGGGTCAATCTTTTCTCTGGATTAATGGATAGCTGTAACGATGGTTCTGCGGATATCACAAACTTAACAGATTGTGTCCATGAATACTCTAGTACGCCTTTCGAGTGGGACGTTTTGGCACCAAGAGCTGTTGATAATCCATACTTTAACTTTGATAACTTTGGGAGCTCGCTATTTATTCTTTTCCAAATTGTATCTCAAGAAGGATGGACAGGAGTCATGTTTAATGCTCAGAGTATCGTTGGGAAAGGTTTGTCACTAATCCAGATAGCTCGAAAGAAGGTGCTATATTTAACGTGGCATAGGTATGCAACCACAACCGTTCGCTTCTAACGCCAACTCTCTATTTTTCCTCGCTTTCAATTTGCTTGGTGCTGTTTTCGTCTTGGTGAGTAGACCTTTCCGCTTCCTGTTGGTGGAAATAACACTAAATTTTGACAGACATTATTCGTATCTGTTTTTATGCGGAATTACACTGAACAAACTGGGGTTGCCTTTTTGACATCCGATCAAAGATCTTGGTTAGAGCTTCGGAAGTTGCTCCGCCAGATTCGGCCGTCAAGGCGTCCAAATGAAAGCCCAAATTCGGGCTGGAAAAGTTGGTGCTACAAACGGGCTACCCACAAGCATGGGTGGTGGCAAAGGGCATTAACTGTTGTCCTGATCCTCCATGGTGTGCTTTTACTTGTTGAGTATCATCCAGCTCCTCCCGAATTAGATAGGGTCCGAGGTAAGCACATTTACTATTGAGATAAATATACAAATGAGTTCGACTAATCTCCCTAGACTGGATTTTCCTAGGATTCACGGCCATTTTTGTGGTTAATTTGATGATTCGAGTCCTTGGATTGACGTGGAATAATTTCTTAAAGAGCAGATGGGACCTCTATGCTCTTCTATCTGTTAGTGGTACATCTATAACAACTGTGCTGCTTCTCGCCGGATATGAGGAGCGTACATTCATCCAGCTTCAGAAACTTTTTCTTGTTTCCGTAAGTTAGTCATACTACGCTTTTGGGTTAGGGCTAACCTTCTGGGGAAGATTCTTATGATGTTAATTCCTCGAAATGACGATCTCGATCATTTGTTCAAGACAGCTGCGTTAGTTAATTTTCCTTTTTATGGATTTTGTAATCTTTCTAATGCGATCCTCAATTTAGAGCAAGTTTGACTGCAATCGGAAGCCTGATGGCCACGTGGTTCGTTTTATTCTTGGTTTATGCTATTGCTTTAACGCAAACTTTTGGTAGGAATCCGTAAGCCGTTTTTTTATGGGGTGATTTCTTGGCACTTACGAATCTCAGGCCTCACTAAGATCGGTGCGAATGGAAACGGAAACATGAATTTTAGAACAGTCCCAAAAGCGTTGATTTTACTATTCAGAATGACCTGTGGGTGAGTTTAGTTGCCCTTTCGTCTAAGAAGGAGTAAAAATACTGAAGTGTAATAGAGAAGGATGGAACCAAATAATGAGTGACTATGAAGTTACCGTTCCTATGTGTGTCCGCGGCGAAAGTTTCTATGAGAGCGACTGTGGAAGCCAAGGGTACGCGCGTGCACTGTTTGTGTCATGGAATATCCTTAGCATGTATATCTTTGTGAGCATGGTGAGTCTATTAGCTACGTTCCGGTTTAACGATAGCTAGGCTGACATTATTAGTTTATTTCTCTTATCTTCGAAAGCTTCAGTTACGTTTACCAGCGCTCTGGAGGTTCTTCGGCAGTGTCTAGGACAGAAGTTAGAAAGTTCAAAGAGGCATGGCAGAGGTTTGATCCTGAGGGCACCGGGTATATCTCAAAAGAGAAATTTCCAAGGCTATTGGGGGTGGGTTGGCCCGAAAAATCCTAGATAGGGAAGACCATTGCGGCTAATAGTAATAGATTCTTACTGGTATATTTGCGATGAGGATCTATGAGGAGCCTTTTACTGTTAACGAAATCTTGAATGATGTTCGAGTTGACCATACGACTCGAAATAAGAGAATGCCTAGAGTTGTGGAAGGGATCAATCTCGATGCCTTGAATAGGCGCATAGCGATGATACCTAAACAGAGAATACAGAAGCAACGCCATATCTTCACTCTATTTTACGAGGAGTGTCTTGTAGACGCAGATAAAGATTATGGGGTATCTTTTACCTCTGTGCTGCTTATTCTAGCTCACTACAAGATCATTAACGATAACAAAAGCTTGAAGTATGGTGCCCTCTATGTTTTAGAAAGAGAATCTTATTAAAGTGCTATAGGTTGGAGGAATACCTTCATCGCCGCTTCCGATTGCAGAGGGTGGAACAACAAGTTCAACGGAATTGTGTCACAAATTTTTTTTTGACGCTGTAAGTTACAATCCAGTTTTTGTCTTTGCCAATTCTGATAGCTAGTAGATATTGGTCCAAGAGGTTCAAAGATCGGAAAAGGTCTGATATTGCTTCTGTAGCAAATATCCTTGGAGCGAATACTCGGGTCCCTGAAATATTTGTGGATGATGCAAGCTCTCATCAAGAAATCAGTCCACTTGTTCCCCAGATATTAGTGGGTGGTGAAGGTATTGCTCCGGTTTTTAATAATCCTCAAATGGCCACTATAGAGGTTCTTTCTACCCTAGAAAGACAAGCACCGCCACCGTTGGATCTAGGTGGACCGTTGAACTTCAATGATCCTCCCAGTGCTGTTGGATCATCTTCCGCAGCGCAATTCGGTGATCTTGATCCGTTCGCGTCAACTTTCTCGTTGGAGGAATCTCCGTCAGTCCTTCGACAGAGACCAGGAAAAGGGAGAACTGCGGATCTTTCACCCTCAGGAAGCCCGACTGCAAGCCCAAGTATAAGCCCAGTTGCAAGTCCACGGTTGGGCCCACAAATAGGTGGGTCTCGTGGTCAATCTGGGAATGATAGTTCCCCTCGCCAGCGCGAAGGGAGTGAGGTAATGCCACGAGACGTGTTGGAGGTTCTTGGCTCATCAGAATGGGGAGATCAAATTCGCTCGTACATTGAGAGCAGATCGGGGAACCAGTCACCCACTAACCAAGGAGGTTTCCGCAGCCCTCATTAAGGGACCCGGAACCGCTCGGCAAAAATGTGTACCGTGCTAAAGTGTTAGGCGTTTGCATGATGGGAAATACAGGGCAATTGGTAGTTAGTGGAATAGGGAAAAGTCCGAAAAGGAGTAGTTAGGAATTTCCATATAGTGATCTGGGAGTTGTCGGAGGTATCGATCCTAGAAATGAGATAAGAGTGCATCTGTGTTGAGACTAATAAATTTGATGCAAAGTACGTGATAGATGTGATATTTTTGCTTAACATGAGACCACTTTACAAGCCCTTCGTTTCAGACCCCTGCCGACTCGTCTCCTGAGGTTAGAATTCGCCTTTGCGTAAACTACATAAAACTAGTTACTCGCCTTCAGCCTTCCCTTCCCTAAGTCGCCTGCTGGTCAAAACCTCGCTACCCCAAGCGTTTCTCTCCGCACAACTGTTTTTTTCTCCGTTTCCTTCGCGCCAACCCAAAAAGGCCGGGCCTTTCGTCCATTCGCCCGTTAAACTCTATCCTGCTCTGACTCGTGGTATCCACAATCCAAAAAATACTGCGTGAATTGTGGTATAAACACGGCCCCCACTTTCTCACTCCCTCGCCTACCCTTCTTTCCTAAGATCGAGAAATCTATCCTCTTATCGGAAATGCGTATACTGTCTTTCAACTCGCTCTCGCCAAAAGGTGTTAGAACACGGCCTGGCAACCGCCACCTCACTTCTTTAGCACCTTCTGAAATATCAGGATCTTTTGCCGCCCACCCTAATCACGATGCCATGAACGGCTTAAAATTCAATAATCTGACGTCACACGTTATACAGCGTCGAACCTCCCGATTGAGTTTGCACGGGTTGTACCTTGTGAGCACCCAATCCTCCGATATTGGGGCTGAAGAGACGGATGAGGATGAGGATGAGTTAAGAGTTTTGGAGCCAAGGCCAAAAACAGGATATTGCGTGGGACTGTTTGAGCTCATCGAGGCCCGGAGAACTGTTTTGTAGATAAACGTGTATACCCTCGAAGGGTTGCTGTACATACGGGCTGAGTACACTAGTAACAGATGTGAGATATTATGCCACAATGAGTATGTAGATGTGTGGAATTAAGAATCACAGGTGGTTCTGAATTCAGGCCTGTACTCGCATTTCCAGAATGAATTCGGCATCCCCCCCACAATGCAACCACATAGCATCACCAAAAATTAAACTACACAACAACCACAAAAGAGAGAGATAAGCGAGTTATAGTAGAAGAATCAGGAAATAGAAGAGAATTAGACTATGTACATTAATAAATTTATTGGTTAAAGTTATTACCACCTTTGTCTTTAATACAGGCCTCAAGACGTGCTGGCATACCATCTATTAAATGATTTATATATTCCTGAGAAATAGATTCCCATTCCTCCAAAAGCACAGGCCTAAGCTCCTTCAGCTTTGTAATCTTTGGATCACGAGCAGAAATACTATCCTTCATGTGATTCCACAAAATTTCAATAGGATTAAGGTCAGGGGACGAGGAAGGCCACTCCTCCTGGATAACTTCATGCTCCTCCCTCAATTTTTGAAGATAATAATGGATGTGAGGCCCTGCACCATCTTCCATGAGTCGGCTGTACCTCTTTGTAACTTTATCTCAAGGACGGGTCTTTGACAAGCTCTTCGGTATCCCCAAAGATGAGCTGTGCTACTTGGAAAGACTTTGTCGCAGGAAAGTTACAATGTTTCCACAGGTCTCACTTTCGGTAAGAGTCAAGGTAACTCTCATCGCGAAAAGCCTTAAAAAAGTCATAGGCTGCGGTAAAATTAGCCAATTTCCGGTAGTGCATGGAAGCATATGGCTGTTACCGAATGTCCATGGTAACGTATCTGTGCTTTCTGTAGGTTACCAAAGCATAGGACAACTTTGGCAAGCCTTCTCCTAGCCTTGCAGAATGCTTTGACTGCTTCCACGGACTTCTTTCTAGAGCTGAATTTTACTGATCACTATCTTCAACTCTGACACTCTACCATAGACTCTGACACCCTACCACCTGCTACCACTTCGCTACCACTTCGCTACCACTTCGCTACCACTTCGCTACCACTTCGCTACCACTTCGCTACCACTTCGCTACCACTTCGCTACCACTTCGCTACCACTTCGCTACCACTTCGCTACGGCCTTGCTGCCATTTGACTCTGACAGTACGAGACTCCACAATCCTGACCCTCCGAACTTAGAGAAATTTTGTTGTTACCCCTATCCAAACACACGTTCCTACACCACCCCTACTGTTTGAATAAACACAAGGCTTCACTAACTTTGTTTCTTAGGTCCATGGCGAGCTATGAGTGCTTGGCTCTCGACTAACTACCAAACAACAGCCTCCGAATCGACTCCCTGGCAGCCTCTTGCTTGCCTCTGAATCAACTCCCGAACCTCCTCCCAAGCAGCCTCCAAAGCAGCTGCTTGCTTGCCTCCGAATTGACTCCCTGGCAGCCTCCTGAGCAGCCTCCAAATTGCCTATTTGTGAGCCTCCAAATTGACTCCTAAACCTCCTCCCAAGCCGCCTTTGAAGCAGCTGCTTGCTTGCCTCCGAATCGGCTGTTTCTAAGCCTCCGAATCCTGCTGAATAGACTGCCAGATAGACTCCTGAATAGACTCCGAATCCTGCTGAATTGACTGCCGAATAGACTCCTGAATAGACTCCGAATCGGCCGTTTCTAAGCCTCCGAATCCTGCCGAATTGACTGCCGAATTGACTGCTGAATTGACTGCTGAACAGACTCTGAATTGGCCGTTTCTAAGCCTCCGAATCCTGCCTAATTGACTGCTGAATTGACTGCTGAATAGACTTCTGAATAGACTCCGAATCAGCTGTTTCTAAGCCTCCGAATCCTGCTGAATTGACTGCCGAATAGACTGCTGAACAGACTCTGAATTGGCCGTTTCTAAGCCTCCGAATCCTGCCGAATTGACTGCTGAATTGACTCCGAATTGACTCCCAAACCTCCTCCCGAGCCGCCTCCGAAACAGCTGTTTCCAAGCCTCTGAATCCACTGCTGAATAGTTCTCCTGCACGGCCTCCGAATTGACTCCTGAACCTCCTCCTGAGCCGCCTCTAAATTGGCTGTTTCTAAGCCTCCAAAGCGACTCCCAAACCTCTTCCCAAGCAGCCTCCAAATCAACTGCCTGCCTGCCTCCTTAGCATAAGTGACAACCATTCTACCAGGACAAATTTTCGAAAATAACTCCACAACCAACAGAGATATCATCAAACCGACTTCATATTCGGAATCAGCGTCCCATTTTACCCCCCTCTACACCTCCTGGGAAATCCATCTCTTCTATTGCAGAAGTTGTTGTGATTTTCCCCTTCATTTCCCCTTTTTGGGACTCACCCCACCAAAAAACCCGCCGAGCCCCCACTCAAAATCGTCGCCAGTCAACCAGTTCTTGTCCGATTGACTTGAAACTTGTACATCTACGCCGCCTACATACTATGGCCCAGGATTTTTAGTTTCAGCCAAATCGGTCCACAGGCGCCCGAGTAGTACTCATTTAATCGCCAGAAATCGCCAGAAATCTCGGAATATTGCAATTCTGACTGACAGCACATCACCTGCTACCTTCTGGAACATTCCACCAGTGGAACCCAATCAGCCTCCAGTCTTCAACGTCCAATCAACTTTTGTCTCGGCAAATTGTTTTTAGTATCCATTACACGGAAATTTCCGAAAATTTCCGGAACCATGTCGGCCCATGGGGATGAAATGCAAGACGACACGGAACTTCCTGTCGTACCTCCATCTTCACCTCCCTCCAGCCCTACCATGACGGCCACCAACCAATTCCTAAACGTCAGCCAGCATGCTCCTGACATCATGAGCAGCGACCCTATTTCCTCCACCACCAAACCTCTCCCGGCACCATTTGCTCGCAAGATCACACTCCCACCACCATTCTTCTCCTCAGCTGGCAACTCCCCCACACATCCTCTATCATTTAGGAACACTTTGGGAGGAATTGACCTCACCTACGAGCCAGAACCAATGACCAGGACCAGATCCGCAGCTGGCCCCTCAAAGAGAACCTTTGGCAACCAACAGCAATCTGCTCCCCCTCCCAAATGCACTCCCAGCTACTTTGCACTCCCAATAAGTCAAAACGATGTCAACCAACACCTCATGGCACAGAATGAACACCTGAACAAGGAAATCGCTGAGCTCAAGATGATGGTTACATCAGCAAAAACTCACGGTTCCTCGCTGACCTCTGCAGAGGCCAGCGAGGTCAGCGAGGCGACAGAGGAATGTTAAGAACTGCAGAGGCATGAACAAAGTCCTATCCTCGCCGAGGGGCTAAGCGACATCATGGATCTCGCCGAGGACGCAACCCGTCCCTTTTCCTCAGCGAGGAGCCTTGACAAAGTCCTTTCCTCAGCAAGGAGCCGGACAAAGTCCTTTCCTCAGCGAGGAGCCTTGACAAAGTCCTTTTCTCCGCGAGGAGTCTTGACAAAGCCCTTTCCTCGCCGATATGGGATGGTTTGAAGCTCTTCCTCGGCGAGATTATCTACATATCGCTCCTCTACAGTGCCTTGACTTTGCTTACTTTCAATGAGGCATTTCACTTGTATGCATTACTGCCGCTATTCGTCCTTTTCTAGATGCCTTGCGTCCTCTGGAAACAATATTCTATATCTAGCTAGCTATTGTACATTTCATAATCCGATATCCTTTGCGCTCCAGCTACTTAGGCCCTGCCTCATTTCTCCCGTCTTCAGCCTCAGTCTCCTCATCCTGTCGACCTTCAGCCTCAGTCTCCTCATCCTGACGACCCTCATCCTCTTCCAGCTCTATATTGTCTACTTCCTCTACCTCCTCAACCGGCAAATCTACCTTTGAAGACTGTAGCCACGGTGATTGATCCTCCTCCGTATCCGAAATAACCTGGAAATCCAGGAAGTCATCTGCTGCTGGATCCTCGTATGCTTCCTCTGACTGCTGCAAGGCAGATGTCCGGAGATTGTTTGTCTTCTTTAGCAAGGCTTTAAGGTCCTCGACAATCTTAGCCTTATTCGCATCTGGAAGCTTATTCCATGTCCGTCGATGTCGCGTGTATAATGCTTGTAGACGATATTAGTCCCCAACCAGACGAGATACGGCATCAAGAATATACCTCTACAATTGTCAGACTTAAACTCTAGAGGTCTGATCCATATGCCTGTCTGCCAACCTTGCAAAGAATGCCCGAGAGAGGTAGCTGCCAGAATAATAAACCTGTCGTTGATTGCAGGAAGAAAGTCAGGGTCTTTGTACCCCTTCTGCCGTTTACCTGTGAAGAATTTGTGGTCCACCAACAGTTTGATCTGGGGAGCTGCGAATCTCCAGCCACATATCTTAATGAATCAGCCGTAATTCGTCTGCATGAAGACGTTCCATGTACATACCTCATACTTCTTTGGATGGCAAACATATTGATCGTTTTCCAAAAGATACGCAACCTGAGCCTTGACTTCCTTCGTAGACAGCTTCTCAAGTCCGTATATCTTTAGCAGCCAACCCTTGATCTCTCCTGCCATATATGACCGCGCCGTAGACTGCTTTTGCTTCAACTGGAAGAACAGTTAGTATATTGTGGACGAATTGCGGCATCTAGGAGACGTTATACGTTTGAAAGAACTCCTCCTCGGATCGAAATAAGCGTTAGATTATTCTCTTTGATGACTTTGTACCAAAGGTTCTCAACGTATTGATCATTTTTTGCTGGATCAATAAAAGGCTCGTTGAACCAAACATCATGACGTATTAAGTCGCCAGTTAAGTAAAATATTCGCCGCTCGTCACCTTCAAGACCTATGGCAGCTGTTGTACAGCTACGACGCCCGCTTGGAGTGACACTGACATTAGTAGACTCTGATCCGGTGAATGAAGTACCTGAAGTGACGGAATACGTCGGTGAGCAGCCACGATGCGTCGGTGTCAAGCATCCTCTTGGTGCTCGCATATCATGATGGTGAGAGGAAGATGGGTTATGCTTATCCCAAAATGTCAGTCAACAGAAAGAGCAGACTGCAGAGAGGTTTGATGACTTTACCAACTTTAAAAGCGATCGCCTCTTTGGAGTACGTTCATAATTATTCAAAGGTGAGGCAGGACGTTTTCCGGCAGCAATCTGACACGTTACAGCCTCTGCCTCTTCCAAATAATCATCATCCGTCTCGCTATCGGAGTGGATGGGTTCAGTGATGGAGTCAATAGGGGAGCTAATAGGGGACGAGTCGCGTTGTCTTGATGATCGTGATGAAGCTTTAACCGGACGCGTTTCGTCCGATGGCTTCAATCGCGTTTCCTGCTCTAAACTTATCAGATATCGGCTTAGAATGAGGTTCATGATAGATTTGTTTGATACATACTGTTCTTCGTTGACTTCAGGCGTTGAGATGGTTGCTTTGAAGGGTTGCGAGTAGATTGGGTGGGCATGGTTGAATTATGAAGGGATATGAAGGGGCATATGCAGGAGGATGGAAAGGACGGAAGGCAGCTGCAGTAGGATGTAAAAAGGCTGGTAAGAGCATATTTTCCCCGGCCTAGCGCGCATCAACCCAACTGACTCAGCAAATATTTACGCAACGCTTCACAACACCAAGAACCAAAGATCACCAAAATCGCTATTGATTGTAGAATATACTAAGACTAAGAATAGAGATATATAAAACCCAAAGAAAAGAGATAAACCATAGAATAACCAAAATAAGACGAATATAGTCCCCCAGCAGCCAAAATCCAAAACCTACCCCCCTATACCCGCAGCGGAACGATCTAAGAATAATGAAACAGAACCCCCCCAAAGCCAAAGGAAACCCAAAAAATAGAGATAAACAAATAAAGACGAAAAAAGAAACCCCCCAGCCGAATACCGTCCGTATCTAACCTCCACGCCCACGCCCACGCCCACGACCACCACGACCACCACCATGAGCACCACCTCTTCCTCCACGCCCAGCACCAGCACCAGCACCAGCGCCAGCACCACCAGGTGGCACCCCCGCTGCAACCTGGCGACGAACTACCCACTCCAAAAGCAATCTGACCCTACACTCTGCAGGGGTTTCCGGGTGATTCAAGCCCACGGGGCCAAAGGGGACGGGATTCGGTGGAATAGCTCCTCCAGCGGCAGTAGCAGCAGTGACCTCAGGACCATCAGCCCAAGCATCATCAGATTCCATTTGGTTTTCTGCTTTAGCCGCAGTCTGTCGAGCAGGGGTAATTCCCGGATACCAGCCATCTTCATGCTCAGAAAGGACGTTCTCCGGCCCATATCTGCCGCGAGCAATCACCTCATAGTGCCTAAGCATAGCTTGCTGGCGGTCCCTCCTGGCGCGAACCATATTCATCCTCCTCTCGATACCATCCCGGGTTTTGGGCATACGCTTCCTCCAGGTTGCTTGGTCCTTTCCATGGCTATCATCCTCTGAATCTGACGGAGGATCGAATATATCGAATGGTGGACGATACTCCAGCTCTATCAGTTGAGGACGACCGCTGGGAGGCGGCGTATTTGGTCTGGCATCCGTCTCCTCGCGGTATAGCTCAACGATACAGGTAATGAGGGCGGCACTGCTGATAGCCAACCAGCCCTGGACCTGCTGGTCGTCAAACAGCTCCGTGATATCAATGCCATCAGGTCTGCCATCAGCAGCTCCGGCCGGAGGGCCAGCTAAACCGCCGTATAATGTCCTTATGGATCTGCCCCGCGGCAGGGCACGAGCTGCAATAGCATACAGCGAGATGAGGGTGGGATTATCGACATATCCAACGTATGCCCGGTTCGAAGCATGGTTCCAGGCATATGGCACATGGGGAGCTGCAATTGGCCCAGCAGGGGTTTGAGCCGTTGGATCTATGGTAATGAATCGTACTGCCTTCGGAGGGAAAGCCAGGGGTGCAGTTGGGCCTGCCGCAATGACAGGACCTGCTCCGGGCACTGCAGAGGGGCCAGCAACGCCTAAAATAAAGACAATATTAGTACACAAACAGACGAATACCGTCCTAGATCATTACTTACTGATATCTTCTCCCAAATCGTCGCCAAGGCCTTTCAATCCTTCCCGGACCTTCTTCATACAATCCTGGACCATAGATTCCAGGGCAGCGTGGAAATTCTTATGCGGATTATTCCGCGTATTATGCGTAGCTTGGTACTTCGGCAGCTGAGCGACGAGATTCGGATGCTGCATGGTGTAGTCCAGCAGCTCTTGATATCTAGGGTTTTTGGTATAGAAAACCCTATTCGTAGTAGCCCAAGCGCTGACATACTTCCGGACGGCGATGCACTGTGCATTCTCGAGCGAGAGGTGGACCTTCCACTCAGCGGTCTTCATTGTGATGTTTGTAGAGGCTGTTTAACGTTTTTATAGAGACGAATTGCGGCAGATTATAGGATATTGCTGACGTTTGGTAGTAAGGCGTAGGATCGCGGAGATAGAGCAGTGAATAGAGAATAGAGAATAGAGAATAGAGAATAGAATATATAGTAAAGTATGGAGTTGAAGCGGATCATGGTGGGCTAATGAGGGGTCGATAGCTGCTGCTCTTATAGGGAAACAAACTTATCAAGTTGGTCAGTATGTGATGTATATCAAAGCGCTCGGGGCCTCCCAAACCTTCACATGATTAGACGAAGCCGAGCTTGATATAGACGATATCCGTCACTTTTAGCGTTAAAACGAGTGTAATTCTGCACAAACAAAATGGGTCTTTGTGGTGTTTTCATGTTGATTAGGCCTGAATCGAGCTCTCATTGTCCTTCAGATTTCGAGTGACATCTTGTGAACTAGTGTGGCAGTTGTTTCGGAATAATGCCAAGACGGAGGTTGCCATGCCGTATCCCGTCCTTTAGATGTCTCAGCGCATCCCCAGCCCCCTCTCTGCCGCCTGATTCCAGCCTTCTTGTTTATTTTAGGAGTATTGTGCCGTGTAATGAGGTCATGTTTCGCCTCAGTTAGCTTGAAACGTCCTAGTGCAAAACTAATAAGCAAGGTTTAGCCTTGTCCCTGGCCCTGAATGCCAAGCATAGCTCCTGACAGGAACGCGCCTGATGTTTACCTTCAAACTGCCAGCAGCATATCGAAATACCATTATTTGGAGCCTAAGCAAAACCTTCTCCTGACGAGATTCGTCCTTTCCTAGTCAACCATGCCTTCCGCCTGTCCTCACTGTCGCTTGCAATTCAAGTATGGAGGAGCTCTTCAAAATCACCTTTCAAAGAAGCACCCGAATATGCGGCGTACTATTCATCCTTTATCAGACGAAGATAAGGATTTTGGAGACGAAATTCAGCTTTTAGATATAGCTCTGCCAGATTCCGATGGAGAGTCTGACTACGAAAGTCTATCAGAACCAGATACGGAGGATGATGAGATCGAGGAAGTGAAGGAAGGGACAACTAGTACCTTTCCTGACGCGGGAAAGCCCATAGGGGACGCGGAGAAGCCATTATACGACGAATTACAACCTTGGTGGCCTTTTGATACAAAGAACGACTTCAAATTGGCTCGTTGGTTCATTCAAAGCGGTACTTCAAGAGACCAAATTAATCAGTTCTTTGCCAACAAATTAGGTTGCGAAAGCTCGTTTACCTCCAGCCATACTCTAATGCAAAAAGTGGACCAAATGGAATCAGGGCTTGGATGGTCGAGTTGGAAAAGCGGTGAGGTTGACTTTGACAGCCAGGAGGAGGACAATGAAGAGGAGGGACCGGATGAATTGCAGCCTAGATCAGATAGCGCACCCTTTTACTACCGTGATATTGTGGCTTGTGTTGCATATCTATTAGCTCAACCTTGCTACAATAGTGATATGGTATACGCACCGATTAGGGAGGCCAATAGTGAGGGGCACAGAATGTATTCGGAGATGCATACAGCTGATTGGTGGTGGGATATTCAGGTTCGTCCTTTTTGATCGAGGATTCGTCTACCTGCTGACTTAACTCGTCCTTTTTGGTAATAGGAGGAGCTGCCTCGTGGGTCAACTGTCGTTCCAGTAATTCTCTCATCCAACGAAACTCACCTCACAAATTTCTCCGGGGACAAGAAAGTGTGGCCAGTATATATGACCATAGGCAATATTATCTCACGGACGCGAAACAGCCCTTCTATGCATGCAAACGTCCTTATAGCGCTGCTTCCCGTCCCTCCAAAGTTTTCTGGATCCAAGAGAAGGGATGATATGCTCCGGAAGCGAAGTCATGCTATTCTCAAGGAGGTCCTAGAATTGATTTTGGAGCCATTGGAGGAGGCTGGTAAAGGTTTACCAATAGACTGCGGGGACGGAAAACGGCGCCAGTGCTTCCCTATACTCTCTGCTTGGATTGCGGACCATAAAGAGAACATGACGCTGCACAATATTGTCGGCAACCTATGCCCTTTTTGCGAAGAAGACGAATCCCGGCTGGGAGATCTTCAATCTTGTCCGGCAAGCATTCGGGATCATACTGCTTATATCAAACTTTTTGAGGAGTACGAGGCAGGGAATGACGAGGCTGGGAATGAACTTGAGGAAAGGGGGGTTAAGCTGACGCGGGGCGTCTTGTGGGATCTTCCATTCGTCCAATGCAGTGACTTACCCAAGCCAGACCTCCTACATGTCGTATATCTAGGGATCTTCGTTCATTTGATGGGATGGTTGATGGCTTTTCTGAAGAAGCATGGTCGAAAGGAGCAGTTCGATGGGATTTGGAAGTCCCTTCCTCCATATCCTGGGTTTGTTGCCCCGAATAAGGAGTATAGCCAAATCAGTCAATGGCAAGGGAAAGAGATGCGGCGTCTAATCCGGATCCTTTTACCCTGCTTAGCAGCCGCACTTCGTCGCCCATCGGACAAACAGTGTCCGGAGTTTGATAAAGCAATCAGCTGTGTCCGGAATTTGGTGGATTTCGCATTGATGGCTCAGTATAGAAGCCATACTAGGGAGTCCCTTGATTGGATGGATAAGTACTAGAAGAACTTTCATGCAGACAAAGAGGTATTCCTACCTTTTCGAGGCGGAAAAGGGACGAAATGCGGCAGTTGAGCACTCGCAACACAGTTGCGGGCTGAATATCAAAAAGAGCTTGCTGCAGAGAAGGGACTTTCTAAAGCTGCACGCCGTCACCAGGAAGCCGAAAATCGTCTTGCTATTCAGGGAGAGGTGGAGCAGTTCTCTAGGGAAAACGCCGACTTCAACTTTCCTAAGATTCACCTGTTAACCCACTTCCAGGCTCACGTTTATTTATTTATTTATTGTTCATACTCACATGCATCCGAATCGGATATGGCGTACAATAAGAGAAAACCCAACAGGAATGAAAAAAAAAAAAACAAAAACAAACTAACTAAATCCTCCACCAGTTCCATCTCAGCCTCTCTCAGGCTTGTCGTCAGTTGATATGATAAGGAAAGACAAGTGACTACCCGAAGATCTCAACCTGTTCCTTTTTCCTTCACCATCGCATGTTTTGTGCCTATAGCACTCCTTCCACTGAGTCCTAAGACCCCTGAAGGCTGGTTGAATCATAACAGGTAGGGGAAAACTTAAACAACCATGCGATCCTGACGTTCGCTGGCTCTAAGTCTTGCTTGGGTGAGTGTGAGGCAACCAGAGAAGTTACCACGATGCTGTTCGTTACAGTTCTTGCAACGGATGATAGTGTGGAGGCAGGGAGCTCCCTTGATGGTGCAAGAGGAGGTTGCGCAAGAGTGAGAGGATGCTGTATGTGGCCCAGCGCAGATGTTGCAGTAAGGGGTTTTGCTGGTACAGCGTTGTTGTGGGTGGCCAAAGGCCAGGCAGGTAGTGCATTGGGTGTCTGGCCCAAAGCGAAGGTATTTGGTGACTTTGTGACGAAGTCCAAACATGGAGAGCCCTCTCTCAAGGGCAGTGGTGGCAGGCTGCTTCCCCACAATGGTAAGAACCATGGAGGATGCCTGTTTCCCCTCTCTCTGCTCAGGTCTAGTGAGCCAGCGGGGGTCGCAGAGTAGGGTGGTGCCTGGGTTAAACTGCTCAACCTCAGACCTGATCTGCTGGAATCCCTCTTTGCCAGAGGGGATGGAGGTGGGAACGTTGTGCACAACAACTTGGGTCAGGACTGCTTCCTTCTCCATGCTGGTGGCATTGGGAATGGTGGTGCGAACAACTTCCTCAAGCTTCTGTCTTTGCTTAAGGAGGGAGTCGGAGGTGGTGGAGGTGACAGCAATGAGCTGCACATGATGGGCAGGAGTGAATCGCACTTCTGCAATCAATGGCCTTTCCAGGGCAGCATTGACTGCATTGCAAATGAGGAGTGGGGTGATGTCATCAGGGATGGGTAGACCATTCCTGGTAATGATGAGGGTTCTGTCGCGTTTGGGAGGCGCTGTGGGTTGTTTGGGAGGCTTGGAGGCCTTGTTGGCGGGTCTGGAAGCCTTTTTAGAGGCAACCTGAGCCCAGGAGGTGGTGGCTGGTGGGGGAGCAGATGCTGGAGGTAGGGGGAGGTTGGCAGAAGTCAGAATGGTTGTGAGGGTCCGCTTCTGTTCAAGGTCTGCAACCTTGGAGGTGAGGGTAGCCACCTTTTCCACTAGAGCTGGGTCGTTGTGGAAGGTAGGGGCTGGTGGTGGGGTGAGGATGGCTTTTTCAAGCTGTTTGACGTGTTTGGTGAGTGCTTTGATGAGCCTGTTCTGCTCATCCATCACTGCAAAGAGGGAAGGGTTGTAGTTTTCCCCAGTGCCAATGGCACCAAGGCGATCTAGATTGCTGTTGCTGTCATCCATCTGGATGACTGGAGGTAGGGTGGTGGAGAAGGTGAGGGGTCCCTCAGTGTCCGTCATGTCAGAGTCAGACTCTTCCAGGAGGACAGAGCCACTGTCTGTAGGCTCTGTGGCGGGCAGGGAGGCATAGTGTGGTAGGGGGACTGCTGGGCAAAGTGGCAGGGCTTGTGTAGGTGTTTGCTCTGGGTCCCCATGGAGCAGAGGCGAAAATTGGGTGTTTGGGGGTGTTGTAGGGGCGCCAAAGGGCGTTTGGAGCGAGTTTTGAGGTGAGCTAGCCACAGAAGAGGGAGACCTGAAGCCTCTGCCTCTCCCTCTGCCTCTAGACGAAGAGGAAGACATGGAGGAGGGTCCTGAACCGACAGGAGGTGGGGGGGGTGGTTGCTGTGCCCTGGGGGGGAGGGCTGGCGGTTGGGAATGGGAAATCGATCAGAACTTCTGCAGTTCTGGTCGGATCCGAACAAACGAGAGGGCGATCGAACGGGCGCGTCGAGGCGGTTCCAAAAAGCCCGGGGTCGAGCTAATCGGACGAAAACTGGTGGAGTTATGAGAAAATGCAGAATCTCAAGATTTGGTGAGGTTTTTGTGAAGTGAGGGGTAAATAAGCGAATTCGACAACAACTTTTGCAAATCCGGAGCAAACCAGACGTACAATAGCAGGATCGAACGGGGGCAGCGAGGCGAGTCCGAATAATCAAAAAGTAGAGCAATTGGAGTAAAACTGGTGGAGTTGTGACCAAAAAGTCACTTTGGCGTTGTTGTTGTCGGTCCTATAGATAGATACTCATCAGCTAGTCCTTGTGAGGATGCTACGAGCCTTTCCAGGTGGAGGCAGGATTACTGACATCCATGGGATGGTGAGAGTATCTACTAGGCTGGCGGACGATCGATTCGTTGTGGGGATAAAGAGTATCATAGGAATAGCACATCTCATTCCCGAGCACCCGGAGCTCCAAGAGAATAATACTACATCAGCAAAACTGATTTTGATCCTGGCTTCCGTTTCTAGGTCCCGCGTTCTCCAGGAGGTCTGAGTGTTGGTGTGGGAGAGTCCTGAGCGCAACTGGATCAGCCACCCGTCTTCTGGCCTATTTTGGTTGCTACAGGACGGAAGGACTGTGCTCCAGTGCATGCTGTGGACCTTGCCTACAAGCCCATGGACTGTCCTGGAGCTTCCTAGAGCAGAGCTGCATGGTCCATGGAGCTCTCAGTGTAACGGGGGTGGTCCTCTAGACAACTGCTAAGGCTAGGTAGGAAAATGGCTTTTGCTTATACTAAAGTAAGGCTGAGATCTTAAAGTATTTTCGTGCAGTATACTCAATAATCTTAAGGGCGGAACTTGGTAATTCTCGTCACTAGGTCTCTGGTTGAAGATAGAGAAGAGCAACTGGTGGCGGGGCTCGCCAGTACTTGTAGTACTGCATGCTCGCCGCCTCTACTCAGTTCTACTCAGCTGGGGGATCCAGTTAACCCTGAATCCTGTCAGTGATCATGGGCGGGTCTCTTCGGAAGTGTTCTCTCACATTCCGCTGGAGTTCTGCACCTCATGTGCAACCGCTCCTCATGCACTGCTCTACCAGTCAGGACTCTATGATCCGCCAGCCTAGTCCTGCAGGACTACTTGCATGGCGCTGATCAGTCCATAGTTGCGTCAGGTGTCCGCTAGAATAGTTCTCCCAGTTGCGCTGCCTATAAGCCATGGCTGGTGGGGCATGCACAGGTGGGTTAGGAACTCAACCGCATTTCTATGTGCTTGATGTCATCGGAGATCTGCTACAGGCCCGTCAGCCTTAGCACCTCCGGATGTTCCTAACCACCAGGTCAGCGGGGTACTGGTGTTCCCTAGCATGTGGTAGCAACTCCACTCATGCTGGTCCTTGTACCTCTCCGTCTGCCCAGGTCTATTCTACCATTCGCATGTAACAGCCTTGTGGGTCTGTTACAGTACCTCCCTCTCCTAAATCCTGTCTTCGGGATCTTTTACTGCTTGAGTTCTATAGTCTAGTCTATTCTTCTAAACTTCTAGGTCTACTACTCTAGTACTGTAAAAGGAAATTTTCGTGTACATAGCGGAAATGATTTGAACCAAAGGAAAACAAGAACTATAAGGAAATGGGCTACTCTGGCCCCGCAATCCTCCTGTCTCGCGGCTTCTTAGGGTACCTCTTGTGGAAATCTGAAAGGGCCTCTTCGGCACTATTTCTAAGATGTTCCCATGGTTCCCATGTAGCCTCTTCCTGATCATAACCTTCCCACAGCACCGTCCCCGCGACTAAAAAGATCCCTGCAAAACACCAAAATCTACGTTGCAACGGCGTTACACACACCCAAAAGTCTTTAACTCTTGCGCTTCATTTATCACCACCCTTACCCCGCTTTCACAAAGCACGGGCGCATTGCCCCACAACACACTGGATTCTCCTCAAACTCCACCAAGGCATTCCAGAACCCCATCCCCATCTCCTGTAAAGCTTGTAGGCCTTGGCCCCAGCTTCACCCTCCCCATCATCGGCCGCAAAAGAGAACTCTCAAACCCCTCACCTGCCCCAGCCCGCTCCGGCTCACCCACCAAGATGTCCCTCCCAGGATCCACTGGCCTCTCCATGTTTGGGGACCCTGCTACTGCAGGACCAGCCAAGCTCACTACCGATTCTCAATACATCGACGAGGAGCACATGGGAGAAATCCCAATTGACTCTACCCCCAACTGGCTAAAAGACTTTGACTCTGCTGAAGACTACATGCCCGAACTCTCCTCTGGCGAAGACTGTGGCCAATATCAATCCTGGCTCATGAAAAGTAGTTTCGCCCGCATCGACGCCAAAATGGTCGAAGACAACCAGTTCCTCCTCCACAAAGTCTCTGAACAGAGGGACAACATTGACGCTCTCAAGAAAGAAACTCAACACTTGCAACATATGGTTGCCTCTTTGTCCACCGCCATGAATGGCATGTCCTCCCTTCTCCAAAAGATGGACAAGAAACTCAACACCACCCCCCCTCACCAAAACACCAACACCAACACAACCCCCCCTCCAGCGCGCAATGTTCCCTTGGTCAATAATGGCAAACCCATCACCTATGCCCAGGCAGCCCAGAAGCCTGCAGCACCACAAACCAAAAACAATGGCCGCAAAAAGAAAGCCCCAGTGCCAAAGCTCTTTCAACCTCAATTCACAACCATCAACCGTCAAATTGTCGTAGAAACCTCTGGTGACATTCCTGAAGAACTCACCAATGGTGCGATCCTCACAGCAATAAACAAAGAACTTGCCCCCCGCAACACCTCCCTCCTCATCTGCACCAAAACAGCACGACAAAACCTCGTGCTCACCACCAGACCCGATGAATCCGCAGAACAAATCTGCTCCGCCTACTCCAAAGAAATCGAAAAGGCATGCACCCTCCTCAAGGTACCCATCACCGAAGCCCGTCCCAATTCCCGCTGGTCCAAATTTATCATTCACAATGTCCCCACCACTGTCACCATGCCAGACATCGTCACTGCCCTTACAACAGCCATCCCAACAATCATCCTCGCTCAAACCCCAAGATGGCTCACAACTCCAGAAGCAAGGGCCAACAAAACCCATTCTGCCATTGTCATCTCCCTCCCTCAGAAATTCACCACGGAAACACTTGGTTTCTCACAAATCCCCCTTTTCAATTCCATGTGCCGCATCCAAGAATATTTTTCCGTCACTCCCACCACCCAATGCCGCAAATGTCAAGCTTACGGCCACCATCAACAAACCTGCAAAAAGGACACTGTCTGCGCAATCTGCGCGGAGCCTCATGAAACCTCCAAGCATCCATGCAACACTCCCAACTGCCCCACCGGCACCAAATGCTCCCACCCCCCAATCAGGTGCATTAACTGCAACCAATCCCACAAAGCTTTCGAACGCAACTCTTGCACACATTATGCAAAAATCATTGCCAACATCCGCTCCACCAATAAAGACACCCCCACCATTTAATGAATCCACAACCAAAAACGAACGGCAACACCCTGGTACAGCAGTTGAACTGTGCCAAAGGACAGGCCTCCACTCTTTCAGCAATCACTGACGCGAATAACAATTCTTCAATCATTTTTCTCTTACTTCAGGAACCATGGCTAGATCACAACAACCTTCCCCCGCTTGCCCGGCAATTCGATGTCTTTTTCCCTTCACATCCAAACCTACCCCCCAAAGTAGCAACATACGTTCGCAAACATCGGGGCATCAAAACCATAGTCACCGCTCAACCGAATCCCAACCTCATGATAACTCGTTGCACCCTCAGCCTTACCACTTTGGACCTTTGCAACCTCTACTTACAACCAACAAAAGATTTACATCTTCCTATCTTCAAACATCACTTCCACCGTAACACCCTCCTTGTAGGGGACTTCAACCTCCATCACTCATGGTGGTACGGACCTAATTCTGAAGCCCACCAACATTTGTTCCCTAAATATGGAAGCACCACCCAAACCCTCATTGATTTCTTGGAAGACAACCACTTTACTCTCCTCAATAAACCAGGCACCCTAACTCACTTTCCCAGAAATGGCTCCTCTCCCACGGCCATCGATCTTTCCTTTGCGAAAGGACTAGATGCCCAGCTGGGTCAATGGGCCGCCATAGCAAACAATCAACACAACTCTGATCATCTCTTAATTCAAAATATTTTAAACTTACAACCACCTTCTTATATATCTCGATTCCTTTTTTCCAAAACGAACTGGCCCGCATTTCACGAAGCCATCCGCAATGCGAATCTCCATTTATCATATTCCACACCCGAAAGCACCTTAATATCTTTCCAATCCATAATGCAATGCCTACAAGAGGCGATTCAAATTGCTGTACCAATGTCCAAACCGGCAACTCACACCAAAAACTGGTGGACGCCCACACTCACAAACATCAAACGAAAGCTCGCATGGCTTCTAAGGCAAGCACGGAAACCTAATGCCCCCCCTCACTGGAAAGACAAAGCCACCGTCCTCCGCGCCACTTGGAAACAAGAAGTCAGGCTCGCACAATGGAACCATTGGCACACCTCTCTGAAAAACGCAACAGCCTCCTCTGCCTACAACCTCATCAAGGGCTCACAAGCCCGAAACAAACCCTCAATACACAATATTGAAGGAAACACATCCACTTACGACATAGCACAAGCTTTCCATGCTACATTTTTCCCTCAACATACAGAAGATCCCCCCCCTTTTCCTCAAAATTTCCTTCCCCCCCCAACGAGGGACACATCCAACATTCCCCTCAATGTTTCCGCGCTAGAAATAGAAAAATTCCTGCAGAAAGCCAATCTCTCCACCGCAGTAGGTCCAGATGGCATCAACTACTTATCACTCAGAGAACTCCATCGAGCGAGACCACAACTCCTCACATCACTATTCAGCGCACTCCTCACGCATGGCATTATGCCAAATGAATGGAAACACGCACATTGTGTTCCCATACCCAAAGCCAATAAACCCGATTATACACAAGCCAAGAGTCATCGACCGGTCTCCCTCCTTTCCTGCCTAGGGAAACTACTCGAAAAACTCATGGCCAAAAGACTCGAATCAATAGCTTCCCAAAACGGAGCACTCCAATCACATCACACGGGCGCAAGATCAGGCATTTCTGCCTCCGATTCCCTTCTATCCCTTCTCACCAATGCCACAAAACACATTTCAGTACCACAACAATTTCAAGTCAAACATGGACAAGTCTTACGTCCCACTTTACTTGCAACAGACATAGAAGGCGCCTTCAACTGCGTCTCTTATCCCAGATTTCTAGACATCCTGAAGCACTACACCTTTCCTACATGGTGCATTCGATGGCTCACCAGCTTCACTTCCAACCGCACAATTGCCTTTCGCATCAATGGAGAAATAGGCCCCACCAACACCCTATCAACGGGCCTTCCCCAAGGCTCTCCAATATCATCAATAGCCTTCACCATATATGCAAGCGCACTAGATTCTCCAACTGCCTTACAAACAAATACAGAGCTTTCAACCATCTACATCGACGATGACACCATGCTTCAAAATGCACGCACCCGCCCCTTTGCCGTCAAAAGACTGGAAGAGCGCTTCAAGTGTAAGCTCGATAGGGCCTTACATCTCAATATCACGTTCTCCCCCCCAAAAACTGAACTCATGCACATTATCCCAACCCAAGCCAAGCTTTCACAAGCAGGCATGGACACCCCAATCAACATCCTAGGGAGCAGCATAACTCCCTCCACGCACATCAAAACCCTAGGCATCATCGTTGATCAACGATTACTTTTTCACAAACATGCCTTTAAAGCGGCTTCTAGTCTCCGTTCCACCACCGAATTAATCCGAAAATTGGTTCGAAACAAAGGCCCAACCCCCAACCTCCTTCATCAACTGTCAAATTCTATCGCCCTTCCCGGAGCCCTATACGGGGCCGAAGTCTGGTGGACAGGAAGTCAATCAATTCTTGACCGCCTCAATCCCGCTTACCACAAATTGGCTCGCCTAATTACAGGTCTCCCCCGGTGGACCCCAATCAACAAACTCCTCCCCGAATCAGGCCTACCTCCACTTCACCTTTTGTTGGACATGCACTCCCAACGTTATGGCATCCGACTCTTGAGGAATGCACAACACCCCCTACACCAATCCCTCCTCACATACCTGCACCCTTCCAACAAACAAGGGACAGGCCTGCAACGCATTGGCTCCCTCATAACAAGATTTCTCGATGGCCCCCCACTAGAAACTCTTACCCCCCCCACTTCTCCCTACCTCGCAAACGCCAACATTCACATATCAGGCACGAAACAATCCGCCTCCCTCACTCACCTCGATTGGCTCCAAACTCTGCATGGCGCATGGGTATTATATTCTGATGGTTCCAAACAAGAAAATGGCATCACCTCGGCAGGATGGAACATCCTTCGGTACCAGAATGGCACCCCCATATCCTCCTACACAGATTCCTGCTGCCTTGGCCCTCACTGCGAAAATGAGGACGCCGAAATACATGGCATACAAGAAGCCCTCTCATATCTGCTGAAAAACCTTATTGACTTTCCTCTTCCGGTTTACCTCTGCGTTGATAACCAAAATGCACTTTTGGCCCTAGCAGGCAATCCCACCTCCAACAGACAATTTCTGTCAGCCGCACTCAATCACATCCAAACACTCCACAACTTACAATGCGACGTCAATGCAATCTGGACCCCATCTCATATGGGCATTCCAGGCAATGAAACCGCCGACACACAAGCAAAAAAGGGAGCAAACTCCCCCCCCTGCAAGCACACCGTTACCACCTTAGGATGGCTCACACTTCAACCAAAACTTCATCTCCTACACGAATGGCAATTGCAAAGCGCCCTTCTAGTATCCTTGCATCCTCCACAAACCACCCGCTTCCTAAGACGTTCACAAGCGAGAGCCATTTCCCTCCTGCGCACTGAACTCACCAACGCAGATCCAAATCCCCTCCGCCCAGCAACAACATGCAACTGCGGCGCTCTTTTATCCTCTCGGCATTTGGCATTACACTGCCCTCTCAATGCAATAACACGGCCCAACTTTTCTCAAGACTGGACTCAATCCATCCTATATAATTCTGATGTTACTGCTTTGTTGGCTTTCATTCGAGACAATAATCTGGCAACTCTTTCTTCAAATCTCTATTATGATCGCGTATCAGATCTAAATTTGCTTGATTACATGTAACTGGTTATCCGGGCGGGGGAAGTTTTTCCTTTGTATCCGGAAAGGTTTCAAACATCGGTTATGGATTGCTTTATTTTTTTGTTTTCTTTTTTTTTTGTTAATTATTGGTTATTTTTATATTATGTTTGTGTTTTGTATTTGCTTTTATGTTATGGATTTTATGGGGATGTTATGAGGTTGGTGGTGGATGAGGCCATGTATTTTTGTATACCGTGCCATTTTTGTTAGCTAGTAGGTAGATAGCAAATCTAAATCGATTCAAAAAAAAAAAAAAAAAAAAAACAACACCGTCCCCGCGACTAAAAAGATCCCTGCAAAACACCAAAATCTACGTTGCAACGGCGTTACACACACACAAAAGTCTTTAACTCTTGCGCTTCATTCATCACCACCCTTACCCCGCTTTCTTAAAGCACGGGCGCATTGCCCCACAACACACTGGATCCCCCTCAAACTCCACCGAGGCATTCCAGAACCCCATCCCCATCTCCTGTGAAACTTGTAGGCCTTGGCCCCAGCTTCACCCTCCCCATCATCGGTCGGAAAAGAGAACTTTCCAACCCCTCACCTGCCCCAGCTCGCTCCGGTTCACCTACCAAGATGTCCCTTCCAGGATCTACTGGCCTCTCCATGTTTGCTGACCCTGCCACCGCAGGCCCAGCTGCCCTCACCACTGACTCCCAATACATCGATAAGGAGCACATGGGAGAAGTCCCAGGTGATTCCACCCCCAACTGGCTCAAAGACTTCGACTCCTCCGAAGACTACATGCCTGAACTTCCATCAGGAGAAGACTGTGGCCAATACCAGTCCTGGCTCATGAAAAGCAGCTTCGCTCGCATTGACGCAAAAATGGTTGAAGACAACCAATTCCTCCTCCAAAAAGTCTCTGATCAAAGGGACAACATCGACGAACTCAGAAAAGAGACCCAACACCTTCAGAAAATGGTTGCTTCTCTATCTATTGCGATGAATGGCATGTCCTCTCTCCTACACAAAATGGACAAAAGACTCGGAACCGCCCCCTCTCCCCAAACTCCCAACACCCACACCAATCCCCCCCCAGCACGCGACGTCCCTCTTGTCAACAACGGCAAGCCCATCACCTATGCCCAAGCAGCCCAGAAGCCCGCGGCACCACAGACCAAAGGCAATGGACGCAAGAAGAAAACACCCGCCCCCAAACTCTTCCAACCCCAATTCACCACCATCAATCGCCAGATTATTGTAGAAACTTCTGGGGACATCCCTGAAACCCTCACTAACGGTGCAATCCTCACTGCAATCAACAAGGAACTCGCCCCTCGCAACACCTCCCTCCTCATTTGCACGAAGACAGCAAGACAAAACCTTGTCCTCACCACCAGACCTGACGAATCCGCAGAGCAAATCTGCTCTGCCTTCTCCAAGGAAATCGAGGCAGCCTGCAACCTCCTCAAAGTACCTGTTACCGAAGCACGCCCCAACTCCCGCTGGTCAAAATTTATCATTCACAACATCCCCACCACTGTAACCATGGAGAACGTCACCGAGGCTCTCACCACAGCAATCCCGACCATCGTTCTTGCCCAGGTCCCCAGATGGCTAACCACCCCGGAAGCCAGGACCAAGAAAACCCACTCCGCAATCGTCATCGCTCTCCCACAGAAATTCACCTCCGAAACCCTTGGTTTCTCCCAAGTTCCCCTCTTCAACGCAATGTGCCGAATTCAAGAATATTTCTCGGTCACTCCCACCACCCAATGTCGCAAATGTCAGGCCTATGGACATCATCAACAAACCTGCAAAAAGGACTCTGTCTGTGCCATTTGTGCTGAACCTCACGAAACCTCCAAACACCCATGCAGCACCCCTAACTGCCCCATGGGCACAAAATGTTCTCACCCCCCAATCCGTTGTGTCAACTGCAACCAATCCCACAAGGCATTCGAGCGCAATTCCTGCACTCACTATGCAAAAATTATTGCCAACATCCGCTCCATCAATAAAGAAACCCCCACCGTTTAATGAATCCACAACCAAACGCACCCGGCGTAACCCTGGCACAGCAACTGAACTGCGCCAAAGGGCAAGCCTCCACCCTTTCAGCAATCTTAGACGCGAATAACAATTCTTCTATAATTTTCCTACTGTTACAAGAACCTTGGCTAGACCACAACAATCTTCCTCCGCTTGCACATCAGTTTGATGCTTTCTTTCCCTCGAACATGAATTTTCCTCCCAAAGTAGTAACCTACGTTCGCAAACACTTGGGCATCAAAACCTTAGTCACCATGCAACCAAATCCGAACCTCATCACAACTCGCTGCACCCTTGATTTCACAACCATAGATCTATGCAATCTCTACCTGCAGCCCACAAAAGATCTACACCTTCCAATTTTCACTCATTCATTCCATCGCAGCGCCATCCTCACAGGAGATTTTAACCTTCATCACCCCTGGTGGTATGGATCTAAAGCAGACTCATATCAGCACCTTTTTTCTAAATACAACAACGTAACCACACGTCTTATTGACTTCCTTGAAGACAATCATTTTTCCCTTCTTAACAAGCCAGGAACTCTGACCCACTTCCCCAGAAATGGCTCTTCTCCCACAGCAATAGATCTCACCTTTGCCAGGGGGCTAGACGCCCACCTAGGGCACTGGGCGGCTCTAGCAAACAACCAACATAATTCTGATCACCTCCTCACCCAGACCATCATTAACCTACAACCTCCTTCATACATATCACGACCTCTTTTTTCCAAAACAGACTGGCCTGCCTTCCACAAATCCGTCCAAGACGCTATCATACCTCTTCACTTTGGCACACCCGAAACCACGCTGTCATCACTTAATTCAATCACAAAATGCCTTCAACAAGCCATTCACACCGCAGTCCCCATGTCCCAGCCAAAAACCCACACCAAGAACTGGTGGACACCCACCCTCACCAACATCAAACGCAAATTAGCATGGCTACTCAGACAATCAAGGAAGCCCAACGCTCCCTCGCATTGGAGAAGCCGAGCCAACTCCCTTCGTTCCCTGTGGAAACAGGAAATCAAACTTGCACAATGGAACCATTGGCACATTTCCCTCCAAAACACAACTGCAAGTTCAGCCTACAACCTTGTTAAAGGCTCCCAAGCAAGGAACAAACCCACCCTACACAACATCGAAGGTCAAACCACCACCACCGGCATTGCCCAAATTTTTCATTCCACCTTTTTCCCACCTAAAACATCCGACCCTCCTTCTTTTCCACCAAACTTCCTACCCCCTCCCAAAACAAATACCCATGACGTCCCGTTAGACATCTCGGCAAACGAGATTGAGAAGCTACTGCAAAAAGCCAACCTCTCGACTGCAGTAGGACCGGATGGAATAAATTACCTCTCACTCAGAGAACTCCACCAAGCCAGACCAGAACTTCTCACCCTTCTTTTCACAGCGCTTCTCACCCATGGCATCATGCCAGAGGAATGGAAACTAGCCCACTGCGTCCCCATACCCAAAGCCAACAAACCCAATTACACCCAGGCCAAAAGCTACCGGCCGGTATCCCTCCTATCATGCCTGGGAAAACTCCTTGAAAAGCTCATGGCGAAACGACTTGAACGAATAGCCTCCTTAAATGGAGCCCTTCAGAACCATCACACAGGAGCTAGATCAGGTATTTCCGCCTCTGATTCTCTCCTGTTACTATTATCCAACGCACGCAACCAGCTCGCAATTCCACATAGATTTCAAGTCAAACATGGCCAACCCCTTCGTCCTACCTTACTCGCCACGGACATAGAAGGTGCCTTCAACTGTGTTTCCTATCCCAGATTTCTGGACATTCTCAAACATTATACCTTTCCAAATTGGTGTATACATTGGTTCACTTCTTTCACCTCTAACCGTTCCATCGCTTTTCGAATTAATGGCGAAATGGGCCCTATCAACACCTTAGCAACAGGCCTCCCACAAGGCTCTCCCATATCCTCCATAGCCTTCACAATATATGCAGGCGCCTTGGATTCCCCTCTTTCGCAACAAAGTGATACTGAACTTTCCACTATTTACATCGATGACGACACAATGCTGCAAAACGCACGCACTCGTCCTTTCGCAATTAAAAGACTAGAGGAGAGGTTCACAATCAAAACGAACAGGGCCACCCACCTCAACATCACTTTTTCTCCTCCCAAAACCGAACTCATGCATATAATTCCGATTCAGGCCAAATTGCAACAAGCGGGACTAAACACCCCCATCAACATCCAAGGAAACCTTGTACATCCAACAACACACATCAAAACCCTGGGCATAATCGTTGATCAACGCCTACTCTTCCACCAACATGCAGCTAAAGCAGCAACTTCCCTCCGTCACACCACTGAATTAATCCGAAAATTAGTTCGAAACAAGGGCCCAACTCCCAACCTTATCCATCAATTGGCAAATTCAATTTCCCTTCCTGGCGCTCTTTATGGAGCCGAAGTCTGGTGGACTGGCAGCCAGACGATCTTAGATCGCCTCAATCCCGCTTATCATCGACTTGCACGCCTAATTACAGGCCTTCCCCGCTGGACTCCAATAAACAAACTCCTCCCCGAAGCGGGCCTTCTCCCATTACATCTTCTTCTTAACCTTCGCTCCCAACAATACGGCATCCGGGTGCTGAGGAACCCACAGAATCCCCTACACACCCTCCTCCTAGCAAATTTACACCCTTCAACAACGCAAGGCACAGGCATCCAACGCATTGGTTCCCTCATTGCGAACCTTATTCCTGATTCTCCACTGGAAGACCTAAAGTTACCCAATTCACCCTTCCTGTCAATCAAAAACATCCACATTTCAGGCACAAAACAATCTGCCTCCCTCACCCATTTAGACTGGCTCCAATCCTTACAAGGAGCATGGTTATTATATTCCGATGGTTCAAAACAGGAAAATGGCATCACTGCCGCAGGATGGAACATCCTTCACTACCAAAATGGCATCCCCATTTCTTCCTACACAGGCTCTTGCTGCCTCGGCCCACATTGTGAAAATGAGGACGCCGAGATACATGGCATACAAGAAGCCTTATTCTTCCTTCTGCAGAAACTCGTTACCCTACCCCTTCCAATTTATCTATGTGTCGACAATCAGAACGCACTTCTAGCACTTTCAGGTCATTCCACTTCGAATAGACAATTTCTTTCCGCTGCGCTGAATCACATCCAAACGCTTCACAATCTCCAATGCGACGTCTATGGACTCTGGACCCCATCTCACATGGGGATTCCAGGCAACGAGATGGCAGACATTCAAGCAAAGATGGGCGCAAACCTTCCTCCCTGCCGCCACACAGTCACCACCCTAGGCTGGCTCACCCTCCAACCCAAACGCAACGCCCTAGACGAATGGCAATTACAAACCGCCTCGCTAGTTTCTCTACACCCGCCACAAACCACCCGCTTCCTAAGGAGATCCCAAGCAAGAGCTATATCCCTCCTGCGCACAGAACTCACCAATGCAGATCCAAACCCTCTTCGACCTGCAGCAATTTGCAACTGCGGCACTCTCTTATCGTCACGACATTTAGCACTGTCTTGTCCGTTAAACATCACAACGCGTCAAAATTTTTCCCAAGATTGGTCTCAAGCCATTTTACATAATTCCGACGTCACAGCTTTGCTCGCCTTTATTCGAGACAACAACCTGGCAACTCTTACTTCCAAAAATTTTTTTGATCGACTTACGAATTTAAATTTGCTTGATTATATGTAACTGGTTATCCGGGTGGGGGAAGTTTTTCCTTTGTATCCGGAATTGGTTTCTAATTAAAATTGTTTGATTTGGTTTTCTATTAAGGGTTTTGTATTTTCATTTATGTTTATTATGTTTATTGGGGATTTTACGAGGTTGGTGGTCGATGAGGCCATGTATTTTTGTATACCGTGCCATTTTGTTTAACTAGTAGGTAGTTAGTCAATCTAAATCGATTCAAAAAAAAAAAAAAAACAACACCGTCCTCGCGACTGGAAAAGATCCCTGCAAAACACCAGAAACTCCGTTGCAACGGCGTTACACGCACCCAAAAGTCTTTAACTCTTTGGCTTCGTTTATCACCACCCTTACCCCGCTTTCAGTTTTCACGGTCGCAACCCGTGGAAATCACACTGGATCCTCCACAAACACCTCCCAGACGTTCAGCTTCACCCTCCCCATCACCTGTTAAGTTGGTGGACGTGCGCCTGCCACCTATCTTTGGGAAAGGTAACGGTCGCAAGAAGGCCGATCCTTCCAGGAAGCGTCAGCTTTCCAACCCCTCACCTCAACCAGCCAGAATACCATCTCCCTCAAAAGACATGGCTCTCTTTGGCTCCACTGCACTGTCTGCTTTTGCAAATAAGCGACAACCATTCTACCAGGACGAATTTTCGAAAATAACTCCACAACCAACAGAGATATCATCAAACCGACTTCATATTCGGAATCAGCGCCCCCTTTTACCCCCTTCTACACCTCCTGGGAAATCCATCTCTTCTATTGCAGAAGTTGTTGTGATTTTCCCCTTCATTTCCCCTCTTTGGGGCTCACCCCACCAAAAAACCCGCCGAGCCCCCCCTCAAAATCGTCGCCAGTCAACCAGTTCTTGTCCGATTGACTTGAAACTTGCACATCCACGCCGCCTACATACTACGGCCCAGGATTTTAGTTTCAGCCAAATCGGCCCACAGGCGCCCGAGTAGTACTCATTTTATCGCCGAAAATCGCCAGAAATCTCGGAATATTGCAATTCTGACTGACAGCACATCACCTGCTACCTTCTGGAACATTCCATCGGTGGAACCCAATCAGCCTCCGGTCTTCAACGTCCAATCAACTTTTGTCTCGGCAATTTATTTTTAGTATCCGTTACACGAAAATTTCCGAAAATTTCCGGAACCATGTCTGCCCACGGGGATGAAATGCAAGACGACACGGAACTTCCTGTCGTACCTCCATCTTCACCTCCCTCCAGCCCTACCATGACGGCCACCAACCGATTCTTGAACGTCAGCCAGCATGCTCCAGACATCATGAGCAGCGACCCTATTTCCTCCACCACCAAACCTCTCCCGGCACCATTTGCTCGCAAGATCACACTCCCTCCACCATTCTTCTCCTCAGCTGGCAACTCCCCCACACATCCTCTATCATTTAGGAACACTTTGGGAGGAATTGACCTCACCTACGAGCCAGAACCAATGACCAGGACCAGATCCGCAGCTGGCCCGTCTAAGAGAACCTTTGGCAACCAACAGCAATCTGCTCCCCCTCCCAAACGCACTCCCAGCTACTTTGCACTCCCAATGAGTCAAAACGATGTCAACCAGCACCTCATGGCACAGAATGAACACCTGAACAAGGAAATCGCTGAGCTCAAGATGATGGTTAGCAACCTCACCACCCAAATCTCAACCTCCCTGGGCTCCATGAGCCACACTGTGATCGGGAAAGTGGATTCAATCCACCGCACCCTGAAAGCAACCCCTGTCATACCAGCAATCACAGCAACAACAATCCCCACCGCTCCCCAACAACCCAAGAAGAACAAGGGAAAGGGAAAGGCAACTGAAAACGCGCCAGCACCTCCTCCTCCTCCTCCACCTCCTGCACCAAAGACTTGGGCCACTGTGGCGAAAGATGGAAAGCCTGCGAAGGCCAACACTGACACCCCCACAACCCCAACCCCAGAACTCACCAAGAACATGATTGTCCAACGAAGTGGTGATCAGAAAGAAGAAAGCCTCAATCTCCTTGTCCTGCGCAACACCATCAACAAAGAACTCCTGACTGCCAAAGCACCAGAAAGCCTCCAGATCTCAGGAATCTCCTGGAACCTGAAAGCAAATCTCCTGCTCTACACTCGCAATGGATTCACCAGCACTGACTTTGACCTGCACAAGGCCACCATTGAGAAAGTTGTGAAGGAAAGCGATGAGAAAGCTCTCTTTCTCTCCAAACAGGAATCCTGGCACAAGGTTGCCATCCACGGAGTCCCAATCATGGAATACCCTGACAATCGTACCGGCATGAGCGACCTGCAAAATGAACTGGAATACCAAAACAGTGATCTCAAACTGGCAGCACCTCCTCACTACATGACCCACCCCGACAAGAGAAACGGAAAGTCCCACAGCTCGGTGATGATTGCCATCACCAGCAAAAGCATGTACAACAAACTGATCAAAAACGGAATCCTCATCTTCGGCCAAAGACACAGGACCGGAGCCTACTTGACTGCGCGCCCTGGGGACCAATATTCTAACTGTCAAAAGTTTGGACACAAGTTCCAGAGATGCCCCTCCACCAAGCCAGCCTGTGCCTACTGTGGACACGACCATGCTACCAACAAGCACTTCTGTGGGACTTGCAGAGCCACTGACTCCTGCGCCCACATGCCTCCCAAATGCATCAACTGTGGTGGCACACATAAAGCCACTGACAGATCCTGTGTTGCATGCCCAGACCTCTCCCGAACTGAAAAAGACATCATGGTGGAACAATGATTGTGCAACCAAACCCACACAAGATTCGCCTGATGCAACACAACTGACGAAGAAACCAAAATGTTATGTTATCCCTCCTCGACTCAGCCTCAGAAACGGCTGATATAGTTATTATTCAAGAACCCTTTGTTATGCCCGATACTTCCCCTGACGCACCACCAAACTCCTGGACATCAATATCTCATGGGTCATTCGCAAGAATGATTCCAAGCTGTATTAACCGCCCTCGAACCATGACCTTTATATCAAAATCCAACCTCTTCCTGAAATATCAGCCAAGGCCCGACATCATCAATAACGAAGATGTACAGGCCATAGAGCTGTCAACCCCCTCCATTCCTTCCTTTACCCTCCTCAACATCTACAATGAACAACCTGCAGCATCACAACGATCTCCTGACAGCCACCCGCAATACACAGTTGAACGTGTACTTGTGGGACTAAAGCTACCAGAACGCTGTATCATGGCAGGTGACTTCAATGCCCACCATCCTCTCTGGGACTCACGAGTCCGTTCACCAAAACGACATGAAGCTCTTCTAGCTATACTAGAAGAATTCAATTACACCCTCATTAACGAGCCTGACATTTATACCTACAACTACCCAACAGGCACTGGCAGATCCGTTTTGGATCTTGCCTTCTCCTCCTCACCGATGACAGACTTGATTATGAACTGGGCAGTCATGGAAGACCTTGCAACAGGATCCGACCATGAAGTTGTTCAGTTTGAAATTGCTTCCGACTCTTTGGAATGTGCCCCCCCACCATCAACGGAACAATTTAATTGGGCCAAGGTGGACTGGGACGGCTTCCAACAAACTTTCACCCTTTCCTCCATCACTACTAAAGACACCTGGGAGTTCCTACACTCCCACCCAACCCATTCAAACCTAGACGAGGCAGCTCAACACCTACGAGATTCAATCATAGCAGCTGCTAACATCCATGTGCCCAAACGAAAACCATCGCCCTTCGCCAAACCTTGGTGGAATGAAGACATCAAAGAAGGACGCAGACATATGAAGACAGCCCTCAGGGACTGGAGAACAGATCAGACTCCAGCCATGTGGCGAAGATTCAAAAACCTGCAAACATCCTACTTCAGACGAATCAGAACAGCAAAAAGTGAACACTGGAATACATTCCTAGAAGAAGCTCACGGAAAAGATGTCTTCACAGCAATGAGGTACACCAAGCCTCGCAGATGTGAACGCACCCCCACCCTACACAATCCCACCACCCTCCAAGAGTCCAAAACCTTTGAAGAGAAAGCCAATCTCTTCCGAGCAACTCTATTCCCTCCCCCTCCCTCAGTGGAACTTGATGAACCTGTTCCAGCAGGAAAACACAAGATCCCATGGAAAGACCTCACCAACGATGAGATCCGGAAAGCAATCATGACCTCAGCACCAAAGAAAGCCCCTGGACCTGACGGAATTGGCTTCCTATGCATTCAAAAAGCATACCAAGTCGACCCAACGCAGTTCAATTCCTTCTACAAAGCCACCATGAAAGCAGGATACCACCCAACCATATGGCGTGAAGCTACAATTACAATCATCAGAAAGGCCAATAAACCTGACTATACGATAGCAAAAGCCTACAGACCAGTATCACTCCTCAACTGCCTTGGCAAAGTCTCAGAAAAGATCATAGCAACCCGATTAGCATTTATGGCAGAAAGATATCACCTTCTCCATAGATGGCAAATTGGAGGTCGACCAAAAAGATCAGCTGTAGATGCTTGCATGCTTATCAGCACGCTTGCCGATGCAGCCAAAAAGAAAGGCCTAACACTCTCTGCACTTTGTATGGACGTGAAAGGTGCATATGATTTTGTATTCAAACGACGACTGATCAAGACCATGATAGAACTGGACCTCCCACTTCCCATCTGCCGATGGGTGGACTCCTTCCTCAGCAATCGAACAGCCTGCATGGCATTCGACGGTGAAATTGAAGCCATGGCACCCATTCAAACTGGCATCCCACAAGGATCCCCCACCTCCCCTATCCTCTTCCTCCTCTACCTGGCTCCGTTGTTCAATGAGCTAGAAGAAAAATATCCTGATTCCACCTGCCCCAGCTATGTTGATGATGTGGGCCTTCTGGTTACAGGAAAGTCTGAAGCAGAAAACTCTCGAACACTGGAAGCAATGGCACTCACCTCCTCCGAATGGGGTGAGAAAAATGCCTTGTACTTTGACAATCCAAAGACAGAACTCACTCACTTCCACTCCAGACGAACAACTGACACCTCTGATGAAGCCAAAGTTACAATGCCTGATGGCAACGTGATTGAGGCTGCAGATGTCCAGCGATGGCTGGGTGTCTGGTTTGACCGCAAACTCACATTCAAGCATCATGTGAAGACCAAAGCTGCCTCCGCACTTCGAGCCTTCATGGCTATCTCCCGTCTCGCAAGCACAGAAAAAGGACTGAGTTACAAAGCACTCCGCCAACTCTACCAAACCTGTGTAGCCACCATCAGTGACTTCGGAGCTGAAGTATGGTGGAACGGGCAGATTGGACTCAGCAACACCATCCAGAAAGTCCAAAATCAAGCAATGCGCAAGATTGCTGGAGCCTTCAGAACCTCACCTGTCCATGCCCTGGAAGCAGAGACAGGACTCCTCCCTACCCCAATCAGATTGGACGAGTTGCAAAGGAAATATGCACTCCAAGTCCTTTCCCTACCCAACACCCATCCCATCACCTCCCTCTGCCCTGACTCCTGGCCTTCAACCCAGGAAAACGACAACCCAGATAGCTCCAACAACACTCCATGGCACCAAACCACCACCTCCCCCAAATACGAAACAAGACTACATAGGATATTGGCATCTACCAACAAATGGGTCCAGCCACAATCAGAGATTGAATGCGTAGACAATCTGGCATGTCCACCATGGCACCAAAACACCATAGACATCTACATTGACCCTGCAGACAAAGACGCAGCAGCAGAAAACCATCGGAACCAGACAGCTGGAGACAGTACTAGGACTGATCGCCTAGTATTCTACACTGATGGCTCCCTCCTGGAAGGCAAAACAGGAGCTGGAGTTGCTGGTTTCCGCAGAGGTCACGCTGTGATCAACAAATCCTACCACCTCGGCAAAGAAAATGAAGTCTTCGACGCAGAACTTTATGGTATTGCAAAAGCCACTAAGCATGCAATCCTACAAGTACAGCGATCACCTCACCTGACAAACGATGTCTACATCTACTGTGATAACCAAGCAGCAGTACAACGAATGACAACACCCCTCCCTATGCCAGGCCAACACCTGGTCATTGAAGCCCGCAACAACTTGCTTCAACTCGAAGACAGTGGCATCAAAACCCATGTTTATTGGGTACCAGGACATGTCAACGTTGCCGGCAACGAGCTAGCTGATAAGCTCGCCAAGATAGGAGCCCAAGGAACCAGGATAGAATCAGATGTCCTCACCTCCATCACATACCTCAAGAGAAACATCAAGGAACACTCCCTGACGACATGGAAAGCCAAATGGAAGCAGGCAAAGAAAGGCCGCAGCTACTACGGACAACCAGCACTGAAACCAAGTGCCCCGCTGAGGGGAAACATCCCCAGAAGAACAGCCTCCACCATCACTCAAATGAGAACCGGACATGGATACACCAAATCCTACCTCGCCAGAATCCCTACCAACAACATTGAAGACACCAAATGCAAGTGTGGCTTCAATAACCAAACACCACAACACCTACTGCTAGAGTGTGGCCAGGAACCACTTCCTACCCATCGCAAAGCACTCAAAGCAGCCCTTAAACCAATGCCACTCACATGGAGCACTGCGATGCATACCAATGCTGGCCTGGCTGCCACCATTGAAACATTCCTCACACCAACCCAAATCGCTACCAGAAATTGGACCCTGGAACGACAAGAAGACAACAGGTACTCCCACCAAGGAATATACCTCTACAACAACAAAGAGGAAGAGAGCGAAGGAGAAAGAGAGAACGGCTAGTAAGAACGGGCTATAGGCCCAAAGCATGCGATGGTGAAGGACGATATAAAACTGATGAATACCCTGAAAGTGGGGTGAGATGGAACATGACCGTGTGGAGGATTTCTGATTATAAAAACTGTTTGAGTATTTCCCTATGATTTTACCCTGTCGATTGATATTCCGTTCGTTTCTACTGTTCGGTAGAACTTTGAGATAAAAATTGTTATTTCCTCTTTTGTTATTTTCCTTTTGTTATTTTGTTTTGATTATGTTTCTTCTGTTTTTCGTAAAGGGATATCTGATGTGGATATCTACTAATTAGTTGGTTCATGTTCGCGGAGGATTTTCCTTTGTTAGTTATTGTGCGGTCATGGGGTTTCCTTTCACTGTATGCCATATCCGTTACGGATTTATGCAATATGAGCAATAAATAAATAAATAAATGTCTGCTTTTGCAGAAGATCTTGACATGGGGGAATCCTCCTCCTCGGCCCTCCCACCCCAGCAAAGCAATGCCCCCCCATCCCACCTTCCATTTTCCCCTGACCAGGACTACGCTCCCGAAGTCCCAGCAGAGGAGGATGGCAAAGATGTCCAGCAATACATGCTCTGGACCATCCAGAACAGCTTTGCAGCCTTAACGGAGCAAATGCAGCTCAACCAGCAAGCACTCATCAACAAACTGGATCACCAGGCATCCGACATTCTTACCCTCACCTCCCGCATCAACGAGCTCTCAAGAGCCAACAATGCCCTCTCCTCCCTGGTTAGAGATATCTCTACCAAACCCAATACCCCTCTTGTCCCGCACCCAGCTCCCGCCCCCCCAGAGGCCCCTGGCCCAAAACTCACCACATATGCACAAGCTGCTGCTGCTCCCGTCAACACGAACAAGACCAAGAAGCCTAAGGTCACCCCCCTCTACAACCCCGAGTACACAAAGATCAATCGCGAGATCATTGTAGAAACCTCCACCTCCTCCCATGAAATCACCAGTGATGCCCTCTTAAAGGCTGTCAACATCACTCTCGCCCCTCGCAACTCCTCCATCCTCATGTGCACCAGAACAGAGAGATACAACTTTGTCCTTCTCACCCGACCTACAGAATCCGGCGAACAGGTCTGCTCTCTCTATCAAAGAGAGATTGAAGATGCCTGCAATCTCCTTCACCTTCCCATTTCTGATGTGCGGCCCAACTCTAGATGGTCCAAGTTCATCATCCACGGCGTTCCCACAACCACCACCATGAAAGAGGCACAGGAGGCTATTGCCACTGCTGCTCCTTCCCTTACTCTTGCCCAAATCCCACGCTGGCTTACAACTGAAGCCCAGAGAGCTGGGAAAGCAGCTTCAGCCATTGTTATCGCCCTTCCCAAAAAATACACCATGGCAACCCTTGGGCTGACCTACATTCCCATGTTCAACAAATCCTGCCGCGTCCAGGAATATTTTTCCATTTCTCCCACCACACAATGTCGGAACTGTCAGCAATATGGCCACCATCAGCAGACCTGTCCCAATACCACCGCCTGTGCCATCTGCGCTGAGCCCCATCCAACGGCCCAACACCCATGCAGTACCAAAGGATGCCAAAAAGGAGCCAAGTGCACCCATCCTCCCATCAGATGTGTTAACTGCAAGCAGGGACACCGCGCCTTTGAGCGTTCCTCTTGTACTCACTTCGCCAAGCTCACCCTGGCGAAACGCACCCCTCGACCGGCGAATGCCTGATCTGCTCACCTCGCCTACCTCCTCTCACCAACAACAATGAATTCCTGCCCGTAAGAAGGATGTGCGGTTGGTAAGAGACCATACTTACTGTTTTCTTGTTGCATTGTTTCTTATTTCTATTTGGCAAGTTTCGTTTACTTTGATCAAGTTCTCTTTTAGCCTATCTTTTGTCTTATTTTCTTACTCGTTAAGCTTGAATCTCCCCTTGTGGTGTTCTTGTACGCTTCTTTTTGTGCTTCCTTGTGGCCTGTCCTGTGACGGAATGTGCGGTTGGTCATGTACCATAATGACTGTAACTCGGGAGTGTAGTGTAACGGGTACACCGTTACTGCCTCTAGCATGTGTAGTAGAATAGGGCCGGACTGATGGGACAGTAGGAGCCTGCATCGGTGGGGTTGCTCCCACATGCAGAGAGCTACCGCGTCCCACTGATCTGGTTGATACAGAGGAACCGCATGTGCATAAGCTGACGAGCTGACGGCACATAGACGGCTGCATCTACCACTCCGAGGAAGTGGTAGAGTTCTGAATCAACCTGTGCAGTATGCATCAGCGGAAGCTGATAGGCAACGCACTGGCAGCGCTATCTACAAATAATACACATGCGGATTAGACTGAACTGTGCCGCGCATGTAGAACTGCAGTGTGCAGGACTATGCCGGTGGTTCATAGAGTCTAGAGTGGTCAGATTGCTAATGGAGGTGCGGCAGCTCTTGGAGCATAGCCCCCGGAAGTACGGAAGGTCTTCCGGAGTAGAACACCAGTCCATTTGGCAATGGGACTCCGGGTCAAACCCAGTCCCCACTAGAGCACGGCAGAGCGAGGACTGCGGAACGCAGGTGTTAAATACATCGCGAATGCTCCACCCTGCTGCTCCATTCTTCAGCGATAGTAGAGCCCTTAAGATTCTTGAGTAGTTTGCATGAAAGAATCGGATTCTGAACCTGATCTATATCCATTTCGCAACGGCCGTACACCTAGCCTATCTACCTAGGCCTACCCCCGTTACAGTAGAATCTTATCTCTCTACTTCACCTTCAGAATCACTTCCTGTAGCCCACCGGTACATGAGTTGGCTTTCGATCCTCTTCAGCTGTTTGAAGAGGAAACCTTCGATTCCTGACCACATCCATTGGCAGGAGAACTACCCTGAGTGGCTAGACGAACAGTATCTGCGAGATCACTGTTCCAGCACCAGTACAATCGAACTACCACAGCGAGCACTCCTATACCCCAAGCTACAGCAATGGCATCACGTTCTGGACGATCCTCCAGCCGCAACACCCCAGCGTTAGGAGCACCCGCTCCTCCCCTTCAGATTCAATGGGAGAAGAAGACGCTGGCGGTTGGAGACGGAGAAGATGCACAGCTAGTCAAAGCCCCAAAGACAACCCTTGAGAAGTACATCCCAGGTGTCCAGACTAACTGGACAGATCGGTCCAAGGTCACCATTGCTGAGTTCTTTGAGCACTACCAAGAGCATATGAAGAGCTACATCAACAGCACGGTTGCCCAGGCAGGACATGCCTTACGGATGCTAGAGGAACGGCAGTCAGCTGAGCAGACCCTCATGAAGGATGCCATGAATTACCTGAATGATCAGGCCCAACACTTACAGCAGCGAGTGCAACACCTGCTGCTGTCAAGGGACGAACTAAGCGGAACGGAACCTATGGACCTAGATCTACCGGAGCAGGCTGCTCCACTGGACTACCTAACCATTGTGCAGGAAGCTATCCGGAGTGGACAGCTACACATCAAGGCTCCAGAAGAAAGGATAGGAAGGCCAAGGTCTAACACTACGTTCCCTTTAGAGTCATTTCCCCTACCACTCGCACCCCCACCTCCAGCACCACAACCACGACGAAGAGCACGTTCCCAGGCTCCTATAGATGAGTCCTGGATGCCCCTCGGCCTCTCTGGCAGATCCAGAACACCCCTACCCCCTTCACGCGGCTACGGTTCGAGTACCTGGGGACTTGGAGGATCTCAGCACTCTGGTGGTGGTGGTTTGCCTCCTGTAACCCCTCAGGGTACATCAGGACGGGCACCACAGAGAACACCACCTGCTAATTCACCTCCGCCCCCCTTCGACCGGCCGGCAACACCAAGGGAGGAGAATAGAGGAGAAGGAGAAGCAGCGGGCAACGGAGGAGATAATGGTGGACAAGGAGGAGGTGGAGGAGGAGGCAGAAGGGTAGGAGGAGGTGGTGGTAGGGACCCGGATTCCAGTGATAGTGACTCTGAACCTGAGGGTGCAGATCCTAAAGCCTGGAAGAGGTACTACCATCGCAAGATGAGAAAGCAGGAGAAGAGAATGATGAAGATGATGGCCACGATGATGGGAGCAGGCGGCGGCATGTCTAACGCTGCCAGCAGGACCCGAGAACCCAAGGCACCACAGCCTGCTAAGTTCAAAGGAGAAGCCCATGATGTCAACCGTTTCCTACGCCAGTGTGAGAACGTCTTCTCGATAGAAGCATCCTCCTTCCAACAGGATGTCATGAAGATCCGTTACACTGGCAATCTCCTGGAAGGCAACGCAGTGCTCAACTGGTATGAGGCCTACTACAACCTCATCGACCAAGGAGCAGCTGATAGGGCCGCAGGGCGTCCAGTAGTCCTGGATGCTCACTGGTTCTCTTGGGCCACCTTCACGCTTTCATTTCGGTCTTCGTTTGGGGATAGAGTCACCAGGGAAGAAGCGGTAGCTAAGTGGGATAAGCTCTCACAGACCGCCGGTATCGATGCCTTCTTGGACCAGATAGTGCAGTTGATGTGGAAAACAGGCTATAGCGGCGAGGTAGTGGATGATAAAATATCCCAAGGCCTCAACGCAGAATTAGCCCTCAATTGGGCTAAGGTAGCTGTTAAACCTGCCTCTCTTCATGAGAGGATTCAACTAGTCCGGCACATGGGTCATGTTCTTGAGAGATACAAGAAGACAAGGCCCCCAGAACGGAAGGAAGAAAAGAAGGGTGGTGGCGAGAATAGTGGAAAGAAGAGGGGTGAGCAGAAGGGTCAGAGTACCACTGCTACCTCTGATAAAAAGGCCGCTGGTGAGAATAAGACTCCGCCAGTGAAGAAGGATAAAGCTGTGGAGCTAAAAGGTATGTCTAAGTACTACCTTCCTTTAAGACAAGTACCTGACTGACCCGTCCGCATTCACAGGAATACCAGAGAGTATCCTGGCAGAGAGGCGCAAGGCCGAAGTCTGTTTAAAGTGCGGAAAGAAGGGGCATTCATGGGGAAAGTGTTGGACTCAGGTTCCTGTGGTAGCTAGAGTAGCAGCCACGAGGAAGAGGAAGAGAGCAGAAGAGCAAGAAGCCTCTGCTGTTCCACCAGAGTCTAAGAAGGGAAAAGCAGCCGCAGTAGCGGCAGTCCATAGTCCTGTTCCTCTCAAGGCAGAACCTGAGAGATTGTTTGTAGTAGATGAGGATAGTGATCCTGAGATCTACTAGATAGCCGTTCATTAGTCTTAATATCATCTCGTTCATACAACAGTTGTACTGAGGAGGCCTGATAGGCCGAAATCGCTGGATCGATATGCAACTTCTCCTAGTTAATACCCAGCTCAGAACCATAATCGATACCTGCACAGAAACCTGCTCAACGATCATTGACATCGTTGGTTGCGCTAGTATCACAGTACAAACAGTCATGTCCACAGGCTACACCCCATACAATGACGGCATGCATAAGACCTTGTCCGAGAGACAAAAGGCAAAGCGTCAGCGAAGCCATAGCCCTAGTGGAAACCCACCATCGAAGAGAAGACTAGAAGAACCGCCAGCACAGCCAGTACATGGTCAGAGGCCTATACTGAAGGCTGAGTTGAACTGGAAGGTGCGGAAGCATATCAACAGGTGCCATGGTAAGTTCCTGTTCGATACTGGCTGCACCGGACCTATCCTCAGCGAGGAGTTTGTGAGGAAGGAAGGGATACCAACAGAGAAGCGTGAGGTTCCCATCCAGATGCTTGATGCCCAGGGTGACCTGATGATGGGAGCTGGCGAGTATTTTACTGCCCCCCTAGACATGGTCATGGGCAAGCATGAGGAACTGATCCGTTGGGAGGTTGGACCTCTAGAGGGAGGCATCTCCGGGTATCTGCCTATCTCATGGGCACAGAAGCACAACCCAGACATTGATTGGCATACCGGCCGCATCCATTGGCGTTCCGATTACTGCCACAAGAACTGCATCCCCACTGACGTCCACATAGAGGTGTGCGAAGACTGGGAGATGATGGCAGAAGACCGGACCAATGTGCATCAGATTGGAGCTGCGGTTTGGCATGATGATAGCGGAGGAGATGTGAGCCTGAGGCTACCAGCGGGGTACAGGGAATGGGCGGATGTCTTCAGCAATGAGAAGAGCTCAAAGCTGCCGGAGCATGGTGCTTTCGATCACCATATCAACCTACAACCAGGAACGAAGCCACCGTTTGGGCCCTTGTATGCTTGCTCTGAATCCGAGCTCAAGGCCCTCCGGGAGTTCCTGAACAAGGCCCTGCCATCCGGAAAGATATCAAGGTCCAATTCCCCCGCCGCTGCGCCTATCCTGTTCGTTCCTAAGCCTAATGGTACTCTCCGCATCTGCGTTGACTACCGGGGCCTTAACAGGATCACAGTAAAGGATAAATACCCGCTACCGCTGATGTCTGAGTTGAGGGACAGGCTGAGAACCGCCAAGGTCTTTACCAAGATTGACCTGAAGGATGGGTTCAACCTGTTAAGGATAGCCAAAGGGGACGAGTGGAAGACGGCGTTCAGGACCCGGTATGGCTTGTATGAGTACAATGTCATGCCCTTCGGCCTCTGCAATGCCCCGTCATCGTTCCAGGCTATGATCAATGAGGTGTTGCATGACCTATTGGATCTGGGAGTGATAGTATACTTAGATGATATACTTATCTACACAGAGACAATTGGGGAGCATCAACGCCTCGTTCAGAAGGTGCTGCAGAGGCTTCGAGAGGCAAGTCTGCATGCACACATAGACAAGACCTTCTTCCACTTGAAGGAGGTTGAGTACTTGGGATACCAGATCTCCGAGCGTGGCATCTCTATGTCTAAAGAGAAGGTCAACGCTGTGAAGGACTGGCCAGTCCCTAGGAACGTGAAGGATGTGCAAGCCTTTTTAGGCTTTGCCAACTTCTACCGCAGGTTCATCGCCGGGTTTAGCAAGGTGTGCAAACCATTGACTGACCTGCTGAGGAAAGAAGGGAAGTGGCACTGGACCGCTGCCTGTGACAGGGCTTTCGAGGAACTCAAGCAGCTGTTCACCAGCGAGCCTATCTTGGTCCACTTCCACCCACAGAGACGCACAGTTGTAGAGACTGATGCTTCGGACTTTGCGAAGGGAGCTGTGATGTCCCAGTATGGCGAGGATGGCAAGCTGCATCCTGTTGCTTTCTATAGCAAGAAGCACTCGCCAGCTGAGATCAACTATGACATCCATGATAAGGAAATGGGTGCCATAGTAGCTGCGTTCCGGGAATGGGAGCACCTTCTTAAGTCCGTTGAGGGAGAGGTTGTGGTCTTCACTGATCATAAGAACCTAGAGTACTTCAACAGTACTAAGGTTTTGACCCGCCGGCAGGCCAGATGGGCTGAGGACCTGGCGGGGTTTGATTTCAAGGTCATTTACAGACCCGGTGAACGGAATGGCAAGCCTGATGTCCTATCTAGACGTTGGGATCACCGTCTGGGAGAGGGAGGTGAACCTGCTGCCCCACAGCCGCAGTTGTTTTTCCGTCCTGGACAGCTTGTCATGAACTCAGCCAGACTTAGTGCTGTGAGAGTTCACCAGCTGCAATCGCCGTTCCTGCAGAAGCTGAGAGATGTGTCGTTGGGAGATGAGCAGTGGCAAGGGATCCGTAAGGCTTTGGAGGAGAAGAAGACTGGACTTGACCAGGCGTTGTCCCTTTCTGAGGGACTGGTGTTCTTCAAGAACCGCTGGTATGTCCCGGAAGGCAGAGACCTCCGGCAAGAGATCTTCTCTGAGAACCATGATAGCAGGATCGCCGGGCACTTTGGGCAGTACAAGACCGCTGAGAGGATCAAGGCGAACTTCTACTGGCCCAATATGGACAAGGACATAGAGGAATACGTCCGCAGCTGTGATAGCTGTCAGAGGAACATGACAGCTCGCCACAAGAAGTATGGAGAGCTGCTTCCCTTGGAGATTCCCTATCGCCCTTGGGCCTCAATTTCTATGGACTTCATTGTGGGACTACCTGAGTCCAACGGGTACACCAAGGTGTGGGTCATAGTTGACCGCTTCTCCAAGATGGCTCACTTTATTCCGCTGCCAACACTGAATAAAACTGAGGACATGGCGAAGCTCTTCCTTACTGAGGTATGGAAGCACCACAGGCTCCCTGAGGACATAGTCTCGGACAGAGACAGCAAGTTCCTTTCCCATTTCTGGCAATCATTGATGGACCTCCTCTCAGTTAAGCTGAACCTATCGACGGCATTCCACCCACAGACAGATGGCCAAACGGAACGGGTTAACCAGACACTGGAGCAGTACATGCGTACGTACTGCTCCTATCAACAGGACGACTGGGCAGAGTCACTACCTCTTGCGGAGTATGCCTATAACTCTGCCATCTCGGAGGCTACTAAGTACTCGCCGTTCTGCGCCAACTATGGGTTTGAACCTAGAACCAACTGGCCCAAACCAAAGCCGTCTACTGAGTGGAGCAATCCAGCGAGCGAGGTGATCATTTCACAGTGGGAGACTATCTGGGGACACATGAACGCAAACCTGGCAAAGGCAAGACTCCGGATGGCCTGGTGGTATGATAAACACCACATGAAGGCGCCAGAGGTAAAGCCTGTAACGGACCCACAAGGCTGTTACATGCGAAAGGTAGAATAGACCCGGGCAGACGGAGAGGTACAAGGACCAGCATGAGTGGAGTAGCTACCACATGCTAGGGAACACCAGTACCCCGCTGACCTGGTGGTTAGGAACATCCGGAGGTGCTAAGGCTGACGGGCCTGTAGCAGATCTCCGATGACATCAAGCACATAGAAATGCGGTTGAGTTCCTAATCCACCTGTGCATGCCCCACCAGCTATGGCTGATAGGCGGCGCAACTGGGAGAACTATTCTAGCGGACACCTGACGCAACTATGGACTGATCAGCGCCATGCAAGTAGTCCTGCAGGACTAGGCTGGTGGATCATAGAGTCCTGACTGGTAGGGCAGTGCATAAGGAGCGGTTGCACATGAGGTGCAGAACCCCAGCGGAATGTGAGAGAACACTTCCGAAGGGAACCGCCCATGATCACTGACAGGATTCAGGGTTAACCGGATCCCCCAGCTGAGTAGAACTGAGTAGAGGCAGCGAGCATGCAGTACTACAAGTACTGGCAAGCCCCGCCACCAGTTGCTCTTCTCCATCTTCAACCAGAGACCTAGTGACGAGAATTACCGAATTCCGCCCTTAAGATTATTGAGTATACTGCAGGAAAATACTTTAAGATCTCAGCCTGACTTTAGTATAAGCAACGGCCGTTTTCCTACCTAGCCTTAGTAGTTGTCTAGAGGACCACCCCCGTTACAGTATAATCTTAAGGACTCAGTCACCTTGAGATCACCCATCATGAGACCCTCCCGCAGATCCGAAACCCCGGCGATCAATGCCCCGGTGCTTCCCCTTCAGATTACATGGGAGAAGAAGGAACTAGCAGTAGGAGAGACGGACATGACCCAACTAGTCCACCGCCCGAAATCCACCATCCAAAGACATATCCCAGGCATCTCCACTCCATGGACAGACACATCAAAAGTCACCATAGCCGATTTCTTCGACGCATTTCAAGACCATCTCATGTCCCAGATCAACCTATCGGTTGGGGATACCACACAGACCATGAGAATGCTACAGGAACGGCAAGAAGTGGAGAATACCTTGTTGCGGGAGGCTGCCGAGTATTTGGACCGGAAAGTCCTCAATCTCCAGCAGCATCTACAACAGTTGCTGACGGACAAAGATGACCTCGCAACTGATCCCATGGATATAGACCCCCCCGAAGCAGTTGGAATTCCTGACTACATCGGAGCACTACAGCAAGCCATTACAGAAGGCCGCCTACACATCACCGCACCCCCCAAACCAGTGGCAGGAAGAGAAAGATCAAGTAGTGTCTTTCTCTCAGATACCTTCCCAATTACCACACCTACCAATAAAGCAGACCCCCCATCGTTACCTCCCGCAGTTCAAAAACCAGCAGTTAGTTTTGCGCCCTCAGGCTCATCCTCTACTCCAATACCTCCGCAGACACCTAGAGGTCCCTTTTCTTATGGACCTTGGTCCCTTGCAGGCGGCAGTGGTTATACACCACCACCCCTCGATAGTGGTAGCTCATGGCTACCAAGAGGAACATACCCAAGGCCCTCGGAAGAAAGGAAGGAAGAAGGAGAAAGTAGTGGAGGAAGAACAGGAAGAGAAACTAGTGAACAGCAAGGGCAGGGAAACGAGAACCAGGGAGGAGGAGCAGGAGGAGGTGATGGAAATATAGGAGTAGGAGGAGGAGGAGACCCCGGTGATAGTAGCAGCAGCAGTAGTGAAGGAGGTGAAGAGAGGGATCCGAAGGAGTGGAAGAAGTATTTCCGCAAGAAGCAGCGGAAAGCAGAGAAGAAGATGTTGGAGATGATGGCTACAGTTTTCAGCAGTGGCACCGGTCCCACCTCTACTAGGAGCCTCAGGGGACGAGAACCCAAGGCACCTCAACCCAGCAAGTTCAAGGGAGAAGCTACTGATGTGGACCGATTCCTCCGGCAATGCGAAAATGTCTTCACCATTGAAGCTTCCAGTTTCCAGCAGGAATCAATCAAGATCCGCTACACTGGCAACCTTCTCGAAGGACATGCAGCAGTCAACTGGTATGAGGCCTACCATAACCTCATAGACCAAGGTGCTGCCGATAGAGCTGCAGGACGACCTGTACAGCTTGACCCTCACTGGAACCATTGGGTCACCTTTTCCAATTCCTTCCGATCATCTTTTGGTGACAGGGTCACCAGAGAAGAGGCGGTAGCTAAGTGGGATAAACTCTCCCAGACCGCCGGAATCGATGCTTTCCTGGACCAGATAGTCCAACTCATGTGGAAAACCGGTTATGCTGGCGAGGTTGTGGATGATAAAATATCCCAAGGCCTCACTGCTGAACTGGCTCTGGACTGGGCTAAGGTTGCAGTCAAACCTCAGTCCCTCCATGAGAGGATACAGATGATCCGCCACATGGGGCATGTCCTGGAAAGACATAGGAAGGTTAGAGCCCCGGAGTCCAGGGCAACAGGAGAAGGAGGTGAGAAGAAGAAGAGATCCAGAGGTAGAGGCAAAGGTCAGAGTACCGCCACCTCCCCTGAGAACAAGTCCACTCCCGGGGGTAGTAACCCACCGCAGGAGAAGAAAGATAAAGCTGTGGAGCTAAAAGGTATGGCAGAGTCCAACCTCCCTTGATAAGACACCACATGCTAACCACCCCTTGATAGGAATACCCGAGGGTATCCTTTCCGACAGAAAAAAGGCAGATAAGTGCCTGAAATGCGGAAAGGGTGGACATGCATGGTTTAAGTGTTGGACTGCTGATCCGGTAACTGTTAGAGTTGCGGCAGTAAGAAAGAGGAAGAGAGGAACTGAGCTAGAGGCCAGTGATCCTCCGGAATCTAAGAAGGGAAAAGTTGCCACTGTATCTAGATCAGGACAGAGTTCCGGCAGTCTCAAACAGGAGACTGGTGTATTTACGGTAGTAGATAATGACAGTGGACCTGAAATCATCTAGCCTAGTCATTCTTTAGAAATATATTTCGTTGGGCAGGACCCTATTGCTCCTACTGGTACTGAGGAGGGATAATATCCCGAAATTTGCTGGTCAAATATGCCAGTTCACCCAAGCTATACCCAGATACAGATATAGCCATCGCTAGCGATCATTGATACCCTGCGATCGAAAAGAAAACCTCAACCACTATGTCTACAGGCTACACTCCATTTCAAGGCGGCATAAGTAAGACCAGACCCGAGAGGTCAGTGGCAAAGCGCCAGAGAAGTCCCAGTCATGAAGACCACCCACCAACGAAGAGAAGAATGGAAGAACCCCCGCCAGAACCCGTCCATGGGCAGAGACCCATCCTGAAGGCTGAGTTGAACTGGAAGGTGCGGAACCACATCAGCAGGTGCCATGGAAGGTTCCTGTTTGACACTGGATGCACTGGGCCTATCCTCAGCGAAGAGTTTGTGAAGAAGGAGAAGATACCTGTGGAGCGCCGAGATTCTCCTATTCAGATGTTTGATGCCCAAGGTGACCTCATGATGGGAGCTGGCGAGTATTTTACTGCCACCCTCGACATGGTCATGGGCAAACATGAGGAGTTGATCCGGTGGGAGGTGGGACCTTTAGAAGAAGGCATCTCCGGATATCTTCCCATCTCATGGGCTCAGAAGCACAACCCAGACTTTGATTGGCATACTGGCCGCGTCAGGTGGAGGAGTGACTATTGCAAGAAGCATTGCATTCCCGCCGATGTCATGATTGAAGTATGTGAAGACTGGGAGATGTTGGCCGAAGATAGGGCCAATGTACATCAGATTGGATCAGCAGTGTGGCATGATGAGCAGGGCACAGATGTGGGATTGAGGTTACCGCCGGAGTACCGGGAATGGGCAGATGTGTTCAGCAATGAGAAGAGCTCAAAGCTACCGGAGCATAGTGCATTTGACCACCATATCAGATTGCAGCCCGGAACGAAACCACCTTTTGGGCCTCTCTATCCATGCTCTGAGAGTGAGCTGAAGGCCCTCCGGGAGTTTCTGAACAAAGCACTACCCTCCGGAAAGATCTCCAGGTCCAATTCCCCCGCCGCCGCTCCTATCCTGTTTGTGCCCAAGCCTAATGGTACCCTCCGCATTTGTGTGGATTACCGGGGCTTGAACAAGATCACAATCAAGGACAAGTACCCACTTCCGCTGATGTCAGAACTGAGAGACAGGTTGACCACCGCCAGGGTCTTTACCAAGATAGACCTGAAGGATGGGTTCAACCTGCTAAGGATCGCCAAAGGGGATGAGTGGAAGACAGCTTTCCGGACCAGATATGGCTTGTATGAGTACAATGTCATGCCATTTGGTCTGTGCAATGCGCCCTCCTCATTCCAGGCTATGATCAATGAGGTTCTACATGACCTCCTAGACCTCGGAGTTATAGTATACTTAGATGATATACTTATATACTCTGAGAACATGGAAGGACACCAGTTCCTCGTCAAGAAGGTGTTAGGAAGGTTGAGAGAAGCCAACCTCCATGCCCACATTGACAAGTCCTTCTTTCATTTGAAAGAAGTGGAATATTTGGGGTACAACATCTCCGAGCATGGCATCTCTATGTCCAAAGAGAAAGTCAATGCTGTCAGGGAGTGGCCGGTACCTAGAACTGTGAAGGATGTGCAGGCCTTCTTAGGCTTCGCCAACTTCTACAGGAGATTCATAGCAGGTTTCAGTCGGGTTTGCAAGCCCTTGACGGATCTGCTGATGAAAGACAAGAAGTGGTTCTGGACTGCCGCTTGTGACAGAGCTTTCGAGGAACTCAAGCAGCTGTTCACAAGCGAGCCGGTCCTAGTTCATTTTCACCCCAGTAGGCGCACAGTTGTAGAAACTGATGCAAGTGACTTTGCGAAAGGTGCAGTGTTATCTCAGTATGGCGAGGATATGAAGCTACACCCTATGGCCTTCTACTCCAAGAAGTTTTCCCCCACCGAGATAAACTATGACATCCATGACAAGGAAATGGGCGCCATAGTGGCTGCTTTCCAAGAATGGGAGCACCTTTTGAAGTCAGTAGAGGGAGAAGTCACTGTGTTCACGGACCATAAGAACCTCGAGTACTTCAACAGTACCAAGGTCTTAACCCGCCGGCAGGCCAGATGGTCTGAAGACCTGGCGGGTTATAACTTTAAGGTGGTCTACAGATCTGGTGACAAGAATGGGAAGCCAGATGTCCTATCCAGACGGTGGGATCACCGCCTAGGAGAGGGAGGTGAACCTGCAGTTGCAAAACCACAGTTGTTTTTCCGTCCTGGGCAATTGGTATTGAACCCTGCTAGGCTAGCGGCCATCAGAGTTCACCAACTCCAGTCTACATTCTTGCAGAGGCTTGAAGCTGCGGCAGCTCAAGATATCCAGTGGCAAGGCATCCGCCAGGCACTACAGGAGAAGAAAGAAGGATTAGACCCGTCACTGTCCTTCAAGGATGGTTTAGTGTTCTATAAGAACCGATGGTATGTCCCGGAAGGCAGAGACCTCCATCAGGAAATCTTCACTGAGTGTCATGATAGCAAGATGGCCGGTCATTTCGGGCAGTTCAAGACAGTTGAGAAGATCAAGTCCAACTTCTACTGGCCCAACATGAATAAGGACATTGAAGAGTATGTCCGGAGCTGTGACAGCTGCCAGAGGAACAAAACCGCCCGCCACAAGAAGTATGGTGAGCTATTACCTCTGGAAGTGCCCTACCGACCCTGGACCTCATCCTGCACGAGCAAAAAGATCCCTGCAAAACTCCAATTCTACGTTGCAACGGCGTTACACACTGCAAAAAGTCTTTAACTCTTCGGCTTCATTTCTCACCACTTCTCCGCTCTCGCACCTTTCCATCGGGCGCTCTGCCCCAAATCATCCTGGATCCGCCCCAAACTCCTCCCAGGAGATCCCGCACACCCTCCCCATCTCCTGTGAAGCTGGTGACCTTTGGCACCAACTTCACCCTCCCCCTCATCGGAAAGAAAAGAACCCTTTCAAACCCCTCACCAGCCCCCGCCCGCTCAGGATCACCCACTAAGATGGCTCAACCTGGACCCTCCACTGCACAGTCCCTCTTCGACACTGGCCCTCAGGGCCTTTCCACAGACTCACAATACATCGACGAAGCTCTAATGCAGGAGCTCCCTGATGATTCCACTCCCAACTGGCTCCGTGAATTTTCAATCGCTGAAGACTACATGCCGGAAATCCCTAATGAAGGCAACACCGAGCAATATACAGCCTGGCTACTGAAATCCAGTTTCGCACGCCTCAACACGCAAACCGAGGAAAATAACACCCACCTCCTCGCCAAAGTAGCCATGCAGGAGAAGGACATCCTCAGGCTCACGGATCAAACAAAGATCCTTCAAGAAATGGTTGGAAAGCTATCCACCACCCTCAACAACATGGCTAGGTCTCTGCAAACCATCGACAAGAACACCAGCCAACCCACTCGTACTCCTGCTCCTGTCAACAACCAACAACAGAAGCCGCCCCAAACAGCCCAGAAACCTCAGGTCCCCCTGCTAAATAATGGCAAACCCATGACCTACGCCCAAGCAGCCAACGCCCCTGCGGACCCATTTACCAAAGTTAACAAGGGCAACAAGAAGAAGAAGGCCCTCCCCCCTAAATTATTCCAACCACAATTCACGGCCATAAACCGTCAAATCATCTTGGAAACCTCAGGCGACCTCCCCCCAGCCCTCACTAACAATTCCTTACTCGCTGCCATAAATAAGGAACTTGCCCCACGCAACACTTCAATCCTTATCTGCACTAAGACTGCAAGACAAAATTTCGTGCTCACCACACGCCCCGACGAGTCCGCCGAGCAAATATGCTCAGCCTACTCCAAAGAGATCGAAACAGCCTGCACCCTGCTACAAATCCCTCTCTCCGAAGCCCGACCTAACTCTAAGTGGTCCAAATTCATTATTCATGGCATTCCCACCAAAGCAACAATGACGGAGGTAGCAGAACAAATGACCATTTCTGTCCCCACTTTCACCCTCGCCCAAGTCCCCAGATGGCTCACCACTCCAGAAGCAAGAGCCAGCAAGACCCACTCTGCCATTGTCATTGCCCTCCCCCAAAAATTCACCATGGAAACCCTTGGTCTCCACCAGATCCCACTCTTCAATTCATTCTGCCGCATACAAGAGTATATCGCCGTTTCTCCTACCACCCAGTGCCGTAAATGCCAGGAATTTGGACATCACCAACAAACCTGCAAAAAGGACTTCAAATGCGCAATCTGCGCAGAAGCCCATGAAACCATCAAGCACCCTTGCGCCACAGCAGGCTGCCCAACTGGCACCAAATGCACCCACCCACCCATCCGCTGCGCTAACTGCAATCAAGGCCATAAAGCCTACGAACGCAAGGTCTGCATCGCATACACTAAGCTCACTGAGAGCCTCAAATCCTCCCGAATTAACAATACCAACGCTTAATGGAGACACAACCCCTCACAACAGGCATAGCCATGGTGCAGCAGCTGAACTGCGCCAAAGGACAGGCCTCCACCCTTTCAGCTATTTCACACTTTGACCATTCTCAACACATCCTCATTCTCATGCTCCAGGAACCATGGCTCGACCACAACACATTCCCACCCAATTCCAAAACTGCCGACGCATATTACCCTTCCCCGTCACCTAAAGTCATTATTTATATTAAGAAAAATCTAAAAAACACAAAAATAATCACCACACTTTCACCCAATCCTAATATAATCTCCATCCTTATTAAAATTCCTCATCTCACATTCGAGATCTGCAACATTTACATACAACCTCGCAGTAGCGCCAACAATCATCACCTTCCGCTTCTTTCTCACCACTTTCATCAAAATTCAATCCTAGCAGGGGACTTCAACCTACACCACCCTTGTTGGTATGGTCCCATCTCCGAAAGTTATCAACATTTATTTTCCCACCGCATTACATTAACAGAACAAATCACAAATTGGCTCGATACCAACAATTTCCGCCTCCTCAACAAACCAGGAACATTCACACACTTCCCCAGAAATGGACAAAGACCCAGTATCGTTGACCTCACCATGGTAAGAGGCCTCACTGACACCTGCGGACCTTGGTCAGCCCCCCCCAATTGTCCACACAACTCCGACCACGTTTCCCTACATACCACACTTTACATCCATCCTCCAGAATACTCCAGTTGACGGCTATATTCCAAAACAAACTGGCCTCTTTTCCACAACATCATCCAGGAAGCAGCCATTCCCTTCAATTATTCCAACGAAGAGAAAGCCAATTCCACCCTCACGCTATTCACAAATACCATTAACCTGGCCATAGAGTCAACGGTACCCCTGTCCAAACCTCGACCATACTCCAAATCCTGGTGGACACCCAATCTCAAATCCCTAAAAAGAAAACTTTCATGGGCCGAAAGACAAGCACGAAAACCCAATGCCCTTCCTCACTGGCGAATTCTCGCCAATTCCACAAGGAAAGAATACAAAACCGAAATCATGCTAGCCAAATGGGATCATTGGCACCGCACCCTCAAAGACATAACTCCTAGTTCCGCCTGGAACCTCATGAACAGGAGCACTGCACGCAATAAGCCCAACATCCCCCCAATTGAAAAGCAAGAAAGCAACGAAGAAATTGGCAAAGCCTTTCGTCGCACCTTCTTTCCCCCACAACCCATTCCACCCGACTTCCCTCCAAATTTCTTACCTCCTCCTTCCACCAGCACCGAACTCCTCCCTTTCCTAGTCACAGAAAAGGAAATTGAATCTCTTCTCCAAAAATCCAACATCCGCACCGCAGTCGGCCCGGAAGGGATCAATTACATCACACTCAGGGAGGCACACCGTGCCCGCCCTTCCATCCTTACCTCTCTCTTCAACAATCTTCTACGCTTAGGGATCATGCCAACATCTTGGAAAATAACCCATTGTGTTCCTATTCCCAAATCAAACAAAGCGGATTATTCATCGCCTAAGAGCTACCGTCCTGTTTCACTTCTTTCTTGCTTTGGCAAACTCCTGGAGAAAATTGTCGCCAGAAAACTCGAAACTTGTGCAACAATAAATGGCGCAATTCAACCACACCACACAGGAGCAAGAACCGGCGTCTCCGCCACTGACTCCCTCCATCTCATCCTTACACCGGCACAAAGGCAATTGCTGATACCTATCCCACACAACGACAAAAGAGCCATAAAACGTCCCTCCCGTCCCTCTATTCTAGCGACGGACATTGATGGTGCATTCAACTGCGTCTCCCACCCCCACCTCATAAGAATCTTGGAACACTACACCTTTCCCCAATGGTGCATCAAATGGATGCAAAGTTTCACTTCCAACCGCACACTCGCCTTCCGGATCAATAACGAACTGGAAGCACCTCAACCCCTAACAGTGGGCCTTCCCCAAGGCTCCCCCCTCTCATCTATTGCCTTTGTCATTTATGCTGCCGCATTGGACCCCCTCAATCCACATCCTTCCGAAATTTCCACCATTTACATAGATGATGATACTGCCCTACAAATGAGCAAGAAACCCGCCTTTGCCACCATACGCCTCGCAGAGAGACACAAGGCGAAGGAAACACGAGCTTCTCATCTTAACATCAAATTCTCCGAGCCCAAAACGGAATTAATTCACTTAATCACTCCCTTCACTAGTAACCCACCAATTCAAACAATATCGTTATTCAACAAAGAAATTCTTCCCTCCCCTCACATTAAGGTCTTAGGTATCTTACTCGACCAAAGACTTAACTTCCATTCACACTGCCAACAAGCTGCCTCACGCCTGCGAACCTCCCTCTACCTGGTAAACAACCTAGTCAGAGATAAGGGACCCACGCCCAACCTATTACACCAACTCACCCTGACCATTATTCTCCCAGCAGCCCTATACGGTTCCGAAGTATGGTGGACTGGCTCACAAAGTATTCTGGACAGGCTCTCACCATCATACCACCGCGCCGCAAGGCTAATTTCTGGCTTACCAAAATTTACTCCTATAAACAAATTATTACCTGAAGCTGGATTAGCTCCACTCAACCTACTACTCGACATGCGCACCCAGCTTTATGGCCTACGCATTCTTCGTAATCCTAAACACTGCCTACACAAGACACTGTTACAACATCTCCATCCCGCTGAATTCAAAGGAACAGGACTCCAACGAGTTGGCTCTCTAATCGCCAGATTGTTAACTGGCGCGCCACTCGAAGACCTGGCCTTACCCATTCATCCCTTCCTAGCCTTATCCCATATACACATTCAAGGCACCAAACAATCTGCTGCCTTAACTCACATGGATTGGCTCCACAGCCTAACTGACGCCTGGATTTTATATTCGGATGGCTCTCGCGCTGATAACGGCATTACCGCCTCCGGTTGGAACATTCAACAAATACAATATGGCATTACCACTTCCTCACACCAGGGCAATTGCAACCTGGGCCACCAATGCAAAAACGAAGATGCAGAAATACATGGCATTCAAGAAGCCTTACATTTCCTGATTCACAATCTACCCGCTGACAATTCCACCATTCACCTTTGCATCGACAATCAAAACGCCCTATTGTCACTTGCGGGCCACAGCACTTCCAACCGCCAGTACCTAAAAGACACCCTGGCGCACATTTCCACACTAAACAACCTCAATTCTGAGGTCTTTGGTCGCTGGACCCCATCGCATACAAACATCCCCGGAAACGAAATAGCAGATCAAATGGCCAAACAAGGCCTGCATCTCGCACCATGCAAACACACCTGCACCACACTGGGATGGCTTCGCCTCCAGCCCAAACTCAACCTCCTCAAATTATGGCAACTCACAACTGAAACTCCTGTTGCCCTTCATCCTCCTCAAGTCGTACGCTTCCTCCGCCGAAATCAGGCAAAAGCAATTTCCACCCTTCGTACCCAACAAACCAAGGCGGATCCAAATCCCCTCACACCTCCTTTCGCATGCCAATGTGGGGCTATCAGTTCCTCTCCCCATCTTGCCCTCGCCTGCCCACTTAACGATACCACTCGCCCAAATTGGGGCAACGATTGGCATTCAGCTATCATCCTTAATACGAACCACATTGATCTTTTGCATTTCATTTGCGAAAACAACATGGCTATTATTTCAACAAACAAATATCTCTATGGCGTATCAAATACGAACTTGCTAGATATAAATTGATCATAAGGCAATCCGGGCGGGGGAAGTTTTTCTTTTGTATCCGGTTGATTTAAGTTCGGTTATGATATTTTCTTATATTATATTTTATTTTTCTTTTAGTTGGTTTGGTTAGTTTGAGTATGTTTATGTTTTGTATTTTCTTTATGTTATATTGTGTTTACGGGGTAGCTGAGGTTGGCGGTGGATGAGACCATGTATTTCATATACGCGTGTCATTCAGTAGCTAGTTAGGTTAGCGACTGTCTAAAATTAAATGAAATTGGAAATTGGAAATTGGACCTCATCCTGCACGTGGAAAAAGATCCCTGCAAAACTCCAAAAGCTACGTTGCAACGGCGTTACACACAGCAAAAAGTCTTTAATTCTTTGGCTTCATTTCTCACCACCTTTACCCCGCTCTCAGTTTTCACGGTCGCAACCCGTGGAAATCACACTGGATCCTCCACAAACACCTCCTAGACGTTCAGCTTCACCCTCCCCATCACCTGTCAAGTTGGTGGACGTGCGCCTGCCACCCATCTTCACCAAAGGGAACGGCCGCAAGAAAGACCCCATCCCCAGGAAGCGCCAGCTCTCTGACCCTTCACCCCAACCAGCCAGAACCCCATCTCCCTCAAAAGAGATGGCTCTCTTTGGCTCCACTGCATTGTCTGCCTTCGCAGAAGATCTCGACATGGGGGAACCTTCCTCCTCAGCCCTCCCACCCCAGCAAACCAGCGCCCCCCCTTCCCACCTCCCTTTCTCCCCTGAACAAGACTACGCTCCCGAAGTCCCAGCAGAAGAGGATGGCAAAGACGTCCAGCAATATATGCTCTGGACCATCCAGAACAGCTTTGCAGCCTTAACGGAGCAAATGCAACTCAACCAGCAAGCACTCATCAACAAACTGGAGCACCAGGCATCCGACATTCTCACCCTCACCTCCCGCATCAACGAGCTCTCTAGAGCCAACAATGCCCTCTCCTCCCTGGTTAGAGACATCTCTACCAAACCCAGCACCCCTCTCGTCCCACACCCAGCTCCTGTTTCCCCACAGGCTCCTGGTCCAAAAGCCACCACATATGCGCAAGCCGCCGCTGCTCCCGCCACCACTACCACGAACAAGACCAAGAAGTCTAAGGTCACCCCCCTCTACAACCCCGAGTACACAAAGATCAATCGCGAGATCATTGTGGAAACCTCAACCTCCTCCCACGAAATCACTAGTGATGCCCTTTTGAAGGCCATCAACATCACTCTCTCCCCTCGCAATTCCTCCATCCTTATGTGCACCAGAACAGAAAGATACAATTTTGTTCTCCTCACCCAACCCACAGAATCCGGCGAACAGGTCTGCTCTCTTTATCAGAGAGAGATTGAGGAAGCCTGCAACCTCCTCCACCTACCCATCTCCGATGTGCGACCCAATTCCAGATGGTCTAAGTTCATCATCCACGGCGTTCCCACCACCACCACCATGAAAGAGGCACAGGAGGCCATTGCCACTGCCGCACCTTCCCTCACTCTTGCCCAAATCCCACGCTGGCTCACAACTGAAGCCCAGAGAGCTGGGAAAGCAGCCTCAGCTATTGTCATCGCCCTTCCCAAAAAATATACCATGGCAACCCTTGGATTAACTTATATCCCCATGTTCAACAAATCCTGCCGCGTCCAGGAATACTTTTCAATTTCTCCCACCACACAATGTCGGAAATGTCAGCAATATGGTCATCACCAGCAGACTTGCCACAACACTATTGCCTGTGCCATCTGCGCTGAGCCCCATCCAACGGCCCAACACCCATGCAGTACCAAAGGATGCCAAAAAGGAGCCAAGTGCACCCATCCCCCCATCAGATGTGTCAACTGTAAACAGAGACACCGCGCCTTTGAGCGTTCCTCCTGCACTCACTTTGCCAAACTTAATCTGGCAAAACGCACCCCTCATCCGGCAAACGCCTGATCTGCTTACTTTGCCTACCTCTCATACCAACAACAACGATTTCCTGCCTGTAAAAAGGATGTGCGGTTGGTAAGAGACCATACTTACTGATTTCTTGTTGCATTGTTTTATATTTTCATTTGGCAAGTTTCGTTTACTTTGATCAAGTTTTCTTTTAGCCTACCTGTTGTTTTTATTTTCTTATCCGCTAAGCTTGAATTTCCCCTTGTGGTATTCTTGTACGTTTTCTTTTGTGCTTCCTAGTGGCCTGTCCTGTAACGGAACGTGCGGTTGGTCTCGTACCATAGAGACTGTAACTTGGGAGTGTAGGGGTCGTGAGGTTGGCGGTGGATGAGGCCATGAATTTTTATACGCGTGCCATTCAGTAGCTAGTTAGGTTAGCGACTGTCTAAAATAAATTGAAAATTGGAAAATTGGAAAATTGGACCTCATCCTGCACGAGCAAAAAGATCCCTGCAAAACTCCAATTCTACGTTGCAACGGCGTTACACACTGCAAAAAGTCTTTAACTCTTCGGCTTCATTTCTCACCACTTCCCCGCTCTCGCACCCTTTCATCGGGCGCTCTGCCCCAAATCATCCTGGATCCGCCCCAAACTCCTCCCAGGAGATCCCGCACACCCTCCCCATCCCCTGTGAAACTGGTGACCTTTGGCACCAACTTCACCCTCCCCCTCATCGGCAAGAAAAGAACCCTCTCCAACCCCTCACCAGCTCCCGCTCGCTCAGGATCACCCACCAAGATGGCTCAACCTGGACCCTCCACTGCACAGTCCCTCTTTGACACCGGCCCTCAAGGCCTCACCACCGACTCACAGTATCAAGACGAAGCTCTGATGCACGAACTCCCCGACGACTCCACCCCAAACTGGCTTCGCGACTTCTCAGCCACGGAGGACTACATGCCTGAAATCCCTGATGAAGGCAACACTGAGCAATTCACAGCCTGGCTCCTGAAATCCAGCTTTGCTCGCCTCAATTCCCAAACGGAGGAAAATAACACCCTCCTTCTCGCTAAAGTAGCCATGCAGGAAAACGACATCCTCAGGCTCACGGATCAAACCAAGATCCTTCAAGAAATGGTCGGAAAACTTTCCACCACCCTCAACAACATGGCCAGATCACTTCAAACCATTGACAAAAACACCTCCCAACCTGCCCGCACCGCCGCACCTGCCAGCAATCAACAGCAGAAGCCACCGCAAACAGCCCAAAAACCCCACGTCCCCCTGCTAAACAATGGCAAACCCATGACCTATGCTCAAGCAGCCAACGCTCCCGCAGACCCATTCACCAAAGTCAACAAGGGCAACAAGAAAAAGAAGGCCCTCCCCCCCAAATTATTCCAACCACAATTCACGGCCATAAACCGTCAAATCATCTTGGAAACCTCAGGCGACCTCCCCCCAGCCCTCACCAACAACTCCTTACTCGCCGCCATAAACAAGGAACTCGCCCCACGCAACACCTCAATCCTCATCTGCACCAAGACTGCAAGACACAACTTCGTGCTCACCACACGCCCCGACGAGTCCGCTGAACAAATATGCTCAGCCTACTCCAAAGAGATCGAAACAGCCTGCACCCTGCTACAAATCCCTCTCTCCGAAGCTCGACCCAATTCTAAATGGTCCAAATTCATCATTCATGGCATCCCTACCAAAGCAACCATGACGGAGGTAGCAGAACAAATGGCCATTTCAGTCCCCACTTTCACCCTCGCCCAAGTCCCCAGATGGCTCACCACCCCAGAAGCAAGAGCTAGCAAGACCCACTCCGCCATCGTCATTGCCCTCCCCCAAAAATTCACCATGGAGACCCTTGGTCTCCACCAGATCCCACTCTTCAACTCGTTCTGCCGCATACAGGAGTACATTGCCGTCTCTCCCACCACCCAATGCCGTAAATGCCAGGAATTCGGACATCACCAACAAACCTGCAAAAAAGACTTCAAATGCGCAATTTGCGCAGAAGCCCACGAAACCATCAAGCACCCTTGCGCTACAGCAGGCTGCCAAACTGGCACAAAATGCACACACCCACCCATCCGCTGCGCCAACTGCAATCAAGGCCATAAAGCCTACGAACGCAAAGTCTGCATCGCATACACTAAGCTCACTGAGAGCCTTAAATCCTCCCGAACTAACAACACCAACGCTTAATGGAGACACAACCTCTCACAACAGGCATAGCCATGGTGCAGCAGCTGAACTGCGCCAAAGGACAGGCCTCCACTCTTTCAGCCATTTCACATTTTGACCATTCTCAACACATCCTCATCCTCATGCTACAGGAACCATGGCTCGACCATAACTCATTCCCACCCAATTCCAGAACTGCGGACGCATATTATCCTTCCCCGTCACCCAAAGTTATTGTATATATCAAGAAAAATCTAAAAAACACAAAAATAATCACCACACTTTCACCCAATCCCAATATAATTTCCATTCTCATCAAGATTCCTCATTTCACATTCGAGATCTGCAACATCTACATACAACCTCGCAGTAGCGCCAACGATCACCATCTTCCGCTCCTTTCTCATCACTTTCATCAAAACACTATTCTAGCAGGGGACTTTAACCTACATCACCCTTGGTGGTACGGTCCCATTTCCGAAAATTATCAACACCTATTCTCGCACCGCATTGCACTAACGGAACAAATCATAAATTGGCTCGATACCAACAATTTCCGCCTCCTCAACAAACCAGGAATCCTCACCCACTTCCCCAGAAATGGACAAAGACCCAGCATCGTCGACCTCACCATGGTAAGAGGCTTCACTGACACCTGTGGACCTTGGTCAGCCCCCCCCAATTGTCCACACAACTCCGACCACGTTTCCCTACACACCACATTATACATCCATCCTCCAGAATACTCCAGCCGACGGCTATATTCCAAAACAAACTGGCCTCTTTTCCACAACATCATCCAGGAAGCAGCTATTCCCTTCAACTATTCCAACGAAGAGAAAGCCAATTCCACCCTCACGCTCATCACAAACACCATCAACCTGGCCATAGAGTCAACAGTACCCCTGTCCAAACCTCGACCATATTCCAAATCCTGGTGGACACCCAATCTCAAATCCCTAAAAAGAAAACTCTCATGGGCCGAAACACAAGCACGGAAACCCAATGCCCTTCCTCACTGGCGAATTCTCGCCAACTCCACAAGGAGAGAATACAAAACCGAAATCATGCTAGCCAAATGGGACCATTGGCACCGCACCCTTAAAGACATAACCCCCAGCTCCGCCTGGAATCTCATGAACAGGAGCACTGCACACAATAAGCCCAACATCCCTCCAATTGAAAAGCAAGAAAGTAACGAAGAAATTGGCAAAGCCTTTCGTCGCACCTTCTTTCCCCCACAACCCACCCCACCTGATTTCCCTCCAAATTTCTTACCTCCTCCCTCCACCAATACTGAATTCCTCCCTTTTCTAGTCACAGAAAAGGAAATTGAATCCCTTCTTCAAAAATCCAACATACGCACCGCAGTCGGCCCGGATGGGATCAATTACATCACACTCAGGGAGGTACATCGTGCCCGACCCTCCATCCTCACTTCTCTCTTCAACAATCTCCTGCGCTTAGGGATCATGCCAACATCTTGGAAAATAACCCATTGTGTTCCTATTCCCAAATCGAACAAAGCGGATTATTCATCCCCCAAAAGCTACCGTCCCGTTTCACTTCTCTCTTGCTTTGGCAAACTTTTGGAGAAAATTATCGCCAGAAAACTCGAAACTTGTGCAATAATAAATGGCGCAATCCAACCACACCATACAGGAGCAAGAACCGGCGTCTCCGCCACTGATTCCCTCCACCTCATCCTCACACCGGCACAAAGGCAACTGCTAATACCTGTCCCACACAACGATAAAAGAGCCATAAAACGTCCCTCCCGCCCCTCCATTTTAGCGACGGACATTGATGGTGCATTCAATTGCGTTTCACATTCCCACCTCATAAGAATTCTGGAACACTACACTTTTCCCCAATGGTGCATCAAATGGATACAAAGTTTCACTTCCAACCGCACACTCGCCTTCCGGATCAATAACGAACTGGAAGCACCTCAACCCCTAACAGTGGGCCTTCCCCAAGGCTCCCCTCTTTCATCTATTGCTTTCGTCATATATGCTGCAGCATTGGACCCCCTCAACCCACATCCTTCCGAAATTTCCACCATCTATATAGATGACGACACTGCCCTACAAATGAGCAAGAAACCTGCCTTCGCCACCATACGCCTCGCAGAGAGACACAAGGCGAAGGAAAAACGAGCTTCCCATTTAAACATCAAATTCTCCGAACCAAAAACGGAACTAATTCACCTAATCACTCCCTTCACCAGTAACCCACCAACCCAAACTATATCGTTATTCAACAAAGAAATTCCTCCCCTTCCTCACATCAAGGTCTTAGGCATACTGCTTGACCAAAGACTCAACTTCCATTCACACTGCCAACAAGCCGCTTCACGCTTACGAACCTCCCTCTACCTGGTGAACAACCTAGTCAAAGACAAGGGTCCCACGCCCAACCTACTGCACCAACTCACCCTCACCATCATTCTCCCAGCAGCCCTATATGGCTCCGAGGTATGGTGGACTGGTTCACAAAGTATTCTGGACAGACTTTCACCATCTTACCACCGCGCCGCAAGGCTAATATCTGGCCTACCAAAATTCACTCCCATAAACAAATTATTACCTGAAGCTGGATTAGCCCCACTCAATTTATTACTCGACATGCGTACCCAACTTTATGGACTACGCATTCTCCGCAATCCTAAACACTGCCTACATAAGACACTGTTACAGCACCTTCATCCAACCGAATTCAAAGGAACAGGACTCCAACGAGTTGGCTCTCTAATCGCCAGATTGCTACCTGGCGCGCCACTCGAAGACCTGTCCCTACCCACCCACCCCTTTCTAGCTTCATCCCACATACACATTCAAGGCACCAAACAATCTGCCTCCTTAACTCACATGGATTGGCTCCACAGCTTAGCCGACGCCTGGATCTTATATTCGGATGGCTCTCGCGCTGAAAACGGCATCACTGCCTCCGGTTGGAACATCCAACACATACAATATGGCATCACTACCTCCTCACACCAGGGCAACTGCAACCTGGGCCACCAATGCGAAAACGAAGACGCAGAAATACATGGCATTCAAGAAGCCTTATATTTCCTAATTCACAATTTACCCGCTGACAATTCCACCATCCATCTTTGTATTGACAATCAAAACGCCTTATTATCACTTGCGGGTCACAGCACCTCCAATCGCCAATACCTAAAAGATACCCTCGCGCACATTTCCACACTAAACAACCTCAATTCTGAGGTCTTTGGCCGCTGGACCCCATCACACACAAACATCCCCGGAAACGAAATAGCAGATCAAATGGCCAAACAAGGCCTTTATCTCGCACCATGCAAACATACTTGCACCACACTGGGATGGCTTCACCTCCAGCCCAAACTCAACCTCCTCAAACTATGGCAACTTACAACTGAAACTCCTGTTGCCCTTCATCCTCCTCAAGTCGTACGCTTCCTCCGCCGAAATCAGGCAAAAGCCATTTCCATCCTTCGCACTCAACAAACCAAGGTGGATCCAAACCCCCTCACACCCCCCTTTTCATGTCAATGCGGGGCTATTAGCTCCTCTCCACATCTCGCCCTCGCTTGCCCACTCAACAACACCACTCGCCCAGATTGGGGCAACGATTGGTATTCAGCTATCATTCTCAACACGAACCACATTGACCTTTTGCATTTCATTCGCGAAAACAATATGGCTACTATTTCAACAAATAAATATCTTTATGGCGTATCAAATATGAATCTGCTAGATACAAATTGATCATAAGGCAATCCGGGCGGGGGAAGTTTTTCTTTTGTATCCGGTTGGTTTAAGTTCGGTTGTGATATTTCTTTATATTTTATTTTGTTTTAGTTGGTTTGGTTGGTTCAGTTATGATTATGTTTTGTATTTTCTTTATGTTATAGTGTGTTTATGGGGTAGTTGAGGTTGGCGGTGGATGAGACCATGTATTTCATATACGCGTGTCATTCAGTAGCTAGTTAGGTTAGCGACTGTCTAAAATTAAATGAAATTGGAAATTGGAAATTGGACCTCATCCTGCACGAGCAAAAAGATCCCTGCAAAACTCCAATTCTACGTTGCAACGGCGTTACACACTGCAAAAAGTCTTTAACTCTTCGGCTTTATTTCTCACCACTTCCCCGCACTCACACCTTTTCATCGGGCGCTCCGCCCCAAATCATCCTGGATTCGCCCCAAACTCCTCCCAGGAGATCCTGCACACCCTCCCCATCTCCTGTGAAGCTGGTGACCTTTGGCACCAACTTCACCCTCCCCCTCATCGGCAAGAAAAGAACCCTCTCCAACCCCTCACCAGCTCCCGCTCGCTCAGGATCACCCACCAAGATGGCTCAACCTGGACCCTCCACTGCACAGTCCCTCTTTGACACCGGCCCCCAAGGCCTCACCACCGACTCACAGTATCAAGACGAAGCTCTGATGCACGAACTCCCCGACGATTCCACCCCCAACTGGCTCCGCGACTTCTCGGCCACGGAAGACTACATGCCTGAAATCCCTGACGAAGGCAACACTGAGCAATTCACAGCCTGGCTCCTGAAATCCAGCTTTGCTCGCCTCAACACACAAACGGAGGAAAACAATACCCTCCTCCTCGCAAAAGTAGCCATGCAGGAAAATGACATCCTCAGGCTCACGGATCAGACTAAGATCCTTCAGGAAATGGTCGGAAAACTTTCCACCACCCTCAACAACATGGCCAGATCACTTCAAACCATCGACAAGAACACTTCACAACCTGCCCGCACCTCCGCACCTGCTAGCAATCAACAGCAAAAACCACCCCAAACAGCCCAAAAACCTCTGGTCCCACTGCTTAACGAAGGTAAACCCATGACCTATGCTCAAGCAGCCAACGCCCCCGCAGACCCATTCACCAAAGTCAACAAGGGCAACAAGAAGAAGAAGGCCCTTCCCCCCAAGCTCTTCCAACCCCAATTCACGGCAATCAATCGCCAAATCATATTGGAAACCTCTGCTGACCTTCCCCCAGCCCTTACCAACAATTCCCTCCACACCGCTATCAATAAGGAACTCGCCCCTCGAAACACGTCAATCCTTATCTGCACCAAAACTGCAAGACATAACTTTGTCCTCACCACTCGCCCTGACGAATCTGCCGAACAAATCTGCTCGGCCTATAACAAGGAAATTGAGACAGCCTGCACCCTACTTAACATCCCCCTTTCTGAAGCTCGACCGAATTCCAAATGGTCCAAGTTCATCATCCATGGTATCCCCACCAAAAACACCATGGCCGAAGTGGCAGATCAAATGTCCATTTCAGTCCCCACTTTCACCCTCGCCCAAGTCCCCAGATGGCTCACCACACCGGAAGCAAGAGCCAACAAAACTCATTCAGCCATCGTCATCGCCCTTCCCCAGAAATTCACCATGGAAACCCTAGGTCTCCATCAAATCCCCCTCTTTAATTCATTTTGTCGCATTCAGGAATACATTGCTGTCTCCCCCACTACCCAATGTCGAAAGTGTCAAGAATTTGGCCACCATCAACAAACCTGCAAAAAGGACTTCAAATGTGTGATTTGCGCAGAAGCCCACAAAACCATCAAACACCCTTGCACTTCAATAGGATGCCCGGCTGGAACCAAATGCATCCATCCACCCATTCGCTGCGCCTACTGCAACCAAGGCCATAAAGCCTATGAACGTAAGGTCTGCATTGCATACACCAAGCTCACTGAGAGCCTTAAATCCTCCCGAATTAACACTACCAACGCTTAATGGAGGCACAACCTCCTACAACAGGCATAGCCATGGTACAGCAGCTGAACTGCACCAAAGGACAGGCCTCTACTCTTTCAGTTATCTCTTCTTTTGATTATTCTCAACACATCCTTATCCTTATGCTACAGGAACCATGGCTCGACCATAATTTACTTCCACCTACTTCTAGAACAGCGGATGCATATTATCCCTCTTCTTCACCCAAGGTCATCATTTATATCAAGAAAAATCTAAAAAACACAAAAATAATCACCACACTTTCGCCCAATCCTAATATAATTTCAATTCTTATAAAAATTCCTCATCTTACTCTTGAGATCTGCAACATATACATCCAACCACGCAGCAGCTCCAATGATTACCACCTTCCACTTCTTTCACATCATTTTCATCAGAATACAATTCTCGCAGGGGACTTCAATCTCCACCATCCGTGGTGGTACGGCCCCATCACTGAAAATTATCAACATCTCTTCTCGCACTACATTGCGTTAACAGAACAAATCACAAACTGGCTGGAAACTAACAACTTCCGCCTCCTCAACAAACCAGGCATCCTAACCCACTTCCCTTGAAATGGACAAAGACCCTCCATTGTCGATCTCACCATGATAAGAGGTCTCACTGATATCTGTGGACCTTGGTCAGCCCCCTCAATTGCCCACATAATTCTGATCACGTTTCCCTAAATATTACACTCTACATTCATCCTCCGGAATATTCCAGCCGACGTTTATTTTCCAAAACAAACTGGCCCTTATTCCACAACATCATCCAAGAAGCAGCTATTCCTTTCAATTATTCCAATGAGGAGAAAGCTAACCTCACCCTCACCCACATCACGAACACAATCAATTTACATCAGCAAAAAAAAAATGTCGCCCCGACACTTTCTTGTCTTCCGGAAGGCCATATCCCGCCCGCTGCGTTAGTGGCCTTCCCTACAACCCAGGCGACCTGGCTCGAGCGCTGGCCTGTGTGGGCGCAGCTGCACAACGCTCCGGCCTCCTGGCGCTCGGCTGCGACCACCCGCGCCCGGATGTGGCACTTAGCGAAATCCAGCAGGCTCCACCCATCGAATTTTTCTAAGTCCCTGGAAACTCGGGACTTAGCAAAATTCACCTCGCCTCCTCCCAGGCACTTAGCGATTTTCAAAAATCTCCAGGTCGCTTAGTCATCGCTTAGTAGTCGCCATGCCGTCCCCAAAGCAACGCCTAATAAGACACCAATCTCCACCTCTCCCGTCCTTCCTACTATTGCTTCCCCCTATTCTCTCCCACCCATCCCCTATTCCTCCGCCCATCCCCTATTCCCTCCCACCCATTCTCAACCTCGCTGTACCATAGGACTTTGCTAACATCGTGACTTTTAGGCTCGAAGTACTAAGCTCTGTTTGCAAAGAAACTCCTAGGTAACGTCTTGCTTCCGCTTATATGACTCCCGCTGATATGCCTCCTAGACTTGCTTTGATCCGCTGCTTCAGCTTCCTCCGCTGCTTCCGCCTAAGCGAGCTCAGGAGGCAGCTCAATTGGCTGATCGATCCGCTGCCTGAGCTTCCTCCGCTTCCGCCATATGGTCGATTCGCTTCCTGAGCTTCCGCCGCCTCCTGGAGGTCGTCGATCTGCTGCCTGAGCTTCCTCCGCCTCCGCTATATGGTCGATTCGCTTCCTGAGCTTCCGCTGCCTGCGCCATATGGTCAATTCGCTGCCTGAGCTTCCGCCGCCTCAGTCAATTGATCGATTTGCTGCTGAAGCCTCCGCTGCCTTCGCCATATGGTCGATTCGCTGCCTGAGCTTCCGCCGCCTCCGCCATATGGTCAATTCGCTGCCTCCGCCATATGGTCGATTCGCTGCAGCAGCCTCCGCTGCCTGCGCCATATGGTCGATCCGCTGACTGAGCTTCCGCCGCCTCAGTCAATTGATCGATTTGCTGCAGCAGCCTCCGCTGCCTGAGCTTCCGCCGCCGCCGCCTCCGCCACAGCTGCAGCAGCTTTTGCTGCCTGCGCCATATGGTCGATCTGCTGTCTGAGCTTCCGCCGCCTCCGCCACCTCCGCCACAGCTGCAGCAGCTTCCGCTGCCTGCGCCATATGGTCAATTCGCTGCCTGAGCTTCCTCCGCCTCCGCCAATTGGTCAATTCGCTGCTGCAGCTTCCGCTGCCTGCGCCATATGGTCGATTCGCTGCCTGAGCTTCCGCCGCCTCAGTCAATTGATCGATTTGCTGCTGCAGCTTCCGCTGCCTGCGCCATATGGTCGATCTGCTGTCTGAGCTTCCGCCGCCTCCGCCACCTCCGCCACAGCTGCAGCAGCTTCCGCTGCCTGCGCCATATGGTCAATTCGCTGCCTGAGCTTCCGCCGCCTCCTGGAGGTCGTCAATTCGCTGCCTGAGCTTCCTCCGCCTCCGCCAATTGGTCAATTCGCTGCTGCAGCCTCCGCTGCCTGCGCCATATGATCGATTCGCTGCCTGAGCTTCCGCCGCCTCAGTCAATTGATTGATTTGCTGCAGCAGCCTCCGCTGCCTGCGCCACATGGTCAATTCGCTGCCTGAGCTTCCGCCGCCTCAGTCAATTGATCGATTTGCTGCTGCAGCTTCCGCTGCCTGCGCCATATGGTCAATTCGCTGCTGCAGCTTCCGCTGCAGAAGCCTCCGCTCCCCCCTACCCCTAGGATACGAAGAACAGATACATGTACATATAGAGCTATATAGAAATAATAGAACGATTGTAAACAAGAATATGGGTGAAAGCATTCAAACTAGACCACAGGGTGACCTGCTGAAAATGTGTTTCTGTGGGCGCACTGCTCCCCTCCCGCTGTCCTCCAGACGCTCGTCAACCCTCCGTGGTCGCCCAGAGAATAGCCTCCTGAACCTAGGGCGCCCCCATGCCGACCTCTAGTAAGCTGTCGCCCAGACGTGAAGGGCAGAATTTACAGCCTGAGGGAGGGCTATATTCCGCCCAGACCGCCTGGGGCGCCTGATGCATTGGGCGGACCGGGCGACAATCCGTTTTTTTGCTGATGTAGCTATAGATTCAACGGTACCCCTCTCTAAACCTCGATCATATTCCAAATCCTGGTGGACACCCAACCTCAAAGCCCTGAAAAGGAAACTTTCATGGGCAGAATCACAAGCACGAAAATCCAACGCCCCTCCTCACTGGCGAATTCTCGCCAATTCCACAAGAAAAGAATATAAAACGGAAATCATGCTAGCCAAATGGGATCATTGGCACCGCAACCTCAAAGACATCACCCCCAGCTCTGCCTGGAATCTCATGAACAGAAGCACCGCACGCAACAAGCCCAATATCCCTCCTATTGAAAAACAAGTAACCAACGAGGAAATCAGTAAAGCCTTCCGCCATACTTTCTTCCCTCCTCAGACTATTCCACCTGATTTTCCCCCAAACTTTTTGCCCCCCCCCTCCGCCAACACCGAATCCACTTCCTTCCTGGTCACGGAAGAGGAAATTGATTCCCTCCTCCAACATCAGCAAAAAAAGATATTTGTCTTCAGGACCTTCAGGTGCAATATGGCCTTCTGGAAGACCCTGAAGACCCTGAAGACAAAATCTCACTGGAAGACAAAAAATATGTTCCCGGATTTGGCTGAATGATAACATATCAAAAGTGAAAAATTGTCTTCCAGTCCTTCAGATGCAATATGGCCTTCTGGAAGACACTGAAGGCCCTGAAGACATAATCTCACTGGAAGACAATTACTTTTTTTGCTGATGCTCCCGCTCGCTCAGGATCACCCACTAAAATGGCACAACCTGGACCCTCCACCGCGCAATCCCTCTTCGAAACTGGCCCTCAAGGCCTCACCACTGACTCACAATATCAGGATGAAGCCCTGATGCATGAACTCCCTGACGACTCCACCCCCAATTGGCTCCGCGATTTCTCGACCACAGAGGACTACATGCCTGAAATTCCGGATGAAGGCAACACCAAACAATATACCGCCTGGCTTCTGAAATCCAGCTTTGCCTGCATCAACACGCAAACCGAGGAAAACAATACCCACCTCCTCGCCAAGGTAGCCATGCAAGAGAATGACATTCTCAGGCTCACGGATCAGACTAAGATCCTTCAAGAAATGGTCGGAAAACTTTCCACCACCCTCAACAACATGGCCAGATCACTTCAAACCATCGATAAGAACACCTCCCAACCTGCCCGCACTCCCGCACCTGCCAGCAACCAACAGCAAAAGCCACCCCAAATAGCCAAAAAACCTCAGGTCCCACTGCTAAACAATGGTAAACCTATGACCTATGCTCAGGCAGCCAACGCCCCCGCAGACCCATTCACCAAAGTCAACAAGGGCAACAAGAAGAAGAAGGCCCTTCCCCCCAAGCTCTTCCAACCCCAGTTTACGGCAATCAATCGCCAAATCATATTGGAAACCTCCGGCGACCTTCCCCCAGCCCTTACCAATAATTCCCTCCTCGCCGCTATCAACAAGGAACTCGCCCCACGAAACACATCAATCCTTATCTGCACCAAAACCGCAAGACATAACTTTGTTCTTACCACTCACCCTGACGAATCCGCCGAACAAATCTGCTCGGCCTACAACAAGGTAATTGAGACAGCCTGCACCCTACTCAACATCCCCCTTTCTGAAGCTCGCCCGAATTCCAAATGGTCTAAGTTTATCATTCATGGTATCCCCACCAAAAACACCATGGCCGAAGTGGCAGAGCAAATGTCTATTTCAGTCCCTACTTTCACCCTCGCCCAAGTCCCCAGATGGCTCACCACACCGGAAGCAAGAGCCAACAAAACTCATTCAGCCATCGTCATCGCCCTTCCCCAGAAATTCACCATGGAAACCCTAGGTCTCCATCAAATCCCCCTCTTCAATTCATTTTGTCGCATTCAGGAATACATTGCTGTTTCCCCCACTACCCAATGCCGAAAGTGCCAAGAATTTGGCCACCATCAACAAACTTGCAAAAAGGACTTCAAATGTGCGATTTGCGTAGAAGCCCATGAAACCATTAAACACCCCTGCACTTCAACAGGATGCCCAGCAGGAACCAAATGCATCCATCCACCCATCCGCTGCGCCAACTGCAACCAAGGCCATAAAGCCTATGAACGCAAGGTCTGCATCGCATACACTAAGCTCACTGATAGCCTTAAATCCTCCCGAATTAACACTACCAACGTTTAATGGAGGCACAACCTCCCACAACAGGCATAGCCATGGTACAGCAGCTGAACTGCACCAAAGGACAGGCCTCTACTCTTTCAGTCATCTCCTCCTTTGATCATTCTCAACACATCCTTATCCTTATGTTACAGGAACCATGGCTCGACCATAATTTACTTCCACCTAATTCTAAAACGGCGGATGCATATTATCCTTCTTCTTCACCAAAGGTTATCATTTACATTAAGAAAAATCTAAGAAACACAAAAATAATCACCACACTTTCGCCCAATCCTAATATAATTTCAATCCTCATAAAAATTCCTCATCTTACTCTTGAGATCTGCAACATATACATCCAACCACGCAGCAGCTCCAATGACCACCACCTCCCACTTCTTTCACATCATTTTCATCAGAATACAATTCTCGCAGGGGACTTCAATCTCCACCATCCGTGGTGGTACGGCCCCATTACTGAAAACTACCAACATCTCTTTTCGCACCGCATTGCGTTAACAGAACAAATCACAAACTGGCTGGAAACTAACAACTTCCGCCTCCTCAACAAACCAGGCATTTTAACCCACTTCCCTAGAAATGGACAATGACCCTCCATTGTCGATCTCACCATGATAAGAGGTCTCACTGATATCTGTGGACCCTGGTCAGCCCCCCCTAATTGCCCACACAATTCTGATCATGTTTCCCTAAATACTACACTCTACATTCACCCTCCGGAATACTCCAGCCGACGTTTATTTTCTAAGACAAACTGGCCCCTATTCCACAACATCATCCAAGAAGCAGCTATCCCCTTCAATTATTCCAACGAGGAGAGAGCTAACCTCACCCTCACCCACATCACGAAAACAATCAATCTAGCTATAGATTCAACAGTACCCCTCTCTAAACCTCGATCATATTCAAAATCCTGGTGGACACCCAACCTCAAAGCCCTAAAAAGGAAACTCTCATGGGCAGAATCACAAGCACGGAAATCCAACGCCCTTCTTCACTGGCGAATCCTCGCCAACTCCACAAGAAAAGAATATAAAACTGAAATCATGCTAGCCAAATGGGATAATTGGCACCGCACCCTCAAAGACATAACTCCCAGCTCTGCCTGGAATCTCATGAACAGAAGCACCGCACGCAACAAACCCAACATCCCTCCTATTGAAAAACAAGAAACCAACGAGGAAATCAGTAAAGCCTTCCGCCATACTTTCTTCCCTCCTCAGATTATTCCACCTGATTTCCCCCCAAACTTCTTACCCCCCCCCTCCGCCAACACCGAATCCATTTCCTTCCTGGTCACAGAAGAGGAAGTTGATTCCCTCCTCCAAAAATCAAATATGCGCACTGCAGTTGGCCCAGATGGGATCAACTACATCACACTCAGAGAAGTTCACCGCACCCGCCCTTCCATTCTCACCTCTCTTTTCAACAATCTCCTTCGCTTGGGTATCATGCCAGCTTCCTGGAAGATAACCCACTGTGTCCCTATCCCCAAATCAAACAAGGCGGACTACTCATCCCCCAAGAGCTACCGCCCCGTTTCACTTCTTTCCTGCTTCGGCAAACTACTTGAGAAAATAGTTGCCCCAAAACTCGAAACATGCGCAACAGCAAATGGCGCCATCCAATCACATCACACAGGAGCCAGGACAGGCATTTCTGCCACTGATTCCCTTCACCTCATCCTTACCCCCGCACAAAGACAATTGTTGATACCCGTCCCACACAATGATAAAAGGGCAATAAAACGCCCCTCTCGCCCTTCCATATTGGCAACGGACATCGACGGAGCATTCAACTGCGTATCCCACCCCCACCTAATAAAAATCTTGGAACACTATACTTTCCCCTCATGGTGCATTAAATGGATGCAAAGCTTCACTTCCAACCGCACACTCGCCTTCCGAATCAATAACGAACTGGAAGCACCCCAACCACTCACGGTCGGTCTACCACAAGGCTCACCACTTTCATCCATTGCATTTGTCATTTATGCCGCAGCACTTGACCCACCCACCCCACATCCCTCCGAAATTTCTACCATTTATATAGATGATGACACCACTCTACAAATGAGCAAGAAACCCGCCTTCGCCACCATACGTCTAGCAGAAAGACACACGGCAAAGGAAAAACGGGCCTCCTATCTCAATATTAAATTTTCCGAGTCCAAGACGGAGCTAATTCATCTCATTACTCCTTTTACTAGCCAACCACCAACCCAGGCCGTAACACTAAACAACAAAGAATTTCTCCCTTCACTTCACATCAAAGTCTTAGGTGTTATTTTAGATCAAAGACTTAATTTTCACGCACATTGTCAACAAGCTTCCTCTCGCTTACGCACCTCCCTTTACCTGGTAAATAACCTAGTCAAGGATAAGGGACCTACTCCCAACCTTCTCCACCAACTCACCCTCACCATCATTCTCCCAGCGGCCTTATATGGCTCCGAGGTATGGTGGACCGGATCACAAAGCATCCTAGACAGACTCTCGCCAGCATATCATCGTGCCGCAAGGCTAATATCTGGCCTTTCTAAATTCACTCCCATACACAAGCTACTACCTGAAGCCGGGCTAGCTCCACTCCACCTCTTACTCGACATGCGCACCCAACACTATGGACTTCGCATTCTCCACAACCCCAAAAACCCCCTATATCACACACTACTACAATACCTTCATCCCACCGATTTCAAAGGCACTGGTCTTCAACGGGTCGGCTCCCTAATTGCTAGGCTGCTAACCGGTGCCCCACTCAAAGATCTTTCCCTACCCACACATCCATTCCTACATCCATCCCATATACACATCCAAGGCTCCAAACAATCTGCTTCCCTAACCCATATGGATTGGCTACACAGCCTAGTGGACGCCTGGATCCTATATTCCGACAGTTCCCGAGCCAAAAGCGGCATCACCGCTTCAGGCTGGAACATTCAGCACATCCAATACGGGATTACCACCTCCTCTCACCAGGGCAATTGCAACCTGGGACATCAGTGCGAAAACGAGGACGCGGAGATACATGGCATTCAAGAAGCCTTATACTTCCTAATTCAAAAGTTACCTGCAGACAATTCCACCATTTACCTATGCGTGGACAACCAAAACGCCCTTTTATCCCTTTCGGGTAGCAGCACTTCCAACCGCCAATACTTAAAAGACACACTGGCACACATATCTACACTGAATAACTTAAATTTGGAAGTTTTTGGCCGATGGACCCCATCCCACACAAATATTCCTGGTAACGAAATCACTGATCAAATGGCCAAACAAGGCCTCTCCCTCCCGCCATGTAAACACACCTGCACCACACTAGGCTGGTTCCGCCTTCAACCCAAACTTAATCTCCTCAAGCTATGGCAGCTCACAACCGAAACCCCTGTGGCCCTCCATCCCCCTCCAGTCGTACGATTCCTTCGCCGAAACCAGGCGAAAGCAATATCCACACTTCGTACTCAGCAAACCAAGGCGGACCCAAACCCCCTTAGTCCTCCTTCCACATGCCAATGTGGAGCTATCAATTCTTCTCCACACTTAGCCCTCGCTTGCCTACTCAATAGCATCACTCGACCGAATTGGGGCCAAGATTGGTACTCTGCCATCCTCCTCAACAACAACCACATTGACCTCTTGCATTTTATCCGCGAGAACAATCTGGCCACGATTTCAACCAACAAATATCTTTATGGCGTATCAAATACGAATTTGCTAAATATAAATTGATCACAAGGCAATCCGGGCGGGGGAAGTTTTTCTTTTGTATCCGGTTGGTTTGAGTTTGGTTATAAAATTTCTTTTGGATTATGATTTAGTTGGTTCAGTTATGTTTTATGTTTTGTATTTTCTTTATGTTATGTTATATTTACGGGGATGTTGAGGATGGCGGCGGATGAGACCATGTATCTTTTTATACGCGTGTCATTCAGTAGCTAGTTAGGTTAGCGACTGTCTAAAATTAAATGAAATTGGAAATTGGAAATTGGACCTCATCCTGCACGAGCAAAAAGATCCCTGCAAAACTCCAATACTACGTTGCAACGGCGTTACACACTGCAAAAAGTCTTTAACTCTTCGGCTTCATTTCTCACCACTTCCCCGCACTCGCACCTTTTCATCGGGTGCTCTGCCCCAAATCATCCTGGATCCGCCCCAAACTCCTCCCAGGAGATCCCGCACACCCTCCCCATCTCCTGTGAAGCTGGTGACCTTTGGCACCAACTTCACCCTCCCTCTCATCGGCAAGAAAAGAACTCTTTCCAACCCTTCACCAGCTCCCACCCGCTCAGGATCACCCACCAAGATGGCTCAACCTGGACCCTCCACCGCACAATCCCTCTTCGATACTGGCCCCCAAGGCCTCACCACAGACTCACAATATCAGGACGAAGCCCTGATGCATGAACTCCCTGACGATTCCACCCCCAACTGGCTTCGTGACTTTTCTGCTACAGAGGATTACATGCCTGAAATCCCCGACGACGGCAATACTGAGCAATTCACAACTTGGCTCTTAAAGTCCAGCTTTGCTCGCCTCAACTCACAGACTGAGGAAAACAACACCCACCTCCTCGCAAAAGTAGCCATGCAGGAAAACGACATCCTTAGGCTCACGGATCAAACTAAGATCCTTACTTCCAAAAACCTCACCAAATCTTGAGATTCTGCATCTTCTCATAACTCCACCAGTTTTCGTCCGATTAGCTCGACCCCGGGCTTTTTGGAACCGCCTCAGCGCGCCCGTTCGATCGCCCCCTCGTTCGTTCGGATCCGACCAGAACTGCAGAAGTTCTGCTCGATTTCCCACCCCCCTCCGCCAGGGACCCCCTCCAGGGCCCAGCAACCCCCCAACACACTCTACCTCCTCCTGTCGGTTCAGGACCCTTCTCTATGTCTTCCTCTTCGTCTAGAGGCAGAGGGAGAGGCAGAGGCTTCAGGTCTCCCTCTTCTGTGACTAGCTCACCCCAAAACTCACTCCAAACGCCGTTTGGCGCCCCTACAACACCCCCAAACACCCGTTTTTCGCCTCTGCTCCATGGAGACCCAGAGCAAACACCTACCCAAGCCCTGCCACTTCGCCCAGCAGTCCCCCTACCTCACTATGCCTCCCTGCCCGCCACAGAGCCCACAGAGAGTGGCTCTGTCCTCCTGGAAGAGTCTGACTCTGACATGAGGGACACTGAGGGACCCCTCACCTTCTCTACCACCCTACCTCCAGTCATCCAGATGGATGATTCTAACAGCAATTTGGATCGCCTTGGTGCCATTGGTACTGGGGAGAACTACAACCCCTCCCTCTTCGCAGTGATGGATGAGCAGAACAGGCTCATCAAGGCACTCACCAAACGCGTCAAGCAGCTTGAAAAAGCTATCCTCACACCCCCACCAGCCCCTACCTTCCACAACGACCCAGCTCTAGTGGAAAAGGTGGCCACCCTCACCTCCAAGGTTGCAGACTTGGAACAGAAACGGACACTCACAACGATTCTGACCTCTGCTAACCTCCCCCTACCTCCAGCACCTGCTCCTCCACCAGCTACCACCTCCTGGGCTCAGGTTGCCTCCAAAAAGGCTTCCAGACCCGCCAACAAGGCCCCAAAGCCTTCCAAACAACCTACAGCGCCTCCAAAACGTGACAGAACCCTCATCATTACCAGGAATGGTCTACCCATCCCTGATGCCATCACCCCACTCCTCATTTGCAATGCAGTCAATGCTGCCCTGGAAAGGCCATTGATTGCAGAAGTGCGATTCACTCCTGCCCATCATGTGCAGCTCATTGCTGTCACCTCCACCACCTCCGACTCCCTCCTTAAGCAAAGACAGAAGCTTGAGGAAGTTGTTCGCACCACCATTCCCAATGCCACCAGCATGGAGAAGGAAGCAGTCCTGACCCAAGTTGTTGTGCACAACGTTCCCACCTCCATCCCCTCTGGCAAAGAGGGATTCCAGCAGATCAGGTCTGAGGTTGAGCAGTTTAACCCAGGCACCACCCTACTCTGCGACCCCCGCTGGCTCACTAGACCTGAGCAGAGAGAGGGGAAACAGGCATCCTCCATGGTTCTTACCATTGTGGGGAAGCAGCCTGCCACCACTGCCCTTGAGAGAGGGCTCTCCATGTTTGGACTTCGTCACAAAGTCACCAAATACCTTCGCTTTGGGCCAGACACCCAATGCACTACCTGCCTGGCCTTTGGCCACCCACAACAACGCTGTACCAGCAAAACCCCTTACTGCAACATCTGCGCTGGGCCACATACAGCATCCTCTCACTCTTGCGCAACCTCCTCTTGCACCATCAAGGGAGCTCCCTGCCTCCACACTATCATCCGTTGCAAGAACTGTAACGAACAGCATCGTGGTAACTTCTCTGGTTGCCTCACACTCACCCAAGCAAGACTTAGAGCCAGCGAACGTCAGGATCGCATGGTTGTTTAAGTTTTCCCCTACCTGTTATGATTCAACCAGCCTTCAGGGGTCTTAGGACTCAGTGGAAGGAGTGCTATAGGCACAAAACATGCGATGGTGAAGGAAAAAGGAACAGGTTGAGATCTTCGGGTAGTCACTTGTCTTTCCTTATCATATCAACTGACGACAAGCCTGAGAGAGGCTGAGATGGAACTGGTGGAGGATTTAGTTAGTTTGTTTTTGTTTTCTTTTTGTTCCTGTTGGGTTTTCTCTTATTGTACGCCATATCCGATTCGGATGCGTGCGAGTATGAACAATAAATAAATCAACAGCAACCACATTGACCTCTTGCACTTTATTCGCGAGAACAATCTGGCTACAATTTCAACCAACAAGTATCTCTATGGCATATCTAATACAAATCTGCTAAATATAAATTGATCATAAGGCAATCCGGGCGGGGGAAGTTTTTCTTTTGTATCCGGATGGTTTAAGTTCGATTATAAAATTTCCTTGATATAGTTTGTTGTATTCGTTATGTGTTATATGTTTTGTATTTTCTTTATTTATTTATTTATTGCTCATATTGCATAAATCCGTGACGGATATGGCATACAGTGAAAGGAAACCCCATGACCGCTCAATAACTAACAAAGGAAAATCCTCCGCGAACATGAACCAACTAATTAGTAGATATCCACATCCGATATCCCTTTGCGAAAAACAGAAGAAACATAAATCAAAACAAAATAACAAAAGGAAAATAACAAAAGAGGAAATAACAATTTTTATCTCAAAGTTCTACCGAACAGTAGAAACGAACGGAATATCAATCGACAGGGTAAAATCATAGGGAAATACTCAAACAGTTTTTATCATCAGAAATCCTCCACACGGTCATGTTCCATCTCACCACACTTTCAGGGTATTCATCAGTTTTCTATCGTCCTTCACCATCGCATGCTTTGGGCCTATAGCCCGTTCTTACTAGCCGTTCTCTCTTTCTCCTTCGCTCTCTTCCTCTTCGTCGTTGTAGAGGTATATTCCTTGGTGGGGGTACCTGGTGTCTTCTTTGTCGTTCCAGGGTCCAATTTCTGGTAGCGATTTGGGTTGGTGTAAGGAATGTTTCAATGGTGGCAGCCAGGCCAGCATTGGTGTGCATCGCAGTTCTCCATGTGAGTGGCATTGGTTTGAGGGCTGCTTTGAGTGCCTTGCGATGGGTAGGAAGTGGTTCCTGGCCACACTCTAGCAGTAGGTGTTGAGGTGTTTGGTTATCGAAGCCACATTTGCATTTGGTGTCTTCAATGTTGTTGGTAGGGATTCTGGCGAGGTAGGATTTGGTGTATCCATGTCCGGTTCTCATTTGAGTGATGGTGGAGGCTGTTCTTCTGGGGATGTTTCCCCTCAGCGGGGCACTTGGTTTCAGTGCTGGTTGTCCGTAGTAGCTGCGGCCTTTCTTTGCCTGCTTCCATTTGGCTTTCCATGTCGTCAGAGAGTGTTCCTTGATGTTTCTCTTGAGGTATGTGATGGAGGTGAGGACATCTGATTCTATCCTGGTTCCTTGGGCTCCTATCTTGGCGAGCTTATCAGCTAGCTCGTTGCCGGCAACGTTGACATGTCCTGGTACCCAATAAACATGGGTTTTGATGCCACTGTCTTCAAGTTGTAGCAAGTTGTTGCGGGCTTCAATGACCAGGTGTTGGCCTGGCATAGGGAGGGGTGTTGTCATTCGTTGTACTGCTGCTTGGTTGTCGCAGTAGATGTAGACGTCATTTGTCAGGTGAGGTGATCGCTGTACTTGTAGGATTGCATGCTTAGTGGCTTTTGCAATACCATAAAGTTCTGCGTCGAAGACTTCATTTTCTTTGCCAAGGTGGTAGGATTTGTTGACCGCAGAGTGACCTCTGCGGAAACCAGCAACTCCAGCTCCTGTTTTGCCTTCCAGGAGGGAGCCATCAGTGTAGAATACTAGGCGATCAGTCCTAGTACTGTCTCCAGCTGTGTGGTTCCGATGATTTTCTGCTGCTGCGTCTTTGTCTGCAGGGTCAATGTAGATGTCTATGGTGTTTTGGTGCCATGGTGGGCATGCCAGATTGTCTACACATTCAATTTCTGATTGTGGCTGGACCCATTTGTTGGTAGATGCCAGTATCCTATGTAGTCTTGTTTCGTATTTGGGGGAGGTGGTGGTTTGGTGCCATGGAGTGTTGTTGGAGCTATCTGGGTTGTCGTTTTCCTGGGTTGAAGGCCAGGAGTCAGGGCAGAGGGAGGTGATGGGATGGGTGTTGGGTAGGGAAAGGACTCGGAGTGCATATTTCCTTTGCAACTCGTCCAATCTGATTGGGGTAGGGAGAAGTCCTGTCTCTGCTTCCAGGGCATGGACAGGTGAGGTTCTGAAGGCTCCAGCAATCTTGCGCATTGCTTGATTCTGGACTTTCTGGATGGTTTTGCTGAGTCCAATCTGCCCGTTCCACCATACTTCAGCTCCGAAGTCACTGATGGTGGCTACACAGGTTTGGTAGAGTTGGCGGAGTGCTTTGTAACTCAGACCTTTTTCTGTGCTTGCGAGACGGGAGATAGCCATGAAGGCTCGAAGTGCGGAGGCAGCTTTGGTCTTCACATGATGCTTGAATGTGAGTTTGCGGTCAAACCAGACACCCAGCCATCGCTGGACGTCTGCAGCCTCAATCACGTTGCCATCGGGCATTGTGACTTTGGCTTCATTAGAAGTGTCAGTTGTTCGTCTGGAGTGGAAGTGAGTGAGTTCTGTCTTTGGATTGTCAAAGTACAAGGCATTTTTCTCACCCCATTCGGAGGAGGTGAGTGCCATTGCTTCCAATGTTCGAGAGTTTTCTGCTTTAGACTTTCCTGTAACCAGAAGGCCCACATCATCAACATAGCTGGGGCAGGTGGAATTAGGATATTTTTCTTCTAGCTCGTTGAACAACGGAGCCAGGTAGAGGAGGAAAAGGATAGGGGAGGTGGGGGATCCTTGTGGGATGCCAGTTTGAATGGGTGCCATGGCTTCAATTTCACCGTCGAATGCCATACAGGCTGTTCGATTGCTGAGGAAGGAGTCCACCCATCGACAGATGGGAAGTGGGAGGTCCAGTTCTATCATGGTCTTGATCAGTCGTCATTTGAATACAAAATCATATGCACCTTTCACGTCCATGCAAAGTGCAGAGAGTGTTAGGCCTTTCTTTTTGGCTGCATCGGCAAGCGTGCTGATAAGCATGCAAGCATCCACAGCTGATCTTTTTGGTCGACCTCCAATTTGCCATCTATGGAGAAGGTGATATCTTTCTGCCATAAATGCTAATCGGGTTGCTATGATCTTTTCTGAGACTTTGCCAAGGCAGTTGAGGAGTGATACTGGTCGGTAGGCTTTTGCTATCGTATAGTCAGGTTTATTGGCCTTTCTAATGATTGCAATTGTAGCTTCACGCCATATGGTTGGGTGGTATCCTGCTTTCATGGTGGCCTTGTAGAAGGAATTGAACTGTGTTGGGTTGACTTGGTATGCTTTTTGAATGCATAGGAAGCCGATTCCATCAGGTCCAGGGGCTTTCTTTGGTGCTGAGGTCATGATTGCTTTCCGAATCTCATCGTTGGTGAGGTCTTTCCATGGGATCTTGTGTTTTCCTGCTGGAACAGGTTCATCAAGTTCCACTGAGGGAGGGGGAGGGAATAGGGTTGCTCGAAAGAGATTGGCTTTCTCTTCAAATGTTTTGGACTCTTGGAGGGTGGTGGGATTGTGTAGGGTGGGGGTGCGTTCACATCTGCGAGGCTTGGTGTACCTCATTGCTGTGAAGACATCTTTTCCGTGAGCTTCTTCTAGGAATGTATTCCAGTGTTCACTTTTTGCTGTTCTGATTCGTCTGAAGTAGGATGTTTGCAGGTTTTTGAATCTTCGCCACATGGCTGGAGTCTGATCTGTTCTCCAGTCCCTGAGGGCTGTCTTCATATGTCTGCGTCCTTCTCTGATGTCTTCATTCCACCAAGGTTTGGCGAAGGGCGATGGTTTTCGTTTGGGTACATGGATGTTGGCAGCTGCTATGATTGAATCTCGTAGGTGTTGAGCTGCCTCGTCTAGGTTTGAATGGGTTGGGTGGGAGTGTAGGAACTCCCAGGTGTCTTTAGTAGTGATGGAGGAAAGGGTGAAAGTTTGTTGGAAGCCGTCCCAGTCCGCCTTGGCCCAATTAAATTGTTCCGTTGATGGTGGGGGGGCACATTCCAAAGAGTCGGAAGCAATTTCAAACTGAACAACTTCATGGTCGGATCCTGTTGCAAGGTCTTCCATGACTGCCCAGTTCATAATCAAGTCTGTCATCGGTGAGGAGGAGAAGGCAAGATCCAAAACGGATCTGCCAGTGCCTGTTGGGTAGTTGTAGGTATAAATGTCAGGCTCGTTAATGAGGGTGTAGTTGAATTCTTCTAGTATAGCTAGAAGAGCTTCATGTCGTTTTGGTGAACGGACTCGTGAGTCCCAGAGAAGATGGTGGGCATTGAAGTCACCTGCCATGATACAGCGTTCTGGTAGCTTTAGTCCCACAAGTACACGTTCAACTGTGTATTGCGGGTGGCTGTCAGGAGATCATTGTGATGCTGCAGGTTGTTCATTGTAGATGTTGAGGAGGGTAAAGGAAGGAATGGAGGGGGTTGACAGCTCTATGGCCTGTACATCTTCGTTATTGATGATGTTGGGCCTTGGCCGATATTTCAGGAAGAGGTTGAATTTTGATATAAAGGTCATGGTTCGAGGGCGGTTAATACAGCTTGGAATCATTCTTGCAAATGACCCATGAGATATTGATGTCCAGGAGTTTGGTGGTGCGTCAGGGGAAGTATCGGGCATAACAAAGGGTTCTTGAATAATAACTATATCAGCCATTTCTGAGGCTGAGTCGAGGAGGGATAACATAACATTTTGGTTTCTTCGGCAGTTGTGTTGCATCAGGCGGATCTTGTGTGGGTTTGGTTGCACAATCATTGTTCCACCATGATGTCTTTTTCAGTCCGGGTGAGGTCTGGGCGTGCAACACAGGATCTGTCAGTGGCTTTATGTGTGCCACCACAGTTGATGCATTTGGGAGGCATGTGGGCGCAGGAGTCAGTGGCTCTGCAAGTCCCACAGAAGTGCTTGTTGGTAGCATGGTCGTGTCCACAGTAGGCACAGGCTGGCTTGGTGGAGGGGCATCTCTGGAACTTGTGACCAAACTTTTGACAGTTAGAACATTGGTCACCAGGGCGTGCAGTCAAGTAGGCTCCGGTCCTGTGTCTTTGGCCGAAAATGAGGATTCCGTTTTTGATCAGTTTGTTGTACATGCTTTTGCTGGTGATGGCAATCATCACCGAACTGTGGGACTTTCCGTTTCTCTTGTCGGGGTGGGTCATGTAGCGAGGAGGTGCTGCCAGTTTTAGATCACTGTTTTGGTATTCCAGTTCATTTTGCAGGTCTCTCATGCCGGTACGATTGTCAGGGTATTCCATGATTGGGACTCCGTGGATGGCAACCTTGTGCCAGGACTCCTGTTTGGAGAGAAAGAGAGCTTTCTCATCGCTTTCCTTCACAACTTTCTCAATGGTGGCCTTGTGCAGGTCAAAGTCGGTGCTGGTGAATCCATTGCGAGTGTAGAGCAGGAGATTTGCTTTCAGGTTCCAGGAGATTCCTGAGATCTGGAGGCTTTCTGGTGCTTTGGCAGTCAGGAGTTCTTTGTTGATGGTGTTGCGCAGGACAAGGAGATTGAGGCTTTCTTCTTTCTGATCACCACTGCGTTGGACAATCATGTTCTTGGTGAGTTCTGGGGTTGGGGTTGTGGGGGTGTCAGTGTTGGCCTTCACAGGCTTTCCATCTTTCACCACAGTGGCCCAAGTCTTTGGTGCAGGAGGTGGAGGAGGGGGAGGAGGTGCTGGCGCGTCTTCAATTGCCTTTCCCTTCCATATGCCTGGTACGCCTGGTACGCCTTGTATGCCTATACGCCTGGCACACCTTTACGCCTGGTACGCCCATATGCCTGCTCTATTGCACGCCCTAGTACATCCATACGCCTAGTACGCCCATACGCTTGCTCTATTGCTCGCCCTAGCACGTCCATACGCCCACGCGCCCACATACGCCCACGCCCACATACGCCCATGCGCCCAGTCGCTCTATCGTACACCCATGCGCCCATATACTGACTCCTGGTCGCAAATTCAGCCAAGTCGAAACCCTAACCCTCGGTTACCCGACCCTCCATGCTCATCATGACCTCACACGTGCCTTCCGCCAGCAATACCCTTATATCAACCACACACCCCACCTTCTGCTCGCCTCCCACCTCCTGCTCGCCTCCCACCTCCTCACCTCCCACCTCCTCACCTCCCACCTCTCCACCTCTCCACCTCCCACCTCTCCACCTCCCACCTCTCCATCTCCCGCTCACCCCACCCCTCCAATCCCCACATTTTACCCGTCAGTCAACTGTGCTAACCTGCTGTACTATAGAGTCTATTCAACAGTCAATTCGGAGGCTTAGAAACAGCCGATTCGGAGTCAATTCGGAGTCTATTCAGGAGCCTATTCGGAGCCTATTTGGGAGTCGATTCTAAGTCTATTGAGCAGTCAATTCAGCAGTCAATTCAGCGGGATTCGGAGGCTTAGAAACAGCCGATTCGGAGTCTATTCGGCAGTCAATTCAGCAGTCAATTCAGCAGTCAATTCAGCAGGATTCGGAGGCTTAGAAACAGCCAATTCAGAGTCGATTCGGAGTCTATTCAGGAGTCTATTCGGGAGTCAATTTGGGAGTCAATTCGGAGTCAATTCGGAGTCAATTCAGGAGTCAGTTCGGAGTCAATTCAGGAGTCTATTCGGAAGTCAATTCGGGAGTCAATTCAGGAGTCAATTCGGAGTCAATTCGGAGTCTATTCAGCAGTCAGTTCGGAGTCAATTCAGGAGTCAATTCAGAGGCTGCTCAGGAGGCTGTTTGGGAGTTGATTCGGAGGCAGTTGGATCAACAGAGGAAGCAAGATAATGGGTGGAATTGCGTCCTACATGTACATAAAGCAGAATAGACTATTAGTGCCATACAAAGCAAAGAGGCGTGACAAGCAACGTGATATCGTACGTCCAATGCGCCCAATGCCGCCCAACGCGCCCATGGGAGGCTGTACGTCCAGTATATCAGGCTCGGATTTTCCAGGCCTGCGTCTGGGCGTGAACAAGGCAGGTCCTACGTCCAGTGCGCCCACACATACGCCATACTAGTCAGCACGCCTAGAGCAGTGCCTAAAAAAAATCCGAGCCCAGTGTGCCCAGTGCGCCTATGGCACTGGGCGCGACTGGACGCAGACCCAGCTTTTTGCTGATGCAGCCAGGAACCCCCCACCTCCCCCTACCATTCACAACGACCCAGCCCTTGTGGAGAAGGTAGCAGACTTGGAGCAGAAACGCGCTTTAACTAGCATTCTGGCCACTGCCAACCTTCCCCCACCTCCAGCAGCTGCCCCAGCACCTGCACCTCACTCATGGGCTCAGGTTGCCTCTAAAAAGGCCTCCAGACCCCCAAGGCCCCCAAAACACCCACCAACCCTCCCAAGCACGACCGCACCCCATCATTACCAGGAATGGTCTACCCATTCCTGATGATGTTACCCCACTTACCATTCACAATGCAGTCAATGCAGCCTTAGAAAGCCCATTGATTGCTGAGGTGCAATTCACACCTGCTCACCATGTGCAGCTCATTGCTGTCACAACCACCACCTCCGACACACTCCTCAAGCAGAGATCAAAGCTTGAGGAGATTGGGAGATCCACCATCCCCAATGCCAACAGCCTGAAGAAAGAAGTCACTCTCTTCCAGGTTGTTCTGCACAACGTACCCACCTCCATCAGCAAAAAAACGGATTGTCGCCCGGTCCGCCCAATGCATCAGGCGCCCCAGGCGGTCGGGGCGGAATATAGCCCTCCCTCATGCTGTAAATTTTGCCCTTCACGTCTGGGCGACAGCTTACTAGAGGTCGGCATGGGGGCGCCCTAGGTTCAGGAGGCTATTCTCTGGGCGACCACAGAGGGTTGACGAGCGTCTGGAGGACAGCGGGGGGAGAGCAGTGTGCCCACAGAATCACATTTTCAGCAGGTCACCCTGTGGTCTAGTTTGAAAGCTTTTGCCCATATTCTTGTTTACAATCGTTCTATTATTTCTATATAACTCTATATGTACATGTATCTGTTCTTCGTATCCTAGGGGTAGGGGGGGGAGCAGAGGCAGCGGAGGCTCCTGCAGCGAATCGACCAATTGGCGCAGGCAGCGGAAGCTGCAGCAGCAAATCGATCAATTGACTGAGGCGGCGGAAGCTCAGGCAGCGAATCGACCATATGGCGGAGGCGGAGGAAGCTCAGGCAGCGAATTGACAACCTCCAGGAGGCGGCGGAAGCTCAGGCAGCGAATTGACCATGTGGCGCAGGCAGCGGAAGCTGCTGCAGCTGTGGTGGAGGCGGCGGAAACTCAGGCAGTGAATCGACCATAGGGCGCAGGCAGCGGAGGTGGAGGAAGCTCAGGCAGCAGATTGACGACTTCCAGGAGGTGGCGAAAGATCAGCTAGCGGATCGACCATATGGTGGAGGCAGCGGAGGCTGCAGCAGCAAATCGGTCAATTGACTGAGGCAGCGGAAGCTCAGGCAGCGAATCGACCATATGGCGCAGGCAGCGGAAGCTCAGGCAGCGAATTGACCATATGGCGGAGGTGGAGGAAGCTCAGGCAGCGGATCGACCATGTGGCGCAGGCAGCGGAAGCTCAGGCAGCGAATTGACGACCTCCAGGAGGCGGAGGAAGCTCAGGCAGCGGATCGACGACCTCCAAGAGGTGGCGGAAGCTCAGGAAGCTCAGGCAGCGAATCGACCATATGGTGGAGGCAGCGAATCAACGACCTCCAGGAGGCGGCGGAAGCTCAGGAAGCTCAGGCAGCAAATCGACCAGCCAATTGAGCCACCTCCTGAGCTCGCTTAGGTGGAAGCAGCGAAGCAGCCAGCCAGCGGAGGCAGAGGAAGCTGAAGCAGCGGATCGAAGCGAGTCTAGGAGGCATATCAGCGTGAGTCAAATAAACGGAATCAAGATGTTACCTAGGAGGTTCTTTGCAAGCAGAGCTTAGTACTTCGAGCCTAAAAGTCACGATGTTAGCAAAGTACTATGGTACAGCGAGGTAGGGGATGGGTGGGAGGGAATAGGAGATGGATGGGAGGGAATAGGGGATGGGTGGGAGGGAATAGGGGGAAGCAATAGTAAGAAGGACGGGAGAGGTGGAGATTGGTGTCTTATTAGGCGTTGCTTTGGCGACGACTAAGCGACGACTAAGCGACCTGGAGACTTTTGAAAATCTCTAAGTGCCTGGGGGGAGGCGACGTGAATTTTGCTAAGTCCCGAGTTTTCAGGGACTTAGAGAAAAAAAAAATTCAATCGGGCAACCTGCTAAGTACCACATCTGGGCGTGGGTGGCCGGAGCCGAGTGCCAGGAAGCCAGTGCAGTGTGCAGGTTGCGCCCACACAGGCCAGCGCTTGGAGCAGCTCGCCTAGGCGGTCGGGAAGGCCACAAACTCAGCAGGCGGAATATGGCCTTCCAGAAGACAGGAAAGTGTCGGGGCGACATTTTTTTTTTGCTGATGTCCATTCCTTCTGGTGAAGAAGGATTCCAACACATCAGGTCAAAGGTTGAACAGTTCAACCCTGGCACTACCCTCATGCGTAACCCTCGCTGGCTCACCAGACCAGAGCAGAGAGAGGGCAAGCAGGCTTCCTCCATGGTCCTTATCATTCAGAGGAAACAACCTGCCACCACTGCCCTTGAGAGAGGGCTCTCCCTTTTCGGACGCCGCCTCAAGGTTTCCAAATACCTTTGCTTTGGACAGGATACCCACATCAGCAAAAAACGGAAATGCCGTAAAGTCCCTCTGGACGCCAAAATGCCATGGCGGAAACCTACCCTTCTGGACGCAGCGTGGTCCAACTACACGTCGTCCAGAAGACATGGGGTAGGAGCTTTGGCCGTTTGAAAGGCAGCGCTGTAGGCTCTAATCGTCTGGATGAGCTCTGGTCGCCTGGGCGGGCTCTGGTTGTCTGGATGAAGCCTGTCGACCTCTGTACGTCCGGGGGAACCTCTTGCGGGGCCAGCACATTTTGGTAGGTTTGGAATTGCACGCTTTGCTTGTATGGCTTGTATGGCTCGTATGGCTCAAATTCGTTCTGTTGATTTATTTACTTTTCTATGGATCTAACTATATATATATGTACAAACATTTACTACCCGCAGCGAATCGACCTATTGGTGCAGGCGGCGGAAGCTGCAGCAGCGAATTGACCATATGGCGGAGGCAGCGGAGGCAGCGGAGGCTGCAGCAGCGAATTGACCATATGGCGGAGGCAGCGGAGGCAGCGGAGGCAGCGGAGGCTGCAGCAGCGAATTGACCATATGGCGGAGGCAGCGGAGGCTGCAGCAGCAAATCCACCATATGGCAGAGGTGGCAGAAGCTCAGGCAGCGGATCGACCATGTGGTGGAGGCGGAGGAGGCACAGGCAGCGAATCAACCATATGGCGCAGGCACAGGAAGCGCAGGCAGCGAATCGACCTATTGGCGCAGGCAGTGGAAGCTGCAGCAGCGAATCGACCATATGGCGCAGGCTACAGAAGCGCAGGCAGCGAATCGACCATATGGCGGAGGCGGAGGAAGCTCAGGCAGCGGATCGACCATATGGCGCAGGCAGCGAATCGACCTATTGGCGCAGGCAGCGGAAGCTGCTGCAGCGAATTGGCCATATGGCGGAGGCAGCGGAGGCAGCGGAGGCAGCAGAGGCTGCAGCAGCAAATCGACCATATGGCAGAGGCGGCGGAAGCTCAGGCAGCGAATTGACCATATGGCGCAGGCAGCGGAAGCTGCAGCAGCGAATTGACCATATGGCAGAGGTGGAGGAAGCTCAGGCAGCGGATTGACCATATGGCGCAGGCAGCGAATTGACCTATTGGCGCAGGCAGCGGAAGCTGCAGCAGCAAATCAACCATATGGCGCAGGCGCAGGCAGCGCAGGCAGCGAATCGACGACCTGCCAGAGGCTGGCAGCGAATTTAGCTGCCTCCTGAGCTCACTTAGGCGGAAGCAGCGAGGCAGGCAGTGTGAATCGAACCGAGTCTAGGAGGCATATGAGCAGGAGTCAAATAAACGGAAGCAAGACGTTACCTAGGAGGCTCTTGGGAAGCAGAGCTTATTGCATGAAGCCTAAATCTCACGATGTTAGTAGTGTTGCGAGGTAGAGAATGGGTGGGAGAGAATAGGGGGAAGCAGATGGGAAGGAATAGGGGGAGGTGTCTTAGTAGGCGTTGCTTAGGTGTTGCTTAGGCGACACTTAAGCGAAGTTTGAAGATTTTGAAAATCGCTAAGTGCCTAGGGTCAGGGTTTTGACTTAGCGAAATAAAAAAAAAGTTCCGGCAGCTACACGCATCGGGAGGGTGTTGGACGCACACAGGTCGGTCGGTGAAAGCACGGGCTTCTAGAAGGGCGCTCGGGTGTTGGCTGGTGGTAAGAGTTACTCAGAGTGCGTCTAGATGCAGCACAGGCGCAGGCAGGCCGTCAGGAGGGGTTCAGGAGGCAATGCCCGTCTTCTAGAGGGTCAAAATGCCATTATACAATGTTACCCTTCTGGATGCCTTTTTTTTTTTACTGATGCAATACACTCACTGCCTGGCCTTTGGCCACCACCAACAACGCTGTACCAGCAAGACCCCCATCTGTACCATCTGTGCTGGGCCTCATACAGTGTCAACACACACCTGTGGCAAACCTTCCTGCCATGTCAAAGGATCTCCCTGCCTCCACACCATCCTCCGCTGCGCCAACTGTGGCGAACAACATTGTGGTAACTCCCCTGAGTGCCTCAAACTCACAGCAGCAAGACTAGCTGCAAGCGAAAGACAGAATCGCATGCAAATCTAAGTCTCCCCCCCCACCCTTACGACTTCATCCCCCTTGACAGTGCTCGGATTGTTGGAGGGGCGTGCTAGAGGCACAAAGCATGAGCTGGTGAAAGAAGAATGCCCATGGTAGTTTTGTCCTGTGAGAGAGGGCACTAGATCGGGGTATTAACACATATACTGAAGAATAGCCGTAGAGGGCTGAGTTGGACCCAGTGGGAGGAATCGGGTAGTTAGTTGCGTTTGATTTTGTTTTCTGTTTGGTTTTCTCTATATGTATGCCATATCCATTTCGGATTTATGCAGTATGAAATATAAATAAATAAAATAATCACCCAATGGCGCCCCGCTAGCAGGCCAGTTCTCAGGAGGATAGACACTATCACCGTCTGTTTCGGGCTCATCTGAGCCCTCTGTGGATTCAAGGTCTGAGTATGAGTCTGGGTTTGCGTCCGAGCCAAAAGAATCAAGCAAATCTGAGTTTTGAGATGGCTCATATTCGATATCCTGATGGCAGCGAGTGAGGTGCGTATTGAAAGCTCCGGCCAAAGCATAGTGACACGGGCGATGGGAGCATTTGGTCTCCTGAGGCATACTGTCTCTGTTAGTCGTGTCAGCCCTAGAGTCAAGATATATGTAGGGCACCGCATACTTGACTATTCTCATGTAATCCCATGAATAGATCAAAAGAGGTGGTGATCTGAGGTGGTGATCTGAGGTGGTGTGGTTTGGTGTGGGGCAGTACCGGATCAGGCATGAGTTTGCGAGATCTTGGCGTCTTGGCCTTGGACGTCATCGCCTACTTAGGCAATTAGCGACGTCACCTTCCCCCTCAACCACACCAACACCGCTCACCACATCAGCAAAAAAATTAATTGTCACCCAGTGCGTTTTGGTCTTCAGGTGCATCCTGATCTTCTGGAAGGCCACATTCCTTCAGAAGTACCAGGTGCAATTTTTCACTTTTAGTATGTTATCATTCAGCCTAATCCGGTAACAATATTTTTGGCACCCAGTATCATTTTGGCACCCAGTGCATCCTGATCTTCTGGAAGGCCACATTCCTTTAGAGGCACTGGATGCCACTTTTTTTTTTTGCTGATGCAATCTGTGGACTTTAAAGATATGGAGAAGGATGGTGTGGTGTGATGAAGTAAAAATTGAGGCAGGGGCAGGAGGACTTCACGACTATGTATGACGAAAGCCCAACACAGCATTCGAGAAACGAAACCTTCGTCTTTCTTTCCATGCTGGCCGTATTGTGGCTCAATTTTTAGCTTGTTTCACATATGGCCACTGCGGTTCAATTGTTTTTATACAGCAGAGACCTCCTGAGGAATGAACTGGTCCAAGAGACTGTGGTGGTTTAAACCAAACCCAATATTGGGATGAGGTGCTGGAATCACATTTTGTTCCTTTCTGGAATGAAGTTGCTAAGGGGCAGGAAGGATTTATTTTTATACAAGATCGCAATGGCCCTCATATAGGAGGAAAGGTGAAGGCGTGGTTGACAAGTCATGGTATTGAGATATCTGCTTGGCCTGGCAACTCAGCTGATCTCAATCCAATTGAGAATGCATGGGTACCTTTAAAGCAGGGTATTAAAATTAGAACTAGAGACTCCTTTAAAAGGCCTCGCACACAGAAGGAATTAATTAAGGCAGTGGAGGAGGAGTGGGCAGCGATCCCACAGAGTTTCTTTGATAAATTGGCAGACAGCATGCCCAGAAGAATTGAGGCAGTATTGAAGGCCAAAGGGGGACCTACAAAGTATTGAAATAGTTCTTTACCATGTCTACTTTTATATTCTTTTTATTGTTTCTCAATTGCTCTTATTGTTGCTCTGTAATTAATTTTTTGTTCACCCGTGAAGGGAGTGCTTTGGAATTCGTTGCTTCATTGCATGACTAAGCGACGACACCTGTACCTCCTATATTTCAGCCACCGTTTCTACCCTATTGGTATACCTTTGGTAGCAGTACTAAAGGCGTTCATCTCAGTTCTTACATTGGAAAGGCTCTCATTTTTCAATAGCCAGCCCACGACCTAAGGCTGCTACGCGCTATACAAAGCAGCCACCATGCAGTAACGGATAACAACGAGCCTAATTTTTCGACATTTTGTTTTCGGTTTCCGATTCCTAAAGTGATGGCACTCAGTCGGCAACTGCTGTTCGGCAAATGGGTGGCCTGGCCTTGGGCTTAAGTCTTTGAAAACGTAGATCATATTTTTGATAGATTATTACCCGTAACGTACCTCACCTGGAATAAACTTTACCCCTGTTTAACCAGCCCAAACTTGCCGTACAATATACTTCATATGCCAACCAACGTCGAAACAATAAAAATATCCAGCACAAAACGAATAAACCCAGCAGAATAAAAAGTAGAAGTACACCTTCAGGAAAACATGTGTATGAACAGAGCCTACGTCCTAAGTGTGGATAACTAAGGTTTTTCCGGACCATCAGCTGTATGTGGGTGGTGCATGGCAGGGGTGCCCGTTTCAGAGGAAAATTTAGGTGCTGAATCATCCTCAGAAATCACCTCGCGGGTGAGTTCAACATAGTCGTACTATAATCCCAAAATTAGATCCTTTCAAGCCATAGAATGATATGGTGAATATTTACCGCAAACTCTCCAAGCTCTGCATCATCGATCCCTAGTATCTCAGCCTCTTCGCTCGCGCGAAGGCTAAGGCCTGGGATCAGATTCATAACAAACAAAATAATGCAAGTTCCGCCAAACGCGTATGCAAAACCAGCAACGGAGTCCGCAATCTGATAGCTATGAATAGGTTAGCTCTGAGAGTAATTTCGCACTTATGTATATGCCTTATTTCCGTAGAGAGGGGATACAAACCCTAATTGAACCCAGTGGTGATTCAGCCAACCACCTTCAATCTGACTATAGCCGTCTAGGTGCGCTATATAGTCTCTAGTCGCCCGAGTCAGCACACCGCTACCGGAAAAAAGGAGTCTTAGGATATCTTACGCCGCAAAGAAAGCGGTTAAAATGTTACCTACGATACCTCCCACCCCATGTTCCGCAAAGATATCGAGTGCATCATCCACCCCGATAACGAACTTAAGCTTAGTAGCATAATTGCAAGCTGCCCCACCAACAACTCCATAGATGACAGCGGCCCATGCAGGAACCTATCCGAATTTTCGCTATCAGAAATTCAACCTAGGTATCTGGATTTTGTAACATTGGATTTCAACTTACGAAACCTGAACCAGGTGTAATAGCCACAAGACCCGCAATTACCCCTGAACAGAATCCGACTGTCGACCACTTTTGTTCCAGGCGATAGTCCAAAAGGCACCAGGTGATCCCCCCAACAGACGCCGAGAGGTTGGTCACAACACAAGCCATGACGGCCCTCAAATTGGCGGCCAGTGCAGAACCACCATTGAATCCGAACCACCCAACCCACAAGAAAACCGTTCCAAGGACGATATGTGTGACGTTATGAGGACGATAATTTAACTCGTGAGTTCCGTGGCCACGTCTTTTTCCAAGCATTAATGAGTATGCTAGAGCTGCAGAACCAGACGAGATATGCACAGGAGTCCCGCCAGCGAAGTCGAGCCCACCCATCTTGAAAGACCATCCAGAAGCATTCCAAGTCCAGCAAGCGATGGGATCATAGATCAAAGTAGCCCAAACAAACATGAAAACTACGCAAGGAAGCATACGACCCCTCTCTGCTGCTGCACCAATGGCCAGAGCTACACTATGGGGTTATCAGCGTATGAAGATAACCCTTGGCAAGGATATTAAACATACGTGATAGAAGAGAACATTCCCTGATACACAGCAAACAGAAGATCGGGAATTTTTGAACTTCCAACAGATTCCTGGCCCAAAACATTGCGAAATCCGATGTTATCGAGGTTGCCTAAGAAGCGGCCGGCTGAGTGGGAGAATGCAAGTGAATAGCCCCAGAAGAACCACTGCCAAGGGTGTTAGAGGGCAACCATAGCATATCAACCTGGGTTTAGGTTCAGTACCTGGAAGCTAACAACGGCTGTCGACATCATCGACAGCCAGATGAGCGAAAGGGCAGACTTTCTTCTTGCAAGGCCCGAGTAGAAGAATCCAACGCCAGGAATCATCAAGAGCACGAGTGCCGTGGAAGTCATCATCCAGGCATAGTTTCCGCTCTAATCAACCAGCACGCGTGTTAGAAAAAAAAGACTCGCTTAACTCTGAATAAAAATATGTTTGAAATCAAAGCGAGGTTATTCGTACCTCGTACCAAATGTTAAGGTCCTGGGTCAAAGAATCACCGCCGGTCGCCCCTGTTCCATTATAGGGGAAAAGTGGGATGTAGTTCAGGTGATCGGGATCAAGTGAAGACATGGTGTTTATTGTTGAAAGGGCACTGATTCATATACCAGTTTTTTTTGCTAGGGACTCCTTTCTCGCGATGTCGTTAAAGATGAAGCCGACTCAGATACGAGAAGGAGGTGGGGATATCCGGTTGATTATCTATTCCGTAGGTGCCGATCAAAATAGCAAAGGGGAGGGAAGCAAATTTAGTCGTGGAATGCAAATAAAGCTTCTACCAAGGTGCACTGCCCAGCAAAAACGTTCTATGTGTCGAAAATAGGCCGGCGCAAGCTGGAATGGTAATGAATGACAGACACAGGCAGAGTGGACAGAGGTCAGAATGTGATGTAAAGCACACTATCAGTGTTCGCCGCTTAATTCAAACAGAAAGAGAGGCATTCAAGGGAATGCGAACGCAGGCGCTTCACGGGAAGACCGTTGTTATATCTCTTGACAGCAATCTGTTCCATATCAATACTCTGGGAAGAAAACACAAGCAGTGGGGGTCTCCGTTTAGGCCGACGGGGGATAAGAAAGGGTGGGTAGCCTTGCTAAGGCTGCGTTTGTGTGGGTAATCAACCCAGTGGGGGAGACTTTTGTTGATCTATGAGTAAGGGGTGCGCCCTCATCCCTTCTTCAGTATCACTGTCCCGACCGTGTATAATGCACACTTAAATCCACCAGCATCCACACCAAGTCGAAGATGTTCGCCCAAGTATGAAGCCCGATTCTTTCCGTTCTATGGGCCGGCTCCCGCACCAAAACCCAAAGCTCGAATTTCTCTCCCTACATGTATGTCTGCTTGCAATGATTCCTCGTCATGTTTCACGGGGCTCTGTCCAAGAACACCTCGATCACGGCGGAGATTACCGCAGAGTGTTGATGGGAGAATGAGAGACCTTCGGATGAGTAAACAAAATGCGGAAATTCCGTGCATAGATGCTTCCCATGTACAGAGCTGCAAAATAAATATACATGCACTCTGCCCAGAAAACTTGAAGCGGATAACTAGAGACTTTGGTAGGATATCATACACCAGAAGGCGCATAGACAGACCTATTCTTGGGAATTTGTCCGGGGCAAACCGTCCAGTTACCCGTCAGATACCACACCCTTGCCGAAAGGTTTTAGGATCAGGTTTGTTTCTACTTATCTACCGTTGGTCTTTACCAACACCAGATACAATATTCGCTCTCATAAGTCACACAATCACCATAAGCCACAAACAAGGGTGACTTTATGCCTTACATTAATGATTCTTTGTCCTCTGATGCGATAAGGATCTGCAGCTATATTGGCTAAACCCAACCGTAACATGAAATGCCATCCTTTCTTCCTACATCTCTAGAACGCGCTGGGACGAAGCGGTAACAAACAAGATTGAGAAACCAGCCGCGAATCTAGTGACCTACCATCTCGGCTATCATCTTTGTTGCAGGCAATGTTACACTACCTCTAGAGCAGTTTCGTCCCAAAGCCTACCGAGCGATGGGGGAAGACCAAGGCTTCAGCAGTATCCAGCGAAAACGCCCCGCTATACTCCATGTTTTGCATAGTTACAGACTCTTTTCTAAAACCAGGAGCACCTATATCCTATCCAGAACACCTGCTGAAAACCCATGTCGCACGGACTTGAGAGGCAGTAGATCCTGGTGGTCTGACTTGTATCGCTACATCTGTGCATTACTAATTCAATGTGCTATCTGCGGTACACGGGTATTTTGCTTGCTTATCAACAGAGTAGATAAAGGTCGGCGTTCAATTTCGATAGAGAACCTCACAAAAGACTTGGCCCTTGGCTTGTTTCACGGATGGTGAAAACACTTATCATTTGGGTGTACCGTCAATTTCAACACCACTTTAGGCAAAAATAATACCGCTCGTTTAAACGACCACACACATACATGTATATACGTTCATGTATATATTACTAGTGCAGAAACCCTGAGCTCACCACCCTATAGTCTAGCAAGAAAACTTTTTTTTGGCTCAGTAGAGTATTCAGGCTGCTGTGTTACCTAGATATACCTCGGACGATGTGGAGCAAAACCGCATGTTGATGGAAGCCGTCAAGAGGGAAGCGTACCTACTTGTACTCTGGCTGGGAAAAACAACAGTACAGCACGCTCCACAACCCAACCCTAAGGTATATGTAATGTTCTTTACACAACTACATGTACATGTATACTTTTAACCTTTTTGAATATGCCCCTGGTGTTTTCTCCTTCTTTCTTTCGTTTTTTCCCTTGCTTCTTTCCGCATCGCAATCGACTTGAAACACACGTCCCTTTGCCTCTCAATCTGAAGCTTGACAATTATGTGGCATTAACTTCCTAAAATCTTATATATATATTTACCATCTATTTTGAGAGACCGGAGGCGCCGCCCGCTATCTGAGATTTAAATGCCGGACCTTTTTGAATCCTATGCGCCATCGTTTAATAGCTACAGAATCTTTAATACCTGCATATTTCCTATGTATCACTAAGGGTATTTGCTAATAAGAACCCTTTTTCGGCGAATGCACTGAATCAATATATTTATTTGAGCACAGCTAACGAAAGTTGTATTATAGGAGAAATAAACTATGCATTAGCACACGTATGTATTCGATCTACCATTTCTTCTGCCTTTGTCAAGAATCAAAAAGTACCATGCAGCGCTGCACCACACATCTGCACAAGGTAGGGGGGATTTTAGATGAATACAAACCACGTGGACAGTGGGTAGGAACCGGATTTCATTGAGCACATTTGATCTTGACCTACATGATAGTAAGTGACCTTATGCAGCTGGGTAAATACTTGATCGTTATTTTTTTCGCACCGAATGATCGCAAGGATTTCGACTCACCAAATTAAAACGCTTACTCAGCTACTGCGCAAACCTCTTGAAGCAACTACCGTATAGTTTCGGGCGATACCCCCGGGGGGATCCCACAGAACCAAGAGGGATAGAAACATTTGATTGGTGGGAAAGACCTTCAGCCTCGTTTATAGGTGCCACCACCCTCCTTGTTGCGCGAGATTCCCCCGGGGGTATCGCTCAAAACTATACGGTATCAAATGTTCCGACCTGCGTTATAACGTGTCATCCTTTTACTGCAGAATCTTAGAATCTTGAGAGGTTTTGGTGCCATACCAGCCAGACCTGGTTGACTTCGACCCCGTTTAGGAACTAGTAACTACATGTACCAGCTGCATCGCTGTACTAGTAGAAATGCATCCCAATGACAATGACAATTATAACGAAACGAAACGAAACGAACAAAAAGGATCTGGAATGGACGACTAAGGAAAAAGAAGTTTGGTCCCGGTTTCTGGCCTGATCCAGTTTCCTCTTTTCCTTCTGATAGACATCTTCGATCAGCCAAATGCCAGGAAGTCCGATCACCGTTCTAATTGGGTCAAAATCGGTTGCCCTGTTGGATCTGAGCGAGTTTTCCCACTAGAATTTATGTTCTGGCATTTGGCTAATCGGGGATAGTATTTACTTCTGACTGGCTGTGCTGCTTTGGGAAATTTGATTAGGTCCCTGTATCTGTACCGAGTTGGCATGTAAAACTGCCGAACCTGTCATGCTCTAGTAAGATCGAGATCGGATGATAATAGGTCTGGGAAATAGAACTGCCTAAAATGCATAGAAATTCTTGAATTTAATAATCGAGGAGTCTAGCCATAGGTATAATCCGTCCTTCCGTAGCAGTTCACAATTCGTTGAGGTTTGATTTCGTGTTAGCAGAAAAAGCTTCTTGGCGACAACAGCCAGCTTATTTCCCGGTGATTGAATTAGAGTAAGGGGCTTTGGTAGGGCTAGCACTGCTTTGGATCTTTGGGTGTAAGTTACAGAAACACGATTAATCCCCCAAAATAGTCGGAAGGTACATGTAGGTTTCTAGCAAGAGCATCGTAATTGGTTGGGTGCTGATCGACTAATCGGCAAATGCGTTATTAATCTCTAGTAAATGTATAATTAATGTCGAGTACTCATCAATTGACGCTGGCGTTATGGATACGGCTTTCTAGGAAGTTCTTTTCTATATTTAAAAGCTGTTATTCCAGTTACTTTTTACTGAAGTAACAGTGTAGCATCAGCAAAAATAATTAACGCCTCTAGCAGGATGGGCACATCTCCCGGGGAGGAAATCTCCTCCAAGTGCTCTGTGCTCTCCCGGGGCGCCTGGAGGCACGAGCGCCCGACCTGGATCTATCGGAGGATATGGCTTCTCCCGAGATATGCTGTACCCTCTATGAGCCAAAGGCACGATGCTAAGCCTCCACCCCACTCCTGGAGATTAGCTGTGTCTCCCCAGGAGCAAATTTTCTCCCTGACCTTCCTGACCTCCAGGCGTTATGGAGGATAGCAGCAATCCTTCTGGAGGATTTTGCCACTCCCTGACTTCATGTTTTCTTGTGGAGGAGCTTGCTGTCCCTCTTTACCAACTATTTGTTCCTGGAGCACCCTTCTTTCACTGTCTATCCCAGGGAGGACAATGTTAATCATTACTGAATAATTGGGGCAAGTGTACTTACTAATTGCAGCTCCATCAGTAAAAATAATTAACACCTCCAGGAGCATCATCAGTAAAAAAAATTCTCGCCCACTAGGTACATATTCCGCCCTACCGCCTAGGCCACCTAGGAGATTTGCCTGCTTCTTTAGTTCTCCTGAACGACCTCTCTGCGTCCGGCACCCTCCCTGGAGAGCCTGCTTATATCACATCACCGCCCAGAAATACTCACCCTATACTTCATTTCTAGGAGGTGAAACGCCCTCCTGGTGCTTCGATTTGCCCCTATTGCCCTCATGGCAGGGCTGCTTTTGATTTTGATGCACCTGGAAGATATCGCTACTCCTGCATAATCCAATTTATTCAGCTACTTATAATATGGCGACAACCTCTAGCAAGTCGGTAAAAGGCTTTGTAGATTGCTACTCCACATCCTAATAGATATCGTTGAACGTTTCTAGGTCTATTCTACTGTTTACCAACCATTGTTCCTCTTCCTCGTCTGGAATCAGGTGCGCCATGCCTATAATTGAAGCCACGCTAATAACCCATTCATCACTATATGGTGTGTTTACTTTGCGTGAAGCCACCCTCACCAAGCTGCTGTCGGACTCTAGGCGTCTGGCGCCCTCCACCCGGAGCATTCTTACCAATGCTAAACGATGACTGTATCCGGTTGTAGGGTCCCGCAGTTTGAATAAACATCTCAATTGACCAGGTAAACGCCCATGTAAGGCACCAAATTGAGTCTTGTCACCTACAGCCACCCATACCCAATCATTTCTTGGCGCAGCACCTCAAAATCGCTCCTGAATTGTACAACGAAAGCGATGTATGGTATATATATCAGTTTCCTGGAATTTGAGCACCGGCAGTTGAAGCTGTTTGAATCGTTCAGCTGGATAATGTAGCAACTTCCGTATATTGGTTGTCAGCTTGTGGGGGTCCAGCAAGCTTTTGTTGCTGTAGTCCACCACCTTTTGCACAAGTCGATCCTCCTGGTCCCCAAGCTCATAAGCCACATCTTTCAGTGACTTTGTCCTTTTAGTGCTGACGAGGCCCCGTAGCACCCGAGGTGGCCGGTATTCTGACCGAATATCGAGCTCTGCCAAAGAAGGCATCTCCTTTTGTAGAAAGTCTATCACCTCCTTCCCTAGGTCCTTTGCCGACTTCTCACAAGCTGCCTCTCGAACTGACACCACATGCATAGACATTGTGTGGTGGCGGGAATAGTGCTCGAGAATTTGCTTCGTGGCGTTGTGTTTATTGGAGGCACAGTATCCAACCTTAATTTGCTGTTGGTGCGAGGCTTCGCCGACTTCGCCGACTTCTGTGGAGTAGCTGGGTATATTGCCAAATCGCTTGATATGGGACGTGAAGTGAGTCAAAAGGTGTATTTTGATGAAGTTGAAATGGGATTCTTGGCGGTAGATATCTTGCAACTGCTCAGACCTCTCTAGTCGATCCTCCACAGCTGCCTTGCGCTTTTTGTTTGCTGTACACTGAGCAGTCGACAGCACCTTCTCTTGTGTTAGTCACAGTATTGCATCTGCCTGCTTTGCTTTAGCAGTCGCCTGCTTCGACCTGCGAAACTCTAGAAAGACGTCTTTATGCTTGTGAAACTTGTCAAATAATCCTCCATATATTCAAGGGTTTGCTTCGTATGGCTGCGATACTGAGCCATTAAGTGGAAGTCTAGAAGGGCTTGGGTACAGTTGAGGGCTTCTTTGAACGCGGGCCTCTCTGAAGCCGTTGGCTTCCTCAGAGCAACGGTCAACGCTGCTAGTAGAAACCGCCCAAGATTCCGCATTTCTTTTCCTTGCCATTGAGTAACCTCCCGATAGGCCTTTTTAGGGATAGTAATACCAGTATATGGGGGAATAGACTTCCATGCTCTGTTGAATTGATCGAGGCGATTATGCTTTTTTAGTAAGCCCTGTATCCACTCCATTAAATGCTTCAAAAAGCCGAGATAGATAGTATGAAGAAGATCCGGTTTCCAGATCTCTTCTGGCCGGACTCTGGGAAGTCGCCAAAAGCTATTCATTGCTGCCTTTAGACCTCTCTCCTGAAGCCAATCTAAATTCTCGATATTGCCTGTGTCCCCAAATTGCTGCGCCTTGGCATTATACTCTTCATGATTGCGTGTGTTGAAGGGCAAAATAGTTAGCTGGCCTAGATTCTCAGCGTCAATCTCACACACAGGGCAACAGTTATTCTTCATGTGCTGCAGGGTGACATGCTCCAAGTGGTCGGCAATCCAGCCACAGAGTATTGGAAAGCAGAATCGCAGTTGCCCATCAGTGCACGACAGCTCGATGCTGTTCGCTGCTGGCTCGTAGAAAGCTGACAGCATCTTATCCATGACCAAATCAAGGATCACTCGATTCCTGACTCTTTGAGCTTCGGCTTCTTTCGTTTTCAGCTAGCCAAACTTAGGGGGGATGGGAAGAAGTGCCAGAAGCACCATGGCCATTGCTGACATTTTGTTTTGCACTGTGGATTTGATATTGCCTATCATCAGATAGATAGGCCAAGCCTTTTTATCTTCAGAGAAGTTAGTGAGGTAGGTTTGATCTGATGTGCAAAGAACTGGAACGACTGTGGAGCCAGAAGGAAGAGTCTCCTATAACCGATTAGCAAGAAGCGCCAGCTCTTGAGAGGTCACAGGCGTTACCTGTAAATCCCACCACCAATCAACTGTATGGAGCTCTGAATACATGCGCTCACCAGCAAGATTGAGCTCACGTATAGGAGCATAAACCATATCATTTGAATAAGCTGCTTGGCTAATTAAATATCGAATACAGACCATTGGATCGCGATGTGCCAGCACGACGGACTCTCCATCCACTACCTCCTCTATAAACTCCCAACTGGGCGCCCCTAAAGTTGGGGGTAGGTTCTCGATGACCTTGAAAAGGGTATAGGCGGACTGATAGGAGCCGGCACCTTGATATAAACCTTTCTTGAAGTAATCTTCAATGCCAGTCTCTGTCGTTTTGGTGTCAATAAACCATTTTGCTTGGTGGAAATCATATGAGGTGTGGAACGGAAATATAGGATCATCAAGCAGTCTTTTCTGAGCCTCATGAAAGCCAGCTGCTTCGCCAGCCAACCTCCCAGCGTCCGGAAAGGAGATGATAGCAATTGTTGAGGCACGAAGCGTAGAATCAGCCTCATTCTCCTCATCAGATGCTCCAACAGGCTCTTCGTTCGAGTTGTACTCTGGTGGCATATCCTGAGTATTTGTAGGGCCCCAATTCTTGTCAGTCTCTTCTATATCATCCTCCCACTTGAAGGAAGTAGCCGACGACTGCTGACTGGCTGATGGATTGCCGAATAAGCGTGGGAAATACTGCTTGCTCAACAGCTCATGCTCATTCTTGAGATGAGTCTCCCAGGCTGTAGAATAAAGATAGGTGTGGCGACAGAAAGGGCAAACCTGAGGCATAATCAGCTATATAATACTGCTGCAGCCGCGTAGAGGTCGGAGAGCAATTGAGAAGGTAGAAGTGCTGATAGGGGAGCTGATAGAAGTGCTGATAGATGTGGTATTAGGTGAGGATCGTGAGGATCGCGAGAATAGGGTGATGTTGAGGGGTATGACTAAGTGACTGCAGAGCCGCACAACACCAGCACCATCAGGATCCTCAATCTCTACGACCACTCTATAATATTAGAAAAGAGCTGCCAAGGGTTAGACTAGCCATAGAAGCTCCCAGCTGACCTCCTAGAGGTTGGCTCATTCATATAGTGTATTTGTAGGCTTTTCCGCAGAATGACATCATCCTAGCCATGAGTCTTGGCAATCGCTAGACCTCCTGCTCTTTCAACCTCACCTCTTTCTTTCAACGCTCTCCTCCACACCCTCCTTCACACCCCCCCCCACCACTGACAACAACAATGCCAAAGTGACTTTTTGGTCACAACTCCACCAATACTACTCCGATTAACGAGATTTTTGATTATTCGGAATCAGCTCGCTGCCCCCGTTCGATCCTGCTATTGTACGTCGAAATCGCTCTCGATTTGCAAAAGTTGTTGTCGAATTCGCTGTTTTACCCCTCTTTCCCCCAAAACCACACCAAATCCTGAGATATTGCAAAACCTCATATCTCCACCAATACTACTCCGATTGACTCGACCCTGGGCTTTTTGGAGTCCCCTCACTGTGCCCGTTCGATCGCCCTCTCGTTCGTTCGGATCGGAGCAGATTTGCAAAAGTTGTTGACACTTTCTGCTCCACCCACCCCCTCCAGCTCCCTTTAGGGACCCCCCCCATACACCCCACCTCCTCCTGTCGGTTCAGGACCATCCTCCATGTCTTCCTCTTCGTCTAGAGGCAGAGAAAGAGGCAGAGGCTTCACGTCTCCCTCTTCTGTGACTAGTTTACCTCAAAGCACGCTCCAAACGCCGTTTGGTGCCCCTACAACACCCCCAAACACCCGTTTTTCGCCATTGTTCCATGGAGACCCTGAGCAAACACCTACTCAAGCCCTGCCACTTCGCCCAGCAGTCCCCCTATCCCTCTATGCCTCCCTGCCCGCCACAGAGCCTACAGACAGTGGCTCTGTCCTCCTGGAAGAGTCTGACTCTGACATGACGGACACTGAGGGACCCCTCACCTTTTCCACCACCCTACCTCCAGTCATCCAGATGGATGACAGTAACAGCAACCTAGATCGAAAAACCTCACCAAATCTTGAGATTCTGCATCTTCTTATAACTCCACCAGTTTTCGTCCGATTAGCTCGACCCCGGGCTTTTTGGAACCGCCTCAGCGCGCCCGTTCGATCGCCCTCTCGTTCGTTCGGATCCGACCAGAACTGCAGAAATTCTGCTCGATTTCCCACCCCCCTCCGCCAGGGACCCCCTCCAGGGCCCAGCACCACCCCCCCCAACACACCCCACCTCCTCCTGTCGGTTCAGGACCCTGCTCCATGTCTTCCTCTTCGTCTAGAGGCAGAGGGAGAGGCAGAGGCTTCCAGTCTCCTTCTCCTGGTGCAATTTCGCCCTTTTCCACCCCCACAACACCCATTGCACCCACCACACCCCCCAATTCGTGATTTTCTGCCTCCCACTATGGAGACCCGGAACAAACACCCACACAGGCCCTACCACTGCGCCCAGCAGTGCCCCTACAAGACTATGAGTCTCTCCCTGCTCCCCCAGACTCTCATGACCATGAGATGAGTGAGTCTGAGTCTAAGCAAGAGTCCCTGGAAGACTTCAACCCCCCACTCCTCAACACCACTACCAAGATCGCGGATGCAGTTATTCAGCTTGCCAAAGATCTATTCCAATACCGCCTCTATGTCAAGCAATTGAATAGAGAGATTAAGCAGCTCAGAAAGGCTGCCAATGCTCCCCCACCAACACCTACTTTCCACAACGACCCTGCTCTTGTGGAGAAAGTAGCCACCCTCACCACCAAGGTAGCAGACTTGGAACAGAAATGCGCCCTCACCAGCATTCTGGCCACTGCCAACCTCCCCCTACCTCCAGCAGCTGCCCCAGCACCTGCCAACAACTCCTGGGCCGAGGTTGCCTCCAAAAAGGCCTCCAAACCCGCCCCCAAAGCCACCAAAACCACCAAACCACCAGCAAACCCCCCAAAATGCGACTGTACTCTCATCATCACCAGGAATGGTCTACCCATTCCTGATGACATCACCCCACTCCTCATTCGCAATGCAGTCAATGCTGCCCTAGACAGGCCATTGATTGCAGAGGTGTGATTCACACCAGCTCACCATGTGCAGCTGATTGCTGTCACTTCCACCACCTCCGACTCCCTCCTCAAGCAGAGACAAAAGCTTGAGGAAGTGGTTCGCAACACCATCCTCAATGCCACCAGCATGGAAAAGGAAGCCATCCTTACCCAAGTTGTTTTGCACAATGTCCCCACCTCCATTCCCTCTGGCGAAGAGGGATTCCAGCAGATCAGGTCTGAGGTTGAGCAGTTCAACCCAGGCACCACCCTACTTCGCAACCCTCGCTGGCTCACCAGGCCTGAGCAGAGAGAGGGAAAGCAGGCCTCCTCCATGGTCTTGACCATTGTGGGGAAACAACCTGCCACCACTGCCCTTGAGAGAGGGCTCTCACTCTTTGGACTTCGCCACAAAGTCACCAAATACCTTCGCTTCGGACCAGATACTCAATGCACAACGTGTCTGGCCTTTGGCCACCCACAACAACGCTGTACCAGCAAAACGCCTTACTGCAACATTTGTGCTGGGCCTCATACAGCATCCTCCCACTCCTGCGCAACCTTCTCTTGCACCATCAAGGAAGCTCCTTGCCTCCACACTATGATCCGTTGCAAGAACTGTGACGAACAGCATCGCGGTAACTTTTCTGGTTGCCTCAAACTCACTGAAGCTAGACTTAAGGCCAGTGAACGTCAGGATCGCATGGTTCTTTAAAGTTTCCCCCTACCTGTATTGATATATCCAGCCCTCATGGGCCTTGGGGCTTAGTGGAGGGAGTGCTATAGGTACAAAACATGCGATGGTGAGAGAAGAATTGCCAGGGTAGTCTTGACACTGTGGGAGGGAGTCACTAGATCGGGGTATTAACACATTCATTGACGATGAGCCTAGAAGAGGCTGGGTTGGAACTGGTGGAGGATTAGTTAGTTTTGTTTTGTTTTGTTTTATGTTCCTGTTGGGTTTTCTTCTGCTGTACGCCATATCCGTTTCGGATGCATGCGAGTATGAATAATAAATAAATAAATAATAAATAGCAACCTAGATCGCCTTGGCACCATTGGTACTGGGGAGAACTACAACCCCTCCCTCTTCACAGTGATGGATGAGCAGAACAGGCTCATCAAAGCACTCACAAAACGCATCAAACAGCTTGAAAAAGCTATCTTCACACCACCACCAGCCCCTACCTTCCACAATGACCCAGCTCTAGTGGAAAAGGTGGCTACCCTCACCTCCAAGGTAGCAAACCTGGAACAGAAACGGACCCTCACAACCATTCTGAGCTCTGCCAACCTCCCCCTACCTCCAGCAGCTGCTCCCCCGCCAGCCACCACCTCCTGGGCTCAGGTTGCCTCTAAAAGGGCTCCTAGACTCGCCAGCAAGGCCTCCAAGCCTACCAAACCACCAGCAAACCCACCAAAACGCGACTGTACCCTCATCATCACCAGGAATGGTCTACCCATTCCTGATGACATCACCCCACTCCTCATTCGCAATGCAGTCAATGCTGCCCTAGACAGGCCATTGATTGCAGAGGTGCAATTCACACCAGCTCACCCTGTGCAGCTCATTGCTGTCACCTCCACCACCTCTGACTCACTCCTCAAGCAAAGACAGAAACTTGAGGAAGTTGTTCGCACCACCATTCCCAATGCCACCAGCATGGAGAAGGAAGTGTAACGGGGGTCTCGCCTAGTCTCTTAAGCAATACTGGCTTCGGTATCTGAATGGTACTCGCACTGGAGCAGTTCTGTTGCAGGTAGTGCATGTCTAACCACTCAGGGGTAAACTCGTGAAGACTCTGAAAACTATCACGGTCGGGAAACGAACCTGACCTCTTCCAGCAGCAGAAGAAACTGAGGAAGCTAAGGACTCAAGACATATACCGCTAAGCTAGAAAAGATGGCCATTGCTTATACTAAAGTCAGGCTGAAATCTTAAAGTATTTTTGTGCAGTATACTGAATAATCTTAAGGGCGGAACTCGGTAATTCTCGTCACTAGGTCTCTGGTTGAAGATGGAGAACATCAGCAAAAAAAAAAAGTGGCACCCAGTGCCTCTGAAGGAATGTGGCCTTCCAGAAGATCAGGATGCACTGGGTGCCAAAATGATACTGCATCAGCAAGAACAAAAAATGACTTATTTGAAATTAGGATCATGTTCTTACCTCTGTGACCTATTTGGCTCCTATTTGGACCTCTGTGGCCTCTGTGGCCTCTGCAGAGGAAAATATCGAAATTTCCTCGGAAACCTCCACAGAGGAATGTTGACCTCTGCAGAGGCCACAGAGGCCAAATAGGAGCCAAATAGGCCACAGAGGTCAAATAGGCCACAAAGGAATGTCGTTTGTTTTTGCTGATGTGGGTGCCAAAAATATTGTTACCGGATTAGGCTGAATGATAACATACTAAAAGTGAAAAATTGCACCTGGTACTTCTGAAGGAATGTGGCCTTCCAGAAGATCAGGATGCACCTGAAGACCAAAACGCACTGGGTGACAATTAATTTTTTTGCTGATGAAGAGCAACTGGTGGCAGGGCTCGCCAGTACTTGTAGTACTGCATGCTCGCTGCCTCTACTCAGTTCTACTCAGCTGGGGGATCCGGTTAACCCTGAATCCTGTCAGTGATCATGGGCGGGTCTCTTCGGAAGTGTTCTCTCACATTCCGCTGGAGTTCTGCACCTCATGTGCAACCGCTCCTCATGCACTACTCTACCAGTCAGGACTCTATGATCTGCCAACCTAGTCCTGCAGGACTACTTGCATGGCGCTGATCAGTCCATAGTTGCGTCAAGTGTCCGCTAGAATAGTTCTCCCAGTTGCGCCGCCTATCAGCCATAGCTGGTGGGGCATGCACAGGTGGATTAGGAACTCAACCGCATTTCTATGTGCTTGATGTCATCGGAGATCTGCTACAGGCCTGTCAGCCTTAGCACCTCCAGATGTTCCTAACCACCAGGTCAGCGGGGTACTGGTGTTCCCTAGCATGTGGTAGCTACTCCACTCATGCTGGTCCTTGTACCTCTCCATCTGCCCGGGTCTATTCTACCTTTTGCATGTAACAGCCTTGCGGGTCCGTTATAGGATTCCGCAGAGTGAAAGGCATTAAAAGAGGAGGAACTTCAAAATGCACGAGAGATACGAGCTGCTGCCAAAATACGTGGAGAAAAACCTTCTAAAACAATGCAGTCATGGCGAGGAAAAAAACATAAAATCACAAAAATCAAACGAGGAGATGGACATGGAATTGATTCCTGGCGATATATTCAACATGTATGCAAGCCTCTTTTATGGCCTGAATGCAAACAATTGGTAGTAGAATACCCAAACTTTATGCTGATGGAAGATGGAGCGGCTTCCCACAGTTCTGATTATACAACACAGGAACGCTTAAAAGAGGGTATCAAAAAAATGGAGTGGCCACCAAATTCCCCTGATTTTAATCCTATTGAACGGATTTGGACTTTGTTGAAAAAGCGAATACAAACAAGAAGAGGTTCAGAGAGAATTACTACAATTAGTGAGATGAAACAGGTTTTACGAGAAGAGTGGGATAAAATTACTATTGAGGAAATCAATGTTGAGATAGCTAAATTACCAGCTATTATGGAGCGTTGCATAGCTGTTAATGGTGGGAATAATTATCATGCATGAATGTACATCATATATGTAGTTTCATTCTCTTGCTTATTACCTTTCATTCGGTCCCATGTATGTCTTATTTGAGTGAGTATTGATAGATATACACATGAACTCGTGAAGAGGATTGATTTATAATACTGAGATGTGGGTTAGGGTTTGGAGGTGTCCGAACACTTTAATTTCCCCCGAGTAGATAACAATCCCTACGATCTGATAGTGGATTTTTCCAGTTTCTACGGTACCATGTGCTTGGCTGCAATTACTAAGCAAAACTCCTGAAACTTTGCAGGAAAGAGAAGCATTATCCTCCTAGAGATATGAAGAAGCTGTTAGGCGCTCCACAAGTTGACTGCAGCGACGAAGAGTAGTCATTTCCTCCAGGAGATGGCTGGAGTCAAAAGGATTAGGTATATCCTCCATGAGGATGTAGTAGTGCGACCACTCCCCAAGGAGGTCAGGGAGCACATGGAGGTCAGGGAGAAAATTGCCTCCCAGGGAGACATGCCCAAACTCCAGGAGGCGATAATTATTTTTGCTGATGTTTAGGTGGAGGTTTGGAGAGCAAATGCACCAGGCTGTAGGATGGAGGTCAAATGGAGGTGGTTGGTAGTAGGGCTTAGCTCTGTGGCGAAGTATGTGGCGCACCAAATCCTACAGCCTGGCAAAAGCGAGGCTACTGAGACCTAGTGGGGTATAAAAAGGCGAGAATAGCTTCAAGACTTGTAATCAATCATCACTATTTCATTTGAACAATTAAGAATTATATTGTTGAGCTGGGCTCTAAGAGCCCCATCGGAGTTCATCTCCTAACAATACCTCTGTCTGCCCGGGTCTATTCCACCTTTCGCATGTAACAGCCTTGTGGGCCTGTTACACGAAAATACTTTAAGATCTCAGCCTGATTTTAGTATAAGCAACGGTGTTTCCCTACCTAGCCTCAGCAGTTCTCTAGAGAACCATCCACGTTAACACGGTAGATAGTCAATAATAATGGACAGAATTATTTTCCAAACCTGAGTGACAAAGTGGCATCAGCGAATCTCAACCGCGGCAGGTGTAACGCACGTGCTGTCACAGAGTTCCATGGTACGTTTTAAAAGATGCACTGGGTCTCTAATAGATCTGTCGGTTGATTCCGGAGTCTCCTGGGGAATAGGTTGCCAAGCGTCCCTTCGTAAAGCTCCAGCTCCCAAGGGTCAGGAAGGGAACAATAATTCCTTCCGACCACCTCATGCAACATGTTTCTAAACCAAGTCTTAGATTGTCGTGCTGTATCTCCTCCTCCTGTACGAGTATTTTACCCGTTTGAGACCTCAAAGTACTAATTCCCTTAGTTGCACTCCTCAGTAGTGCGAAACCAATTCCAAGACCGTTGAAATGTCTTATTTTGAACCCAATTTATCAAGCTTACTGCAGAAGTTAATGTCTATTTTGGGTGTCGGCTGTGGTGGAATATAGGTACTTGGGTGCTACTAAGTCAAAACGCGCATAGTTTCTGGCGTTCCAAGCAGATCACACCTACTGGAAGTTTAGTTTTGATGTGAGTGGAAACAATTGGATTTTCAAAACAGTAATTGTGATACTAGTAATGGTTGAATCAGAACTACTAGAAACGAGAAAAAAAACGTCAGGGTAGGAGTTTGGGGGATAGTGTTGTGGGAAATTACCGAATGATCATGTATTTTCTGGGCTGGACGATTAATTCCATGGATCAAACCCTAAAATTGAAACTAGTACAAACTGGCTTGTGCACAAGCAGCCGTGAAAGAACACATGGTACAGAAACAAGGAAAAAGATACACTCAATGCTTCCAAAGCCAGCCACGACATTCTCTCGCACCACACATGCATTTCCACTTTGGATCAACTTTTAGGTCACCTCCTTCGTCATCTTTTTTCAAATCAACGTCGACGTATGCGAAGGTTAGTTCCTCAAATGCCTTAACTTTGCGGTTGGTGAAGAGCGCAAGGTTATACACCATACCGTCACGTCGATCAGACATCACAGCGTATGTATAAAGGTTTGGCTCGCAAGAGTGATTGATGAACCTGGCCACACTGCCACAGTGTTCCCCGTCAATAGTATAATTTATAGCTCGTTCGTCACTTTTATTATCATCATCAAACTTGTCGAGATCAAAGAGGTATGAGGAACCTTTAATATCTCCAGCTTCGGCACGACGGGAAGCTTCATCTGGCCCAATAACTTCTCCGAGATACAATTCAACGAAGGTACCATTTTCGAGTTCACGAGGACAACGTAAACCTTAGAGGGATAAGAGTCAGCGCCATATAGTTTCCAGAAAGATGTCCGAACAGTGCTTACCCCATCCTTTATTAGCGGTGCGAAAGATTTGCAAAGGAATCTGTCTGCCGCGTTGCACAACCCGGTTGTCACATTCAATACTACAGGAACAGGAGTCATTGCACTCGATGATCGAGATCTCATTCCCGCGGCCAGGCCTGACTCTCCCATTCTTATATGCAAACTGCCGAGGATCGATATCATCTAAACACCCACATTGTTTAGTGTCCGTGCAACCTGAAGGCGGACATTCGCATCCGCATTGAAAGGCCGGATCAAATAGTGGAACACCGCTGCCCAAGCACAAGCGTTCGATTAATTCAAACTCCAGAGGCGGTGAATGCTCGTTGTCGCCAACGTTGTTGACTATTGTGACCGGGGGCCCTTTCAGCTTGTCTAGTTTCACCTGAAACCTAGCAGTGTCAGGATGGATCGGGGTTGGAGGGAATACATGGCTTTGATCGCCTAACTACGATAGCGTTAGTACTGGCAGTAAGAGCATATAATATTAGTAGGGTTAAGGATGCGGAAAAGATTTCTTCGGTTGTATATTGGCTGCAGAAATAAAATATTCGATGGGTAGAAGGGGGTGGTTTGATTCATGCAAACAAATTTCCCGAGCCCAAAGTTGAACCGAAGATGAGAAGATGAGAAGTGGGTATTCGAGGGATAAGGCGAAATGTCATACCGTTGGGGTGCATTCTATGTGTACTGGAGCTGCAGCGGTGACCGCTCCAGAAGTCAACTCATCAATACAATCAAGATGAATCGAAGCAGCGTCAGCTATACGTAGTTTTTTCGATACGTGCCTAGGTGACGGGGATGAGGAGGTTCGTTTTTTGGTTTTTTTCTCGAGTGATGCACTTAATTTTTGTGGTAGCAACTCGAGTAAGTAACCCATCGCAGGTGTAAAGATGCGCAGCACGAAGGGTTATACCTTTGCTTATGATTTCCGTTCCACTTCTTGAGAGCGTACGGATAGCCTGCTAAATTCGCCCGAGGTTCCCAAATCGCTTCTTGGTAACCTCTCCAGCGGACTTTCAACCACTGCATGAGTCAGATAATGTTTTGATGAGATGCACGATTTGGCAGACCTGCTGGTTGTCCTCATCAATGTGCTGCTCGATGATATCCAACACCTAAGGTTGATTGGTTAGTGGACAATACAAAAGAGCTGAGAGATGAGAGAGGGGTAGCCTTACATCAAAGGAATTTCTATTGGTGGTCATGGTACTGGGCATCTCTGTTAAAGCTGAAATTAATCTCTTGTGAGTTCTGTCATCCCCTTTCTCCTTGCCTCTAGTTTTTGCCATAATATTTTTCTGCTCAATGCTGTTAGTATTTGGCTTGAGTAGGTAGAGGTTTTGTATGACAGTTGTTGAATACTGTGGTGGGGATGGATTGAAAGGAGGCCAAGTGCATCACAAGGGAATAGATAATGTAAATCACAAAATTATGCAGTGTATATCAGGTTGAAATGTGTTGAATGTATGGATTTGGCAGGAAACTTGAAAAGGGGAGGACAAAGGTAGGGTATAAGGGGAAGTGAGTTTAGAAGGGGGAAAGGGTTAACATGAACATGATAAAGGTGTCAGTGAAAATTAAACTGACAAACGAACTCACTTATAGAAAACTTGGGAATGTTTGTTCAGTTTGGTTGAAAGTGAATGAAGAGTGGCTCATGGAATGAGGTTGAGAAGTGATGTGGTTCAACAAGCGCCAAGAAACTAGCGTCAAATCGCCTCAAGGAACACAAAACTCTTTATTCAACTACACTTGGTATAAAATGGTTGAATGGAGATTCGAAATTGAAGGTACAAATTCTACAAGCTTACGGCTATCGAAGCTTGCGACGTCACGAACTGTAGGAAATACGTGCGATGCTTCCAAAGCGACGGCACATACCTGTATGCTCAGAAATAATGGGTAGGGCTAGGCTGAGACAGCAGTAGGGTATTGTGTCTTGTCTGGTTGAAGGGTGCTGAGGCTCAACTGCAGCCAGTGAATAGAGCTTAGGTAGTCCAAACCCAGATACCACAGGCTCTATTCATCTAGCCTACGATTGCATGAAATTATCCTGCAGTTTCAGCCTGGCCCCATTCGTTATTTCTGGGTTTATACGGTAATTCCACGCGAAGAGACTGGTGGGTGCAGACCTGATTCGCAGCGCAAGCCACGCACCCTATGTCGGAAGAGAGTAGGCATGAGTGGCTTACACCGCGAGTTACCTATGCAATCTTCAGAAATAGCCGGTCTCTCTCGTGGAACTATACGATACACAGAGCACACACACAGGCTTTACTAGTGGGGTGTATATTTTGGGGGGAAAGGTTTTGAACTTCAATTACACGCATCTTTCCGCTGCTGAGGCATGCGCTGCATAACGTGTGCGGAGCTCACCAAATTTAGTACAAGATGAGCTCTGTTCATAAGATTCGACCATACCCATGTATCCGCTTTCAGTCCATAACTTACAATAATAAAATTGGTCTGGCTTCACAATCCATTTAGCAATTTAGTGGAAGGGATTTCGAAGGCAAGTGTGGTGTTAAGGTACATACATGTACGAAGGGTGCACAAAAGTGATGCACATTTCTACTAAGCAACACCCAAATACCACCCAAACACCCCCATTTTGTCACAAAAAACACCCGAGATGAACACGGTTTTTGATGCTCAATGCAATCTATTAGGATAGGGTGTGAAATATTTAGCCTCACTCTACAAAAAAACATACATCATCGGTGAAAAATGATGTGGGAGCACCAACCACTAACTACCATGCACTAGTACAACCAGCAAAAATGAGCTTTCTTCAATTTTTCAAATTAGAATCGGAATCTACACACCCCAATTGACCTACCTCCTCTTGTCGTGCCAATTAATCGTGTGGTAGTTGTGAATCAGTATTTTGCTAAAAACGTGCATCACTTTTGTGTACCCTTCGTACATACGGACAACCTAGCGAGATTCAAAAAAAAAGCAAGGGGTGTCCGTAAACTTATAAGAGAACCGTTGCCCATGTTCTAATGTACGTTGCATTATATGGGTTTACAGTACAACTTTTCTGTTTCCAATCGTTCCACGGCCCAAAGTTTTATAAAGCGCAATTAAGTGGATATATGGGGCAGAGTTGTTACATAAATGTTTGCTAATCTGGTCCGAGGAAACACAGAAAGCCTTCTAATAGTCTGAACCGACTTTCAAACTACTCTAGACCGGATTAGATTAATCGTCAGGAATCTAGAACTGGACCGATGAATTATCAAATTATCGGTCCGATTGAAGCACTTAATTCCGTGATATAGTAACTGGGGTTGTGGGGGTTTCAATGGTAAGCTTAAAGTTCGAAGGAGCGTGCTCAACGGATTCTTCGCTTCCACGCGATTAATACCGTAGTTGAAATGACCTTGGGGACGGCAAACCTGGAAAAATTCACCTGCTGACTGTTTTGTGCTTGAATAATATTTAGCTATATTTGGGAACAAAAATAACAATTATGGAAAAGTAGACTGGGGCGAGATAGCTCGAGCCATTTAGCTCCACCTAGAGTCGAGCCTAAGAGAGATAGGTCAACTATCTAATTTTTTGGGCTAGACTAATTCTAGCAGTAACGGACGAGTCAAGGCTATAAAAAGGCTCGGCCATTGGAGGGGCTATATACGCAAGGATTCTCGTTGTTTCCGGCTAGATAACTATCTCTTGTAGGGAAGGAAATAATTTAAATGATGATTGGGCCCGAGCCGTAAGAGCTGAACGCTAATACTTCGGTAGTGACTAAGAAAGATGGTTTCGGGGTGTGCTACTTCACCAACTATAGGATTCTTAGATGAGGCAAGTCAGCGGCATATAGCGTTTGTGTTTACATATCCTTTGTTTTGCATTGTGGGATTTGTTTATGTTTTTATTGGTCAGAATTTAACTTGGATATAGCAACCGTAGAACTGTCCGACGACCCTAGAGATTGATGAGATAAAATCTTCGACTTCTAATTATATGATTGCTGATGACCTAGACTTCAAGGCCCCACTCCGGCTAGTTCTCGTCGGTTGGATCAAGGAGAAAGACATGGCGGTGCGAAGTGAGGATGATATTGTACCGGAAAAAGTCAAACACCGTTTGCTTCATACCTGTCACCCTTGGCTAGCACAGTGGCAAGCCCACGGTGCACTTCTGCTTGAAATGGTGCGAATGGGATACGCTCGCCGTCTATGCTGATGTAGCCCTCCGTTACACCTGCTCGCTTGTGAGGTATGATTCGGTATGCAAGAACTTTCTTGTAGTCAACCTATTAGGTAGATTGGGACGATTAACGGAGAAGCTAGTCAGGAAACCAGACAAGATAACCTACCTGAGGCAACTCGAAATGAGAGCCGTTTTCTACGGCCAGTAATGTTTTGGAAGCCTGGATCCTGTTTAAGGTACCGTTGATGCAAATGAGATCGAACATTCCATCATTTGGTTTTGCTGCAGGGAAAAAGTTTGCCCCTGCTGACATCCATGCCATCTGACAAAGAAATCAGGTTATTTACTTATTACTAGAAGACAAAACGAAAAGCAATTTTACGCATGAGTCACTCACATTACCCGCATAAAAAATCCCCAGATCAGCGTGATGAACCAATTTCCAGTTATCATGTATGGGATCGTTGATTGTACCAAACTCCAGTGTCGGAAGCTCTTCACCATGTAGTGGTTGTGACACTTCATTGTCATTCCTACTGCGATAGTGGTCTCTAATTGAAGCTTTATCATCGATAGCTACCCTGATCGCTATATCACATGGGTAAACCTTTTTCTTCGAAATTCGTTGCAGTAAGCCGACAGTGAATCTGAAATCGCCCATCCAGCGTAGGTGCTCCGTTCCCAAATCCACCTCGGCGATCATCCCAAGAGACTGTGACAGAAATGAGAGAATGCGGCATTCGCCTTGAGTAATGGAAACCATATCGAGTGGTTTACGTTTACCTTCAATTCAGGTCAGTATGCCGAGGCTAAGAATCAGCTAGGTGCGAAACCAACCTTTGATGATTGCGACAGTAGCCAAACTTGCACTACCGGTTCCTGTCAGGTTCCAGCACATTGCATTACCCGAACCCCCTGGAAGCTGGCAGACCGCAATCTTTTTGAGGGCTCGAGCTGCATCCTTCCGCTTGAATAACCCATTAAAAACTTCGTGTGGCACACCGTCGCCAGAGCAACAGACAACGCCATCATACACGTCGATATCTAGCCCCTCCGCAATCTCCATAGCATGTTGGCTACGTAGTGTCTGTTCGATATCAAGTTCACAGTGTGCTGCCTCAAATAGAGGTTTCGCATGCTTGTTGAAAATATTGACTGCCTGTCCAGAACCGCCGAAAGGGTTGATAATAACTTTGAAGCGTTTTAATGGAAGGGAGTCTGCTATAGTTAGCCAGAACCTCAAGCTGTCGCGAGGGGTGATATTTCAAGCCTTCATATGCTTTAGCAAGCAGATTCGACACCCATCTCTCGACATTTTCTCGGGTAGAGCCCTCAAACGGATAGGTCAGGCTTGCAGGCTTGACAGAAGACCTTGAGATTGGCACCGCGAATTGAAGGGTAATCGCTGTTTCCCCGACTTCGGCCCAAAGGAGATTATACAGGTAAATAGTGTGCTTTTGGGGTTGACCAATTGCTGAGGATATCGTTAACACAGTACGCAGGCCGTAGAGTTCAGAATCGCAAACCGCCAACCCAGCCACAGCAGGATCTAGATGCAACAATGCTGGGGGTTTCGTCTGATAAGCTCCGTTAATGAAATGTTGCATGAGAGGGATTGGGCGATGTACCCGTGATAACGAGAGAATCCTTCTCAACAGTCAGAAACAACCGCTTCCCTAGAGACAACGTATTAGACGGGGATGCTCTAGAATCTAGTGTTCTGCAGAAGGGTTCGGAATTATTGGCTGCCATGAGAAGAGGACTAGAGGACATTATGTTTTCTAGAAAACTTGAGGTTCTGGGGGTGCATGTAGCTAGACAGTCACTAAACAATTCCTAATTGAGATTCCAGCAGAGGAATCACTAATCCTGCTAACGACTGATCACTTGGCAATTCTATTTTTATTCTGTACAGTGAAAACCGGATCCGGTGTGTGGCGAACAGGGGTGCTTCGAACAAAGGGACACAATATTCCTGAGCCGCACCACTGGCGGATATTGTGTCCCTCAACCAAAAAATACCCCGCCCGCCACACCGGATCCGCCATATGACTAGTTTTCACTTTGGCTGGCTTCTGAGCTAGCGTTGCTTGGCTTCTATCTGTGATCTTATCAATCAGCTTAGAGTTGAATTATGTACCTACATGTACATGTAGCTTTTGACCCAAAGGACTTACTTGGTCCCTGTAAGGATTGCAATGAAACTCATTGAGGCCCGAATGTTGTCTAGGCGGCGGCGTATAGGGCTACATGTACTTTTGGTGTGAAATTGCCTAATTACGAGAGTCGCGAAAACCTACATGCAGACAGGGGCTGCCCAAGCTGGATACACCTGGCTTGGCAAATGGTTTTGCTCAATGACTGAACTGCGTGGGCCAGCGTGAAGGTTGCACTAATTTCAAAACCCTGTTTATTTGTTGGGCCGAAATTAACTTATGAATGATACGGTTCGTTACGGCTTTGATTGTGATGTCCTTTCTGATCTATTATCCATTCGTGCTAGGCACTGTATCTCATCTTGTTGACATAGCTAGGCAAATTGAATGGACCTGCTGCTTCTCAACGATGTGATCAACATTTCCACCTGGCCTCATATCTCTTATCAATCCTTTCAAACTCACCATCACCACCACTTTCTCGGCCACCTCTCAATATGCCTCGTAAAACAGATACCGGGACTGATATCAAAGATAGCACAGGAAATAGTGCGGGGGGTAACGGTGGAGGGGGGAGTGTCAAGGACGCTCTATCCATCGATGTAAGTCCGTTATCTTGTTGGATTGGCTCATTGATCAGCTTTTGACTCAAAATCTTCAGGACCATACCCTTCCAAAATCCATTGTTACCCGCCTAGCCAAAGGTGTACTGCCACAGAACACGAATGTTCAAAGGGACGCTATCCTTGCACTTTCTAAAGGTGGCACGGTGTTTGTCAACTACCTCTGTGCAACGTTCGAAATTCCTCAACCTAAACGAGAAACTGTGCTGTGTTTTTATCTTACTGATTTTAGTCTATAGAGCAAATGACCAAGCAAAATTGCATGGGCGAAAAACGATAAATCCAAAGGACATCCTTGAAGCGATGCAGATCATGGAATTCAGCGACTTCTTACCGCGGCTAAAAGCGGAACTAGACAGTTTGTACCCTTGTTTGAACTTCTACACTCCAGTCACAGCTGATTCTTCTCTATCTCAGAGTTCAACGAACTGGCTTCCGAAAAGCGCGCAGCTATAAAAAAGCCTTTCAAGCCCAAAACTGATGAGGCCGATCGAGCATCTAGTCCTACCCAGCATTTGCTTTCAGATGCTTCAAATAAAGCAAATGATTCTCCCCCCGCAGCCAAAAAGGTTCGGGTAGGTGATGCCGCAGCAGACCCTAGTGCAAAGCAGGCAAAGGGCTCTGGCGTAATTGCGACTCCAGTCCTTGTTAGAGGTTGGGGTGATGAGGATGAAGAAGAAGACGATGAAATGGGTGAGGATGACGAACTCGATGGGGTTGTAGAAACGGAATCTGAAGGATTTGACGAAGAAAGCGACAGAGATCTTGATGAAGGTGGAATCGGCCACTATGAAGAGGTGGATGAAGCACTTGACAACGGGGTTGATAGCGATTAGCTATCATGTATGGTAGCCTCACTTCCATAAGAAACTAATTCTAACATTTTCAACCGTACTCCAACAGAACGCATAAGATAGTTGCATCTAGGTGAAAGCACAACCTCTCATGGGCATGAAATTTCTTGAAAAGGATTCCCAACTCCCTTGTGAACTTGACGGGGGAAACCGCCATGTTGATTACCGATTACTATGTAGCACCAAAGGCGGTTAAATTTTGATTCTGGTACTTGTCCCACAGCATATATATATGTATGTGCCAGCATGTGGCTTTGAACGTCCCAGTTTCTGCGCTCAATCCAGTAGCTTACAAGGCTCCACACCCTGTTTTCTGCAGTACATTTAGTGAGTTCTTTATTATTTTATAATGAGCTTATTATAACTAGAAGACACTAGCTACAAGAGGATAGACTCTCAGTGGGTACATGTATTCATCCTACGACACGGAAAAGACTAGCCGCTCTGCTTAGGCATCAAACAAAACTATGTTCACTAAGGAACATGTAGTTAATATGCCGGATGCCAGGTACACAGAGGCTGGAGGTTCCCACTGTAGAATACTTATAATTCGCCTCCAAAGGTCTGGGAGATACGCACACAATGATATCTACTATGGTGGCGGAATCGATAAACATGTACCTCTTCTAGAACGATCTATTATAGCTAAATAGGACGGGTTTTTAAGAAAAAGATCCTATACAGTGATTTATTATATGGTAAATACATTGCCTATAGGGAGATTTTCAAAGTTGAAGATATTTTCATGGTGTAATTGGATTTTGAAAAGTTGGGTTTTGGGTGGTGATGTGGTGGAAGCACCCACCAAAAAAAGAAAGGTGCAACATTTTAAAGCCTAGATCCACCCAGCTCAGGGGGTTTCCACTCTGTGAGACCTCCTTATGCCTAACCAGAATACAATCTAACCATCTGAGCCACAATATGATGGCAACATCATGCCTAATCCTCCAAAATGCTTAAGCCCCGGTTACATTATAGGTCACACATTGGCACACGTTTATCGATTCCCGCAGTATGCATGTAGCTTAGTTACTCTAGGCCTATTATCAACCAGTAAGTTAATTCAAATATCTGAGATGGTATCTTCCTAGAACAAACCGATGTACATGGAGTTATATAGCTAAGAAGAAAAACGTTAAATGTAGTTCCCTATTGAAACCGAATACAGAAAGCTTACGCGTACAGTCCCATTTCTGTTCAGCGCCGGACCCAAAACATTAGAAGGGGCAAACTAGGGAATACAGCTCAATCGCCCTATAAGGGTTCGCCCTATAAGGGTAATCGCTCTATAAGGTATGCTTGGCGTCCCTGATGTCTATTCACGGGTATCATACAGCTGGTTGTAAGGGTATCTGCTCTATAAGGGTATAGATTTTGGTCTAGAGCGAACCCTTATAGGGAGATTGAACTGTAAGGAATAGACGAAAAATAAATTTTCGCAAACTTGAAGTGCTAGGTGATCTAGCGATTTGTATGCTTACTTACCGCAGGGCGGCGGCCTCAACCTGCTAGTGACCGAGTTTTAGCGAAGAGAAAGAGAGGTGGTAGGGCCCTTCAGGCAGGACGGTGCGTGTTGTTCTAATGAGGTGGGCAAGCAATTCTGCTTACTGAGAGCCACAATTAATTCTCAGGAGTATTGGATTCTGCGTTTTCTAACCGGTCATATCCACTAATATTCTGTAGCCTAGTGCGCTGTATCTAGTTAGGAATACAGCTACGATATCCCATCCCACACAGTGCATAAAGCTTGCTGTTCGAATTTCTAGTGCGGTTCGTGAGGTGATGCTCCTCTAGTATTACACCCGGGCGCCCCCAGTCTGTCCTACGGGCCTAGTGCTATACTAAACTCTTTCATAAGTGAAGGTAGAGATTGATCGGGCTTTTATCTATTATAATATAATACAGCACGAAGCGGATAACTATTTTTGGGGTGATGATTGGAGCAGCATTGTACGGTAAAGCCCTCGATGTTAACCTTCCACTGCTACTGATCATGTAGGTTCTCTCGCGTAGAAGCGTAGGAAGGGTAGTCGATATGATTATGACAAGAGTTGCTGATATACTGCTTTGCTTATAGATGGTATATTTCCACGAGCGCTTCTTCTAGCTAGCGGGTGACTATGGGTTCACGAAACCTTTTCCTGAGGTTTGATATGCCCTCGTAATAGTAGATAGGTATGCTTTGATTGGTTATATGTAGGGCACAGCTGGGCATGACTTGATAGATATTGACACGCCATTGGTGATGAGCATTATGGAGGTCAAAATCACAAGAAATTAGCAATATACAGCCAGATTCTAAGTCACACAATTGACTAAAGGTAAACAATTACTCATTGGTCTCCTCTAACCACGTCCCAAACCGTTCCAAACGCTCTTTCTCTACCTCCTGGTTGACTTCTCTGCTGCTATTTTTCTTAAACTTTTCCTCCCCATCAAATATATACGCTTCAACCTTTTGGCCCCCAAAAAACCGACCATTCATCAACTGTCGATTTAGTCAGTGATGATCGAAAAAAACATGAGGAGTAATATGGAGAGAAGGTAAGTACTGCAATGCATGCTTTTGCACTCTCTGTGTCTGCAAATTTTACACTAACAATGCCATCTGCTTCTCCATCATAGAGCACAACATTTGTTACACCTCCCAATTTTTCGCACTCTTCCCGAATATCCTCCTTTAAGTCTAGGAGCATCGTAGGGTCGTCCTACAAGATTAGAGATTATATAACGAGATTTCGAATTTGGTTTCCCTACCTCTAATTCCTTCAGTGTGAACATGTGTTTAAGGATAACAACTTTCTCCCACTTTGAAGTTGCCTCCTTGACAGCTGCGAGGTCATCATCGTCCCAGTCTGCAAGCTTACTGAATTGTTGATGTTAGTTATTTCATATTCAACGCCCCAAGACGTGGGGTGTGGTTAAAACCTATTCAGCTTTTGGGTCTTCGCAATGACCTTCCTTTTTTCCTTTGCAGATTTTTTGATTGGAGCTTCCTGTTGAGCTTTATAACTAAAATCTGCTGGTTGAACCTTGATTGGAGTTCCTTGTACGCCAAATCTAAAGTCCGAATCGTCAAGCATTTGGACGGCAAGTTTTACGCTCTCTGGTCGAAAGTAAACTACTAATGCATCTCCTTTTGGTTTGCCATGTTCATCCCTGTAAAGCTTGATACGGGGCTTTCCTTGATCTATCTCTTCGGCAATGACCCCGCACTTGGAGAAGACGTCGTTTATTTCTTGTTCGGTTACATCTACCGGAAGGTTGTTGATATAGATGGCCGTGTTTTTTCGAGGTGTTGGTTCTGTATCACCCTTCTTATTTCTTCGAGGTTTTTTTGAGTGCGCTGAAGCTTCCTAATGTTTGTATTGTGTAAATCTTCAATCGAGGGGGCTGTTGGCCAAACTTAGGAACGAAGTCATGTACACACCTCATAGCTTTCATTCGAAGTGTAGATTTTTTTTCTCTTCTTATTTGTCGGAACTGCCGGCTCCATTTCATCAACGCCAGCCACAGCATACGCTGCTTGTTGTTGCTCTGCTAGGTACTCATCTAGCTTCGCCAAAAGTCAGGGACAGGTCGAGACGAAGAAGCAGGGTGGAACTATATACCACTGGTATCCAGCGCCTCAAAGTCTCGTCAAACTCAAATTCAGAGCCACCATCCGCCTCAAGTACCCATTTCTCTGAAACCCTGGACCATGATACGCGGGAATCCGCTTCAAATTCCTCACGCGTCATGGGGAAAGTCGAAACTTCGCTTAGCTCGTCATAGGTGGTCATGGCTAAATCGATCAAAGTAGGATCCATAGTGGTTTGTGAAAGGCAGCCTTCCAGTACGCGACGGACAGGTTCAACTGTCGTGTTCACGCGATCTAAAGATGTCAGTAGAGAGTTTGCGGTGTCAGCTCTGGAGCTGCACCGCCACATAACCAGCCCTGCTCCAGTTCCAAAACTTCGATTTTCGGACCTGGAGTTTAGACCAATATTGCACAACAAAATTAGAATCAGATAATATTGAGGTAGAGAGTTAGACTGCAGGTTTTCCTGAGAAATCCGACCAACTCAAATCCAAGATTTAATCCTCTGGCAGCGAGATTTTGGTTCGGGCAGGGTAGGTTTTGTGGAATTACACTGCGACACCTAAGCCTTGGCGCGACCTACTACGCTGCCGATAAATCATTCGGTCACGTGCGCGCAGGTACTGTGTGGCACGGGCGCATGACGGACAGGGGGTTGATCTAGGTATACAAGCGTATGGGGGGGAAGTTGGAACGGTAGGGGCCCTAGTCAGGACTAAGCGAGTGTCACAGGAAAAGATCTCTGAATCTAATACCGTATTATCTCGGGAATAGGAAACTGGCCTGGACTGGATGGGTTTGTAATTGGCCGAGGCCGAATTGATATTGAAATATAAAGATCAGGGTTAGGGTTCACCTGGAAAGTCCGGAGGCAACAATACCCTCCCGTTCTCAACCACCAATGCCTGTAAATTAGTGGGAATTGGGAAATACATCAATGGACACTGTTTATTGAAATATCTGGTGCCGATAGCAAGATTAAATGACATATATGTACATACGCAATAGTATTTACTACCAATACACAATAATTGACAGCGGGTGCTACCATATTTTATTATTTGGAGCCCACACGCTGCAGACTCAAGCAGCTCCTTTTATTATGACCTTGCTGCTTGCATACTGAGTAGGTTGTTTGGCGGCGGGGCTTTACTACCTTTGAGGATTGGTTTGATCCACCAACATTTTTACTTTTCTTCTGCCTTCCTACTGTAAGACCGGTACTCCACACCACTACTGAATTCTAAGCGAAGCTTTAGATAGCTCTCTAGACTCTGTAACTCGACCGGCTACTATCCGTAGCACAATACCCGAGTGCACATCCTGACAACTTCTTATGAACCACACAAAGGCAACAATAGTTTAAGCGAGATAAGGGTCGGGGCTGTTCCGTTGAAAGAACTTTCTCAATAGGAAGGACACGAGTGTTGAAGCGCAAAGCTATGCTAAACAACTCGATACGATGGAGAATTTATCACAGAACAAAGTATGTTGGTAACAAAATAATATTGATAAGGCTTGTTCTTCCTGGATGATGATCAACTCAGAATTGATGTCCAATGCAAGAGTATTTATATCCCGTTGTGGGCGAGTGCATAGGAGACTCTGCCAGTTTGACGCAGAGATCTGATATTCGCTGCCTTCGCGCTGTGAAGAAGAGACTGCGTCGACGTGGACTTCGATGTCCTATAGCGAGGCACATATATGCGGATTATTAGGCGTGGAATCGAGCGAATAGGAAGGATATATATTCGATATGAATTAGGCAAGGCAAAAGCCCGCCGCAAAGGAATACGATACAAAATAGATAGATAGATAGGAAAGAATAGAGTAGTGAATAGGAATAGAATCGACAGGAAATGTTGAACAGTAATAGAAATCCTCCGCTGTCAATACCCCTAACCCTTATACACGTGACCGCGCACGTGACTTATCCATCGCTTCCTTCCACCTCCTGCGCACCCCACCACACCGTCCTCTTTACTACTGTGTGTTCTTTGTAGCTTGGGTCGACGGACTAAACTATCTACTATTACAAATTGAACTAACTCGCTTATCCATTTATCCAACATCCTATTGGCGAAACTGATATCTCCAACTTCCGATGCTTACCCCTCGTTCAGTAATCCTCAGATCACTTTGGTTTGACGTGACGATGATATGGTTGCGACGGTTGCGTTCGCCTGATTGACATCAGCAAAACCGATTCGTGGCTCCTGGGCGCTCCCGGACCCTCATGGACGGTGCGGACCAGATGGAGGCAAGCATCCCGAAAACCTAAATTCTAGTGGTGGGCAGTGGTAGGAATGCTTGTTTTTCGAAGCCCACCGTGGCTTCTTTCATCAGCAAAAAAAAAATGTCGCCCCGACACTTTCTTGTCTTCAGGAAGGCCATATTCCGCCAGATTAGTTTCTGGCCTTCCAAAGCGCTTGGAAGACCGCTGCGAGCTGATAAAACCTCCTGACGACCTTTCTCAGGTTGTCATCTTCCAGTGGCTGTATTCATGCCGTGCCTTCTGAACGGTCCCTTTGTTTCTAGGTTGTCTTCGGGACACCTCCACTGCCGTGGCCTGTCGCCAGGTGGCATTGATCCTTGGTGCTGGAGATGCTTTCCGATCCTGATGAGCTTTCGCTGTATGTGTGATATATTTGAATTACTATTTATTGACGACCTCTAGTAGGTCGTCGCCAGGTTCTATGCACAATCCCACCATCCGACTACCCCTTGGATCGACTTTTGCTGCGTAAGCCCTTCATGTCGACCCTCCAGTGACTACCCCTTTGGATAGACTTTTGCTGCGTAAGCCCTTCATGTCGACCCTCCAGTGACTACCCCTTTGGATCGACTTTTGCTGTGTAAGCCCTTCATGTCAACTCTCCAGTGACTACCCCTTTGGATCGACTTTTGCTGTGTAAGCCCTTTGTGTCGACCTCTGGTAGGTCGTCGCCAGGTTCTATGGACAACTCCACCATCCGACTACTCCTTTGGATAGACTTTTGCTGCGTAAGCCCTTCATGTCGACCCTCCAGTGACTACCCCTTTGGATCGATTTTTGTTGTGTTAGCTTTATGCCGACCTCTGGTAGGTCGGTAATGGATTCTCGCTGTGAGTTCCAGCCCCTCTAGTATATGTCATTGAACGTCTCAAGGTCCACTCTACTATTTACATACCAATAGCCCTCTTCTAGATCCTGCACTAGATGAGCCATTCCTGTAATCGAAGCAACACTCACAACCCACTCGTCATTACCAGGAATCCGTACATTACGGAGGCCAACTCGAATCAAGCTGCTGTTGGCCTCCAAGAGGCCGGCACCATCCAGTGGAAGCATTTTGACGAGCGCGAGCCGATGGGTATGTCCTGAGCTCGGATCGCGGAGCTTAAACAAGCATCTCAATCGGCCAGGTAAGCGCCCACGCAAGGCACCATATTCGGTCTCGTTTCCTACCATAACCCAGACCCAGTCATTCCTTGCAGCCCCTCCTCGAAATGGCATATTGATCGTACATCGAAGGTGGTGTATGGTATAGAGATCGGTCTCTTGGAATTTGAGCATGAGGACCTGAAGCTGGGTAAAGCGCTCCGCTGGGCACAGTCTTAGCTTGATGTTGTTGGTTGGCAACCTCTGGGAGTCCGGCAGCGTACTGTTATATGACTCTACCTTCCGCACTAATAGACCCTTGGTATCACCAATATCTAGCATCACATCTTCGAGGGATTGAGTCAAACAGGCGCTTATACGTCCTCGGAGGTAGGATGGGGGCTTTCTTTCTGCTCTGATATGTGGCTTGCACCAAGCTGGAACCTTCTCCTTCTCCAGGAGATCCCTCACGTCTTTTGAGAGTGATCCTGCCGGCCTTTCACGAGTCGCCTCCCAAATGGATATGATACGCATAGCCATCAAGTGTCGACGGGAATAGTGCTCTAAGATCTGCTTAGTTGCATTGATCTTATTCGAGGCTCGATAACCAACTTTGATCTGTTCTCGATGCGAGGCTTTACCGACCTCTGTGGAGTAGGCAACGATATTACCGAACTGCCTGACATGTGTGCTGAAGTGGCTCAATAGGTGCATCTTGATGAAGTTGAAGTGAGATTCTTGACGGTAGATATCCTGGCACTGCTCTGACCTCTCCAATCTATCATCTACCACCACCTTTCGCTTCTTCGCTGTACTCTGAGAGGCCGTCAACAGTTCCTTCTGAGCTTGCCACATAGCTTTGTTGGCTCTCTTTGCTTTTGCATTCGTCGCCTTTGATTTGCGGAATTCGAGGAAGATATCCTTATGCTCGTGGAAGTCCTTCAAATAGCCTTCCATATAGTCAATAGTCTGTTCAGTGTGGCTGCGATACTGAGCCATTAGGTGGAAATCGATTAAGGCTTGGATACAGTCCAGAGCCCTTTTAAATGCCGGCCTTTCAGAGGTCGTCGGCTTCCGCAGAGCAACTGTCACCGCTACTAGGAGGAATCGACCAAGGTTTCGCATCTCTTTGCCCTGCCACTGAGTCACCTCTCGATAGGTCTTTTTGGGGACTGTGATGCCCGTATAGGGGGGAATGGACTTCCATACTTTGTCGAATTGGTCGAGTCGGTTGTATTTGCTAAGAAAGCCTTGGATCCATTCCATCATATGCTTCAAAAGACCTAAGTAGACTGTATGTAAAAGGTCGGGCTTCCATAGAGCTTCTGGCTGGACTCAGGGAAGCCGCCAGAAGCTGTTCATCAGTGCTTTCATACCTCTCTGCTGCAGCCAGTCTAGATCCCCTATTGAGCCTGTCTCTTGATAACGTTTTACTCGAGCCTTATAGCAATCGTGATTGCGTACTGGAAAGGGCTGCGTACGAGGCTGACCTAGACTGGAGGCGTCAACTTCGCAGACGGGGCAAGCATTATTCTTTAGGTGTTGGAGGGTGACGTGCTCTAAATGGTCTGCCAACCAGCCGCAGACTACTGGGAAGCAGAATCGCAGCTGACCATCAGCACATGAAAGCTGTACACCGTTTGTGGCCGGCTCGTGGAGGGCTGACATAGTCCTTTCCATGGCAAGATCTAGAACCGCACGATTTCTTGATCTTTGTGCTTCAGCAGCCTTGATCTTCAACTTGCCGACCTTTGGCGGGACGGGAAGCAGTGCCAGCAGCAATGATGCCATTGTGGAAGGTTTGTTTCGAAGTGTGGATTTGATATTGCCTATCGTCAAATAGATGGGTCAAGCCTTTTTGTCGCCTGAGAAGTTGGTAAGATGTGTTTGCTCTGACGAACAAAGAATTGGAATCAATGTGGAGCCAGCGGGGAGGGTTTCCTACAACTTATTAGAAAACTCCGACGGCTCCTGGAAGGTCGGGAGACTAACCTGGAGATCCCACCACCAATCAGCTGTATGCATTTCTGAATACATTCTTTCACCGGCAGGGTTGAATTCCTTCACTGGAGCGTAGACCATTTCCCCTGAATATGCTGTTTGGGCCAGCAAATATTGTATACAAACCATAGGATCCCGATGGCAGAATACAAAAGGCTCCCCATCAATCTCCTCCTCTATGAAGGTCCAACTAGGCTCTCCCAAGGTCGTCGGCAGGTTTTCAATCACTTTGTAGAGGGTGTAGGCGGACCGATAGGAGCCGGCACCAAGGTAAAGACCTTTCTTGAAGTACTCCTCAATGCCAGTCTTCGTTGTTTTGGTATCAATAAACCATTTGGCTAAATGGAAGTCATAAGCAGTGTGGAAGGGGAATAAAGGGAATTGGAGCAAGCTTTCCTGAGCTTCTAGAAAGCCAAGCACACTTCCTGCCGACCTCCCTGCGTCCGGTAAAAAGCTTTGACTGATACTAGGAACTTCGGCTGTACCATTATCGTTGTCTTCAGCATCAGAGGCTGTAGCTGGTTCTTCGTCTGAATTATTGTCCGAATCGTAAATTGATCCATCACTCCTTTCGTCCAGGTAGTCCTCTGCCGGCTCCTCTCGGTCCGTCAGTGAATCGTCAAGATAAACTTCTGCTTGTTCAGGGTGCTTGGTCAAGATATGGGTCATCAAAGCTGAGCTTTAGTCGTAGGAATATCGACAAAAGGGGCAGCGGTCTGGCATGTTTGGAGATTTGGTGGTAAAAGGGGTAACGAGGTGTTGTGGAATAATAGGGGACTGATGGTCTGGCAGTGACGACCTCTGAAGAGCCGGAGAAGAGTTCATAGCACTCTCAGCCGTGTCTCCAGGGGTTGAGAGCAGGGGTTGAGCTGACGTCGAGGTTGATATGACACCTGATTCAGCATAAGAGCCGCAATTCAACAGCTTGGACCTTTGCAGCCGACGCAGCCTGTCTTTGAAGCTCAACGACCAGCTCAATTGCAGCTCAACAGCAGCAAGATCCTCAAAAAAAAAGTTGCTCTAAATTCTGTGATTTTCTGGCGTGTGGGTCCTCCACCGGCCTTCAGGAGGTCGGCAGGCTCCTCTCTCGATATTTGCACATATTGAAATAGCGCTAGTACTATATAACCCTAACCCTGAGCCCTTTAAGAGTTTCGGATTTGCTAACTCTTACGTCAACCCTCCACCTCACCTTCCAACCTCTACCCCTCGCACTATTCACACCACCCCCTCCCTCACAGCCTTCCTATTCAACGCAACGTTTCAAACTGCTGCTGCTGCTGCTTCCATTCAGCTCAACGTTTCAAGCTGCTGCTGCTGCTATTCAGCTCAATGTTTCAAGCTGCTGCTCTCGCAATCTTCCCTTCCAGCTTGAATAGCTGGTAAAGGCTATAAAATGGCGGATATGGCGCCCCTAAGCAAGTCAGAACCAAGCAGCGCAAACAAAACCCCCCCGCCCAATCCAAACAATCAAACGACCCCACCAAACAGTGTACCGACCTCCCGCAAGCCGTCGCAAACAGATCTATCCACACGACGAATATCCCCAAGCTTAACCCCTCCCCTCGACAAAAAACTCCAGTATATCGAACACCCCGGCCATCAGCAACCCAAACGACCTCTCCCAAGCCGGCAAACTCCCCTACCAAGATGCCGCCCCGCGCCAGAGCGACGGAAATGACTGCAGCAGATCTCAAAGTAGTGTTGGGCTTCAACGCAACCAACAATCCAGCCTATTTGATTGTTCGTGATGATATTGTTTCCTACGCTATTCAGCACGGTATCACAGGCGTTGACACCCCTGGAAAGGCTGCCTGGACTGCCTGCGAGGAGCACGCAGTCAGCCACAAATACTTGAGCCGTTTCAAGGAAGCCTACGACGGAGCAGGGCCGAAGGAGAACTGCGCGCTCGTTCAGAAGGCTATCAAATGCCTTTGCCTTGACTCTATCAAGAAGAAGAACGCTGCCAGAGTAGCAGCAGATAAGCAGATGGCAAATAATGGTGACTTTGATGGACCTGCTGCCGGCCTCGCTGGAGTCGTCGCTGCTGCTGGTGCTGGTGCTCGTGCTGTACCTCCACCTTCCCACGTCATTCGAGTCCGCATTATCGATCCTGACCAAATTGGTGACTACGACAGTGATGCACCTGTACCACGCCGGACAAACGGATATGGCTGGGACCCAGCTAATACCATCTTCGATAAGCTGACGACCTTCCTGGAGCCGGTCACACACCGTGATATCTTGACATACGCAGCAAAGCATGTCGTTGAGAATCGTCGCGCTCGTGCAGTTTGGGGAGCTCTTATCCCCATACCTGAAGACTTTCGGATATCTCACAACGATGAGATGATTCTCAGCGAGGATGATGAGGTGACGGCCTGGCTGAGGTCGACAACGGCTAACCCCCTGGTTGTGAACGTTATTCTTCATCGGGTTACTGCCAAAGGAATGGCTTCGCGCCAAACCCCGCCGCCCCCTGGCGAGCGGGCACATATCTCCAAGCGCTATTTCGCCACTCTTCTCGAGGACCCTGCTGAGGATTCTGACGAGGACGACCGCCCGCTTCGGAAGAAGTTTAAGCCACTGCCGCGTACAGATAGGGGCTTCCAAGCTCGCGAAAGGAAGATTCGGGCACGGATCTTGCGCCAGCAAGAGCTCCTAGAGTCGATCAAAGAGCATCATAAGGAGATAACGCCAGACGCCATGTTTTCTGACGAGGAAGGGTTTGAGAATAGGTATATGTCGGCCCCTCAGAGGCGGGCAGCTAGGGCAGCGGCTAAGGCAGCGGCTGGGGGGGAGGATTCGGAGGATTCAGATGATTCGGAGGATTCGGTGGAAGAGAATGAGGATAGGAATGAGAACGAGAATGAGAACGAGAATGGTGGGGAGAATGAAGAGGATGGAGAGAATAGGGAGGGTGAGCCTGACGTGGGAGGTGGAGCTGCCGCCACTTAGCTTCTACCTCCATTTTGTTCTTGATTTCCTCTTTTCTTTGGTTTGTAGTTGTGGTAACCCCCCCTCGGCCTCCTGGAGGTCGGCAAATTTCTTTACCCGTTTCTTTTTGTTTTCCTTTGGTCGATATATGATGGATACGCATGATTATTTTTTGGTAGGTCAAATTTCCTCCCGTGCGGTTACCTAAATACTGACTAGCCTGTGAAGGTTTATGTATAGTGTTTACCGACCTCTCAAAGGTCGGTGGTCTTGGCTTTCCTATTCTTATTATTATTATACCGGATGCTTTATATGTTTTATATCCTTTGTTTCATATTCTTTGTTTTATGTTGTTTTAGGGGGTAGAGGAGGCAGCAAGGCGTGGATGAGTGCTGGTACGCTCCCTCCTGCTAATCGTTTGAGATCCAAAGCTGACTCTTAGGTAGTATCCGACGACCTTCAGGAGGTGGGCAGGATCTTTATATTACCCTATTATCTGTATTATTCCTATTATTCCTATTCTTTGTATTACTCCTATTATTTGTATTATTTGTATGATTATGGCGGTATCGATTGGATGTTAGATATCTTGGCGTTTCTATTATTGGCTTTGGGGGCAGCAAGACATCGGCCGTTGCAGGTACCCTACTACCCTATCAATCTTTTATAGCTAAACGCTAACGTCTATGAGACAGTATTTGCCGACCTTCAGCGAGCTGGTAGAGGGTCTTACTATCTTTATGGCGTCATTTGACTGGATTCGCTTAATTATTAATCATTTTTATGTATTCACAAATATATCTACTAGCCGCTGCTGCTAGGTGTGGCAGCAGAGCTGAAAATACAGTCATTTCCACAGTCATAGTGCGCTTCCGTGGTAACCAATGTTTTGCGAGTCCGTGCAAAGCCCCTTTACTTATTCCCCCAAGCAGACGCCAACCTCTCTCAGGCTGGTCAATACCTTACCTCTCATCCAAAAAGCTGTCGACTCCCTACTTCTCAACAAACTCCTTTACCACTACAGAAAAAATGATCAGAGATTCAGGTAAGAAAGCTGGCACTTTAAAACGCCGTTCCATACAGATAAAACCTTTCCTACCACCCCCCCCCTCCTTCAGGAATCTGCCGTCTCGTGAGAGATCGGTGGAAGGATATAGGGGGATACAAAGCTATGAAGACGCAGCAGAAGACGAAGACGAAGACGAAGACGAAGACGAAGACGAAGACGAAGACGAAGACGAAGACGAAGACGAAGACGAAGACGAAGACGAAGACGAAGACGAAGATGACGAAGATGAAGAGGAAGAAGGAGAAGGAGAAGGGGGAGAAGACAATAACGATGAGAATATAGGGCTCTTTCGTAGAACCTACGAGAGTGACGATTCAGATGGATATGAATTACCTCCGACCTCGGAGAGGCCGGCAGGTCCTTCCAAAAAGCCTGCTGCAAGGCATCGAGAGATGATACAGGCAAACCTCATTCGCAAAAAACTGGCAAGTACAATTAATTCCCAAGTCATTTTTAATAGCCTACTAAGGAATGTGATAGGACATCAATTTGGAGCCAGTACTGAGCAGTGTCATGCCGACTCCTCTGCAGCCGGCACATGGTAGCCTGGGTAGTATGATCAACACGACTCATAATTGCAATCGAGACCGAAGCGTGTTCTGCGCAGAAGACTCCCTGCAGCCTGTTGCTCGGCTTGCAAAGCTATATATTGCTTCTTTCACCTACTTCAGGCATCCCTTTCCTGACGGAATCGACATCAGCAAAAAAAGATATTTGTCTTCTGGACCTTCAGATGCAATATGGCCTTCTGGAAGACCCTGAAGACCCTGAAGACAAAATCTCACTGGAAGACAAAAAATATGTTCCCGGATTTGGCTGAATGATAACATATCAAAAGTGAAAAATTGTCTTCCAGTCCTTCAGATGCAATATGGCCTTCTGGAAGACACTGAAGGCCCTGAAGACATAATCTCACTGGAAGACAATTACTTTTTTTGCTGATGGAGATGGCTAAATGGACGAAAAGAGCCTGGGCAACTGCCAAGAGAGATATGGGCGTAGCATGCCCTATCAGCAAATTGTGCTACAACCTGGTATGTTGCCGGCCTCTGTGAAGTCGATTGAGTATTCTAACAGCTCTTAGCTAAAAGCAAAGCAATCAAGCACACGGTCCCAATTTCTCGCTCACATCAAAAAGAACGTGTTGACCGCCTACAGCCTCACAGATCTGAACGAGGAAGAGCGCCAGAAGAAGATTGAATATCTGCTAGATGAAGACAGGTTCACCTGTCACCCTGATGCGTACGAGGTCAGTACAAACTCCTACTAGTATATGACAACCGCTAACGAGCTGGCAGAGTCTAGAGGGTAGATTCCTTGCTCCACAAATTCCCTCCCTGATATTTAGTAAGTTTTACGAAGGTAAGAAGGCTCTCGGAAGGTCGGATAGAACTTTCATTGGGAGTATCAATGCTGTATTTATTGCAACGACCGCAGCAACGATATATCACTGTCTCTCTGCTTGGAAAACAGGCGCCTATAAAGACCCCAAGGACTTCAACACGGGAAACTCTCTCTGTAAGTTATGGACGACCTCTGGAAGGCTGGTATTCTCTGCTGACAAGACGATAGACCCTTGGCACCGTCAGCTGAACACAATACAGATCTTGCATTTCGAGATTCGGGAAATGTTACTAAATGATATCTGCCGCCAGATCAATGAGCTTGTATGGTATCTCCCCCTGACAGCGTGATACTAGCTAACAGTATTAGCGAGCGAAGGGGCACGTTGGCCCAGATATCGAGTCGCAGAATGCCTTCCGTGGAGATCAAGAACAACTAAAAGCAACACTAGAGCTGCGGAAGAGGAGCTCGTCGACGGCCCTCCAGCAGCCGTATGCTCGGTGGGCTCGGCAGTCAGGCTCTGGCCTAATCCCTAGTGACCCGATTGAAGAAGTGGCTGCCATCCTGGCGGCAATCCCTGCCTCGGAGGGAAACGGCACCTAGGAGCTTGCCGATGACCTCACATGAGCTGGCATGAAGTATTGGAAAGGTGTTAGGGGGAGGGTCGAGCGAGAGGAAGGATAGGGAAGGGAGGCGAGAGGTGAGGTGAGCGGAAGGAGGAGAGGCAGCTAGAGATATTTGTAATAGAGCAATAGACTAGAGTGTTTCAAGGAATATATAGCCATTTTACCAAACGCCTGAATATAAGCCTCCTAAAGATAAGGCTACACGATCATAAGCATCCATAATCCCCAGAACATCAAATCCGGAAAGGATGCGTCCGGACTGTAGGAGGTCATCAGGATCTCCGGGAGAAACGATGTCGAAGCGGAGCCTTCCAGAGGCTGAGCTACCACAATAGTTGCGAAAGGGGTCATCATGACTGACGGCCTCCCAAAGGTCGCCTCCAGGCGCAAAGAGCAAAGTTTACAACCTGAGGGAGAGCTATATTCCGCCCCGACCACCCAAGGCGTCTGATGCATTGGGCGACATTTCAATTTTTTGCTGATGTTAGCTTTTTGAAAGTCATTTGGTAGGCTTTAGCGCTTTTTTGTACGATCGCTTGCTTTGAGTGGCTTTTGAAATTGGCGTTGGTCTCATTCCAGCTACCACTTGCTTCCTGTAGTTTTAGTTCGCTCACGAGCGGTCTCTTAGGGGCTTTGACGACTCCTATCATGTGTCTTCGCCGCCTTTCAATGACTATTACATGAGCCTTCATCAGCAAAAAAAGATATTTGTCTTCTGGACCTTCAGATGCAATATGGCCTTTTGGAAGACCCTGAAGACCCTGAAGACAAAATCTCACTGGAAGACAAAAAATATGTTACCAGATTTGGCTGAATGATAACATATCAAAAGTGAAAAATTGTCTTCCAGTCCTTCAGATGCAATATGGCCTTCTGGAAGACACTGAAGGCCCTGAAGACATAATCTCACTGGAAGACAATTACTTTTTTTGCTGATGTTAATTCTCTGATATCTTTCGGGACTTTGAAATATCTTTTGCAGCCGACCGCTTGCTATTACAATTTACAGCCTATTTTTCACCGCCATCCATTTTAAAACTGGCTTCATTCGAGTCATCCTCTATGTGCCCACTAATCCGTTCCCGTCTTTCGCGTGGGTCTTGGGCATCCGTTTCTTGACTGAGTAAGTTCACGTGTCATTGGGTTGGTCAGAGTTGTCAAAACAGAGATGAGATTATATGAAGGAAAATAATGAGACGAAAAACTGTGCCTAAAACAGAGCATGGCCTATTCCACTACGTATTATTAGTCGTTCATCCATCGACTCTGAGCCTTTTTCTCATGCTCATGCCAACACTAATATCGACTCTGACTCTGACTCTGACTCTGACGCTGACTGAAGCCTAAACTCTGCTAGAAGAAACATAAATAGCAAACACCAAAGTCTTGTCCTAGTCCAGCATAACTATTATACGAAATGTGAATAGTCCTAACACTCGAGTCATGTCCTAATCCAACATAACTATTATACGAAATGTGAATATAAAAACATTCCTCGTAATCACATCCTACAATTACCATCCAATCTACCGAGAACCGCCATGAAGACCAAGGGCCAAGCACAAAGCCGACTCCTGAACGTTATAGCCACTTAGCGTGCGCCGTCTTCGAGTTTGCCAGCGAAAATGAGACGCTGCTGGTCTGGAGGAATGCCCAACCATTCGCAGTCTTCAAGCTTGCCGGCGAAAATGAGACGTTGTTGGTCTGGAGGAATGCCTAACCATTCGCAGTCTTCAAGCTTGCCAGCGAAAATGAGACGCTGCTGGTCTGGAGGAATGCCCAACCATTCGCCGTCTTCAAGCTTGCCGGAGAAAATGAGACACTGCTGGTCTGGAGGAATGCTCAACCATTCGCTGTCTTCAAGCTTGCCGGAGAAATGAGATGCTGCTGGTCTGGAGGAATGCCTAACTATTCGCCGTCTTCAAGCTTGCCGGAGAAAATGAGACGCTGCTGGCCTGGAGGAATGCCCTACCATTCGCCATCTTCAAGCTTGCCGGTGAAAATGAGATGCTGCTGGTCTGGAGGAATGCCTAACTATTCGCCGTCTTCAAGCCTGCCGGCGAAAATGAGATGCTGCTGGTTTGGAGGGATGTTTAATTATTCGCCGTCTTCAAGCCTGCCAGAGAAAATGAGACGCTGCTGGTCTGGAGGAATGCCCAACCATTCGCAGTCTTCAAGCTTGCCGGCGAAAATAAGACGTTGTTGGTCTGGAGGAATGCCTAACCATTCGCAGTCTTCAAGCTTGCCGGCGAAAATAAGACGTTGCTGGTCTGGAGGACACGAAGCCGATGGACCGAGTGGAAAGTCACTTCTTTTTGTTGTAATCAGAGAGGGTACAACCCTCCTCAGGCTGTTTGCACCTTTAACTCTGACTCTGACATAGACTCTGACGCTGACGCCAACACCAATGCTGATATCGAGACTGACAGGATGCTGTTATTGACTGGCATGCGTTTGCTCAGTAAACTGTGTTATACATCTCGAGATCGATATAGTTGTTGATGAAATATCGTCCTTTTCATCCAATTTCAGCCGGTATAAGATGAACTGCACGATATATATGGCTTACTGGGATGACTCTTCACCTGGTTGAAGCCCCGTCTGCTGATATCTCAGATTGCTTGCGTACCTCTACCATTCCGTTGTTCGGATTCGGTGTGCCGGATCCCATGATTTCAAAGTATTCCACCAGGGCCAATTGATGACTGACATAGCGAAAAACGGATCGGCCTCTGTCGTCTTTGTCACCGTTAGGAACCTTGTCAACCAATTTAAAGACACAGATGAGCGCTGCCGGCTTCAGGCCGGTTTCACTGAAGTAGCTTCTGTTGTTGGCACTGCCGGCTGTAGGCTCTCCGTGGACAAGCACATTATCATACCGGGGTCCGCTACCCCTCCAGTTGTTGATGCACCAAGCAAACTCTGTGCAGATTTTCTTGGGAGAGTTGTGGCTAGGAAAGCGCGCTACTAATCCTGTGCCTAAGTAGACCATTTGCGTCTTAATCCATGGGATGCTGGTACGGGATTGAATCAATTTATCGCTTGTGTTTTTGCTGGCCCTGACCGTGGTCAGGTAATTTTTAACAAGGCGCGGAAGCTCTGACTCTGACTCTGACTCTGACATGTTGGCGTGTGCTGGTATCCGTATTTGCTGCAACTGTATTCGCCTTGGAATTACTCCACTGATGACGGTTTTTCCCTCCTGGGGTTGTGCATCAGCAAAAAAAGATATTTGTCTTCAGGACCTTCAGGTGCAATATGGCCTTCTGGAAGACCCTGAAGACCCTGAAGACAAAATCTCACTGGAAGACAAAAAATATGTTCCCGGATTTGGCTGAATGATAACATATCAAAAGTGAAAAATTGTCTTCCAGTCCTTCAGATGCAATATGGCCTTCTGGAAGACACTGAAGGCCCTGAAGACATAATCTCACTGGAAGACAATTACTTTTTTTGCTGATGTGGAACACTTTGGACCAACATGGAACATAACGGCGCCCACCGTGAACCGATCTCTTTTAAGTGCTGGAGGAGTGCAACACGTTCTTTGACCTCAAATAGTCGACCTTCCCATGCTAACATCTGCGGTATCGGATTGACTCGATTAGTTGATCGATAAGCTTCCTTAATCATGTAGGAATGAGCTGCTTCACTTTGCTCTGTATCGGTATTGTCGCACGATCCGAATTCGCGAATACTTTGAGTGTAGTGACGCATCATGTGAAGCTTCGGTATTCTGTAGAAATTGCCGGAGTCTCTGGACTCCACAAAGTTCACTAGCAACTTCTCATACTCTGCCATAGCTTCGTCCATCATTTCCAAAGTGTCCTCGGTGTGGGAGTGATAACCGGCAAAGAGAATGAAGTCTGTGAGATGCTTCAGACATTTCAAATGATCGGGCCGCCTTTTGAAGAATGGTGTTAGAACCCCAATCCAGACCTTTAACAGTTGCTTGTATTCTGCTCCCGTCCACTGCGAAACTTGAGAAAACCTTTCGCCAAAGTTCTTCAAATCAGTGAAAGGGGGGATGCTTCTGAATCGCTTATCAACTTCAATCATAATGCTTTTACCAAACTGGCTTTCAAGGTAAACGGTAACCCATGACCAAGTATGGTCCTTTAAAACTCCTTTTAGCAGCTGATGAAGTCGATCAGGATTGATTGCATGGTGGATGTTGCAGTGGGTGTGATAAGTCGCAAAGTTCTCAAAGTCACAGCTCCATTGACTGACAGTCTCCATATCATCTTTCGTCATCTGGGCGTAACGAGCAGGGTCTCTGGCGACAGATGGTGCTCCCGTTAAGTCACTTAGATTAGTGGGTGGGCATTCCCACCGAGGACACCATCCTGACTTGATCAGTGTCAGAGTGACCATTTCGGGGTAGTCAGCTATCCATGTCGCAATGCGAGGGAACACGATCCTCGTATATCCATCTGCGCAAACAATCTCGACTCCTTCGCGCCCAGCCGCCTCGAAAGGGCGTAAGATTTGTTGTATTGCTTCGTGGAAAGCTTTTCTCGTTGTGAACCTTTTGGGAGCCTTGGGCATCTTCGGGAGAAGCGCAGCAAGTACCAGCCCATTCAAGTTGGTGACTCGACGTTTCTCCTTCTCGAGATTCCCAATTGACATATATACCGGCCAGGCACTTTTATCGCCAGTGAGTGTAGATAGCATGGTTTTATCAGTGCCTATGATCACTGGCGCAATTGTGGCTCCTGGAGGGGCGTTTAGCTAACTCGAGAACGAGTGTTAGAATCGGGAGTCAGAAACGGGAGTCAGAGCATTTGGTCTATACCTGTTGGCGCCACTACCAGTCTCCTGTCCACATCTCGCTATATAATTTCTGGCCAGTGGAGTCGACATCTTTGATCGGGGCGTAGGTAAGATGGTCTCGGAATGTTTGAGAACCGAAAAGGTGTTTTAGGATTGTAATCACGTCCCGATAGTAGTACTCCCGACCAACACCTTCCACTTCAACCGTACCCTTTATCCACTCACAATCTAGACTGTCGCCCATTTCACGTACTAATTCTCGAAGGTGGTTGGCGTCCCTGATATTGACCTCGTCCTTGAATAACCCACGACGTATCATGCGGTCCAAGACGTTTTTCCCCGTATTCTCCTCAACATGTGCACAACAGAAATCCCATTGCAGTTTTGATTCAAAAGGTGACAAAGGATTCCAATTAGGGTCTTCATGGCGGCAAGGCATCTGGGGATGTGGAAGAGGAACCCCTGCCCCAGGAAAGATATTGGGCTCGGCGGGTTCTTCGGCGTTGTCTTCCATGGGAGTCTCATCACTATCGCGCTCGGGATTCGTGTCAGGGAAAAGTATTCCTCGGGGGTTCAGCCTCCGTCTCTCGTGAGTTCTCCTGTGATGGTTGGTCAAGCTACCCTCCCGAGTAAAGGTTCTTAAACATATCTGGCAAGAAAAGTTCCGGGGCATTAGGTGTTGGATGTGTGCCGTATATCTGGTTAGAGCTTGGCATCAGTTGTATAAACATTTGATGAAGGGGAACCCAAGTCTTACTGGTAGCTTTCGTAGCCTGACGCTGACGCTGACTCTGACGCTGACGAGGCACTAGCTCTCTGACACGAAGCGCCTCCGGAATTAGGAACGTGAGAATTTAAATTTAGGAGGAATTCTTGATGTGAATTTTATCAAGTAGTAGGTGTTTAGATTCTAGGTATTTGAAGATCTGGTTGACTAGCTATGGTTTTGGCTCTGACGGACATCATGGGGCGATTTGCTTGCATCGAGAGCAGACTCTTGGATATCTACATTAGAACAAAGGGGTCGTAAATCTTGGAAGCCCCAGTAAGCAATAGCGGCGGGATCTTCCGAATCCTTGGAGGACAAACCTACATTCAGTAGCTGTAGACTTAGACTCTATTCAGAGCGACAATCAGGATTTGGGCACGTGCTAGCGGCAACCTTTTCCTGCCTTACGGTTCTGACTCCCCAACATTGATGGAAGGGGTCATTCCTCGCGAAGTGACAATACTTGATCAAGCATTGGGTGAAATGGCCGCAATTGTAGGTGACTTTTTCGTAATCACACATGTTTGCTGAATTCAAATATTCTCGTGATATTGAACGGTGTTTTAGGATGTTTGATGGAGGTTTAGGGGCTGAGGTCCTGAATGGTCAGGTGCTAGCCGAGGGCAATATTGGCGATCTTGGCAGCTTTCCAGATGTGGCTACCCCACTCAAACCTGGGTTCTTCCGATACACGCCCTCGGAAGCTTGAGCTCAGATACAAATATCGGCAGCTCTACCATCTTCCCCCATAACCGAATATCAATCATGCTTTTGCAGGCTCTCGGCCCCCTTGATTGCTATGTCAGAACAACTCACAATAATGGTACGTATACGATCGAAACAAAGCAATAAGTGTATAGACTAACTAAATATAGACAAGTGGCATGAGCTTTTATTGGGCGAGGGAGCGACTCATGGTATCCAGGAGTATCAAACAATCAACACTAATTGTGGGGGGATGCCAGAAACATCTTTCTATCCTGATTTTGCAGACACATCGGACATAACTAGCGATACTTAAGCTGCCGCTCCGCCAACACCAGCTCCCGTCTTGATACTATCTTCATTTTGGCTCTGACGCTGACGCCAAGGACTACAACCCTTCACCATGGCACCACATCCCTGGAAAGCGGGAGTTCAGAACTTTGGGCTATCTCACATTACCGCGGCTTTTGGGTGTGACAATCAGAAGGTTGACAGATATCAGCGGTCGCAGGTTGTTATCGATGGCTGTGCCGAGATAAACTCGTGGAAGCAGAGGAATAATTGCACGGCGCCTTCGCTGGCGGTCCTCAAAGTAGGTCTTAACGAGCAGCTGCAGAAGTATAAGGTATGGCTCCACTAATTCGGCAGCCTGGACCCTGGCCGTCGGATTCTGATACTGTTTCTGACTCTGACGCTCTTTCTGACTCTGACACTCTTTCTGACTCTGACGCTCTTTCTGGTTCTGCACAATTTAGCAATATCATGAGTACACGAGTATACTCGAGACTATAGTTGAAAGATCACGAGACTTTTGGGGGCTTGATGCAGATGACGATGTGCTCTATGATCATGTACTAGATGCGCATTGGATGTTCAGCTTTTTCTTGCGCAATCGTCAAAGCTCATCAGCAAAAAATTCGTTCCTCCACAGAGGTCAGAGCGTTGGTCACGCCTCGGCTGCCTCGCTGTGCCTCGCTGTGCCTCGCTGGAAATTTCATGATCTTGTTTCTCCTCGCTGACCTCGCTGCAACTTTAGGAGCACTCCCCGTCCTCGCTGGCCTCGGCAGAGATCAGGATGACGTTCTGCGTCCTCGTAGAGACAGCGCTCGGCTCTGGCCTTGGTAGAGGGTCAATTGGGGCAGGAATTCGGCCGCTGCTTCTAGGGCTCTAAATAGTGGAAAGACGCTTGATTCACTATCTCTATATCTATTGAACAATGGCTATGTATAGAATTCGCTATCTACAAGTCACTCCAGGACAATATTTATGTACAGGTTTCTTCATTCATATGCACTAATGTCCCAACCACCATCCACACCGACATCGAGGCCAGAACGCAGACAGTGGATCCAGCAGCTAGGCGAGCCTGGAGACAGCAATAGGAAGTCAGCGAATTGAGCAGCTAGGCGCGCCTGGAGGCGGCAATTGGAAGTCAGCGAATTGAGCAGCTAGCCGAGCCTGGAGAAGTCAGCGAATTCAGCAGCTAGCCGAGCCTGCAGGCAGCAATAGGAAGTCAGCGAATTCAGCAGCTAGGCGAGCCTGGAGGCAGCAATAGGAAGTCAGCGAATTCAGCAGCTAGGCGCGCCTGGAGGTGGCAATAGGAAGTCAGCGAATTCAGCAGCTAGGCGCGCCTGGAGGCAGTAATAGGAAGTCAGCGAATTGAGCAGCTAGGTGCGCCTGGAGGCAGCAATAGGAAGTCAGCGAATTCAGCAGCTAGGCACGCCTGGAGGCAGTAATAGGAAGTCAGCGAATTGAGCAGCTAGGCGCGCCTGGAGGCAGTAATAGGAAGTAAGCGAATTGAGCAGCTAGGCGCGCCTGGAGGCAGCAATAGGAGGTCAGCGAATTCAACAGCTAGGCGAGCCTGCAGGCAGTAATCGGATGTCAGCGAATTGAGCAGCTAGGCGCGCCTCCAGGCAAAAAGTAGGAAATCCAGCGAATTTGGCTGCTAGGCAGGCCCAGGAGGGATCGTGGAAGTGTAGGAACAGTGGAGGGTAGGCGAGTCGACCCGAATACCTGTAAATAACGTGTGTTAGCAAGTGATCAGCAAAAGACTTGGAGGAGACCTAGGAAAGCAGAAGTCACGAGATTTGCAACAGGCGGAGGAGGGAGAAGGGGGAGAGGTTGCCTAAATCAGGATAGGGATGTTTGCTTAGGCCGGGTAAATCCGCTTACTAAGCCTGGCTGAAAGGGAACCATATTTTCTTCGCAATGCACTTCAACATTTATTTTGGCTGTGTTCTCCATACATTTGAGATGCTGATTTGCATAAAGAATAAATCAAAGTTTGGCGCAAAACGAGTGATTTGGTGTGGCTCGATTCCGCTTATCCGGCTGCCAAGATCGCCTCTTGGCGCAAATTTCCCCTGTTCCCAACCTCCTCCCAACCTCTTGTCCCTATCCTCCTACCCCTATCCTCCTGCCACTTCACGATCTTCAGCTTTCCTAGGTCTCCTCCAAGTCTTTGGCTGATCACTTGCTAACACGCGTTATTTACAGGTATTCGGGTCGACTCGCCTACCCTCCACTGTTCCTCCACTTCCACGATCCCTCCTGAGCCTGCCTAGCAGCCAAATTCGCTGGATTTCCTACTATTTGCCTGGAGGCGCGCCTAGCTGCTCAATTCGCTGACTTCTCTAGGCTCGGCTAGCTGCTCAATTCGCTGACTTCCTATTGCCGCCTCCAGGCGTGCCTAGCTGCTCAATTCGCTGACTTCCTATTGCCACCTCCAGGCGCGCCTAGCTGCTGAATTCGCTGACTTCCTATTGCCACCTCCAGGCGCGCCTAGCTGCTGAATTCGCTGACTTCCTATTGCCACCTCCAGGCTCACCTAGCTGCTGAATTCGCTGACTTCCTATTGCCACCTCCAGGCGCACCTAGCTGCTGAATTCGCTGACTTCCTATTTCTGCCTGCAGGCTCGGCTAGCTGCTGAATTCGCTGACTTCTCCAGGCTCGGCTAGCTGCTCAATTCGCTGACTTCCAATTGCCGCCTCCAGGCGCGCCTAGCTGCTGGATCCACTGTCTGAGTTCTGGGCTCGGTGTCGGTGTGGATATTGATTGGGACATTGGTGCATATGAATGGAGAAGCCTGTACATAAATATTGTCCTGGAGTGACTTGTAGATAGCGAATTCTGTACATAGATATTGTTCAATAGCTATAGATATAGCGAATCAAGCGTATTTCCACTATTCAGAGCCCTAGAGGCAGCAGCCGATGAGTGACTGAATTCCTGCATGACGTGACCCTCCTGCGAGACCACAGCCGAATGCTGTCTCTCTAGAGACGAAGAATGTCGTCCTGATCTCGGCCGAGGACGAAGAACGTGGTCCTGATTTCTGCCGAGGACGAGGGTCGTGGTGCTGCTCCTCGGTGGAGGTCAGGATCTTGCTCATGCCTCGGCAGAGATCAGGATCTTGCTCATGCCTCGGCGGAGGTCGGGGCGTTGTTCATGCCTCTGCAATTCATAAGTTTCCTCGGTGGCCTCCACAGAGGAATGAATTTTTTGCTAATGCTCTTCAGCCGCGCCAGCGACACCAAAGGCTTCACAAACCGAAAATTCACCCCGGAAAAGGGGGCCTGGCACGAGTCAGGACGCTTCCGATCCAACGACACCAAGCCCAAAGCGTGTACGAACCAACGCTGCAAGCGCCTCGCCTCATCAGGCCGCTAATGCAATCCAAGCAGAAAGCAGTAGCTCCGGATCGCGGAGGGAGATGCCGCAGCTTTCATCTGTTTCACTCCAAGCTGTATGGTCAAACTGCCCGCTAGATGTTTTGAACAACAGTAGGTCATGTATGGATGCTCAGAACACGCTACCCAAGTGGAGTGATTTTCTGGAGTGGCTGGATAGTCAGTATCAATTGGACTCTGCTGGCTTGGAGGTGTTGTCGTGCTTAGGCTACACAAAACTGTCAACTATAGACTATTTGAAGGTGTTTGACCTTACTCAGTATAAGATTGATTCAGAGGAGGCTTGGGTCCATGCTTTAACAATTGCCGCTCGCGAGTCGTTGTTGATGGTTGTTTCCACCACTACTGCTGTGGCCCCCAAGGGAAATAAAGAAAGGGTAGGTTTGCTTATACCACTTGGCTTCCCCAAGCGTTGCCCAGCTAGAAGCTTCGCTAACGAAGTAGGAGGAGCAGCAGGAGCAGGAGCAGCAGGAGGAGCAGGAGGAGGAGCAGCAGCAGGAGGTGCAGCAGGAGGAGCAGCAGGAGGAGCCAAATCCCAAGAAGACTTCGGGCCAAGATACCGAACACACTACTAGGCGTGTGAAGGCTTTAGAACTGCGCAACAATGACCAAGTTAAGCATCGGAAAACTTCGTTGCAAGCCGGCAGCGATGGCGGCGATGGTGGCTCTGACTCTGATGAGGTGTTGGATACGGCTAGTAAGGCAAGACATCGAAGGTTGAAGCAGAACCGGTTGCAGACACAAGTTAAGGCACAGAAGGAAAGGAAACGTCAAGCACTGCTGCCAAAACTAGGACCTGCTAGAAGTGTGAAGCACTCTACCCTCCTCCCAGCCCAAAAATCACTCCCAGAGCTCCCATCGAAAGCGCCAAAGCCAGCGGAGCCGGTGAATCCACCTCCGATGCCTACACAGGGGGAAAGAGAACGTCAAGCGCCGCCGCCAAAACTAGGACCTGCTGGAAGTGTGAAGCGCTCTGCCCCCCTCCCAACCCAAAAATCCCTCCCAGAGCTCCCACCGAAAGCGCCAAAGCCAGTGGAGCCTGTTAATCCACCCCCGCCGCCTACACAGAGTGCGGCGCCGGTGCTGGATGTTCTTGATAAACGCCCAGCTAGTACGTTTAACGGGCCTGATTTTGATAAGGTCGGGCTTCCTGAGGATGACGAGAATTCGGATGAGGGACTGGTTAAGCAGGACGATTTGTATGAACCCATCTAGCAGATAGCCCCAGCAGGCAACTTTGACAGCATTTCTAATGAACTCCTAACTTCAGGTTGCAAGGTCTCATGGATAACGAGCAATTCCAGAGAGAAAATCTTGTAGAGTCATTTGAAAGATTGGGTATTGACCCACAGACGCGGAGCTTTCCATTGGTCAGCCCCTTGTTCAAATTTATGGACCATCAAATTATCGGAATCAACTGGATGCGGGGGATGGAGGAGTCTCTGGCCGGTGGAGGGCTCCTTGCTGACTACTGTGGTACTGGCAAGGTATGTAGGCTATTATTGATTGAGTATCCTCCCCGTTTTCACTAACGTATCTGTGATCACAAGACAATGACAACGTTGGGCCTAATATGCATCCAAGCTCACGACTGCGAATTAGCACTTGCAGCTGATGGTGATGGCAAGGCTTCCCCGGACCCCACATTGATCATATGGTACGTTCCTTCTACCTCTGACCCAGGCTCATACTCTGACTCTGACTCTGACTCTGACTCTGACCCTGACCCTGACGGGCTCGTGTTCGCAGCCCTGTGCCAATGATCGCTGAATGGAAGGCAGCTATCGAGAAGACCACTGAGCTCATACCTATTCTCCACTATGGCAGCTCGAAATAGGATAGGGTGAAGCGGGATGAGATCAAGAATGACCGGCCTTGGCGTCATGTGGTCATTACCACAAAAGAGACTCTTATGAAACGTTGGCTGCCACATAGGGCTGAGAAGTGCTTCTGGGGCACTGAAGAAGCGACATTCCCTCGACTAGTGCTTGACGAAGGGCATCGATTCAGAACCTCGGGAATTTCCTGCAGGCTCCGAAGTTTTAACCCCCAGAGCGGAACCAGCGCCCCCGCGTTGCACAATAGCCCACCGGAAGTATGGGCTAGAAATCTGGAGAGCTTACGTCCGGCCAAAAGATGGATGCTCTCAGCTACGCCACTAGTCAATAGTCCAAATGATCTTCGGTGGGTGTGTCGCTTTCTGGAGCGGAAAGAGTGGCTATCTGAAAATGTGCCTCCAAACACGTTTGCGGACCGGTATGATCTGGAAGATAAGTCATGGCAACCGGTCAACAGCCGGACGCCCGTTGCCGGCAGTTACGATACCGAATTTACTAATTATGTAATCTTTTAGGAACATGCTGTAACGGACCCACAAGGCTGTTACATGCGAAAGGTAGAATAGACGCGGGCAGACGGAGAGGTACAAGGACCAGCATGAGTGGAGTAGCTACCACATGCTAGGGAACACCAGTACCCCGCTGACCTGGTGGTTAGGAACATCCGGAGGTGCTAAGGCTGACGGGCCTGTAGCAGATCTCCGATGACATCAAGCACATAGAAATGCGGTTGAGTTCCTAATCCACCTGTGCATGCCCCACCAGCTATGGCTGATAGGCGGCGCAACTGGGAGAACTATTCTAGCGGACACCTGACGCAACTATGGAATGATCAGCGCCATGCAAGTAGTCCTGCAGGACTAGGCTGGCGGATCATAGAGTCCTGACTGGTAGAGCAGTGCATGAGGAGCGGTTGCACATGAGGTGCAGAACTCCAGCGGAATGTGAGAGAACACTTCCGAAGGGAACCGCCCATGATCACTGACAGGATTCAGGGTTAACCGGATCCCCCAGCTGAGTAGAACTGAGTAGAGGCGGCGAGCATGCAGTACTACAAGTACTGGCGAGCCCCGCCACCAGTTGCTCTTCTCCATCTTCAACCAGAGACCTAGTGACGAGAATTACCGAGTTCCGCCCTTAAGATTATTGAGTATACTGCACGAAAATACTTTAAGATCTCAGCCTGACTTTAGTATAAGCAACGGCCGTTTTCCTACCTAGTGTTAGTAGTTGTCTAGAGGACCACCCCCGTTACAGTATAATCGTAAGGACTCAGTCACCTTGAGATCACCCATCATGAGCATCAGCAAAAAAAGTAATTGTCTTCCAGTGAGATTATGTCTTCAGGGCCTTCAGTGTCTTCCAGAAGGCCATATTGCATCTGAAGGACTGGAAGACAATTTTTCACTTTTGATATGTTATCATTCAGCCAAATCCGGTAACATATTTTTTGTCTTCCAGTGAGATTTTGTCTTCAGGGTCTTCAGGGTCTTCCAGAAGGCCATATTGCATCTGAAGGTCCTGAAGACAAATATCTTTTTTTGCTGATGAGATCCTCCCGCAGATCCGAAACCCCGGCGATCAATGCCCCGGTGCTTCCCCTTCAGATTACATGGGAGAAGAAGGAACTAGCAGTAGGAGAGACAGACATGACCCAACTAGTCCACCGCCCGAAATCCACTATCCAAAGACATATCCCAGGCATCTCCACTCCATGGACAGACACATCAAAAGTCACCATAGCCGATTTCTTCGACGCATTTCAAGACCATCTCATGTCCCAGATCAACCTATCGGTTGGGGATACCACACAGACCATGAGAATGCTACAGGAACGGCAAGAAGTGGAGAATACCTTGTTGCGGGAGGCTGCCGAGTATTTGGACCGATGACCTCGCAACTGATCCCATGGATATAGACCCCCCCGAAGCAGTTGGAATTCCTGACTACATCGGAGCACTACAGCAAGCCATTACAGAAGGCCGCCTACACATCACCGCACCCCCCAAACCAGCGGCAGGAAGAGAAAGATCAAGTAGTGTCTTTCTCTCAGATACCTTCCCAATCACCCTACCTACCACACCTACCAATAAAGCAGACCCCCCCTCGTTACCTCCCGCAGTTCAAAAACCAGCAGTTAGTTTTGCGCCCTCAGGCTCATCCTCTACTCCAATACCTCCGCAGACACCTAGAGGTCCCTTTTCTTATGGACCTTGGTCCCTTGCAGGCGGCAGTGGTTATACACCACCACCCCTCGATAGTGGTAGCTCATGGCTACCAAGAGGAACATACCCAAGACCCTCGGAAGAAAGGAAGGAAGAAGGAGAAAGTAGTGGAGGAAGAACAGGAAGAGAAACTAGTGAACAGCAAGGGCAGGGAAACGAGAACCAGGGAGGAGGAGCAGGAGGAGGTGATGGAAATATAGGAGTAGGAGGAGGAGGAGACCCCGGTGATAGTAGCAGCAGCAGTAGTGAAGGAGGGGCAGAGAGGGATCCGAAGGAGTGGAAGAAGTATTTCCGCAAGAAGCAGCGGAAAGCAGAGAAGAAGATGTTGGAGATGATGGCTACAGTTTTCAGCAGTGGCACCGGTCCCACCTCTACTAGGAGCCTCAGGGGACGAGAACCCAAGGCACCTCAACCCAGCAAGTTCAAGGGAGAAGCTACTGATGTGGACCGATTCCTCCGGCAATGCGAAAATGTCTTCACCATTGAAGCTTCCAGTTTCCAGCAGGAATCAATCAAGATCCGCTACACTGGCAACCTTCTCGAAGGACATGCAGCAGTCAACTGGTATGAGGCCTACCATAACCTCATAGACCAAGGTGCTGCCGATAGAGCTGCAGGACGACCTGTACAGCTTGACCCTCACTGGAACCATTGGGTCACCTTTTCCAATTCCTTCCGATCATCTTTTGGTGACAGAGTCACCAGAGAAGAGGCGGTAGCTAAGTGGGATAAACTCTCCCAGACCGCCGGAATCGATGCTTTCCTGGACCAGATAGTCCAACTCATGTGGAAAACCGGTTATGCTGGCGAGGTTGTGGATGATAAAATATCCCAAGGCCTCACTGCTGAACTGGCTCTGGACTGGGCTAAGGTTGCAGTCAAACCTCAGTCCCTCCATGAGAGGATACAGATGATCCGCCACATGGGGCATGTCCTGGAAAGACATAGGAAGGTTAGAGCCCCGGAGTCCAGGGCAACAGGAGAAGGAGGTGAGAAGAAGAAGAGATCCAGAGGTAGAGGCAAAGGTCACAGTACCGCCGCCTCCCCTGAGAACAAGTCCACTCCCGGGGTAGTAACCCACCGCAGGAGAAGAAAGATAAAGCTGTGGAGCTAAAAGGTATGGCAGAGTCCAACCTCCCTTGATAAGACACCACATGCTAACCACCCCTTGATAGGAATACCCGAGGGTATCCTTTCCGATAGAAAAAAGGCAGATAAGTGCCTGAAATGCGGAAAGGGTGGACATGCATGGTTTAAGTGTTGGACTGCTGATCCGGTAACTGTTAGAGTTGCGGCAGTAAGAAAGAGGAAGAGAGGAACTGAGCTAGAGGCCAGTGATCCTCCGGAATCTAAGAAGGGAAAAGTTGCCACTGTATCTAGATCAGGACAGAGTTCCGGCAGTTTCAAACAGGAGACTGGTGTATTTACGGCAGTAGATGATGACAGTGGACCTGAAATCATCTAGCCTAGTCATTCTTTAGAAATATATTTCGTTGGGCAGGACCCTATTGCTCCTACTGGTACTGAGGAGGGATAATATCCCGAAATTTGCTGGTCAAATATGCCAGTTCTCCCAAGCTATACCCAGATACAGATATAGCCATAGCTAGCGATCATTGATACCCTGCGATCGAAAAGAAAACCTCAACCACTATGTCTACAGGCTACACTCCATTTCAAGGCGGCATAAGTAAGACCAGACCCGAGAGGTCAGTGGCAAAGCGCCAGAGAAGTCCCAGTCATGAAGACCACCCACCAACGAAGAGAAGAATGGAAGAACCCCCGCCAGAACCCGTCCATGGGCAGAGACCCATCCTGAAGGCTGAGTTGAACTGGAAGGTGCGGAACCACATCAGCAGGTGCCATGGAAGGTTCCTGTTTGACACTGGATGCACTGGGCCTATCCTCAGCGAAGAGTTTGTGAAGAAGGAGAGAAGATACCGGTGGAGCGCCGAGATTCTCCTATTCAGATGTTTGATGCCCAAGGTGACCTCATGATGGGAGCTGGCGAGTATTTTACTGCCACCCTCGACATGGTCATGGGCAAACATGAGGAGTTGATCCGGTGGGAGGTGGGACCTTTAGAAGAAGGCATCTCCGGATATCTTCCCATCTCATGGGCTCAGAAGCACAACCCAGACTTTGATTGGCATACTGGCCGCGTCAGGTGGAGGAGTGACTATTGCAAGAAGCATTGCATTCCCGCCGATGTCATGATTGAAGTATGTGAAGACTGGGAGATGTTGGCCGAAGATAGGGCCAATGTACATCAGATTGGATCAGCAGTGTGGCATGATGAGCAGGGCACAGATGTGGGATTGAGGTTACCGCCGGAGTACCGGGAATGGGCAGATGTGTTCAGCAATGAGAAGAGCTCAAAGCTACCGGAGCATAGTGCATTTGACCACCATATCAGATTGCGGCCCGGAGCGAAGCCACCTTCTGGGCCTCTCTATCCATGCTCTGAGAGTGAGCTGAAGGCCCTCCGGGAGTTTCTGAACAAAGCACTACCCTCCGGAAAGATCTCCAGGTCCAATTCCCCCGCCGCCGCTCCTATCCTGTTTGTGCCCAAGCCTAATGGTACCCTCCGCATTTGTGTGGATTACCGGGGCTTGAACAAGATCACAATCAAGGACAAGTACCCACTTCCGCTGATGTCAGAACTGAGAGACAGGTTGACCACCGCCAGGGTCTTTACCAAGATAGACCTGAAGGATGGGTTCAACCTGCTAAGGATCGCCAAAGGGGATGAGTGGAAGACAGCTTTCCGGACCAGATATGGCTTGTATGAGTACAATGTCATGCCATTTGGTCTGTGCAATGCACCCTCCTCATTCCAGGCTATGATCAATGAGGTTCTACATGACCTCCTAGATCTCGGAGTTATAGTATACTTAGATGATATACTTATATACTCCGAGAACATGGAAGGACACCAGTTCCTCGTCAAGAAGGTGTTAGGAAGGTTGAGAGAAGCCAACCTCCATGCCCACATTGACAAGTCCTTCTTTCATTTGAAAGAAGTGGAATATTTGGGGTACAACATCTCCGAGCATGGCATCTCTATGTCCAAAGAGAAAGTCAATGCTGTCAGGGAGTGGCCGGTACCCAGAACTGTGAAGGATGTGCAGGCCTTCTTAGGCTTCGCCAACTTCTACAGGAGATTCATAGCAGGTTTCAGTCGGGTTTGCAAGCCCTTGACGGATCTGCTGATGAAAGACAAGAAGTGGTTCTGGACTGCCGCTTGTGACAGAGCTTTCGAGGAACTCAAGCAGCTGTTCACAAGTGAGCCGGTCCTAGTTCATTTTCACCCCAGTAGGCGCACAGTTGTAGAAACTGATGCAAGTGACTTTGCGAAAGGTGCAGTGTTATCTCAGTATGGCGAGGATGGGAAGCTACACCCTGTGGCCTTCTACTCCAAGAAGTTTTCCCCCGCCGAGATAAACTATGACATCCATGACAAGGAAATGGGCGCCATAGTGGCTGCTTTCCGAGAATGGGAGCACCTTTTGAAGTCAGTAGAGGGAGAAGTCACTGTGTTCACGGACCATAAGAACCTCGAGTACTTCAACAGTACCAAGGTCTTAACCCGCCGGCAGGCCAGATGGTCTGAAGACCTGGCGGGTTATAACTTTAAGGTGGTCTACAGATCCGGTGACAAGAATGGGAAGCCAGATGTCCTATCTAGACGGTGGGATCACTGCCTAGGAGAGGGAGGTGAACCTGCAGTTGCAGAACCGCAGTTGTTTTTCCGTCCTGGGCAATTGGTGTTGAACCCTGCTAGGCTAGCGGCCATCAGAGTTCACCAACTCCAGTCTACATTCTTGCAGAGGCTTGAAGCTGCGGCAGCTCAAGATATCCAGTGGCAAGGCATCCGCCAGGCACTACAGGAGAAGAAAGAAGGATTAGACCCGTCACTGTCCCTCAAGGATGGTTTAGTGTTCTATAAGAACCGATGGTATGTCCCAGAAGGCAGAGACCTCCGCCAGGAAATCTTCACTGAGTGCCATGACAGCAAGATGGCCGGTCACTTCGGGCAGTTCAAGACAGTTGAGAAAATCAAGTCCAACTTCTACTGGCCCAACATGGATAAGGACATTGAAGAGTATGTCCGGAGCTGTGATAGCTGCCAGAGGAACAAAACCGCCCGCCACAAGAAGTACGGCGAGTTATTACCTCTGGAGGTGCCCTACCGCCCATGGACACCATCCTGCACGAGTAAAAAGATCCCTGCAAAACAACAGTTCTACGTTGCAACCGCGTTACACACTGCAAAAAGTCTTTAACTCTTCGGCTTCATTTATCACCACTTCCCCGCATTCAAACACTTTCATCGGGCGCTACGCCCCATTTCATCCTGGATTCGCCCTCAACTCCTCCCAGGAGATCCCGTACCCCATCCCCATCCCCCGTGAAGCTGGTGACCTTTGGCACCAACTTCACCCTCCCCCTCATCGGCAAGAAAAGAACCCTTTCAAATCCCTCACCAGCACCCGCACGCTCAGGCTCACCCACAAAGATGGCTGAATCCTCCACTGCACAATCTCTTTTTGACACCACTGGTCCTGCCGGTCTCACCACAGACTCCCAATACATCGATGAGGAGCACATGCAAGAGCTCCCGGATGACTCCACTCCAAATTGGCTGAAAGACTTCAGCAAACACGAAGACTACATGCCAGACGTGGACCATGAAGATTCCACCGAACAATATCTTGCCTGGCTTTCTAAGTCCAGCTTCGCCAGACTCCACTCCCAAGTGGAGGAGAACAACATCCACCTCCTCGCCAAAGTGGCAATGCAAGAGAATGATATTCTCAGACTCACAGATCAAACCAAGATCCTTCAAGAAATGGTTGGAAAGCTTTCCACCACCCTCAATAACATGGCTGGAGTTCTTCGCACCATTGATAAGAACACAAGTCAACCCACCCGCACATCAACACCAGCAAGCAACCAACAACAACAAAAACCCCAACAACTGGCGCAGAAACCCCAAATTCCCCTCCTCAACAATGGAAAGCCGATGACCTACGCAGACGCCGCAAACGCCCCCGCTGCTCCATTCACGAAGGTCAACAAGGGAAAGAAGAAGAAGGCTCTCCCCCCTAAACTCTTCCAACCCCAATTCACCACCATAAACCGCCAAATCATCCTAGAAACTTCCGCCGACGTCCCAGCTTCAATCGACAACTCTACCCTCCTCGCAGCAATCAACAAGGAGCTCTCCCCCCGCAACACATCCATCCTCATGTGCACAAAGACCGCCAGACACAACTTTGTCCTCACCACTCAACCTGACGAATCCGCCGAGCAAATCTGCCAGGCATATTTAAAGGAAATCGAAACGGCATGCACCCTCCTCAACATCCCCCTCGGTGAAGCCAGACCAAATTCCAAATGGTCCAAATTTATCATTCATGGCATTCCCACCAAGGCAACAATGGCCGAAGTTGCGGAACAAATGTCCATCTCTGTCCCCACCTTCACCCTCGCGCAAACCCCAAGATGGCTCACTACCCCAGAGGCAAGAGCCAACAAAACTCACTCCGCCATTGTCATTGCTCTCCCGCAGAAGTTTACAATGGAAACCCTTGGATTGTCTCAAATCCCACTCTTCAACTCCTTTTGCAGAGTTCAAGAATACATCGCAGTTTCCCCTACCACCCAATGCAGGAAATGCCAGGCCTATGGCCACCACCAGCAGACCTGCAAAAACGACTTCAAATGCGCCGTCTGTGCCGAGGCACACAAAACTTTCAAACATCCGTGCACCACCGCTGGATGCCCAGCAGGCACTAAGTGCACCCACCCCCCAATCCGCTGCGCCAACTGCAACCAAGGTCATAAGGCCTATGAACGCAAAGTTTGCATTGCCTACACCAAGCTCACTGAGAGCCTCAAATCTTCCCGAATTACCACCACCACTGCTTAATGCAGCCACACCCGATTTCACTAGGCATAGCCATGGTGCAGCAGCTGAACTGCGCCAAAGGACAGGCCTCTACCCTATCAGCAATTTTGGACTTTGATCGCTCACAACACTCCCTAATCCTCATGCTCCAAGAACCTTGGCTTGATCATGACAAACTCCCACCAAATTCACGAAGCTCTGACGCATACTTTCCTTCCTCCTCATCGAAAGTAGTTACTTATATGAAGAAAAATTTAAAAAACACAAAAATAACCACCACCTTATCACCCAATTCGAACATCATTTCGATACTTATAAAACTTCCCCATCTTACAATGGAACTCTGCAATGTGTACATTCAACCACGCATGAGCGACAGTCACCTCCCACTTCTCACCCATCATTTCCACCGCAACACCATACTGGCGGGAGATTTCAATCTACACCACCCATGGTGGTATGGCCCCAAAGCCGACGCCCACCAATATTTATTTTCCAAACGAATTTCCATAACCAATTCAATTACGGAATGGCTAGAGGATAACGACTTCCGCCTCCTAAACAAACCTGGAACATACACCCACTTCCCCAGAAACGGCAACCAACCTTCCATTCTTGACCTAACCCTTGCCCGGGGCCTATCTGACACCTGTGGCCCATGGTCTGCACCCTCGACCTGCCCCCACAATTCAGATCACGTATCAATATACACCACACTCTACATCCAACCACCCGAATACACCAGCCGACGCCTATATTCCAAAGCAGATTGGCCGCAATTCCATCAAATCATCAGGGATGCAGCTATCCCCCTCAATTACCAAAACATAACAACGACCAATCAATCACTATCCAATATTGTCAGCATCATCAACCAAGCCGTGGAATGCGCCATCCCCCTATCAAAACCCAGGACTTATGCTAAATCCTGGTGGACACCCAATCTTCGCAAACTAAAAAGGAAACTTTCCTGGCTTGAATCAGAAGCCAGGAGACCCAACGCTCCACCACATTTCAGAACACAAGCCATTTCCATTCGCAAAATCTATAAAACTGAAATAACCCTCGCCAAATGGAACCACTGGCACAGATCCATTAAAGACATCAGTCCCAGTTCCGCCTGGAATCTATTAAATGGCGCTTCAGCCAGGAACAAACCCAACATTCCCCCCATCAACCAACAAGAAGATAACGAAGCGATCGGTAAAGCCTTCCGCCAAACTTTCTTCCCACCCCAAACCATTCCACCCCCCTTTCCTCCAAATTTTTTACCCCCTCCCAATACCGATACTAGTAACTTTTCCCATGCTATTTCAGCGGAAGAAATCGACCTCCTGCTCCACAAATCCAACATGCGAACGGCAGTTGGCCCAGACGGACTCAATTACATCACACTACGGGAAACACACCGAGCCCGGCCTGCCATCTTAACCACCCTGTTCAATAATCTTCTACATCTCGGCCACATGCCTGAAATCTGGAAAATCACACACTGCGTCCCCATTCCCAAATCAAACAAGGCCCATTACTCCTCTCCCAAGAGCTATCGCCCTGTTTCCTTACTTTCCTGTTTTGGCAAATTGCTGGAGAAGATAGTCGCCAGAAAGCTTGAATTATGTGCTACACTGAATGGAGCCATACAACCACACCATACTGGAGCCAGAACAGGAGTTTCCGCCACGGACTCCTTACACTACATTCTCACTATCGCACAAAAACAAGTGTTAATTCCCACTCTCGGAAATGACAGGAAAGCCTCACGGGCACCCCTTCGCCCAACAATCCTGGCAACAGACATAGATGGCGCTTTTAACTGCGTCTCCCATCCTCACCTCATAAGAATCCTAGAGCACTACACCTTTCCCACCTGGTGCGTCAAATGGATGTCCAGCTTCACCACAGACCGTACCTTAGCCTTCCGTATAAACCAGGAACTCGAAACCCCCCAACCCTTACAGGTGGGACTTCCGCAAGGCTCCCCCCTCTCTTCCATCGCCTTCGTCATTTATGCGGCGGCATTGGACCCCCCATCAAATTTTAACCCCGCGGAACTTTCCACAATATACATCGATGATGACACTGCCCTACAATTAGCAAAAACCCCCGCCTTCGCCACAAAACGACTAGCTGAAAGACATGCAGCCAAAGTATTGCGAGCTAATTTCCTCAACATAATTTTTTCTCAACCGAAAACGGAGTTAATCCACCTCGTGGCCACAAGCACTCCCCATCCTTCCACCCAAACCATCAAACTCTTCGACACAGAAATTTCCCCCTCCCCTCACATCAAAACTCTGGGTATCCTCCTTGACCAGCGATTGAACTTCCACACTCATTGCCAACAAGCCGCTTCCCGATTAAGAACATCTCTCTACCTCGTTAATAACCTCATCAAAGACAAAGGTCCCACCCCCAATTTGATTCATCAGCTAACCCTTACGATCATACTCCCTGCCGCTTTGTACGGCTCCGAAGTATGGTGGACTGGCACCCAAAGCATCCTTGACAGACTTTCACCCACCTATCACCGGGCAGCCCGACTAATTTCAGGCCTTCCCAAATATACCCCGATACACAGACTTTTACCTGAGGCTGGTCTAGCCCCCCTCAATTTACTTCTCGATATGCGCACTCAAATATATGGAATTCGCTTATTGCGCAACCCAAATCACCCCCTGCACAAAATTCTTCAACAACACCTCCATCGAACAGAATTTAAAGGCACTGGCTTACAGAGAGTTGGATCCCTTGTATCCCAACTCCTATCAGGCGCCCCTCTTGAAGACCTCTCCCCACCCCTCCATCCCTTTCTTAACGCGGCCAACATACACATCGAAGGCACTAAACAATCAGCTTCCCTTACCCACATGGATTGGCTTCACAGCCTCTCCAGCGCTTGGGTACTCTATTCAGATGGCTCCAAAGCAGAAAATGGAGTCACAGCATCTGGCTGGAACATCCAATACATACAGTACGGCAACACCACCCAATCATACCAAGGCAACTGCAATCTGGGACACCAATGCGAAAACGAGGACGCGGAGATCCATGGAATACAGGAAGCCCTCCAATATCTCATACAACGCCTACCAGTCGACAACACACCCGTTTACCTTTGCATCGACAATCAGAATGCCCTCCGAGCCCTCACTGGCAATATTACTTCCAATCGCCAGTTTTTAAAAGCCACCCTTACACACATACACACCCTACATAACTTGAACGCCCCAGTAACGGGGAGATGGACTCCATCTCACACCAATATTGCGGGAAATGAGATTGCCGACACCATGGCCAAAGCTGGCCTCTCCCTCACCCCCTGCCGACACACATGCACAACTCTAGGCTGGCTTCGGCTACAACCCAGAATTTCCCTCCTCAAAAAATGGCAAGAAACAACTGAAACACCAGTTGCCTTACACCCTCCTCCTGTCTTGCGATTCCTTCGACGAACCCAAGCTAAAGCGATATCGCTACTCCGCACACAACAAACCAAAGCAGATCCAAATCCTCTTTCCCCCCCCTCCACATGCCCCTGTGGCATACTGAATTCCTCATCGCACCTTGCCCTTGATTGTACCCTAAATAATTCGACACGCCCGAATTGGGGCAGCAGCTGGTACCAGGCAATCCTCCTCAACACCAATCACCTTGATCTCCTACATTTTATTAGCGAGAATCAATTAGCGACACTTTCATCAAACAAATATCTTAACATGGTATCGAATGCCAACCTTCTGGATATGAATTGATTCTTTTGGTAACCGGGCAGGGGAAGTTTTTCTTTTGTTTCCGGTTGGTTTAGGGATTATTTCTTTTATTTTTCGTATGAGTTTAAGTTGTTTTCGGTTAGGATAGTTTTGTATTTTCTTTTAGTTATTTTGTTTATGATCGGGGATGATGAGGTTGGTGGAGGATGAGGCCATGTATTCTTGTACCCGTGCCATTCAGTAGCTAGTTAGGTTAGCGACTGTCTAAAATTAAATGAAATTGGAAATTGGAAATTGGACACCATCCTGCACGAGTAAAAAGATCCCTGCAAAACCACAGTTCTATGTTGCAACCGCGTTACACACTGCAAAAAGTCTTTAACTCTTCGGCTTCATTTATCACCACTTCCCCGCACCAAAACACTTTCATCGGGCGCGTCGCCCCACTTCATCCTGGATTCGCCCTCGACTCCTCCCAGGAGATCCCGCACACCCTCCCCATCCCCTGTAAAGCTGGTGACCTTTGGCACCAACTTCACCCTCCCCCTCATCGGCAAGAAAAGAACCCTTTCCAACCCCTCTCCAGCTCCCGCCCGCTCAGGTTCCCCCACAAAGATGGCCGAATCCTCCACTGCACAATCCCTCTTCAATACCGGTCCCCAGGGCCTCACCACCGATTCTCAGTACCACGACGAAGCTCTCATGCATGAGCTTCCCGATGACTCCACTCCTAACTGGCTTCGTGACTTTTCAGCCACAGAAGACTACATGCCCGAGATCCCAGAAGACGGCAACACCGAACAATACATGGCATGGCTACTTAAATCCAGCTTCGCCCGCCTCAACACCCAAACTGAGGAAAACAACACCCTCCTCGCCAAAGTCGCCATGCAGGAAAATGACATCCTCAGGCTCACGGATCAAACTAAGATCCTTCAGGAAATGGTTGGCAAATTGTCCACCACCCTTAACAACATGGCCGGAGCTCTTCGCAACATCGAGAAGAACACAAGCCAACCCTCTCGCACCCCCGCACTAGCAAGCAACCAAAAACCCCAACAACAACCGGTCCAGAAACCCCAAACCCCTCTCCTCAATGAAGGGAAACCCATGACTTACGCACAGGCTGCGAACGCTCCTGCTGCCCCATTCACCAAGGTCAACAAGGGCAACAAAAAGAAGAAGGCCCTCCCTCCCAAACTGTTCCAACCACAATTCACCACTATAAACCGCCAAATCATATTGGAAACCTCCGCTGAAGTTCCACCCACCATCGATAATTCCTCCCTCCTGGCAGCAATCAATAAAGAGCTCGCCCCGCGCAATACTTCCATTCTTTTATGCACCAAAACCGCCAGACACAACTTCGTTCTCACAACTCGACCTAATGAATCGGCGGAACAAATCTGCCAGGCATACCAAAAAGAGATCGAAACAGCATGCACCCTCCTCAACATCCCACTCGGTGAAGCAAGACCAAATTCTAAATGGTCCAAATTCATAATCCACGGCATTCCCACCAAGGCAACAATGGCCGAGGTCACGGAACAAATGTCCATTTTCGTCCCCACTTTTACCCTTGCACAAACCCCCAGATGGCTCACGACCGTTGAAGCAAGAGCCAACAAAACCCACTCAGCCATCGTCATTGCCCTCCCTCAAAAATTCACCATGGAAACCCTTGGACTCTCCCAAATTCCTCTCTTCAACTCTTTCTGCAGAATACAGGAATATATTGCAGTTTCCCCCACCACACAATGCAGGAAATGCCAGGCATATGGACATCACCAGCAAACCTGCAAAAACGAGTTTAAATGCGCAGTATGTGCTGAAGCCCATGAAACATTCAAACACCCCTGCACCACCTCTGGATGCCCAGCCGGCATCAAGTGCACCCATCCTCCAATCCGCTGCGCCAATTGCAACCAAGGCCACAAAGCCTACGAACGCAAAACCTGCATCGCCTATACCAAGCTCACTGAGAGCCTTAAATCTTCCCGAACCACTACCACCACTGCTTAATGCAGGCACACCCATCCCCAACAGGCATAGCCACGGCACAGCAGCTGAACTGCGCCAAAGGACAGGCCTCCACACTATCAGCAATTTTAGATTTCGATCGTTCACCACAATCCTTAATTCTCATGCTTCAAGAACCTTGGCTTGATCATGATAAATTTCCTCCTATTTCACAAAGCTCAGACGCTTATTTTCCTTCCTCTTCACCGAAAGTAGTTACTTATATTAAGAAAAACTTAAAAAACACAAAAATAACCACCACACTATCACCCAACCCGAACATCATATCAATTCTGATCAAACTTCCTCACCTCACGATGGAACTTTGCAACGTCTACATCCAACCACGCCTAAGCGACAACCACATCCCCATCATCACCCATCACTTCCATCGGAACACCATACTAGCAGGAGATTTCAACCTCCACCACCCCTGGTGGTATTGCCCTAAGGCAGAAACACACCAACATCTATTTTCCAAACGCATATCCCTAACCAGTTTAATCACCGAATGGCTAGAGGACAACAACTTCCGCCTGCTCAACAAACCTGGAACATACACACACTTTCCTAGAAACGGCAACCAACCTTCCATACTTGACCTTACCCTGGCTCGGGGACTAACCGACACTTGTGGACCTTGGTCTGCACCCGCAACATGCCCACACAACTCGGATCACGTGTCTCTATACACCACTCTTTACATCCACCCCCCGGAATACACAAGCCGACGCCTTTATTCCAAAGCAAACTGGCCACAATTCCATCAGATCATCAAGGACGCAGCAATCCCTTTCAATTACCAGAACATAGCAACCACCAACCAGTCCCTATCCTGCATCCTCACTGTCATTAATCAAGCAGTAGAGCAAGCAATTCCAATGTCCAAACCCAAAACCCACGCCAAATCTTGGTGGACACCCAACCTCCGCAAACTCAAGAGAAAACTTTCCTGGATCGAATCCGAAGCCAGAAAACCCAATCCTTCACCCCATCTCAGAGCACAAGCCATTTCTGTTCGAAAAATCTATAAAACAGAAATCGTCCTTGCCAAATGGGATCACTGGCATAGATCCCTCAAAGACATCAGCCCCAGCTCTGCCTGGAACCTACTCAATACTACCTCAGCACGAAACAAACCCAGCATACCACCCATCAATCAACAAGAAAGCAACGAAGAAATTGGCAAAGCTTTTCGCCACACCTTCTTCCCACCCCAAAGCATTCCACCTGACTTTCCCCCACACTTCTTACCACCCCCCACTTCAAACACCAACACCTTTCCACACACCATCACAGCAGAAGAAATCGATTTCCTCCTCCACAAACATCAGCAAAAAAAGATATTTGTCTTCAGGACCTTCAGGTGCAATATGGCCTTCTGGAAGACCCTGAAGACCCTGAAGACAAAATCTCACTGGAAGACAAAAAATATGTTCCCGGATTTGGCTGAATGATAACATATCAAAAGTGAAAAATTGTCTTCCAGTCCTTCAGATGCAATATGGCCTTCTGGAAGACACTGAAGGCCCTGAAGACATAATCTCACTGGAAGACAATTACTTTTTTTGCTGATGAATCCAACATGCGAACAGCAGTTGGCCCGGATGGGATCAATTATATAACCTTACGCGAAACTCATCGAGCCCGTCCCTCAATTCTAACCAGCCTATTTAACAATCTCCTACATCTAGGCTACATGCCCAAAGTTTGGAAAATAACTCACTGTGTCCCAATTCCCAAATCGAACAAAGCCGACTATTCCTCCCCCAAAAGTTACCGTCCGGTTTCCCTACTTTCCTGCTTTGGCAAACTGCTGGAGAAAATAGTCGCCAAAAAGCTCGAGTCATGTGCCACCTTAAACAGCGCAATTCAACCGCATCACACAGGAGCAAGGACAGGAGTCTCAGCCACTGACTCCCTGCACTACATCCTCACAACCGCACAAAGACAGGTATTAATTCCCATTCTTGGAAACGACAGGAAAGCTTCACGAATACCTCCTCGCCCTTCAATCTTAGCAACAGACATCGATGGCGCCTTTAATTGTGTCTCTCATCCCCACCTCATCAAAATTCTTGAACACTATACTTTTCCCCCCTGGTGTATCAAATGGATGAAAAGTTTTACAACCAATCGAACTTTAGCATTCCGCATCAACAAAGAATTGGAGACCCCCCAACCCTTATTAGTGGGACTTCCACAAGGCTCCCCTCTTTCTTCGATAGCCTTCGTTATTTATGCTGCCGCCCTGGACACCCCACACAATTCTAACCCCAATGAAATTTCCACCATCTACATTGATGACGACACAGCATTACAACTAGCCAAAACTCCTGCCTTCGCCGTAAAACGGCTAACTGAAAGGCATGTAGCCAAGACCTTACGAGCTTCCTTCCTGAACATAACCTTTTCTCAACCAAAAACGGAGTTGCTACACCTAATCACCACAAGCACCCCCTTTCCTCCTTCACAATCTATTAATCTCTTCAACACAATTCCAAAACCGACAACAACAACCACGAAACGACTTTTTGGTCATAACTCCACCAGTTTTACTCCGATTAACGAGATTTTTGGTTATTCGGACTCGCCTCACTGCCCCCGTTCGATCCTGCTATTGTACGTCGAGGTCGCTCTCGATTTGCAAAAGTTGTTGTCGAATTCGCTATTTTACCCCTCTTTTCCTCCCTACACCTCAAATTTTGAGATTTTGCAAAACCTCATATCTCCACCAATACTACTCCGATTGACTCGACCCCGGGCTTTTTGGAGTCCCCTCACTGTGCCCGTTCGATCGCCCTCTCGTTCGTCCGGATCGGAGCCGATTTGCAAAAGTTGTTGACACTTTCTGCTCCAGCCACCCCCTCCACCTCCCATTAGGGACCCCCCCATACACCCCACCTCCTCCTGTCGGTTCAGGACCCTCCTCCATGTCTTCCTCTTCATCCAGAGGCAGAGGGAGAGGCAGAGGCTATCAGCCCTCCTCTTCTGGCGTTAATTCGCCCCAGAACACCCCTACAACACCCATAATCGCACCTACAACACCCCCATTTTCGCGCTTTTCGGCCTCCCACCATGGAGACCCAGAGCAGACACCCACTCAGACTCTCCCACTGCGTCCTGCTGTTGCTCTCCAGGACTATGAATCCCTCCCACTCCCCCCAGACTCTCAGGATCATGAGATGACTGAATCCGAGAGTGATACGGAGGAAGAATTCACCCCCCTCAACCTCAACACCACCCCCAAAATTGCAGATGCTGTTAACCAGCTAGCTGCAACCCTTCATGAATACCGAGCCTGCATCAAGCAGATGCTCAAAACCATCCGCAGGCTCGAAAAAGCAGCCAGGACACCTCCACCACCTCCAGTCTTCCACAACGACCCTGCACTTGTGGAAAAGATTGCAACCCTCACAGCTAAAGTAGCAGATCTGGAGCAGAAACGCGCCCTGACTACCATCTTGGCCTCTGCCTCTGCCTCTGGTCCTGCCTCACTCCCCCCACTTCCAGCAGCTGCCCCAGCACCTGCACCACACTCCTGGGCCCAGGTTGCCTCCAAAAAGGCTTCCAGACCCGCTCCCAAGGCCTCCAAAGCCCCAAAAACACCCATCAGCCCCCCCAAACGCGACCGCACTCTAATCATCACCAGGAATGGTCTACCCATTCCTGACGACGTCACCCCACTCACCATTCGCAATGCAGTCAATGCAGCACTAGCAAGCCCATTGATTGCAGAAGTGCGATTTACACCTGCTCACCATGTGCAGCTCATTGCTGTCACAACCACCACCTCCGACACACTCCTTAAGCAGAGATCAAAGCTTGAGGAGATTGTGCGCTCCACCATCCCCAATGCCAACAGCCTGGAGAAAGAAGTCACTCTCTTCCAGGTTGTTCTGCACAACGTACCCACCTCCATTCCTTCTGGCGAAGAAGGATTTCAACACATCAGGTCAGAGGTTGAACAGTTCAACCCTGGCACCACCCTCATGCGCAACCCTCGCTGGCTCACCAAACCAGAGCAGAGAGAGGGCAAGCAGGCTTCCTCCATGGTCTTGACCATTCAGGGGAAACAACCTGCCACCACTGCCCTTGAAAGAGGGCTCTCCCTTTTCGGACGCCGTCTCAAGGTTTCCAAATACCTTCGCTTTGGACAGGACACCCAATGCACCCACTGCTTGGCCTTTGGCCACCACCAACAACGCTGTACCAGCCAGACCCCTATCTGTACCATCTGTGCTGGGCCTCATACAGTGTCAACACACACCTGTGGCAAACCTTCCTGCCATGTCAAAGGATCTCCTTGCCTCCACACCATCCTCCGCTGCGCCAACTGTGGCGAACAACATCGTGGTAACTCCCCTGAGTGCCTCAAACTTACAGCAGCAAGACTAGCTGCAAGCGAAAGACAGAATCGCATGCAAATCTAAGTCTCCCCCACACCCTTACGACTTCACCTCCCTTGACAGTGCTCGGATTGTTGGAGGGACGTGCTATAGGCACAAAGCATGCGCTGGTGAAAGAAGAATGCCCAGGGTAGTTTTGTCCTGTGAGAGAGGGCACTAGATCGGGGTATTAACACATAAACTGAAGAATAGCCGTAGAGGGCTGAGTTGGACCCAGTGGGAGGAATCGGGTAGTTAGTTGCGTTATGATTTTGTTTTCTGTTTGGTTTTCTCTATATGTATGCCATATCCGTTTCGGATTTATGCAGTATGAAATATAAATAAATAAATAACTCTTCAACACAATCATTCCTCCTTCCCCACATATCAAAACTTTGGGCATCCTCCTTGATCAGAGGTTGAATTTCCACACCCACAGCCAACAAGCTGCCTCTCGATTAAGAACCGCCCTTTATCTAGTTAACAATCTCATCAAAGATAAAGGTCCCACCCCCAACTTGATTCATCAACTCACTCTCACAATTATATTGCCTGCCGCATTATACGGTTCCGAAGTGTGGTGGACTGGCACCCAAAGCATTCTTGACAGACTCGCACCCACTTATCACCGTGCAGCTCGCTTAATTACTGGACTCCCCAAATACACACCAATACACAAACTCCTACCCGAGGCAGGCCTAGCACCCCTCAATTTATTACTTGACATGCGCACACAGGCTTATGGCATACGCCTATTGCGCAATCCAAATCATCCCTTACACAATACCCTCCTACAACATCTCCACCAGGCAGATTTCAAGGGCACTGGCCTACAAAGAGTTGGATCTTTATTATCCAAACTCTTACCAGGCTCCCCCCTCGAGGATCTCTCCTTACCTTCTCATCCTTTCCTCAGCGCCACCAACATACATATTGAAGGCACCAAACAATCAGCCTCACTCACCCACATGGACTGGCTTCATAGCCTGACCAATGCCTGGGTGCTTTACTCCGACGGGTCCAAAGCCGAAAATGGAGTCACCGCATCCGGATGGAACATTCAACTTATACAGTATGGGAACACCACACAATCCCATCGAGGACATTGCAATCTTGGTCACCAATGTGAAAACGAAGATGCAGAAATCCACGGAATACTGGAAGCCTTACACCATCTTATCCACCACCTGCCAGTAGACAACACACCCGTTTACCTATGCATTGACAATCAGAACGCACTGCAAGCTCTTGCTGGCAGCGCAACCTCAAATCGACAATTCCTAAAGTCCACACTTGCTCACATACACACACTACACAATCTAAATTCCCAAGTTACGGGAAGATGGACCCCCTCACACACCAACATTCCAGGCAATGAAATAGCCGATTCCATGGCCAAATCAGGCCTCCTGCTCAACCCATGCCAACACACTTGCACAACTCTAGGCTGGCTTCGGTTACAACCCAGGCTCTTCCTTCTCAAAAAATGGCAGGAAACAACTGAAACACCGGTTGCCCTCCACCCTCCTACCGTTCTGCGCTTCCTTCGACGAACCCAGGCAAAAGCTATTTCACTGCTCCGCACTCAACAAACTAAAGCGGACCCAAATCCTCTCTCCCCCCCATTGTAAGACCGGTACTTCGCACCACTACTGAATTCTAAGCGAAGCTTTTGATAGCTCTCTAGACTCTGTAACTCGACCGGCTACTATCCGTAGCACAATACCCGAGCGCACGTCCTGACAACTTCTTATGAACCGCACAAAGGCAACGATAGTTTAAGCGAGATAAGGGTCGGGGCTGTTCCGTTGAAAGAACTTTCTCAATAGGAAGGACACGAGTGTTGAAGCGCGAAGCTATGCTAAACAACTCGATACAATGGAGAATTTATCACGGAACAAAGTATGTTGGTAACAAAATAATATTGATAAGGCTCGTTCTTCCTCGATAATGATCGACTCAGAATTGACGTCCAATGCAAGAGTATTTATATCCCGTCCTCTTTACTACTGTGTGTTCTTTGTAGCTTGGGTCGACGGACTAAACTATCTACTATTACAAATTGAACTAACTCGCTTATCCATTTATCCGACATCCTATCGGCGAAGCCGATATCTCCAACTTCCGACGCTTACCCCTCGTTCAGTAATCCTCAGATCGCCTCGGTTCGACGTGGCGATGATACGGTTGCGACGGTTGCGTTCGCCCGATCGAGTAGGTGGTTACACGATATCATTTTTTTGCGACAGCTGGTGTTTGGAGCCCGTAGCGCGGGCAGGAGACCTCTGATGACTAATCCGAATAGCCCACGTGACTCGGCGCCCCAAGTTGCCCTATGAAGACCTCTCATACATACCCTCCGGGTCACGTTCCGCGGGAAGGGCGCCGTTGACGACCAAAGGGTTACTTTTAGTCTCCGGGACGCGGATATTTTGCGGGTGTCCCCCCTTCTCGATCCAGCGCTGCCAGCAGCGCAAGCGAAGGCAGGGTAACGGCCGGGTAACCGGGGAAGGCAGGGTAACTGCCTGGGAATAGGCTGGGAAGGCCAATATCACAACAGGCAGCCACAGAGGGGTCCAACGAAGACGGGAAGGTGACCAAATGGAAGGTAGGGTAACTCCCTACGTAGGTAGGGTAACAGGGAGACCACTGCACGCCTATAGCCATAGGTATAACACCCATCAACATGCCAATGTGGCACAGTAAATTCCTCACCCCACCTCGCCCTCGATTGCACCCTAAATGGCACAACACGCCCAAATTGGGGCAATAACTGGTATCAGGCCATCCTCCTCAATACCAATCACCTTGATCTCTTGCATTTTATCAGCGAGAATCAACTAGCGACACTTTCATCGAACAACTATCTTAACGCGGTGTCTAACACCAATTTGCTTGATTTGAATTAATTCTTTGGTAAACCGGGCGGGGGAAGTTTTTCTTTTGTTTCCGGTTGGTTTAGGATTATTTCTTTTATTTCAGAATTATTTAAGTTTTGTTTTGTCTTTGGTGCGTGATATATATTTAGTTTTGTATTTCTTTGGTTATTATTTGTTTTATGAAGGGGATGATGAGGTTGGCGGTGGATGAGGCCATGTATTTTGTATACCCGTGCCATTCAGTAGTTAGTTAGGTTAGCGACTGTCTAAAATTAAATGAAATTGGAAATTGGAAATTGGACACCATCCTGCACGAGTAAAAAGATCCCTGCAAAACCACAGTTCTACGTTGCAACCGCGTTACACACTGCAAAAAGTCTTTAACTCTTCGGCTTCATTTATCACCACTTCCCCGCACCCAAACACTTTCATCGGGCGCACCGCCCCATTTCATCCTGGATTCACCCTCAACTCCTCCCAGGAGATCCCGCACACCTTCCCCATCCCCTGTGAAGCTGGTGACCTTTGGCACCAACTTCACCCTCCCCCTCATCGGCAAGAAACATACTCTCTCCAACCCTTCACCAGCTCCCGCCCGCTCAGGATCCCCCACTAAGATGGCTGAATCCTCCACTGCGCAATCTCTCTTTAACACCGGTCCCCAGGGCCTTACCACCGATTCCCAATACCACAACGAAGCTCTCATGCACGAGCTTCCCGATGATTCCACTCCTAACTGGCTTCGTGACTTTTCAGCTACGGAAGATTACATGCCCGAGATCCCAGATGAGGGCAACACCGAACAATTCACGGCATGGCTACTCAAATCCAGCTTTGCCCGCCTTAACACCCAAACCGAGGAAAAAAACACCCTCCTCCTCGCCAAAGTAGCCATGCAGGAAAATGACATCCTCAGGCTCACGGATCAAACTAAGATCCTTCAGGAAATGGTTGGAAAACTCTCCACCACCCTCAATAACATGGCTGGAGCTCTTCGTAATATTGAAAAGAACACCAACCAGCCCATCCGCACCTCCACACCAGCCAGTCAACCAGTTCTTGTCCGATTGACTTGAAACTTGCACATCCACGCCGCCTACATACTACGGCCCAGGATTTTTAGTTTCAGCCAAATCGGCCCACAGCCGCCCGAGTAGTACTCATTTTATCGCCGAAAATCGCCAGAAATCTCGGAATATTGCAATTCTGACTGACAGCACATCACCTGCTACCTTCTGGAACATTCCATCGGTGGAACCCAATCAGCCTCCGGTCTTCAACGTCCAATCAACTTTTGTCTCGGCAATTTATTTTTAGTATCCGTTACACGAAAATTTCCGAAAATTTCCGGAACCATGTCGGCCCACGGGGATGAAATGCAAGACGACACGGAACTTCCTGTCGTACCTCCATCTTCACCTCCCTCCAGCCCTACCATGACGGCCACCAACCGATTCTTGAACGTCAGCCAGCATGCTCCAGACATCATGAGCAGCGACCCTATTTCCTCCACCACCAAACCTCTCCCGGCACCATTTGCTCGCAAGATCACACTCCCACCACCATTCTTCTCCTCAGCTGGCAACTCCCCCACACATCCTCTATCATTTAGAAACACTTTGGGAGGAATTGACCTCACCTACGAGCCAGAACCAATGACCAGGACCAGATCCGCAGCTGGCCCGTCAAAGAGAACCTTTGGCAACCAACAACAATCTGCTCCCCCTCCCAAACGCACTCCCAGCTACTTTGCACTCCCAATGAGTCAAAACGATGTCAACCAGCACCTCATGGCACAGAATGAACACCTGAACAAGGAAATCGTTGAGCTCAAGATGATGGTTAGCAACCTCACCACCCAAATCTCAACCTCCCTGGGCTCCATGAGCCACACTGTGATCGGGAAAGTGGATTCAATCCACCGCACCCTGAAAGCAACTCCTGTCGTACCAGCAATCACAGCAACAACAATCCCCACCGCTCCCCAACAACCCAAGAAAAACAAGGGAAAGGGAAAGGCAACTGAAAACGCGCCAGCACCTCCTCCCCCTCCTCCACCTCCTGCACCAAAGACTTGGGCCACTGTGGCGAAAGATGGAAAGCCTGCAAAGGCCAACACTGACACCCCCACAACTCCAACCCCAGAACTCACCAAGAACATGATTGTCCAACACAGTGGTGATCAGAAAGAAGAAAGCCTCAATCTCCTTGTCCTGCGCAACACCATCAACAAAGAACTCCTGACTGCCAAAGCACCAGAAAGCCTCCAGATCTCAGGAATCTCCTGGAACCTGAAAGCAAATCTCCTGCTCTACACTCACAATGGATTCACCAGCACTGACTTTGACCTGCACAAGGCCACCATTGAGAAAGTTGTGAAGGAAAGCGATGAGAAAGCTCTCTTTCTCTCCAAACAGGAGTCCTGGCACAAGGTTGCCATCCACGGAGTCCCAATCATGGAATACCCCGACAATCGTACCGGCATGAGCGACCTGCAAAATGAACTGGAATACCAAAACAGTGATCTCAAACTGGCAGCACCTCCTCGCTACATGACCCACCCCGACAAGAGGAACGGAAAGTCCCACAGCTCGGTGATGATTGCCATCACCAGCAAAAGCATGTACAACAAACTGATCAAAAACGGAATCCTCATCTTCGGCCAAAGACACAGGACCGGAGCCTACTTGACTGCGCGCCCTGGGGACCAATGTTCTAACTGTCAAAAGTTTGGACACAAGTTCCAGAGATGCCCCTCCTCCAAGCCAGCCTGTGCCTACTGTGGACACGAACATGCTACCAACAAGCACTTCTGCGGGACTTGCAGAGCCATTGACTCCTGCGCCCACATGCCTCCCAAATGCATCAACTGTGGTGGCACACATAAAGCCACTGACAGATCCTGTGTTGCACGCCCAGACCTCTCCCGAACTGAAAAAGACATCATGGTGGAACAATGATTGTGCAACCAAACCCACACAAGATTCGCCTGATGCAACACAACTGCCGAAGAAACCAAAATGTTATGTTATCCCTCCTCGACTCAGCCTCAGAAACGGCTGATATAGTTATTATTCAAGAACCCTTTGTTATGCCTGATACTTCCCCTGATGCACCACCAAACTCCTGGACATCAATATCTCATGGGTCATTCGCAAGAATGATTCCGAGCTGTATTAACCGCCCTCGAACAATGACCTTTATATCAAAATCCAACCTCTTCCTGAAATATCAGCCAAGGCCCGACATCATCAATAACGAAGATGTACAGGCCATAGAGCTGTCAACCCCCTCCATTCCTTCCTTTACCCTCCTCAACATCTACAATGAACAACCTGCAGCATCACAACGATCTCCTGACAGCCACCCCCAATACACAGTTGAACGTGTACATGTGGGACTAAAGCTACCAGAACGCTGTATCATGGCAGGTGACTTCAAAGCCCACCATCCTCTCTGGGACTCACGAGTCCGTTCACCAAAACGACATGAAGCTCTTCTAGCTATACTAGAAGAATTCAATTACACCCTCATTAACGAACCTGACATTTATACCTACAACTACCCAACAGGCACTGGCAGATCCGTTTTGGATCTTGCCTTCTCCTCCTCACCAATGACAGACTTGATTATGAACTGGGCAGTCATGGAAGACCTTGCAACAGGATCCGACCATGAAGTGGTTCAGTTTGAAATTGCTTCCGACTCTTTGGAATGTGCCCCCCCACCATCAACGGAACAATTTAATTGGGCCAAGGCGGACTGGGACGGCTTCCAACAAACTTTCACCCTTTCCTCCATCACTACTAAAGACACCTGGGAGTTCCTACACTCCCACCCAACCCATTCAAACCTAGACGAGGCAGGCTCAACACCTACGAGATTCAATCATAGCAGCTGCTAACATCCATGTGCCCAAACGAAAACCATCGCCCTTCGCCAAACCTTGGTGGAATGAAGACATCAAAGAAGGACGCAGACATATGAAGACAGCCCTCAGGGACTGGAGAACAGATCAGACTCCAGCCATGTGGCGAAGATTCAAAAACCTGCGAACATCCTACTTCAGACGAATCAGAACAGCAAAAAGTGAACACTGGAATACATTCCTAGAAGAAGCTCACGGAAAAGATGTCTTCACAGCAATGAGGTACACCAAGCCTCGCAGATGTGAACGCACCCCCACCCTACATAATCCCACCACCCTCCAAGAGTCCAAAACCTTTGAAGAGAAAGCCAATCTCTTCCGAGCAACTCTATTCCCTCCCCCTCCCTCAGTGGAACTTGATGAACCTGTTCCAGCAGGAAAACACAAGATCCCATGGAAAGACCTCACCAACGATGAGATTCGGAAAGCAATCATGACCTCAGCACCAAAGAAAGCCCCTGGACCTGATGGAATTGGCTTCCTATGCATTCAAAAAGCATACCAAGTCGACCCAACGCAGTTCAATTCCTTCTACAAAGCCACCATGAAAGCAGGATACCACCCAACCATATGGCGTGAAGCTACAATTGCAATCATCAGAAAGGCCAATAAACCTGACTATACGATAGCAAAAGCCTACAGACCAGTATCACTCCTCAACTGCCTTGGCAAAGTCTCAGAAAAGATCATAGCAACCCGATTAGCATTTATGGCAGAAAGATATCACCTTCTCCATAGATGGCAAATTGGAGGTCGACCAAAAAGATCAGCTGTGGATGCTTGCATGCTTATCAGCACGCTTGCCGATGCAGCCAAAAAGAAAGGCCTAACACTCTCTGCACTTTGTATGGACGTGAAAGGTGCATATGATTTTGTATTCAAACGACGACTGATCAAGACCATGATAGAACTGGACCTCCCACTTCCCATCTGCCGATGGGTGGACTCCTTCCTCAGCAATCGAACAGCCTGCATGGCATTCGACGGTGAAATTGAATCCATGGCACCCATTCAAACTGGCATCCCACAAGGATCCCCCACCTCCCCTATCCTCTTCCTCCTCTACCTGGCTCCGTTGTTCAATGAGCTAGAAGAAAAATATCCTGATTCCACCTGCCCCAGCTATGTTGATGATGTCGGCCTTCTGGTTACAGGAAAGTCTGAAGCAGAAAACTCTCGAACACTGGAAGCAATGGCACTCACCTCCTCCGAATGGGGTGAGAAAAATGCCTTGTACTTTGACAATTCAAAGACAGAACTCACTCACTTCCACTCCAGACGAACAACTGACACCTCTGATGAAGCCAAAGTCACAATGCCTGATGGCAACGTGATTGAGGCTGCAGATGTCCAGCGATGGCTGGGTGTCTGGTTTGACCGCAAACTCACATTCAAGCATCATGTGAAGACCAAAGCTGCCTCCGCACTTCGAGCCTTCATGGCTATCTCCCGTCTCGCAAGCACAGAAAAAGGTCTGAGTTACAAAGCACTCCGCCAACTCTACCAAACCTGTGTAGCCACCATCAGTGACTTCGGAGCTGAAGTATGGTGGAACGGGCAGATTGGACTCAGCAAAACCATCCAGAAAGTCCAGAATCAAGCAATGCGCAAGATTGCTGGAGCCTTCAGAACCTCACCTGTCCATGCCCTGGAAGCAGAGACAGGACTTCTCCCTACCCCAATCAGATTGGACGAGTTGCAAAGGAAATATGCACTCCGAGTCCTTTCCCTACCCAACACCCATCCCATCACCTCCCTCTGCCCTGACTCCTGGCCTTCAACCCAGGAAAACGACAACCCAGATAGCTCCAACAACACTCCATGGCACCAAACCACCACCTCCCCCAAATACGAAACAAGACTACATAGGATACTGGCATCTACCAACAAATGGGTCCAGCCACAATCAGAAATTGAATGTGTAGACAATCTGGCATGCCCACCATGGCACCAAAACACCATAGACATCTACATTGACCCTGCAGACAAAGACGCAGCAGCAGAAAATCATCGGAACCACACAGCTGGAGACAGTACTAGGACTGATCGCCTAGTATTCTACATTGATGGCTCCCTCCTGGAAGGCAAAACAGGAGCTGGAGTTGCTGGTTTCCGCAGAGGTCACTCTGCGGTCAACAAATCCTACCACCTTGGCAAAGAAAATGAAGTCTTCGACGCAGAACTTTATGGTATTGCAAAAGCCACTAAGCATGCAATCCTACAAGTACAGCGATCACCTCACCTGACAAATGACGTCTACATCTACTGCGACAACCAAGCAGCAGTACAACGAATGACAACACCCCTCCCTATGCCAGGCCAACACCTGGTCATTGAAGCCCGCAACAACTTGCTACAACTTGAAGACAGTGGCATCAAAACCCATGTTTATTGGGTACCAGGACATGTCAACGTTGCCGGCAACGAGCTAGCTGATAAGCTCGCCAAGATAGGAGCCCAAGGAACCAGGATAGAATCAGATGTCCTCACCTCCATCACATACCTCAAGAGAAACATCAAGGAACACTCTCTGACGACATGGAAAGCCAAATGGAAGCAGGCAAAGAAAGGCCGCAGCTACTACGGACAACCAGCACTGAAACCAAGTGCCCCGTTGAGGGGAAACATCCCCAGAAGAACAGCCTCCACCATCACTCAAATGAGAACCGGACATGGATACACCAAATCCTACCTCGCCAGAATCCCTACCAACAACATTGAAGACACCAAATGCAAATGTGGCTTCGATAACCAAACACCTCAACACCTACTGCTAGAGTGTGGCCAGGAACCACTTCCTACCCATCGCAAGGCACTCAAAGCAGCCCTCAAACCAATGCCACTCACATGGAGAACTGCGATGCACACCAATGCTGGCCTGGCTGCCACCATTGAAACATTCCTTACACCAACCCAAATCGCTACCAGAAATTGGACCCTGGAACGACAAGAAGACAACAGGTACTCCCACCAAGGAATATACCTCTACAACGACGAAGAGGAAGAGAGCGAAGGAGAAAGAGAGAACGGCTAGTAAGAACGGGCTATAGGCCCAAAGCATGCGATGGTGAAGGACGATAGAAAACTGATGAATACCCTGAAAGTGTGGTGAGATGGAACATGACCGTGTGGAGGATTTCTGATGATAAAAACTGTTTGAGTATTTCCCTATGATTTTACCCTGTCGATTGATATTCCGTTCGTTTCTACTGTTCGGTAGAACTTTGAGATAAAAATTGTTATTTCCTCTTTTGTTATTTTCCTTTTGTTATTTTGTTTTGATTTATGTTTCTTCTGTTTTTCGCAAAGGGATATCGGATGTGGATATCTACTAATTAGTTGGTTCATGTTCGCGGAGGATTTTCCTTTGTTAGTTATTGAGCGGTCATGGGGTTTCCTTTCACTGTATGCCATATCCGTCACGGATTTATGCAATATGAGCAATAAATAAATAAATAAAGAAAATACAAAACATATAACACATAACGAATACAACAAACTATATCAAGGAAATTTTATAATCGAACTTAAACCATCCGGATACAAAAGAAAAACTTCCCCCGCCCGGATTGCCTTATGATCAATTTATATTTAGCAGATTTGTATTAGATATGCCATAGAGATACTTGTTGGTTGAAATTGTAGCCAGATTGTTCTCGCGAATAAAGTGCAAGAGGTCAATGTGGTTGCTGTTGATTTATTTATTGTTCATACTCGCACGCATCCGAATCGGATATGGCGTACAATAAGAGAAAACCCAACAGGAACAAAAAGAAAACAAAAACAAACTAACTAAATCCTCCACCAGTTCCATCTCAGCCTCTCTCAGGCTTGTCGTCAGTTGATATGATAAGGAAAGACAAGTGACTACCCGAAGATCTCAACCTGTTCCTTTTTCCTTCACCATCGCATGTTTTGTGCCTATAGCACTCCTTCCACTGAGTCCTAAGACCCCTGAAGGCTGGTTGAATCATAACAGGTAGGGGAAAACTTAAACAACCATGCGATCCTGACGTTCGCTGGCTCTAAGTCTTGCTTGGGTGAGTGTGAGGCAACCAGAGAAGTTACCACGATGCTGTTCGTTACAGTTCTTGCAACGGATGATAGTGTGGAGGCAGGGAGCTCCCTTGATGGTGCAAGAGGAGGTTGCGCAAGAGTGAGAGGATGCTGTATGTGGCCCAGCGCAGATGTTGCAGTAAGGGGTTTTGCTGGTACAGCGTTGTTGTGGGTGGCCAAAGGCCAGGCAGGTAGTGCATTGGGTGTCTGGCCCAAAGCGAAGGTATTTGGTGACTTTGTGACGAAGTCCAAACATGGAGAGCCCTCTCTCAAGGGCAGTGGTGGCAGGCTGCTTCCCCACAATGGTAAGAACCATGGAGGATGCCTGTTTCCCTCCCTCTGCTCAGGTCTAGTGAGCCAGCGGGGGTCGCAGAGTAGGGTGGTGCCTGGGTTAAACTGCTCAACCTCAGACCTGATCTGCTGGAATCCCTCTTTGCCAGAGGGGATGGAGGTGGGAACGTTGTGCACAACAACTTGGGTCAGGACTGCTTCCTTCTCCATGCTGGTGGCATTGGGAATGGTGGTGCGAACAACTTCCTCAAGCTTCTGTCTTTGCTTAAGGAGGGAGTCGGAGGTGGTGGAGGTGACAGCAATGAGCTGCACATGATGGGCAGGAGTGAATCGCACTTCTGCAATCAATGGCCTTTCCAGGGCAGCATTGACTGCATTGCAAATGAGGAGTGGGGTGATGGCATCAGGGATGGGTAGACCATTCCTGGTAATGATGAGGGTTCTGTCACGTTTTGGAGGCGCTGTAGGTTGTTTGGAAGGCTTTGGGGCCTTGTTGGCGGGTCTGGAAGCCTTTTTGGAGGCAACCTGAGCCCAGGAGGTGGTAGCTGGTGGAGGAGCAGGTGCTGGAGGTAGGGGGAGGTTAGCAGAGGTCAGAATCGTTGTGAGTGTCCGTTTCTGTTCCAAGTCTGCAACCTTGGAGGTGAGGGTGGCCACCTTTTCCACTAGAGCTGGGTCGTTGTGGAAGGTAGGGGCTGGTGGGGGTGTGAGGATAGCTTTTTCAAGCTGTTTGACGCATTTTGTGAGTGCTTTGATGAGCCTGTTCTGCTCATCCATCACTGCGAAGAGGGAAGGGTTGTAGTTCTCCCCTGTACCAATGGCACCAAGGCGATCTAGGTTGCTGTTGGAGTCATCCATCTGGATGACTGGAGGTAGGGTGGTGGAGAAGGTGAGGGGTCCCTCAGTGTCCGTCATGTCAGAGTCAGACTCTTCCAGGAGGATAGAGCCACTGTCTGCAGGCTCTGTGGCGGGCAGGGAGGCATAGTGAGGTAGGGGGACTGCTGGACGAAGTGGCAGGGCTTGGGTAGGTGTTTGCTCCGGGTCTCCATGAAGCAGAGGCGAAAAACGGGTGTTTGGGGGTGTTGTAGGGGCGCCAAAGGGCGTTTGGAGCGAGTTTTGGGGTGAGCTGGTCACAGAAGAGGGAGACCTGAAGCCTCTGCCTCTTCCTCTGCCTCTAGACAAAGAGGAAGACATAGAGAAGGGTCCTGAACCGACAGGAGGAGGTGGGGTGTTTGGGGGGGTCCCTAAAGGAAGCTGGAGGGGGTGGGTAGAGCAGAAAGTGTCAACAACTTTTGCAAATCGGCTCCGATCCGGACGAACGAGAGGGCGATCGAACGGGCACAGTGAGGGGACTCCAGAAAGCCCGGGGTCGAGTCAATCGGAGTAGTATTGGTGAAGATATGAGGTTTTGCAATATCTCAGGATTTGGTGTGGTTTTGGGGGAAAGAGGGGTGAATAGGCGAATTCGACAACAACTTTTGCAAATCCGGTGCAAACCAGACCTACAATAGCAGGATCGAACGGGGGCAGTGAGCTGATTCTGAATCTTCAAAAGTCTCGTCGATCGGAGTAGTATTGGTGGAGTTGTGACCAAAAAGTCACTTTGGTGTTGTTGTTGTCGGTCCCTTGGCTGCCACCATTGAAACATTCCTCACACCAACCCAAATCGCTACCAGAAATTGGACCCTGGAACGACAAGAAGACAACAGGTACTCCCACCAATGAATATACCTCTACAACGACGAAGAGGAAGAGAGCGAAGGAGAAAGAGAGAACGGCTAGTAAGAACGGGCTATAGGCCCAAAGCATGCGATGGTGAAGGACGATAGAAAACTGATGAATACCCTGAAAGTGGGGTGAGATGGAACATGACTGTGTGGAGGATTTCTGATTATAAAAACTGTTTGAGTATTTCCCTATGATTTTACCCTGTCGATTGATATTCCGTTCGTTTCTACTGTTCGGTAGAACTTTGAGATAAAAATTGTTATTTCCTCTTTTGTTATTTTCCTTTTGTTATTTTGTTTTGATTTATGTTTCTTCTGTTTTTCGCAAAGGGATATCTGATGGGGATATCTACTAATTAGTTGGTTCATGTTCACGGAGGATTTTCCTTTGTTAGTTATTGTGCGGTCATGGGGTTTCCTTTCACTGTATGCCATACCCGTTACGGATTTATGCAATATGAGCAATAAATAAATAAATAAACCAGAGGTCAGCATGGGGGCGCCCTAGGTTCAGGAGGCTACTCTCCGGGCTACCACGGAGGGTTGACGAGCGTCTGGAGGACAGTGGGGGGAGAGCAGCACGCCCACAGAATCACATTTTCAGCAGGTTGCCCTATGGGCTAGTTTGGGAGTTTTCACCTGGCCTGGCACCATATGCTTGTTTACAATCGTTCTATTATTTCTATGGATCTATATATAGTTCTATATGTACATGTATCTGTTCTTCGTACTCTTTGGGTAGGGGGGGGGTTGAGCATCGAATCGACGACCTGGCGGAGGCGGCGGAAGCTCAGGCAGCGAATTGACCATATGGCGCAGGCAGCAGAGGCTGCTGCAGCGAATTGACCATGTGGCGCAGGCAGCGGAAGCTCAGGCAGCGAATCGACCATATGGCGGAAGCTCAGGAAACTCAAGCAGCGGATTGACCATATGGCGGAGGCGCAGGAAGCTCAGGCAGCGAATTGACAACCTCCAGGAGGCAGCGGAAGCTCAGGCAGCAGATCGACCATATGGCGGAGGCTGCGGAGGCTGCAGCAGCGAATCAATTAATTGGCGTAGGTGGCGGAAGCTCATGCAGCGAATTGACCATATGGCGGAGGCGGAGGAAGCTCAAGCAGCGGATCGACGACCTCCAGGAGGCGGCGGAAGCTGAGGCAGCGGATCGACCATATGGCGCTGGCAGCGGAGGCTGCTGCAGCGAATCGATCAATTGACTGAGGCAGCGGAAGCTCAGGCAGCGAATTGACCATATGGCACAGGCAGTGGAGGCTGCTGCAGCGAATCGATCAGCATATTGAGCTCGCTTTGGCGGAAGCAAAGGAAGCTGAACCAGTGGATCGAAGCGAGTGGAGGAGGCATATCAGCGGGAGTCAAATAAAGGGAATCAAGACGTTACCTGGGAGGTTCTTTGCAAGCAGAGCTCGTTACTTTGAACCTAAATGTCACGATGTCAGCGGTACAACGAGGAAGGGGATGGGTGGGAGTGAATAAGGGATGGGTGGGAGTGAATAAGGGATGGGTGGGAGGGAATAGGGGGAAGCAATAGTAGGAAGGACGGGAGAGGTGGAGATTGGTGTCTTATTAGGGGTTGCTTTGGCGACGGCATGGCCACTACTAAGCGAAGACTAAGCGACCTGGAGATTTTTGAAAATCGCTAAGTCCCTGGGGGGAGGCGAGGTGAATTTTGCTAAGTCCCTAGGTTTCAGGGACTTAGAGAGAAAAAAAAAAAATTCAATCGGGCAGCCTGCTGAATTTTGCTAAGTGCCACATCCAGGTGCGGGTGGTCGCAGCTAAGCTGCAGCCGAGCGCCAGGAGGCCGGAGCGCTGTGCAGCCTGCGCCCACACAGGCCAGCGCTTGGAGCAGCTCGCCTAGGTGATCTGGAAGGCCACAAACGCAGTGGGCGGAATATGGCCTTCCAGAAGAAAGGATAGTGTCGGGGCGACTATTTTTTTTTGCTGATGCCTCCGCCAGGGACCCCCCCAGGGCCCTACTACTACACCCCACCTTCTCCTGTCGGTTCAGGACCCCTCTATGTCTTCCTCTTCGTCCAAAGGCAGAGGGAGAGGCAGAGGCTTTCAGTCTCCCTCTCCTGGTGCAATTTCGCCATTCACTACCCCCACAACACCCACAGCACCCACCACACCACCCAATTCGCGATTTTCTGCCCTCCACGATAGAGACCCTGAGCAGACCCCTACTCAGACCCTCCCACTGTGTCCTGCTGTTGCCCTTCAGAACTATGAGTCGCTCCCACTCCCTCCTGACTCTCAAGACCATGAGATGACAGAGTCTGAGTCTGAGCATGAGAGCATGGATGATTTCGTGGCTCCCACCCTCAACACCACCATCAAGATCGCAGATGCTGTGATCCAAATCGCCAGAGACCTCCACCAGTATCGCCTCTATGTGAAGCAACTGGAGAGAGAAATCAGATGCCTCCAGAAGGCACATCAGCAAAAAGGGTTTCACGCCCGGGCGTCTGGGCAAGCGCCCAGGAGAGCTTCCGGATATCAGCACGCCTACCTGCGTCCAGCTGCATCCGTACGTCTAGTACAACCTGTAACGGGGGTGGTCCTCTAGACAACTGCTAAGGCTAGGTAGGAAAACGGCCGTTGCTTATACTAAAGTCAGGCTGAGATCTTAAAGTATTTTCGTGCAGTATACTCAATAATCTTAAGGGCGGAACTCGGTAATTCTCGTCACTAGGTCTCTGGTTGAAGATAGAGAAGAGCAACTGGTGGCGGGGCTCGCCAGTACTTGTAGTACTGCATGCTCGCTGCCTCTACTCAGTTCTACTCAGCTGGGGGATCCGGTTAACCCTGAATCCTGTCAGTGATCATGGGCGGGTCTCTTCGGAAGTGTTCTCTCACATTCCGCTGGAGTTCTGCACCTCATGTGCAACCACTCCTCATGCACTGCTCTACCAGTCAGGACTCTATGATCCGCCAGCCTAGTCCTGCAGGACTACTTGCATGGCGCTGATCAGTCCATAGTTGCATCAGGTGTCCGCTAGAATAGTTCTCCCAGTTGCGCCACCTATCAGCCATGGCTGGTGGGGCATGCACAGGTGGGTTAGGAACTCAACCGCATTTCTATGTGCTTGATGTCATCAGAGATCTGCTACAGGCCCGTCAGCCTTAGCACCTCCGGATGTTCCTAACCACCAGGTCAGCGGGGTACTGGTGTTCCCTAGCATGTGGTAGCAACTCCACTCATGCTGGTCCTTGTACCTCTCCGTCTGCCCGGGTCTATTCTACCATTCGCATGTAACAGCCTTGTGGGTCTGTTACAAGTAGTAGGTATTTATTCTTCGATCGACTGCGCTACGGCATTATTCCTACCTGCATGCCATCGTAATTACATGCCACGTTATAGCCTTCAAAAGCGAACAATCGGTTGATGGTAACATGGCGTAAGAAGTGGAAGTTTTTGGAAGCACGTAGTGCCCGTTCGTGGGCAGTGAAAGTCCCCAAAGGCATTGAAAGCAAGACTTACGAGTCATCACTCGCGGCTAATTTTGCTTTTGACGGATACGCTCTGACTCTGACTCTGACAGGGGAAGTTCCGTGCCGTGTGGTCAGAGCATAACCAAGGGAGGACCGGAGCTTGCGAGCGTTAGAGCTCACTTATCAAATCTAGAGTAGGTTAAGCAAACATACCGAACAAAACATTCTTAGAAGCTCTATACAACACAACCACCTCCCACCACGCCTTGGCCAACGAAAATACCCGTCTCTCACATCCCCATGCAATATAATACATTCCATCACTCCCCACCCTTTTGGACACTATTCCTTATTTGGTATTATGATCGTAGTGCCATGGCCTCCCCTTCTTGACATGGCAGTAGTCAGCTCGTGTATAGCAGGTTTTTTCGATGCAACGTACGTGGGGAAACTTAGAACTTGAAATAGAAGATAATTGGGTGATTCGCTTGCACATCCGAGCCTAGAGCAGGGGTAGATACGGCATCATGCTGCTCGTGACATATGTAACGTGTATATTTCGACAGGACCTGGGCACGATAATGTAGGATGTTGATTTCCTTGGGTTTGAGCACATGGGATATATACGATTCGTTGATATCCACAGACGTAAATAAACAAGAAACGGAGACACATGGTACGTGATAGGAGATTGTTAGTGGATCAAGAGAGGCTCTGGAAGATTTGGCTCATGTTTGGACTGCCGAGATTGGCCCCTGACTCAGATTAATCAGCCCCAAAGAGGGCTCTGACTCTGAGCTAATAAAAGGAATAATAATTTCATCCTACCGCCACTCTGCGCTAGTCCTAAAAAAGAAATATATATTGACCCTAACCGAATAACTCCGAAAAAGAGAAGCGCCCCCCTAAGAAAATGTTGATATGGAAATCTGGAGTGAGGTTAGTCAGTAGACAAAAAAAGGTTCTGGATTGATTAGCCTACGACTTACCTCTATTATCCAAACCTTAGCCCTGCTAGATAGATACTTAATAAACAAAAGAAAAACCTAATACTCCCATCCTATGCTATATGCTAACCCTAAAAGAAATTTTATATCGATCCCAAAAAATAAATAACTCCGACAAAGAGACCACCTCAAAGTGCTCTGGAATAGGGACCTCAGCAATGTCAGTCTTCCTCCACGTCAATAGGACCCCCTCCTTCGCCCTGCCCGATAACCTGCTTCTTTAGAACTGTGATATTAACACTGCCAACCATACTCTTGTGCACGAGGCCAGAATCAACGTTGCCCGCCTTCTCCATGATCCCATATGCATATAGCATAGGGCTTTGGCGATCGTGCTGCGCTTTTTCGATGATTATGTCAACCGTGTTGATGTTAATTAGGCGCTCTGTGTGTTGTACATTCTTTTGGCCTATCCTTCGCACTCGACTCCAAGCTTGATGTTCAGAGGAGTATGACTGCCCTTGCTCGATCATAATTGTATTCCAGCATTGGTAGTGGAGGTTGATGCCTTCGTTGCTGCACAAATAGGACAGAACAAGGACACTGATATTGTCGGATGTATTGAATTCGTGCTTTATTCTCTCCCGACTACCGCCACTGAGGCCGCTATGGATGGCATAGCAGGTGATACCCATCAATCGAACATACTGAGTAAAGATTAGCCTCTTCTCTGACGCTGACTCTGACGCTGACGGAATGGAAAGGGTCTAACCTGTTGAACGAGCCACTGGGACAGTGGCCAGTGGGTCCACAGTATAACTTTCAACTTTCTTTGCTCGACCAGGGTTTGGAGCTGACTCCTGACATAGACCAACTTCGGACTGCAAAACTCCATGGCTTTCAACAAATCCTCGTCGCGTTCATGCCTTGCTCTGAGCTTTGGCGGGGTATCAAACCCTTCAATACTTTGGGTTATGTCCCCAAGTCGCTGTAGGAGTTCGTGGATCTTTGACCTCTCCACTTGACCAGTATCCTCAGTACCGAACAGTTCTTCAGAGAAACCACTGGCAAAAGAGGCATAGGCAAGCAGAGGAGAGAGCGAGACCAGACGAGTATATTGCCATTGGGGGCTAAATCTGTTGCCCGCAGGGATGGAGCTCTTTCCACGTAAAGTACCATAATTGTTGAGTAGATACTTGTACAGCGCTGCGGACCCGTCGTTGGCAAATTTGAGTCTAGTGGTCTTGACATTCATTACGGGTATGTCAACGATTGGCTTCCCGGTCTTGAATGGGATCCTGCTGAACATCGACCGACGAAGCATTAGAGAACTCATGATGGACTTCAAATGGTTACCTCCCAACATGACGTTCGCTTTCATGGATTCCTCCTGATCTGGAGTGAGTGGGGTCCTCTTTCCCTCCCACTGGCTCTTGAATGCCACATAGTAGAGTTGGTGGATGTAGGTGTCCCAAGCTCGCATTATACAGTGCACATAAGAGTCATAGTCCGTATGTGTAACGGGGGTGGTCCTCTAGACAACTACTAAGGCTAGGTAGGAAAACGGCCGTTGCTTATACTAAAGTCAGGCTGAGATCTTAAAGTATTTTCGTGCAGTATACTCAATAATCTTAAGGGCGGAACTCGGTAATTCTCGTCACTAGGTCTCTGGTTGAAGATGGAGAAGAGCAACTGGTGGCTTGGCTCGCCAGTACTTGTAGTACTGCATGCTCGCTGCCTCTACTCAGTTCTACTCAGCTGGGGGATCCGGTTAACCCTGAATCCTGTCAGTGATCATGGGCGGTTCCCTTCGGAAGTGTTCTTTCACATTCCGCTGGAGTTCTGCACCTCATGTGCAACCGCTCCTTATGCACTGCTCTACCAGTCAGGACTCTATGATCCGCCAGCCTAGTCCTGCAGGACTACTTGCATGGCGCTGATCAGTCCATAGTTGCATCAGGTGTCCGCTAGAATAGTTCTCCCAGTTGCGCCGCCTATCAGCCATAGCTGGTGGGGCATGCACAGGTGGATTAGGAACTCAACCGCATTTCTATGTGCTTGATGTCATCGGAGATCTGCTACAGGCCCGTCAGCCTTAGCACCTCCGGATGTTCCTAACCACCAGGTCAGCGGGGTACTGGTGTTCCCTAGCATGTGGTAGCTACTCCACTCATGCTGGTCCTTGTACCTCTCCGTCTGCCCGCGTCTATTCTACCTTTCGCATGTAACAGCCTTGTGGGTCCGTTACAGTACCTCCCTCTCCTAGATCCTGTCTTCGGGATCTTTTACTGCTTGAGTTCTATAGTCTAGTCTATTCTTCTAAACTTCTAGGTTTACTACTCTAGTACTGCAAATAGGAAATTCTCGTGTACATAGCGGAAATGAATTTTGAAGAAAGGAAAACAAGAACTATAAGGAAATGGGCTACTCTGGCCCCGCAATCCTCCTGTCTCGGGGCTTCTTAGGGTACCTCTTGTGGAAATCTGAAAGGGCCTCTTCGGCACTATTCCTAAGATGTTCCCATGGTTCCCATGTAGCCTCTTCCTGATCATAACCTTCCCAAAGTACGAGATATTCCACTCTCTTCTTTTTGCGGTTCACCCTGGAGTCCGCTATCTCCCTCATCACCCAGTTCTCTTCCTCATCTACCATCTCCATCTCCGGTGGGGGTTCTCTTCTCAGAGAGTCTGCTGGCGCTCTATAAGGTTCCAAGAGGCTGATGTGGAATACCGGGTGTATCTTCATACCCGGAGGCAAGACAAGCTCAAAGGCTCGCTTCCCCACTGCCTTCTTGACCTTAAAGGGCCCAAACTTCTTCTGATCCAGCTTGTTCATCGGCCGCTTTGTCTGTACATTGCGCCGATCAAGCATAACCTCATCACCTGGCTTGAGTTCCGGTCCCTTCTGGTGATGCTTATCATACCAGCGGGCCATCCGGACCCTAGCCTTCCCCAGGTTCTCCTGCATGGCATGCCAAATGGCTTCCCATTGAGATACCTTAACTTGACTCGCCAGGTTATCCCAATCTGCTCTTGGCTTTGCATTTGGCCAATTGGTCCGAGGTTCAAACCCATAGTTTGCACAAAAGGGTGATACCTTGGTGGACTCGGAGATAGCAGAGTTATAGGCATACTCGGCGAGGGGGAGGAGATCTGACCAATCATCCTGTTGGAAGGAACAATAGCTCCGCATATACTACTCCAGAACCTGGTTAACCCTCTCGGTTTGACCATCGGTTTGTGGATGAAATGCGGTAGACAAGTTCAACTTCACATTGAGGAGATCCATCAGTGACTGCCAAAAGTGGGAGATGAATTTGCTATCCCTATCCGAGACTATGTCATCAGGGAGACCATGAAGCTTCCAGATTTCTTTCAGGGAGAGTTTTGCCATGTCCTCAGTCTTATTCTCGCTAGGTAGCGGAATGAAGTGAGCCATCTTCGAAAACCGGTCAACTATGACCCAGATTTTGGTATTCCCATCGGATTCAGGTAATCCCACTATGAAGTCCATAGAGATTGAGGTCCAATTTCCAATTTCCAATTTCAATTTATTTTAGACAGTCGCTAACCTAACTAGCTACTGAATGGCACTCGTATATGAAATACATGACCTCAACCTCCGCCAGCCTCAACTTCCCCTGATAAAACTTAAAAGGAAATACAAAACATATACTCAAACAACACTCCTCATAACAATAACAATGAAAATAATAAATAAAACTTTAAGAAAATAATCCCCAACTGACCGGAAACAAAAGAAAAACTTCCCCCGCCCGGTTCACCAAGAAATTAATTCATTCGAGCAGATTGGTGTTAGACACCATGTTAAGATAGTTGTTTGATGAAATTATGGCTAACTCGTTCTCCTTAATGAAGTGCAGGAGATCGAGGTGGTTGGTGTTGAGAAGAATGGCTCGGTACCAATTGTTGCCCCAGTTCGGTCGTGAAGCGCCGTTTAGGGTGCAATTGAGAGCGAGGTGAGGTGAAGAATTAATCGTGCCACACGCACATGTGGATGGGGGGGTGAGGGGATTCGGATCCGCCTTGGTTTGCTGGGTGCGCAGTAGCGAGATTGCCTTTGCTTGAGTTCGTCGGAGGAATCGCAAGACGCTGGGGGGGTGTAGAGCGACTGGTGTTTCGGTTGTGGATTGCCATGCTTTGAGTAAGTGAAGTTTAGGTTGTAGGCGTAACCAGCCTAGAGTGGTGCAGGTGTGTTTGCATTGAGGGATCAGGAGGCCCTGTTTGGCCATGGAGTCTGCTATTTCGTTGCCTGGGATGTTGGTATGTGACGGTGTCCAACGTCCCATGACGGTTGAATTCAGATTATGGAGGGTTTGAATATGAGATAAAGAATCTCTGAGAAACTGTCGATTGGAGGTGGGGTGACCTGCGAGGGAGCGGAGGGCGTTTTGATTGTCAACGCAAAGGTAGATCAATGAGTTGTCCGCTTGAAGATTGTGAATGAGATAATGCAGGGCTTCTTGGATTCCATGAATCTCTGCGTCTTCGTTTTCGCATTGGTATCCAAGGTTGCAATTACCCTGGAAGGAGGATGTGGTGATGCCATATTGGATGAATTGGATGTTCCATCCAGAAGCGGTGATTCCATCTTCTGATTTAGATCCATCGGAATAAAGTACCCAAGCTCTGGAGAGGCTGTGAAGCCAGTCCATGTGGGTTAGTGTTGCGGATTGTTTGGTGCCTTCGATGTGTATGTCAGAATCGTTAAGGAAAGGATGGAGGGGTAAGGATGTATCTTCAAGTGGTGGTCCAACTAATAATTTAGATAGTAGGGAGCCAACTCTCTGTAGGCCGGTGCCTTTGAAGTCCGTGGGATAGAGATGTGTGAGGAGGTTTTGGTGTAATGGATGTTTAGAATTTCTTAAAATGCGGATGCTGTAGCTTTGCGTTCGCATATCGAGGAGGAGGTTGAGGGGGGCTAGGCCAGCCTCAGGTAGGAGTTTATGAATAGGGGTGAATTTTGGGAGGCCGGAGATGAGGCGGGCGGCACGGTGATAGGCAGGTGTGATTCTGTCTAAAACGCTTTGAGTTCCCGTCCACCATATTTCAGAGCCATAAAGTGCGGCTGGGAGGATGATGGTGAGAGTAAGTTGATGTATCAAGTTAGGTGTGGGTCCTTTGGCTTTGATGAGATTATTCACCAAGTATAAGGAAGTTCTGAGGCGGGAGGCAGCCTGTTGACTGTGAATGTGAAAATTCAGTCTCTGGTCCAGAAGGATGCCTAGGGTCTTGATGTATGGGGAGGGGGATATTTCTGTGTTGAAGATTTTTATTGGATTTGAAGGGGGTTGGGGGGTGCTCGTGGCGATGAGGTGAATTAGCTCAGTCTTCGCTTGTGAAAAGGTAATATTCAGGAAGGAAGCACGGAGTGTTTTGGCGGTGTGTCTTTCGGCTAGGCGTTTGGTAGCGAAGGCAGGGGTTTTCGCTAATTGCAGGGCAGTGTCATCGTCAATGTAAATGGTGGACGATTCGGTTGAATGAGGCTCCACAGGGGAATCAAGTGCAGCAGCATAAATAACAAAAGCTATGGAAGAAAGGGGGGAGCCTTGTGGAAGTCCGACTAGTAATGGTTGGGGGGTTTCCAGTTCATTATTGATTCGGAAGGCTAGTGTGCGGTTCGAGGTGAAGCTGTGCATCCATTTGACACACCATGCTGGGAAGGTGTAGTGTTCGAGGATTTTAATGAGGTGAAGATGTGATACGCAATTAAAAGCGCCATCAATGTCAGTGGCTAGGATAGAGGGGCGGAGAGGAGCTCGTGAACCTTTCCTGTCATTACCCAGGGTGGGGATGAGAACCTGTTTTTGAGCGATGGTGAGGATGGTGTGTAGGGAATCAGTGGCAGATATGCCTGTTCTGGCTCCTGTGTGGTGTGATTGTATGGAGCCATTTAAAGTGGCGCATTTCTCGAGTCTCTTGGCGACTATCTTCTCTAAGAGTTTGCCAAAGCAGGAGAGGAGGGAAACTGGGCGGTAGCTTTTGGGGGAGGAGTAATCGGCCTTGTTTGATTTCGGGATGGGAACACAGTGGGTGATTTTCCATTGTTCAGGCATGATGCCCAGGTGTAGGAGATTGTTGAAGAGGGTGGTGAATAAAGAAGGTCGGGCTCGATGAGTTTCGCGTAGAGTTATGTAATTGATTCCGTCAGGGCCAACTGCTGTCCGCATGTTGGATTTTTGAAGTAGGAAATCAATTTCTTCCGCTGAAACTAGGTATGGGAAGGAGGTAGTGTTGGAGGTGGGTTTTTTTAGGAAGTCGGGTGGGAGGTTTGGTGGAATTGCTTGCGGGGGAAAGAAGGTGTTGCGAAAAGCCATGGCAATGCCTTCGTTGCTTTCTTGTTGTGCAATGGAGGGTATGTTGGGCTTATTCCTGGCTGATGCACTGTTGAGCAAGTTCTAGGCTGAGCTTGGGCTAATGTCTTTGAGGGAGCGGTGCCAGTGGTCCCATTTGGCGAGGGTGATTTCCGATTTATATGCCTTGTGGATTGAAATGGCAATGGCTCTGAGGTGGGAGGAAGAATTGGGTTTCCTGATTTCGGATTCGATCCAGGATAATTTTCTTTTTAGTTTGCTGAGATTTGGAGTCCACCAGGTTTTGGCGTGGGTTCTGGGTTTGGAGAGAGGGACTGTTTCTTCTACGGCCCTGTTGATGAGGTTGATGATGTGGGATAGGGTAGAGGTGGCCGTTTCCTCGTTTTTAAACGTGAGGGGTATGGCTGCGTCTTTTATGACTTGGTGGAATGCCGGCCAGTTGGTTTTTGAATATAGGCGTCTGCTAATGTATTCCGGCGGGTGTATGTAGAGCGTGGTGTGTAGGGTAATGTGGTCAGAGTTGTGAGGACAGTTGGGTGGGGCAGACCAAGGTCCGAGGATGTTGGATAGACCTCGGGCTAGGGTGAGATCCACAATGGAGGGTTGGTTTCCGTTTCTGGGGAAGTGAGTCAGAGTCCTGGGTTTATTGAGGAGGCGGAAGTCCATGTCTTCCAGCCATTCGGTGATGGTGTTGGTTATGGATATGCGCTTGGAAAAAAGGTATTGCCGGGTTTCTGCTAGGGGTCCATACCACCATGGGTGGTGTAGGTTGAAGTCGCCCGCTAATATCGTGTTATGATGGAATTGGTGTGTTAAGAGTGGTAGGTGATTGTCGCTTGTACGTGGTTGAATATACACGTTGCAGACTTCAAGCGTTAAATATGGCAGTTTGATGAGAAGTGAAATGATGTTGGAATTTGGTGCTAATGTGGTTGTTATTTTTGTGTTTTTGAGGTTTTTCTTAATATATATAACTACTTTGCATGGCGTGGAAGGAAAGAAAGAATCAGAGCTTTGCGATTTTGGAGGAAGGTTGTCATGATCGAGCCAGGGTTCCTGGAGCATGAGTATTAGTGAAGATGGCGTTTGATTGTGATTCATGATTGCTGATAAAGTAGAGGCCTGTCCTTTGGCGCAGTTCAGCTGCTGCACCATGGCTATGCCTGGCGTGGATGGTTGTGGCTGCATTAAGCAGTGGTGGTGGTAATTTGGGAAGATTTGAGGCTCTCAGCGAGCTTGGTGTAGGCAACACAAACTTTGCGCTCGTAGGCTTTGTGGCCTTGGTTGCAATTGGCGCAGCGAATTGGGGGGTGAGTGCACTTGGAGCCAGCTGGGCATCCAGCGGTGGTACACGGGTGTTTAAAGGTTTTGTGTGCTTCAGTGCAGACAGCACATTTGATTTCATTCTTGCAGGTTTGTTGGTGGTGTCCATAAGCCTGGCACTTCCTGCATTGTGTGGTGGGGGAGACTGCGATGTACTCCTGTACTCTGCAAAAGGAATTGAAGAGAGGAATTTGAGAGAGTCCGAGGGTTTCCATGGTAAACTTTTGTGGAAGAGCGATAACGATGGCGGAGTGAGTTTTGTTAGCTCTAGCCTCTGGGGTCGTGAGCCATCTGGGGGTTTGTGTGAGGGTGAAGGTGGGGACGGAGATGGACATTTGTTCCGCGACTTCGGTCATTGTTGCCTTGGTGGGGATGCCATGGATGATGAATTTGGACCATTTGGAATTTGGTCTGGCTTCGCCGAGTGGAATTTTGAGTAAAGTGCATGCTGTCTCAATTTCCTTTTGGTAGGCCTGGCAGATTTGTTCGGCGGATTCGTTGGGTCGAGTGGTGAGGACGAAGTTGTGTCTTGCGGTTTTAGTGCACATCAAAATGGAGGTGTTGTGTGGGGCAAGTTCCTTGTTGATTGCTGCGAGGAGGGAGGAATTGTCAATGGAAGGTGGTACGTCTGCGGAGGTTTCCAAAATGATTTGTCTGTTAATGGTCGTGAATTGTGGTTGGAACAACTTGGAAGGAAGGGACTTCTTCTTCTTGTTGCCCTTGTTGACCTTGGTGAATGGGGCGGCGGGAGCATTTGCAGCTTGTGCATAGGTCATCGGTTTCCCGTCGTTGAGTTGGGGGACCTGGGGTTTTTGGGCTGGTTGTTGGGGCTTTTGCTGGTTGCCGGCTGGTGTGGAGGTGCGGATGGGCTGGTTGGTGTTCTTTTCAATATTACGAAGAGCTCCAGCCATGTTATTGAGGGTGGTGGAGAGTTTTCCAACCATTTCCTGAAGGATCTTAGTTTGATCCGTGAGCCTGAGGATGTCATTTTCCTGCATGGCTACTTTGGCGAGGAGGAGGGTGTTGTTTTCCTCGGTTTGGGTGTTGAGGCGGGCAAAGCTGGATTTGAGTAGCCATGCCGTGAATTGTTCGGTGTTGCCCTCATTTGGGATCTCGGGCATGTAATCTTCCGTGGCTGAAAAGTCACGAAGCCAGTTAGGAGTGGAATCATCGGGAAGCTCGTGCATGAGAGCTTCGTTGTGGTATTGGGAATCGGTGGTAAGGCCCTGGGGACCGGTGTTAAAGAGAGATTGCGCAGTGGAGGATTCAGCCATCTTAGTGGGGGATCCTGAGCGGGCGGGAGCTGGTGAAGGGTTGGAGAGAGTACGTTTCTTGCCGATGAGGGGGAGGGTGAAGTTGGTGCCAAAGGTCACCAGCTTCACAGGGGATGGGGAAGGTGTGCGGGATCTCCTGGGAGGAGTTGAGGGCGAATCCAGGATGAAATGGGGCGGTGCGCCCGATGAAAGTGTTTGGGTGCGGGGAAGTGGTGATAAATGAAGCCGAAGAGTTAAAGACTTTTTGCAGTGTGTAACGCGGTTGCAACGTAGAACTGTGGTTTTGCAGGGATCTTTTTACTCGTGCAGGATGGTGTCCAATTTCCAATTTTTTCCAATTTCAATTTATTTTAGACAGTCGCTAACCTAACTAGCTACTGAATGGCACGCGTATATGAAATACATGACCTCAACCACCGCCAACCTCAACTACCCCTAATAAAAACTTAAAGAAATACAAAACTTACTCCCAAAAACTCACTCCCAAAACAAAACAAACAAATAACAAAATTATAATAAAAATTTAAAGAAATAATCCCCAACTGATCGGAAACAAAGGAAAAACTTCCCCCGCCCGATTCACCAAGAAATCAATTCAACTCTAGCAGATTGGTGTTAGACACCGTGTTAAGATATTCGTTCGATGAAATTGTGGCTAACTCGTTCTCTTTAATAAAGTGTAAGAGGTCGAGGTGATTGTTATTGAGGAGGATGGCCCGATACTAATTGTTGCCCCAGGACGGCCGCGAAGTGGCGTTAAGGGTGCAGTTGAGAGCAAGGTGAGGCGAAGAATTAATCATGCCACATGCACATGTGGATGGGGGGGTGAGGGGATTTGGGTCCACCTTGGTTTGTTGAGTGCGAAGTAGCGAAATTACTTTCGCTTGCGTTCGTCGAAGGAAGCGCAATATGGTGGGAGGGTGTAAAGCGACTGGCATTTCGGTTGTGGATTGCCATGCTCTGAGTAGACTGAGTTTAGGTTGTAGGCGGAGCCAGCCTAAAGTGGTACAGGTATGTTTGCATTGAGAGGCAAGGAGGCCCTGTTTGGCCATGGAATCTGCTATCTCGTTGCCTGGGATGTTAGTCTGTGATGGTGTCCAACGTCCCATGACAATTGAATTCAGGTTGTGGAGGGTATAAATGTGAGATAAAGAATCTTTAAGAAACTGTCGGTTTGATGTGGAATGGCCTGCGAGGGAACGGAGGGCATTTTGGTTGTCGACGCAGAGGTGAACCGGTGTGTTATCTGCTTGAAGGTTGTGGATGAGGTAGTGCAGGGCTTCCTGGATTCCATGAATCTCTGCATCTTCGTTTTCGCATTGGTGTCCCAAGTTGCAATTGCCCTGGAAGGAGGCTATGGTGTTGCCATATGAAATGAGTTGAATGTTCCATCCAGATGCGGTGATTCCGTCTTCTGATTTGGATCCATCAGAATAGAGTACCCAGGCTTTGGAAAGACTGTGAAGCCAGTCCATGTGGGTGAGTGTGGCAGATTGTTTAGTGCCCTCTATGTGGATGTCGGAATCGCTGAGGAAGGGGTGGGAAGGTAGGGATGGATCTTCGAGTGGGGGGCCGGATAATAACTTAGATAGAAGGGATCCCACCCTCTGTATTCCAGTGCCTTTGAAGTCAGTAGGATGAAGGTGGGCGAGGAGGTTTCGGTGTAATGGATGATTGGGATTCCTTAGAATGCGGATGCCATAACTTTGTGTCCGCATGTCGAGTAGAAGATTGAGGGGGCTAGGCCCGCCTCTGGTAGGAGTTTATGAATGGGAGTGAATTTTGGAAGACCAGAAATGAGACGGGCGGCACGGTGATAGGCGGGTGCAATCCTGTCTAGTATGCTTTGGGTGCCTGTCCACCACACTTCAGAGCCATAGAGTGCGGCCGGGAGGATAATTGTGAGGGTGAGTTGATGTATTAGGTTGGGTGTGGGTCCTTTATTCTTGATGAGGTTATTCACCAGGTATAGAGAGGTCCTGAGGCGGGAGGCCGCTTGTTGGCTGTGGGTGTGGAAGTTTAGTCTCTGGTCTAGGAGGATGCCCAGAGTCTTGATGTGTGGGGAGGGGGATATTTCTGTATTGAAAATTTTTATCGGTTGTGAAGGGGGCTGAGGAGTACTTGTGGCGATGAGGTGGATTAGCTCCGTTTTCGCTTGTGAAAAGGTGATATTTAAAAAGGAAGCGTGGAGCGTTTTGGCAGAGTGTCTTTCGGCTAATCGTTTAGTGGCGAAAGCTGGAGTTTTCGCTAGTTGTAAGGCAGTATCATCATCGATATAGATGGTGGAAGATTCGGTTGGATGAGGGTCGTTGGGGGGATCGAGTGCAGCAGCATAGATAACAAATGCTATGGAAGAGAGAGGGGAGCCTTGTGGGAGTCCAACTAATAATGGTTGGGGGGTTTCCAATTCATTGTTAATTCGGAAGGCTAGCCTGTGATTTGATGTGAAGCTGTGCATCCATTTGACACACCATGCTGGAAATTTATAGTGCTCGAGGATGTTGATGAGATGGGGGTGTGAAACGCAGTTGAAAGCGCCATCGATGTCAGTAGCTAGGATGGAGGGGCGGAGGGGGGCCCTTGAGGCTTTCCTGTCGTTGCCCAAAGTGGGAATGAGAACTTGCTTCTGAGCAGTGGTAAGAATTATGTGTAAAGAATCAGTGGCAGATATGCCTGTTCTGGCTCCTGTGTGGTGTGGTTGTATGGAGCCATTTAAAGTGGCGCATTTTTCGAGTCTTCTGGCAACTATTTTCTCTAAAAGTTTGCCAAAGCAAGAGAGGAGGGAAACTGGGCGATAACTCTTGGGGGAAGAGTAATCGGCTTTGTTTGATTTTGGAATGGGTACACAATGGGTGATTTTCCATTGTTCAGGCATGATTCCAAGCTGAAGTAAATTATTAAAAAGTATGGTGAATAAGGAAGGTCGGGCTCGATGAGTTTCGCGCAAGGTGATGTAATTGATGCCGTCAGGGCCAACTGCTGTACGCATGTTGGATTTATGAAGCAGCAGGTCAATTTCTTCCGCTGAAACTAGATAGGGAAAGAAAGTAGTATCGGAAGTAGGAATTTTTAGGAAGTTGGGTGGGAAATTAGGTGGAGTTATTTGTGAAGGGAAGAAAGTATTGCGGAAGGCCATGGCAATGCCTTCGTTGCTCTCTTGTTGAGCAATGGATGGTATGTTGGGTTTGTTTCTTGCTGACGCGCTGTTGAGTAGGTTCCAGGCTGAACTTGGATTGATATCCTTGAGGGAGCGGTGCCAGTGAACCCATTTGGCGAGGGTGATTTCGGATTTGTATGCTTTGCGAATAGAAATGGCAATGGTTCTGAGATGAGGGGAGGAATTAGGTTTCCTGGTTTCCGATTCGATCCATGATAACTTCCTTTTCAGCTTGCTGAGGTTTGGAGTCCACCAGGTTTTGGAGTAAGTTCTGGGTTTGGAAAGGGGGACTGTTTCTTCTACGGCCCTGTTGATGAGATTGGTGATGTGGGAGAGGGTAGAGGTGGCCGTTTCCTCATTCTTGAATACCAGGGGTATTGCTGCGTCCTTTATGACTTGGTGAAATGCTGGCCAGTTGGTTTTTGAATATAAGCGTCTGCTGGTGTATTCAGGTGGGTGTATGTAGAGGGTGGTGTGTAGGGTGATATGATCGGAATTATGGGGACAAGTGGGTGGGGCGGACCAGGGACCGCAGACATCGGATAGGCCACGGGCTAGAGTGATGTCCACAATAGAGGGATGGTTTCCGTTTCTGGGAAAGTGAGTGAGGGTTCCAGGTTTGTTGAGGAGGCGAAAATCCATGTTTTCCAGCCATTCAACGATGGTATTGGTGATGGATATACGTTTGGAAAAAAGGTATTGGCGGGTTTCTGCAATGGGACCATACCACCATGGATGGTGTAGGTTGAAGTCGCCCGCTAATATTGTGTTGTGATGAAATTGGTGTGTGAGGAGTGGTAGGTGGTTGTCGCTTGTGCGTGGTTGGATGTATACATTGCAAACTTCAAAAGTTAAATGTGGTAATTTAATGAGAAGTGAAATGATGTTGGGATTTGGTGTTAATGTGGTTGTTATTTTTGTGTTTTTGAGGTTTTTCTTAATATATATGACGACTTTGCATGATGTGGAAGGAAAGAAAGCGTCGGAGCTTTGTGAAATTGGAGGAAGATTATCATGGTCAAGCCAGGGTTCCTGGAGCATGAGAATTAGGGAGGATGGTGTTTGGTTATGATTCATGATTGCTGATAGAGTCGAGGCCTGTCCTTTGGCGCAGTTAAGCTGCTGCACCTTGGCTATGCCTGGTATGGATGGATGTGGCTGCATTAAGCAGTGGTGGAGGTAATTCGGGAAGATTTAAGGCTCTCAGTGAGCTTGGTGTAAGCGATACAGACTTTGCGTTCGTAGGCCTTATGACCTTGGTTGCAGTTTGCGCAGCGGATCGGGGGGTGAGTGCACTTGGAGCCAGCTGGGCATCCAGAGGTGGTACACGGGTGTTTGAAGGTTTCATGTGCCTCAGCACAAACAGCGCATTTGGTTTCATTCTTGCATGTTTGCTGGTGATGTCCATAAGCCTGGCATTTCCTGCATTGTGTGGTGGGGGAAACTGCAATGTATTCCTGTACCCTGCAAAAGGAATTGAAGAGTGGGATTTGTGAGAGTCCGAGGGTTTCCATGGTGAACTTTTGTGGGAGGGCGATGACGATGGCGGAATGGGTTTTGTTGGCTCTGGCTTCTGGGGTTGTGAGCCATCTTGGGGTTTGGGCGAGAGTGAATGTGGGGACAGAGATGGACATTTGTTCAGCAACTTCGGCCATCGTTGCCTTGGTGGGAATGCCATGAATTATGAATTTGGACCATTTGGAGTTTGGTCTGGCTTCACTGAGGGGGATCTTGAGCAGTGTACATGCCGTTTCGATTTCCTTCTGATAGGCCTGGCAGATTTGTTCCGCGGATTCGTTGGGTCGGGTGGTAAGGACAAAGTTGTGTCTCGCAGTTTTTGTGCACATTAAAATGGAAGTGTTACGTGGGGCAAGTTCCTTGTTAATTGCTGCGAGGAGGGAGGAGTTGTTAATGGAGGGTGGTACATCTGCGGAGGTCTCCAGAATGATTTGCCTGTTGATGGTGGTGAATTGTGGTTGAAACAACTTAGGGGGAAGGGCCTTCTTTTTCTTGTTGCCCTTGTTGACCTTGGTGAACGGGGCGGCGGGGGCATTTGCAGCTTGTGCATAGGTCATCGGTTTTCCGTCATTAAGCTGGGGGACCTGGGGTTTTTGGGTCGGCTGTTGAGGTTTTTGGTTGCTGGCTGGTGTGGGAGTGCGGGTGGGCTGATTGGTGTTCTTCTCAATGTTGCGAAGGGCTCCGGCCATGTTGTTGAGGGTGGTGGAAAGTTTACCAACCATTTCCTGAAGGATCTTAGTTTGATCCGTAAGCCTGAGGATGTCATTTTCCTGCATGGCAACTTTGGCGAGGAGGAGGGTGTTGTTTTCCTCGGTCTGGGTGTTGAGTCGGGCAAAGCTGGATTTCAACAGCCATGCCGTGAATTGCTCTGTATTTCCTTCATCTGGGATTTCGGGCATGTAGTCTTCGGTGGCTGAAAAGTCACGAAGCCAGTTGGGAGTGGAATCGTCGGGAAGCTCATGCATGAGGGCTTCGTCGTGGTATTGAGAATCGGTGGTTAGGCCCTGGGGACTGGTATTGAAGAGGGATTGTGCAGTGGAGGATTCGGCCATTTTTGTGGGGGAACCTGAGCGGGCGGGAGCTGGAGAGGGGTTGGAAAGGGTTCTTTTCTTGCCGATGAGGGGGAGGGTGAAGTTGGTACCAAAGGTCACCAGCTTCACAGGAGATGGGGATGGGGTGCGGGATCTCCTGGGAGGAGTTGAGGGCGAATCCAGGATGATTTGGGGCGTAGCGCCCGATGAAAAGGTTCGAGTGCGGGGAAGTGGTGATAAATGAAGCCGAAGAGTTAAAGACTTTTTGCAGTGTGTAACGCGGTTGCAACGTAGAACTGTTGTTTTGCAGGGATCTTTTTACTCGTGCAGGATGGTGTCCAATTTCCAATTTCCAATTTCAATTTATTTTAGACAGTCGCTAACCTAACTAGCTACTGAATGGCACGCGTATATGAAATACATGACCTCAACCACCACCAACCTCGACTTCCCCTAATAAAAACTTAAGGAAAATACAAAACATACTCCCGAAACTCACTCCCAAAATAACATAACAACTAAATAATAAAATTTTTAAAGAAATAATCCCCAACTAACCGGAAACAAAGGAAAAGCTTCCCCCGCCCGGTTCACCAAGAAATCAATTCAACTCTAGCAGGTTGGTGTTAGACACCGTATTAAGATATTTGTTCGATGAAATTGTGGCCAGCTGGTTCTCTTTAATAAAATGTAAGAGATTCAGGTGGTTGTTATTGAGGAGAATAGCCTGATACCAATTGTTGCCCCAGGACGGCCGCGAAGTGGCGTTGAGGGTGCAATTGAGAGCGAGGTGAGGTGAGGAGTTAATCATGCCACATGCACATGTGGATGGGGGGTTGAGGGGATTTGGGTCCACCTTGGTTTGTTGAGTGCGAAGTAGTGAAATTGCTTTCGCTTGCGTTCGTCGAAGGAAGCGCAGTACGGTGGGAGGGTGTAAAGCAACTGGTGTTTCAGTTGTGGATTGCCAGGCTTTGAGTAGGTTGAGTTTGGGTTGTAAGCGAAGCCAACCTAAAGTAGTGCAAGTGTGTTTGCATTGAAGAGCGAGAAGGCCCTGTTTGGCCATGGAATCTGCTATTTCATTGCCTGGGATGTTGGTGTGTGATGGTGTCCAGCGTCCCGTGACAGTAGAATTCAAATTGTGAAGAGTATGAATGTGAGATAAAGAGTCTTTCAAAAACTGACGATTTGATGTGGGGTGGCCTGCGAGGGAACGGAGGGCATTTTGATTGTCGACACAGAGGTAAACTGGTGTGTTATCTGCTTGAAGATTGTGGATGAGGTAATGCAGGGCTTCTTGAATTCCGTGAATCTCTGCATCTTCGTTCTCGCATTGGTGTCCCAGGTTGCAATTGCCCTGGAAAGAGGCTGTGGTGGTGCCGAACTGAATGAATTGGATGTTCCATCCAGATGCGGTGATTCCGTCTTCTGATTTGGATCCATCGGAATAGAGTACCCAGGCCTTGGAGAGGCTGTGAAGCCAGTCCATGTGGGTGAGAGCGGCGGATTGTTTAGTGCCCTCTATGTGGATATCGGAGTCACTGAGGAAAGGGTGGAGAGGTAGGGATGGATCTTCAAGAGGTGGGCCAGATAGTAACTTAGATAAGAGGGAGCCGACCCTCTGTAGTCCAGTGCCTTTGAAGTCTGTGGGATGGAGGTGGGCGAGGAGATTTCGGTGTAATGGATGATTGGGGTTTCTTAAGATGCGGATGCCATAATTTTGTGTCCGCATATCGAGCAGAAGGTTGAGGGGGGCTAAGCCCGCTTCTGGTAGGAGTCTATGGATGGGGGTAAATTTTGGAAGACCAGAAATGAGACGGGCGGCGCGGTGATAAGCAGGTGCAATCCTGTCTAGTATGCTTTGGGTGCCCGTCCACCACACTTCCGAGCCATAGAGTGCTGCTGGGAGGATGATGGTGAGGGTGAGTTGGTGTATTAAATTGGGTGTGGGGCCTTTATCCTTGATGAGGTTATTTACCAAGTATAGGGAGGTCCTGAGGCGAGAGGCTGCTTGTTGACTGTGAATGTGGAAATTTAATCTCTGGTCTAGAAGAATGCCCAGAGTTTTAATATATGGGGAGGGGGGTATTTCTGTGTCAAAAATTTTGATTGATTGTGAAGGGGGTTGAGGAGTGCTTGTAGCGATGAGGTGAATTAACTCAGTCTTCGCTTGTGAGAAAGTAATGTTCAAAAAGGAAGCACGGAACATTTTAGCGGTGTGTCTTTCGGCTAGTCGTTTGGTGGCGAAGGAAGGGGTTTTCGCTAGTTGCAGGGCAGTATCATCATCAATATAGATGGTGGAGGATTCGGTTGGGTGTGGATTGGTGGGGGGATCGAGTACAGCGGCATAAATAACAAATGCTATAGAAGAAAGAGGGGAGCCTTGTGGGAGTCCAACTGATAATGTTTGGGGGGTTTCCAATTCATTATTGATTCGGAAGGCTAGCCTGCGGTTTGAAGTGAAGCTGTGCATCCATTTGACACACCATGCAGGGAATTTATAATGTTTAAGGATGTTGATGAGATGAGGATGTGAAACGCAATTGAAGGCGCCATCAATATCAGTGGCTAGGATGGAGGGACGGAGAGGGGCTCTTGAAGCTTTCCTGTCGTTGCCCAGGGTGGGAATGAGAACTTGTTTTTGAGCAGTGGTGAGGATTGTGTGCAGGGAATCAGTGGCAGATATGCCTGTTCTGGCTCCTGTGTGGTGTGGTTGTATGGAGCCATTCAAAGTGGCGCATTTTTCGAGTCTTTTGGCGACTATTTTCTCTAAAAGTTTGCCAAAGCAGGAGAGGAGGGAAACTGGGCGATAGCTCTTGGGGGAGGAGTAATCGGCTTTATTCGATTTTGGAATGGGTACGCAGTGGGTGATTTTCCATTGTTCAGGCATGATTCCAAGGTGAAGTAGATTGTTAAAAAGTGTTGTAAATAGGGAAGGTCGGGCTCGATGAGTTTCGCGCAATGTGATGTAGTTGATGCCGTCAGGGCCAACTGCTGTACGCATGTTGGATCTGTGCAGTAGCAGATCAATTTCCTCCGCTGAAACTAGGTAAGGGAAGGAGGTGGTGTCGGAAGTAGGTGCTTTTAAAAAGTTGGGTGGGAAATTAGGTGGAATTATTTGTGGAGGGAAAAAAGTGTTGCGGAAGGCCATGGCGATGCCTTCGTTGCTTTCTTGTTGAGCGATGGATGGTATGCTGGGTTTGTTTCTTGCTGACGCGCTGTTGAGTAGGTTCCAGGCTGAGCTTGGGCTGATATCCTTAAGGGAGCGGTGCCAGTGATCCCATTTGGCGAGAGTGATTTCGGATTTATATGTTTTGCGGATAGAAATGGCAATGGTTCTGAGGTGGGGGGAGGAATTGGGTTTCCTGGCTTTCGATTCGATCCAGGTTAACTTTCTTTTTAGCTTGCTGAGGTTTGGAGTCCACCAGGTTTTGGCGTAAGTCCTGGGTTTGGAAAGGGGGACTGTTTCTTCTACGGCTCTGTTGATGAGGTTGGTGATGTGGGATAGGGTGGAGGTGGCCGTTTCCTCGTTTCTGAACACCAAAGGTATGGCTGCGTCTTTTATGACTTGGTGGAATGCTGGCCAATTGGTTTTTGAATATAGGCGTCTGCTGGTATATTCAGGTGGATGTATGTAAAGGGTGGTGTGTAAAGTGATGTGGTCAGAGTTGTGAGGACAGGAAGGTGGGGCAGACCAAGGTCCGCAGACATCAGATAGGCCACGGGCTAAGGTGAGGTCCACGATGGAGGGTTGGTTCCCGTTTCTGGGGAAGTGAGTGAGGGTTCCAGGTTTGTTAAGTAGGCGAAAGTCCATATTTTCCAGCCATTCAGTGATGGTGTTGGTTATGGAAATGCGTTTGGAAAAGAGGTATTGACGGGTTTCTGCGATGGGGCCATACCACCATGGGTGGTGGAGGTTGAAGTCGCCCGCTAATATTTTGTTGTGGTGAAACTGGTGTGTGAGGAGTGGTAGGTGATTGTCGCTTGTGCGTGGTTGGATGTATATGTTGCAAACTTCAACAGTTAAATGTGGCAATTTAATGAGGAGTGAAATAATGTTAGGATTTGGTGCTAGTGTGGTTGTTATTTTTGTGTTTTTGAGATTTTTCTTAATATATATGACGACCTTGCATGACTTGGAAGGAAAGAAGGCATCGGAGCTTTGTGACATTGGAGGAAGATCATCATGGTCGAGCCAGGGTTCCTGGAGCATGAGAATTAGGGAGGATGGTGTTTGATTATGATTCATGATTGCTGATAAAGTTGAGGCCTGTCCTTTGGCGCAGTTCAGCTGCTGCACCTTGGCTATGCCTGGTATGGATGGTTGTGGCTGCATTAAGCAGTGGTGGTGGTAATTCGGGAGGATTTAAGGCTCTCAGTGAGCTTGGTATAGGAGATGCAAACTTTGCGCTCATAGGCCTTGTGACCCTGGTTGCAGTTGGCGCAGCGGATTGGGGGGTGGACGCACTTGGAGCCAGCCGGGCATCCAGTGGTGGTGCACGGGTGTTTGAGGGTTTCATGTGCCTCAGCACAGACAGCGCATTTAAATTCGTTCTTGCATGTTTGCTGGTGATGTCCATAAGCCTGGCATTTCCTGCATTGTGTGGTAGGGGAAACTGCAATGTATTCCTGTACCCTGCAGAAGGAATTAAAAAGTGGGATTTGTGAGAGTCCGAGGGTTTCCATAGTGAACTTTTGTGGGAGGGCAATGACAATGGCGGAGTGGGTTTTTTTGGCTCTGGCTTCTGGGGTTGTGAGCCATCTGGGGGTTTGTGCGAGGGTGAACGTGGGGACGGAAATGGACATTTGCTCTGCAACTTCGGCCATTGTTGCCTTAGTGGGGATGCCATGAATGATGAATTTGGACCATTTAGAATTTGGTCTGGCTTCACCGAGGGGGATCTTGAGCAGTGTGCATGCTGTTTCGATTTCCTTTTGGTAGGCCTGGCAGATTTGTTCCGCGGATTCGTCAGGTCGGGTGGTGAGGACAAAGTTGTGTCTCGCAGTTTTGGTGCACATTAGGATGGAAGTGTTGCGTGGAGCAAGTTCCTTGTTGATTGCTGCGAGGAGTGAAGAGTTGTCAATGGAGGGTGGTACATCTGCGGAGGTTTCCAGAATGATTTGCCTGTTAATGGTGGTGAACTGTGGTTGGAACAATTTGGGGGGAAGGGCTTTCTTCTTCTTGTTGCCCTTGTTGACCTTGGTGAATGGAGCGGCGGGAGCATTCGTAGCCTGTGCGTAGGTCATGGGCTTTCCATCGTTGAGGAGAGGAATTTGAGGTTTCTGGGCCGTTTGTTGTTTGGGTTTCTGTTGATTGCCAGCTGGTGCGGGAGTGTGGGATGGTTGGTTTGTGTTCTTCTCAATGTTGCGAAGGGCTCCAGCCATGTTGTTGAGGGTGGTGGAAAGTTTACCAACCATTTCCTGAAGGATCTTAGTTTGATCCGTAAGCCTGAGGATGTCATTTTCCTGCATGGCAACTTTGGCGAGGAGGAGGGTGTTGTTTTCCTCGGTCTGGGTGTTGAGTCGGGCAAAGCTGGATTTCAACAGCCATGCCGTGAATTGCTCGGTATTTCCTTCATCTGGGATTTCGGGCATGTAGTCTTCGGTGGCTGAAAAGTCACGAAGCCAGTTGGGAGTGGAATCGTCGGGAAGCTCATGCATGAGGGCTTCGTCGTGGTATTGAGAATCGGTGGTTAGGCCCTGGGGACTGGTATTGAAGAGGGATTGTGCAGTGGAGGATTCGGCCATTTTTGTGGGGGAACCTGAGCGGGCGGGAGCTGGAGAGGGGTTGGAAAGGGTTCTTTTCTTGCCGATGAGGGGGAGGGTGAAGTTGGTACCAAAGGTCACCAGCTTCACAGGAGATGGGGATGGGGTGCGGGATCTCCTGGGAGGAGTTGAGGGCGAATCCAGGATGAAATGGGGCGTAGCGCCCGATGAAAAGGTTCGAGTGCGGGGAAGTGGTGATAAATGAAGCCGAATAGTTAAAGACTTTTTGCTGTGTGTAACGCCGTTGCAACGTAGAACTGGTGTTTTGCAGGGATCTTTTTACTCGTGCAGGATGGTGTCCATGGGTGGTAGGGCACTTCCAGAGGTAGTAGCTCACCATACTTCTTGTGGCGGGCGGTTTTATTCCTCTGGCAGCTATCACAGCTTCGGACATACTCTTCAATGTCCTGATCCATATTGGGCCAGTAGAAGTTGGACTTGATCTTCTCAACTGTCTTGAGCTGTCCGAAATGACCGGCCATCTTGCTGTCATGGCACTCAGTGAAGATTTCCTGGCGGAGGTCTCTGCCTTCCGGGACATACCATCGGTTCTTATAGAACACTAAACCATCCTTGAGGGACAGTGACGGGTCTAATCCTTCTTTCTTCTCCTGTAGTGCCTGGCGGATGCCTTGCCACTGGATATCTTGAGCTGCCGCAGCTTCAAGCCTCTGCAAGAATGTAGACTGGAGTTGGTGAACTCTGATGGCCGCTAGCCTAGCAGGGTTCAACACCAATTGCCCAGGACGGAAAAACAACTGCGGTTCTGCAACTGCAGGTTCACCTCCCTCTCCTAGGCAGTGATCCCACCGTCTAGATAGGACATCTGGCTTCCCATTCTTGTCACCGGATCTGTAGACCACCTTAAAGTTATAACCCGCCAGGTCTTCAGACCATCTGGCCTGCCGGCGGGTTAAGACCTTGGTACTGTTGAAGTACTCGAGGTTCTTATGGTCCGTGAACACAGTGACTTCTCCCTCTACTGACTTCAAAAGGTGCTCCCATTCTCGGAAAGCAGCCACTATGGCGCCCATTTCCTTGTCATGGATGTCATAGTTTATCTCGGCGGGGGAAAACTTCTTGGAGTAGAAGGCCACAGGGTGTAGCTTCCCATCCTCGCCATACTGAGATAACACTGCACCTTTCGCAAAGTCACTTGCATCAGTTTCTACAACTGTGCGCCTACTGGGGTGAAAATGAACTAGGACCGGCTCACTTGTGAACAGCTGCTTGAGTTCCTCGAAAGCTCTGTCACAAGCGGCAGTCCAGAACCACTTCTTGTCTTTCATCAGCAGATCCGTCAAGGGCTTGCAAACCCGACTGAAACCTGCTATGAATCTCCTGTAGAAGTTGGCGAAGCCTAAGAAGGCCTGCACATCCTTCACAGTTCTGGGTACCGGCCACTCCCTGACAGCATTGACTTTCTCTTTGGACATAGAGATGCCATGCTCGGAGATGTTGTACCCCAAATATTCCACTTCTTTCAAATGAAAGAAGGACTTGTCAATGTGGGCATGGAGGTTGGCTTCTCTCAACCTTCCTAACACCTTCTTGACGAGGAACTGGTGTCCTTCCATGTTCTCGGAGTATATAAGTATATCATCTAAGTATACTATAACTCCGAGATCTAGGAGGTCATGTAGAACCTCATTGATCATAGCCTGGAATGAGGAGGGTGCATTGCACAGACCAAATGGCATGACATTGTACTCATACAAGCCATATCTGGTCCGGAAAGCTGTCTTCCACTCATCCCCTTTGGCGATCCTTAGCAGGTTGAACCCATCCTTCAGGTCTATCTTGGTAAAGACCCTGGCGGTGGTCAACCTGTCTCTCAGTTCTGACATCAGCGGAAGTGGGTACTTGTCCTTGATTGTGATCTTGTTCAAGCCCCGGTAATCCACACAAATGCGGAGGGTACCATTAGGCTTGGGCACAAACAGGATAGGAGCGGCGGCGGGGGAATTGGACCTGGAGATCTTTCCGGAGGGTAGTGCTTTGTTCAGAAACTCCCGGAGGGCCTTCAGCTCACTCTCAGAGCATGGATAGAGAGGCCCAAAAGGTGGTTTCGTTCCGGGCTGCAATCTGATATGGTGGTCAAATGCACTATGCTCCGGTAGCTTTGAGCTCTTCTCATTGCTGAACACATCTGCCCATTCCCGGTACTCCGGCGGTAACCTCAATCCCACATCTGTGCCCTGCTCATCATGCCACACTGCTGATCCAATCTGATGTACATTGGCCCTATCTTCGGCCAACATCTCCCAGTCTTCACATACTTCAATCATGACATCGGCGGGAATGCAATGCTTCTTGCAATAGTCACTCCTCCACCTGACGCGGCCAGTATGCCAATCAAAGTCTGGGTTGTGCTTCTGAGCCCATGAGATGGGAAGATATCCGGAGATGCCTTCTTCTAAAGGTCCCACCTCCCACCGGATCAACTCCTCATGTTTGCCCATGACCATGTCGAGGGTGGCAGTAAAATACTCGCCAGCTCCCATCATGAGGTCACCTTGGGCATCAAACATCTGAATAGGAGAATCTCGGCGCTCCACAGGTATCTTCTCCTTCTTCACAAACTCTTCGCTGAGGATAGGCCCAGTGCATCCAGTGTCAAACAGGAACCTTCCATGGCACCTGCTGATGTGGTTCCGCACCTTCCAGTTCAACTCAGCCTTCAGGATGGGTCTCTGCCCATGGACGGGTTCTGGCGGGGGTTCTTCCATTCTTCTCTTCGTTGGTGGGTGGTCTTCATGACTGGGACTTCTCTGGCGCTTTGCCACTGACCTCTCGGGTCTGGTCTTACTTATGCCGCCTTGAAATGGAGTGTAGCCTGTAGACATAGTGGTTGAGGTTTTCTTTTCGATCGCAGGGTATCAATGATCGCTAGCTATGGCTATATCTGTATCTGGGTATAGCTTGGGAGAACTGGCATATTTGACCAGCAAATTTCGGGATATTATCCCTCCTCAGTACCAGTAGGAGCAATAGGGTCCTGCCCAACGAAATATATTTCTAAAGAATGACTAGGCTAGATGATTTCAGGTCCACTGTCATCATCTACTGCCGTAAATACACCAGTCTCCTGTTTGAAACTGCCGGAACTCTGTCCTGATCTAGATACAGTGGCAACTTTTCCCTTCTTAGATTCCGGAGGATCACTGGCCTCTAGCTCAGTTCCTCTCTTCCTCTTTCTTACTGCCGCAACTCTAACAGTTACCGGATCAGCAGTCCAACACTTAAACCATGCATGTCCACCCTTTCCGCATTTCAGGCACTTATCTGCCTTTTTTCTATCGGAAAGGATACCCTCGGGTATTCCTATCAAGGGGTGGTTAGCATGTGGTGTCTTATCAAGGGAGGTTGGACTCTGCCATACCTTTTAGCTCCACAGCTTTATCTTTCTTCTCCTGCGGTGGGTTACTACCCCCGGGAGTGGACTTGTTCTCAGGGGAGGCGGCGGTACTGTGACCTTTGCCTCTACCTCTGGATCTCTTCTTCTTCTCACCTCCTTCTCCTGTTGCCCTGGACTCCGGGGCTCTAACCTTCCTATGTCTTTCCAGGACATGCCCCATGTGGCGGATCATCTGTATCCTCTCATGGAGGGACTGAGGTTTGACTGCAACCTTAGCCCAGTCCAGAGCCAGTTCAGCAGTGAGGCCTTGGGATATTTTATCATCCACAACCTCGCCAGCATAACCGGTTTTCCACATGAGTTGGACTATCTGGTCCAGGAAAGCATCGATTCCGGCGGTCTGGGAGAGTTTATCCCACTTAGCTACCGCCTCTTCTCTGGTGACTCTGTCACCAAAAGATGATCGGAAGGAATTGGAAAAGGTGACCCAATGGTTCCAGTGAGGGTCAAGCTGTACAGGTCGTCCTGCAGCTCTATCGGCAGCACCTTGGTCTATGAGGTTATGGTAGGCCTCATACCAGTTGACTGCTGCATGTCCTTCGAGAAGGTTGCCAGTGTAGCGGATCTTGATTGATTCCTGCTGGAAACTGGAAGCTTCAATGGTGAAGACATTTTCGCATTGCCGGAGGAATCGGTCCACATCAGTAGCTTCTCCCTTGAACTTGCTGGGTTGAGGTGCCTTGGGTTCTCGTCCCCTGAGGCTCCTAGTAGAGGTGGGACCGGTGCCACTGCTGAAAACTGTAGCCATCATCTCCAACATCTTCTTCTCTGCTTTCCGCTGCTTCTTGCGGAAATACTTCTTCCACTCCTTCGGATCCCTCTCTGCCCCTCCTTCACTACTGCTGCTGCTACTATCACCGGGGTCTCCTCCTCCTCCTACTCCTATATTTCCATCACCTCCTCCTGCTCCTCCTCCCTGGTTCTCGTTTCCCTGCCCTTGCTGTTCACTAGTTTCTCTTCCTGTTCTTCCTCCACTACTTTCTCCTTCTTCCTTCCTTTCTTCCGAGGGTCTTGGGTATGTTCCTCTTGGTAGCCATGAGCTACCACTATCCAGGGTGGTGGTGTATAACCACTGCCGCCTGCAAGGGACCAAGGTCCATAAGAAAAGGGACCTCTAGGTGTCTGCGGAGGTATTGGAGTAGAGGATGAGCCTGAGGGCGCAAAACTAACTGCTGGTTTTTGAACTGCGGGAGGTAACGAGGGGGGGTCTGCTTTATTGGTAGGTGTGGTAGGTAGGGTGATTGGGAAGGTATCTGAGAGAAAGACACTACTTGATCTTTCTCTTCCTGCCGCTGGTTTGGGGGGTGCGGTGATGTGTAGGCGGCCTTCTGTAATGGCTTGCTGTAGTGCTCCGATGTAGTCAGGAATTCCAACTGCTTCGGGGGGGTCTATATCCATGGGATCAGTTGCGAGGTCATCGGTCCAAATACTCGGCAGCCTCCCGCAACAAGGTATTCTCCACTTCTTGCCGTTCCTGTAGCATTCTCATGGTCTGTGTGGTATCCCCAACCGATAGGTTGATCTGGGACATGAGATGGTCTTGAAATGCGTCGAAGAAATCGGCTATGGTGACTTTTGATGTGTCTGTCCATGGAGTGGAGATGCCTGGGATATGTCTTTGGATAGTGGATTTCGGGCGGTGGACTAGTTGGGTCATGTCTGTCTCTCCTACTGCTAGTTCCTTCTTCTCCCATGTAATCTGAAGGGGAAGCACCGGGGCATTGATCGCCGGGGTTTCGGATCTGCGGGAGGATCTCATGATGGGTGATCTCAAGGTGACTGAGTCCTTAAGATTATACTGTAACGGGGGCCTCGTCTAGTCTCTTAAGCAGTACTGGCTTCGGTATCTGAATGGTACTCGCACTAGAGCAGTTCTATTGCAGGTAGTGCGTGTCTAACCACTCAGGGGTAAACTCGTGAAGACTCTGAAAACTATCACAGTCGGGAAACAAACTCGACCTCTTCCAGCAGCAGAAGAAACTGAGGAAGCTAAGGACTCGAGACATATACCGCTAAGCTAGAAAAGACGGCCGTTGCTTATACTAAAGTCAGGCTGAGATCTTAAAGTATTTTCGTGCAGTATACTCAATAATCTTAAGGGTGGAACTCGGTAATTCTCGTCACTAGGTCTCTGGTTGAAGATCGATAAGAGCGACTGGTGGCTTGGCTCGCCAGTACTTGTAGTACTGCATGCTCGCCGCCTCTACTCAGTTCTACTCAGCTGGGGGATCCGGTTAACCCTGAATCCTGTCAGTGATCATGGGCGGGTCTCTTCGGAAGTGTTCTCTCACATTCCACTGGAGTTCTGCACCTCATGTGTAACCGCTCCTCATGCACTGCTCTACCAGTCAGGACTCTATGATCCGCCAGCCTAGTCCTGCAGGACTACTTGCATGGCGCTGATCAGTCCATAGTTGCGTCAGGTGTCCGCTAGAATAGTTCTCCCAGTTGCGCCACCTATCAGCCATAGCTGGTGGGGCATGCACAGGTGGATTAGGAACTCAACCGCATTTCTATGTGCTTGATGTCATCGGAGATCTGCTACAGGCCCGTCAGCCTTAGCACCTCCGGATGTTCCTAACCACCAGGTCAGCGGGGTACTGGTGTTCCCTAGCATGTGGTAGCAACTCCACTCATGCTGGTCCTTGTACCTCTCCGTCTGCCCGGGTCTATTCTACCTTTCGCATGTAACAGCCTTGTGGGTCCGTTACACAACCCTACCACTCAATGCCGAAACTGTCAAAAATTGGGACACCACGACGCCACCTGCAAACAAGAAGTTGCCTGTGCCATTTGCGCACTTGCTCACCACACCAAAGACCACAAATGCAACCAAATCACATGCAAAGGTGGTGCCAGATGCACACACATGCCACTCAGATGCGCCTGCTGCAACACCAACCAACACACCGCCATTGACTGCCCTGAAAAAATGAAGACCAGAGCACTCTACCTTGCTCAACGCGCACAAAAAATCAACAACCGTAATGATTAAACACATCACACAAATCACAGGCATAGCCCAAGTGCAACAACTGAATTGCGCTAAAGGAAAGGCCTCCACTCTCTCAGTACTACATCATGCGAACATCAACACCCAACTAGCCATACTCGCCTTACAAGACCCATGGTCAGAAACCCAAGGCTTACCACCAAACATCACAAATTTTCATCGCTTTTCACCAACGAACCAAAATCCCAAATGCGTCACCTACATAAACGCAAACATGAATCTGAATCCACGAATATCAACTTCCTTCTTCAACAACGCCATCTCAATCATAATCACCACAGCCATAGGTGACATTGAAATTTCAAATATCTACGCCAACCACACACCCACAACACACACTTACCTCAACATGCACAACTTTCTCCCCATGCACATAATATTAGCAGACACAAACCTACACCACACATGGTGGTATGGACTCGAAACAGATACCCACCGCACCTCCATAAACAGAACCAGAGCCACAGCCAACCAACTCGTGGACTGGCTTGAAGATCACAGCTACCAACTCATCAACCACCCAGGAACCTTCACGCACTTCCCTAGAAATGGCAACAAAAATTCCATCATCGATCTTACCTTATTCAAAAACACACAACAATATCTCATAACATGGCAATCCGATCAAGGTCTAAGAGATAACTCTGATCACACCCTGATCACAACTACCATCTTTCTCCCGCCGAAACCCACAGCAACACCCAAACGCAACCTCAGCAAAGCAAACTGGACTCAATTTCACAATATAATAAGACAATCAGCACTCAATAATTCCCAACCCACCAACGCCAATGAAACCACCAAAGAATGCGAAAAGCTCACCTCCCTCATACAACTAGCCACCATCACGGCCATACCCCTATCGAAACCCAGCCAACATTCCAAAGGCTGGTGGACCAATGAACTCTCCAAACTGAAAAGGAAAATAAACACCATCAATCACTTAATCAAACGACCCAATCCACCACAGCACACCAAAAGCCTCCTTAAAAATCTTCGAACGCAATGGAAAATCGAAATCAATGAAGCCAAAAAACATCACTGGCATCAACGGCTATCCACCAACGATCCCAAACAAATCTGGCAGGCCATCAAGCAAACCAACGGCCGCAGACCTCCCACAACCATACAACCTCTACACAACGCACCCAACTTTGAAGCACAATGCAACGCCTTCAAGTCTACGTTCTTTCCACCCATCCTCACTTCCCACCAATCACTACCACAAAACTGGCTTCCCCCACCTGCATCAGACCAATCCTCCAACATACCCCATGTCACCCCAGAATTAATTTCCAAATTGCTCGCCAAAACTTCCCCCACATCCGCCCCAGGACACGATGGGATCCTCTACCCTCACATACAGCACACTCATCAAGCTGCTCCCCTACTCATCCCCAAAATTTTCACAGCTGCCCTTCGCTTTGGCGCCTTCCCCGACATATGGAAACAAGCAATCGTCACACCCATACCCAAGTCAGGCAAAGACAATTATTCTAAACCCAACGCCTATCGCCCCATTTCACTATTATCATGCCTGGGCAAACTCCTAGAACGCATCATCACTAAACAATTAGAAGTCGCCGCAATAAATTCAGGTGCAATAAACCACCAACACACAGGTGGGCGCACGGGAATTTCGGCAATAGACGCTCTACAACAAATCATCACACCATCCCAATCCTGGCTTGACATTCCCGCCACAACAGGACACCAAAAACAACTATGACCCTCCATTCTCACTACAGACATTGAAGGAGCCTTCAACTGCGTCATCCATCAACAAATGATTGCGATCTTCCTCCACTTCAAATTTCCCACATACCTAATACAATGGTACCAGAGCTTCACTACCAATCGAACAATAGCCTTTCGCTTCAATAACACCACAAGCCCAACACTACCCTTCAACAGTGGACTCCCTCAAGGATCCGCTGTTTCATCCATCGCCTTCACCATATACAGTGCCGCATTAGACACCGAACCATCACCCTCTAATCTCACTTATTCCAATACTTACATTGATGACAACGCCATGCTACAAGCAAGCTTTTCACAAAAATTCGCCACCAAAACACTGCAACAACGCCTCAATCTCAAGATCGAAAGAGGCTCACACCTCAATATCCTTTTTTCCCCACCAAAAACGGAACTCATGCATTTAAGACTCAATTCCAGAATTAAAGACCCCATCCCCACCCCCATCACACTTTACAATCAAAATATCCTACCCACTGAACAAAACCGCATGCTAGGCCTCATAATCGATCGAAAATTAACCTTTCATCAACACACACATCATATCGTCGCCTCCCTACTTAAAACCAAAGGAGTCATTTATCCCCTTCTCAAATCCATACACCTCACCCCCGCCACAATACATCACATCCTACAAATAGTCCATATCCCCAAAATGCTATGGGGCTCCCCCATATGGTGGACAGGCGCACCCACCATAATAGATAATATCCAACCAGCATATCACAGCCTTGCCCACCTTATCACGGGCCTTCCCAGATATACCAAGATAACCCACTTACTACGCGAAGCCGCCCTACCACCGCTCAATCTACTGCTAGATTACCATTCACAAAAATACGGCATACGCATCTTAAAAAACAACGCGTATAATCCAGCCTTCCTCCCGCTACTCAAATTCCTTCCACAAACAACAGAATACAAAGGAACAGGACTCAGAAGAATAGCTTCCCTGCTTCAACCCCTCATCAACAACTTACCCCTCGAAAGACTTGAATTTCCCTTTCATTCTCCATTCCTCACACCAAGTTCCTTACAAATTTCTAAATTTTCCAAACAACAAACAGCCACGCAACACACAAACTGGACAGGCACATTAGAAAACGCCTGGCTCCTTTACACAGATGGCTCCCTCAACGACAACGGACACACATCCTCCGGTGCATATATCGCCCACATACGCTATGGCATCACCACACAAACATACACACACTCCTGCGCCCTCGGACATCACGCCGAGAACGAAGACGCCGAAATTCATGCCATTCAAGAAGCCTTAGCTCTCTTGCTTCAACACATCATTCACCCTATCCCCATATACATCAGCAAAAAAAGTAATTGTCTTCCAGTGAGATTATGTCTTCAGGGCCTTCAGTGTCTTCCAGAAGGCCATATTGCATCTGAAGGACTGGAAGACAATTTTTCACTTTTGATATGTTATCATTCAGCCAAATCCGGGAACATATTTTTTGTCTTCCAGTGAGATTTTGTCTTCAGGGTCTTCAGGGTCTTCCAGAAGGCCATATTGCACCTGAAGGTCCTGAAGACAAATATCTTTTTTTGCTGATGTATATATGCGTTGATAACCAAAATGCCCTAAAGTCACTTGCAGGAGGACCCACACACAACAAGGAATACCTGTGGCACGCACTTAACGCATGCAATTCACTCCAAAACATAGGATGCTCCATCAGTGGCATATGGACTCCCTCCCACACACAAATCTTCGGTAATGAAAAAGCCGATCAACTGGCCACTCTCGCCCATAACAAACCTCTCTGCCCATGGCATCGCCTTACCCTCGGACATCTCTCACTCCTACCCAAAAAACATCTACTCAAATCATGGGCCTCTAACACTTCAGAGCCCATCGCACTCCACATCGCGCAACATCTTACATCACTATCACGCAAACGGTTTTCTAAACTTGTTAAAATACGCAATCAAGCGCATTTTATCAACCCCACCGGCTTCACCGATTCATTCACATGCACATGCGGCGAACAAGATGGTTCCTATCATCGCATTATGTCCTGCAAATTCAGAAATAAAGAACGACAAGATTTCTTTAAAAATTCAGAACCAGATTGGAATATTTTCTTTTCGTCTAAGTTAAATTTTTCTGAGTTTTTTTCTTATATGAACTCATTAGGGTTATAAAAATTCTTGTTGCGAATAAGTAGGGGGATGATCGTTTCGGTTTTTCTTTTAGTTATAAAAATTTTTTTTTTTTTTCTTTCTCTTTTTTTTCTTTTGTTTTTATTAGGAATTGGTTCGAAAACGGGGAGGAATTATTTGTAGATGGCGGCGGATGAGGCGATATACTTTAGTATTAGGGCCGTAGAATTAAAACACTAAAACACTAAACACTAGAGTCAGTAACGGCGTACCCGTTACAGCTTCTAATTCCGGGTATTTTGCCTCTTTCTGACGTTTTAAATCAGGGCGGAGTAGGTCCCCAAAATCATTTGTAGATGATCTTTCACGCTTGCGCCAACGACTAATTTGTGATTGATCAGGTGATTTTCCGCTGTTGTTTTCCCGAAACCATTGCTGAATTTCTTTCCAGTTTTTACTGGGGTGAAGTGTTGTATAATCATGGATTGCTTGCTTTTCTTTTTCTGACCATGTCTGGCGGTGGCCGAGTGAAGAACTCATGGGACTGAAAAACGTGATAAAAGTCAAAAAGTTGGGATTGGGATCGAGATGAAGTCAAAAAAGCCGTAGTACAATATATGTAGCTGATCACACTACAGAAAGTTTTTTGTGCTTCAGTATGACTGTCTCCGGGTTTACCCTATAGAAGCATATGTGTGAGAGCCAGACCCTTTAGATCACGCATATGCCACTAGCAGGGAATGCTTATTTTGCCATACATTTATGCGTGGGGATATCGAACAATATGTCATTATCGAGAATATGCTACTATTGGGTATGCTACTATCGAGACCCCACTGTATTCCGAGATTTCTGGCAATTTCTGGCAATAAAATGAGTACTACTCGGGCGTCTGTGGGCCGATTTGGCTGAAACTAAAAATCATGGGTCATAGTATGTAGGCGGCGTGGATGTGCAAGTTTCAAGTCAATCAGACAAGAACTGGTTGACTGGCAACAATTTTGAGGGGGGGCTCAGCAGGGTTTTTGGTGGGGTGAGCCCCAAAGAGGGGAAATGAAGGGGAAAATCACAACAACTTCTGCAATAGATGAGATGGATTTCCCAGGAGGTATAGAAGGGGGGTAAAAAGGGGCGCTGATTCCGAATACATCAGCAAAAAAAAAAAGTGGCACCCAGTGCCTCTGAAGGAATGTGGCCTTCCAGAAGATCAGGATGCACTGGGTGCCAAAATGATACTGGGTGCCAAAAATATTGTTACCGGATTAGGCTGAATGATAACATACTAAAAGTGAAAAATTGCACCTGGTACTTCTGAAGGAATGTGGCCTTCCAGAAGATCAGGATGCACCTGAAGACCAAAACGCACTGGGTGACAATTAATTTTTTTGCTGATGTATGAAGTCGGTTTGATGATATCTCTGGTGGTTGTAGAGTTATTTTCGAAAATTCGTCCTGGTAGAATGGTTGTTGCTCCAGAAGTTTTTTGAGTGACAGTGTGACATCGGCCAACTGAGAAGGGTGACAGTTGTAACTTATCCTTCTCCACAAGTCTCCTTGGAATGACTGGGAGCGCCTATATTGATCACTTGGAGGCTCCCGAGAGCTTTGCTGGCTCTTTCAGGAGTCTCCTGGTGGAGGTAGCTGTCAACCCGCACGTTCCTGAAGGCACAACATTTCCCTGGGTCTCCTGAGCCTCCCAGGGCTCTGGGAGATAATTGCTTTCGCTGATGTACTTATATGATGGCCTATAATGCAACTGGGGCCTGAGCATGATTGGGTGCTTTCTATGAGTTAGGCCCTTAGGGGCACTCTATGGGTAGCTTAATGTGGTTTGGGGATTTTTTTACTTTTCTTTGGCTCAAATATCACCCATAATGTTGCATTTCCTCTTTTTTCCGGAAACTCCTATACAAAATCAATGATTTCAATTGTTAACATCATAATGAAAACATAATCAAAAAAATGAACTGTAACCGACCATTTACAAAATCTCCAATGGTGATCATATGGTTGGTTACCAGTTTTGTCTGGTATATATCAATTTTTATAACTTTTTGAAGATTCGGTACACGTTAATCGCTTCGTCCACCATACGTCCCAATTTAAGATCTATCCCACAAAACGCTAGGTTTATGGTCGCCCTCGCCATCCATGATATAAAGTTTCAAGCTGGATGATTCACCTACTGCAAAAACTTTATTGGGAATAAACCCGGGTTTTGGTGTGTTTGGGGTACTTTAGTGGTCTACGGCTCTACTCGTGCTCTACAATAAGTACCTGAAAACGGGGATGTGAATTTGGCCAACCAAATCGCAAAGCGCTACCGCGGTGCGAATCAAAAACTATTGCCACAAATACATTTTTAGGTAGTTATGGTAGAGCATAAGTAAGCTGCGCCTGCAAGCAGGATCGCTGCTTCCAGACAAGGATCATTCGCGACGACCCCCCACATGCGGCGGCATCTTTCGTAATATCTGCACTCCCCAACCGCCATAATCTAACCCAGGCGTCTTCGCTTATCCTAACATCTATCCCCAATCTCTGGAAATACTTACCAAGATCTTGCCTCCCCCAGTTTTCCGTCGCCCTTTCCCTCAGTTATGACCACAGCTTCAGTTAGGGATGTGGAGGTTGAGCCTTTTACCCCACGTGGAGTTCAGTTTGCGACCTCGGACATCCATCACCAAGAAGGGAATATGAATGGAATGACACGGTCAACGCTGTCGCAAGCTGATGGCTCCAACTCTTCCGAAGATATGCGCCCTGAGTATGATGATTTGGATGGTGAGGAAGAGGTGGTTCCCGGTGATGACGAAGTTTCTCCGATACGCAATGGTTCGTTTGCGCCTTGGAGCCCCGGTTCAAACAGACCTCGAAACGGGAGTAATTCTTTGCCTTATCCCAACTCTGTGGATAGCACCGGACGATTATCTCCGGAAAGCGTCCCCAACCCTGCCCGTCTTCAGCGGCCTTCAGGCCCTGTACGTACTCCATCTAGCACCTATGCTCCCGTTCGGCACCCACTCAACCTTCTCAGCAGCCAACCACGGCACCGATCATCTTCGGCAAATCGCTCTCGGCGGGATCCCAGCGCCTTGTACAGATCTCAGGAGAAAGCATATGTCCAGAGACTACGCCAAGACCCGAATAGTGACTATTTTAATTCCTCATCTAATATTTTATCGTATCAGACGGAGCTAGAAATGGACGACGAGTCACCATCTTCAGAGGTGCATTTTGACAACGATTTATACGATGGCGATACCCTTTTACTCTATGGTCACGATGAAATGGAACCGTCGCCAGAAGAGCTAAAGATTCCGGAGAATCGGGAACGCTTAGAATGGCATTCGATGCTAGCTTCTGTTTTAATGGGTGATGTTGTAAAGCAGGAAAAGAAGCGGCTTATCGGGAATACAGAAGAAAAAGAAGGCTTAACTATGAAAACAGAACTTTTCATCGGCATCCGTGCTAAAATTTGCGGCCGATCAGTTCCAGCTCAGAGGAGGATTATTGAGGACGGGAGGTCGAAAGTAGATGCGCTTATCGAAGAGATGATACATTTCGAAATCCAAGGCAAGGACAAGACTGAAATGAACCCACGGGAACAAGTACAGGATATTATCGCTAGATGGGAGAAGTGCGAGCAACTGTGGCCAACGCGGACTGCTATGATGGAAGCGAAACAATTATGTGCTTCTCCGGCATTTATTGCCAGTTGGGACGCCATTGTTTCCTGGAATAACATTACAGAACTCATCAATACGGAGCTCAAGGTTCTCCAAAAGTGGGTTGGCAACGATGATCTCGATTTTGGTCGCCAAAATACTATTTCTACCAACGATACCTCCGGTATTGACCGCGAATCCTCTTTCCTAGATCGTATTCTGAAAGAAGATAACTTAAAGTCATTAATCGGCGACAGTAATATGCTTATCGGGTTGAGTTCTGTCATCGGAAAGGCAAAAAAGACTTTGATTGACTATGCAGAAGCGTTCGAAAAGCGGCACCTTCCACCGTACGTAGAGGAGCTACTCGTTTTGATCGGTTTCCCAACGAGACTTATCGAAGAGGTTATCGGCATGCGACTCAAATATGCCGAAAGGATGCGAGAGCCAGTGTCGATGATGACAGACCAATTGATACTGCAGTTTCAATCTGTCCTTCAACTGGCAGTGAAAATTAAACAAGAATATACGGTCATTTCTGAGCCCGAGCCTGGGTGGGATTTGCCCCCATGCATGGATGAGAACTTCGAGCAAGTAGTGCTACAAGGATTAAGATATTACTTCAAATTGATTGGCTGGAGAATTGGCTCAAACAAAAACACCTTCAAAGAAGCCGAAATTCTTGAGACGGAATGGCATTTCTCAAACGATATCGGACGTTACATCGAAGGTGGTGATGTTGAAGTAGCTGAACAATTCAGGTAAGTTACGTTTTTGCTCTCAGGTATTCGTTTAGTTCTCTCTGATGTCGTATAGCTCTTTGACAAGTAAACTCCTGAGTCGGTTGATGGGTCACTTTGAAAAAGAGCTTCAGAAGCCACCCGAAAGAAAGGGTGAGGATATCAGCAAACGGTACAAACAGATTTTGGACTCCGTTCGGGTTCGACAGCGAAAATTGTTCCGCTTTGCCAGGTATGCTAAACGTTTCAAACCTTTATTGATCGTAACTGATATACGTGTAGGCTGCTGAGCCAGCGGTTCGAGAATGCGACAGAATATAGCGTTGAAAAGTACAAGCTTAGAAGGCTTGTGGATGCGTTGATTGAGTCTGGCCATTTCCTAGTATATACTGCCAGTGTTGAACACGAAGGCGTTTACCTAGTTGCAGACCCTTCTTTATATGATCGGCCTCATCAAATACAATCTATCCTCCGAACATGTTTTCACGACGACGTAGTTCGAGACGACCCGTCGTGTCCATATGTTTTAGTTATCTTTCCTCAGGACGAATTGCTCTGGGATGGCCGTATCCTAAGCGTCGACATGAAGGAACCCATTGTTGACATAAAACCTGGAAGACTTCGATTAGTGGCAGATGGCTCGCAGGCAAGGCTTGCAAACGCTCGCATCGCATTCTCTCACTCCACCAATCATAACTTAGATATCTTGATAGAACAGCGAGCCAATCTTCCTCGAGTCAACCAAGAATTGATGAAGATCAAAAAGACTACTTACAGACTTTCGAACACCATCATGGACAGCGTTGAAAAGATACGTCGTCAAACCGTAGGCTTGGGGTGTCAGGAACTCATACAAACTTGTTTCGCCTTTGCTACAGAGTTTGGTCAACGATCAGTTTTGTATATGGACAACAATCGTAAAGCCATGAACAATCTCAAGCTTACCCGTCTTGCCATTGATTGGGTAAGTTTCATCTGCGACGACTGCGTCGCCTCGAATAGGATGACGTTCCGATGGGCAGTAAAGGCTCTCGAATTCGCGATGGTCATGACCCGTGGCCAAAACATCTTGTCTTTTAGCGAGTCTGAATATGAAAGGCTAAGGTCGAAGGTTGCTGGATGCATGTCACTACTCATCTCACACTTTGATATCATGGGTGCTCGATCTACTCTGGCTGCCCAAGCCGAAAAGCAGCGAATGGAGCTTTTAGCTGGTCAGCTGAAAAACATGGACGTTGGGAAAATGATGGAAGATAACCAAGCTGCGGAACATGTGCGGAAGGAGTGGCTACGGCAACTCGTTGAAATTGATGATGCTCGCAAGAATCTCATGCGTGAGCGACAAGCCCTAGGCAGGGTCCTCGACGACAGCAACCAGACAGATCGATCTCTTACGTCTCTTTCAAAATCATCGTTTTCGAATGTATCCCTGCGTTGGCAACAGGGCCAATTCGTTGGAGGTGGTACCTTTGGCACTGTATATGCGGCGATGAATCTAGATTCGGGGTACTTGATGGCTGTTAAGGAGATCCGGCTTCAAGACCCTCAGATGATACCTCAAATTGCCAATGCAATTCGGGAGGAAATGCAAGTTCTTGAGCTTCTAGATCATCCGAATATCGTTCAATATTTTGGTATAGAGGTTCATCGGGATAAGGTGTGCCTTTTCATGGAGTACTGCTCTGGCGGCTCTTTAGCTGGCCTACTCGAACATGGTAGGATCGAGGACGAAACGGTAATTATGATCTACGCACTTCAGATGTTGGAAGGCCTTGCATATTTGCATGAAAATGGGATCGTTCATCGAGACATCAAGCCTGAGAGTAAGTCATATCAATCTATATATCTCGCTCGGTGGATAGTAGTTATTAACGAATACAATAGATATACTACTAGATCACAACGGTATTATTAAGTATGTGGACTTCGGTGCCGCCAAAGTTATAGCAAGGCAAGGAAAAACTCGAGGGGCAGCAACCGCCGCAAAAACGAAATTGAACAGCATGACTGGTACGCCGATGTACATGTCTCCCGAAGGTATGGTAACTCAAAATCCAAGTGCGTGTCGGGAATCCCGCTAATCTGGCAATAGTCATCACTGGCACAGACAAAGGAAGGCATGGCAGCATCGATATATGGTCCCTTGGTTGTGTTGTTCTTGAGATGGCAACTGGTCGTAGGCCGTGGGCAAATCTTGACAACGAATGGGCAATAATGTGGAACATCGCTGCTGGCCATCCTCCTCAACTACCTGCACCAGATCAACTTAGTCCACCAGGAATCGATTTCCTGAAAAAATGTTTTGAACGGGATCCAGCACTCAGACCATCAGCCGCTGAGCTCCTTCAACATGAATGGGTGCGTTCTCTATCTCCTAGGTTTCACCAATCCTCTCATTAGATAGTTCATAACTAACACATCTCATCCATCTCACAGATACTAACAATCCGCAACCAAGTCATTGAGCCATCCACTCCAGCCTCCGATACATCATCTCAAAGTGGTCGATAGCCCCAAAGAATATTTTGCTTAGGTTTCTAGGCTTGATGTTCTCCTTAGGCATCCATGATACAAGTGTCTTTTCTACTTCGTTTATATTCATCTTGGCAGTCGAATGTACTGTGTGATTGCCAAGTCCCATGCGGCCGCAGGCTATATATGACTTTTCATACCCCCTATCCTAATTCTGAGTTGTCACGTAACGCGATGGGATGTTTTCTATCAAAGGTTTACATTCCTATAAGTTCTTCCAAACCGGGCCTAACCATTAGTACCCATTGGTTCCTAAAATACCAGTACACTATAAAGATAACTGTATCGAGCCCGGCCGTTTCATCTCTTCCAACAGATCATCTCCTACCTCTCACTCCCGAACATCGTTAAAAACGATTGAAACGATTTCATCTAGAATACCGTATGTTATAGATGTACTACAATAATTTAAATAAGGATCAAGTTGTTAGTTATGTTTGCTAGTCGCAAAAACCTCTTGCGCACTCACTTGAGACGTTGGTTATTAAACGCAGCGAATAATCTTCGGCCAGCTGCTTGAGCATTAGCTCGTCCAACCACACTCGCTGCGATATCTATTAAGGCCCGTAAGCAGCCTTCAAGCACTTTTCTGACTACGGCTCTCACTCACCAGGAAGCAGGGTTACCAGCATCAAACTAGCCTCAGTACGAGTTTTCGATTTTTCTTTTGGTGTGCGTATTTTCGTCTCCTGCTGTAGGTTCCCTTCGGGCCACATAGAATCCTTCAAAAGACGGATATACTTCAATATAGATTCTTCATCAAGAAAACTCTTTGCTTGCTCACGGGCTTTCCGCTCAATTGTTCCTCCAAGAAGTTGATGAAGCACCACAACAACAGCTCGCCCGCGCAGCCAATTGCTACCCCTGTTGAGCTCGAAAACTTCCAGGAAAAGATCACATATTGGTTTCACAAATGGCTCTACTTCCTTATCCTCAAATGCGCTGAGCTCCGCCTCGGCCTCTGCCGCGTTGAGCATCTCCCCCCCAAAACTGTTCTTCTGAGGTGTTTGCATCTGGCTGGCGGCTGCCGTAGCTATAATGTTTGCGCTAGCAAGGGACAGCTGATCTAGCATAGGGATATTTCCCAGTACATCCTCCATTCCATCCGCGATTGAATTGTAAAGTCGGGATATGATATCTCTACGATCATCATCGGGGTTTGGGTGGGTAAGATTGGACTGCGGGGCAATACTCTGTTGGGAGAGAAAAGCCCGAAGCTCTCTGCTACGGCACACATCAGGTATAAGAAGTACCGACTAAAATTGGTGTCAGCGGGATCTACTATCGGGATTGCTTGAGCTTACTTTGAGGTATTTATCTAGCGCAATTCGCCTCTTTTCCAGAAAATCCTTTTGCAGTTTCATAACAACTCGCCTTCTTGGGAAGTCTAACTGCTTGACAAAATCAAATCTTGCCCGAAGCCGTTGGTGGAGCTGAAAAAACTCGCTATATCTTCTGGCCACAGCCCACTGTGCAGCAGGTATCTGTTCCCCTCCCTTTCGTTGTACTTCAATAATGTCTACCGATTGTTAGATTAGGATATTGAAGTGCGCATCTTAATCTGAAAGTATACTGACACAGTGCGTATTCCTGCCCGTTCTCGTTTCCAACCATAGTTGACTTAATTCTAATGGTAGATCTCCCCTAGTAAAATCAGCAAGCTAGTAGACCACGAAAATGAATTATAGTCTTACAAAAAGACCGTTGTCGCTCTCCTGGACAATGTATTGCTGCCTTTGCAGTTCTTTCCGACGAATCTCTCTTTGCAAGCTAGATTTACTTTTTCTTAAAATTCTCAATTCAACGGTGTTATTTGTTAGCTCAGCTTTCCTGTAAAGACTATCTATGACCGCTTCTTGCGTCGAAAGCTTCTCGATGTCAAAAGTCAATGCAGATATCGCCTCCGCCAATCCCAAATCACCCGGTGCTGCTTGATGGATCTCCTCCTCAGATCCATTTGTCTCATAGAGCCCCTCCTTGTCTTCATTTTCTCCCCCAGACGACACATAATCTGCAGTAGCGTCCTCGTCTGGGAATAGTTCGTCCGCAAACACAGCATCTTTAATACTAGAATTTACTAATCCTAACGATGAAATACTGGGCGCATTCGTTTTCCCTTTCTCTTTGGCAGTCGTTGCTGCGACTAATTTTTGACCATTACCATTATTGTTATCTCTTGGAACATCAATCGAACTCCGTGGTGAGTTAGGATTCGTTGAGATCAAATCCGGACTATTTTGAAAAAGCGAGCCTCTACTTTCATCCAAGCTACTTGGCCGTTCTTCTATTATATCGTTCAATGCCGCTTCCATAGCCTCGACAATTCCATTTTCCGGCGTCTGTCTTCTCCGTTCCAGTGCTGCGTGGGATGGTGGGGGATACAGCTGGTCCCGTATATTGAGCTGTTCATCTTCGATACTTTGTTTCGAAGTGGAGAGAGGGTCAAAATCCCAGTCCTCCAGAGAACTTTCCAAAACACGATTTCCATCGAAAGAATGCCGTGAAGCCAATAGATCCTCTGGCGGATCTTGTGCTCGTGAAGACCCCGTCCACGAAGAACTTCTATGCATATCCGTACCAGAAGCGCCCGGGGATAACCTTCCTTGTGCCGCAGCAGTCTCATCCGAGGCCAGGTATTTGTAAAACAAGTCACTTCCTTTAAATTCGTTGAAGTCTTTCTTCTGCATCTCTTCAAGCACAGTCGTCTGAGCTCTTAGAACAGCAGCCCTTGCCTTGGAATATTGCCCTTGTGTCGCCTTGCTCCCGGCTTGAAGGAAGTCCTTCACAGCATTCTTTGACTTTTCAGAGATCTGAAGTTCTGGGATTGAGAGGTATGCATCATGAATTTGCTCAAGATCATTGCGATCAGACATCGTCCATGCTGGAAGAGATGTCGATGACGATGACTCTTGCTCATCATCTGACGACGATATGTCTTCTTCCAGTGGGTTGCGAAGACCATCCACGACCAGCCAGAACTGTACTAAAGCCAAACGTTTTTGGCGATCCATATGTTCCTACACCCGTAATCAGCATTTAAATAGTGGAGAAATATTATAAAATAGAATCTGGTCACCATAAAGTAAGAGAGTCCAGACGAATCTCGCAAGACATGGTCAAGGGAAGCGAGTTCTAGCCGGCTTGGTACAGCCTGCCCTTTGAGTAACAGTTCGGACTGCGATCTCAATGGCCAAACTCCTGATGCTACGTGCCCTGCTGATAGAGAGATCACCTTTTGATCCACAACTCGTTTCCCTGTCTCCAGCCGCTTGATGTAAATACCCCATCCCTCGTCCCCTTCAACCCTTCCATCCCGTTTCAGTTGGGCGCTTATTTCATTCCTCAATCTTCTAGCATCGGAAAGATTCGCACATATTCGGATTGAGCGAATGAAACGCTCAAACGTACGCTCGTCATCCCTTGAGGTGAGACGGATGAATGGCTGGCTAGAAGCACTCTTTTGAAGATCATATTTCGAAAGGTTTGATGAGCTTGATTGTCGAGGGGTTGCGTGTTGATCAAGGGCAGCCCGAAGTTTGCGAACAGTTTTGCGATCTTGAAGAGTAGATCGTCCCTGGGTGGAAAAGCCAGAATGTCAGCTTTAGATACCAAAACCTCCGGACGTTTATTCGCAATATCTTATTCCCGGTTCAAACCAGATACCGAAATGTTGCAAACATACGATTGCTTCAATAAACTGATTCCAAAAATCCGGATCACTCAACATCTCCAATGCCGGGAAAATTATAGCACAGGCCACAATTTCCTTGATCAAAATTCCAACCAATTTGCCCTGTTTTTCTCTTTCCAGCAGTATTGACGGCAACATAACCTCAGCCACTCTTCTTAGATGATCTTGCTGTGCCAACTTGGTATCTGAAAACTTTAAGCTTGCAGCTGGGTGTAATTTTCCATCTCTATATTTGCCGGCGATGGCCAAATCAAGTTCCTCCGATTCTGTAAGATTCTTGTTGAGATGCTTACCCCGCACAATGCGTTCCGCAGCAGAAAAGTCATGCAGATGCAAAGTCAGCAGAGGGACAATTTTCCCTACAACTATTTCAACCAAGTCGAGAGATTGTAGACGGTTACGGAGATGCTCTAGGGCATGATGGACTGTCCTATCGACCTGGGAGGTAAAGGATGGATCCCCGGATATTTTGAGGTACCAGGAATTCACAAAGTCGCGAAGAATACAATCGAGGAATACATCCAAGGAATCAGACAACACAAACGACGGCGGGTGTAGTGGGACGCGGCAGAAAGAATCTTCCAGAGCGACAGTCTCGGCTTCTTTCAACCACGACTCGGGCGAGGTGAACGCAAGAGGCTTGATTGATCGCAAGACCTCATGGGAGCTATAAGGACCATCCCCAACCCCGCGATTAACTGTGAGTAGCATCAAGACGAGAAACAGCCCTAAGGAAGTAGCTGCGCCAGCGAAAAAAGCCCATACAATCAAGCGCAAAAGGGGAAACCATCTGGCAATGACATTCACCAAAATAGCGAGCGCGGTGATGATGGCCAGGGCGATAACTTTGGAAGAACAACCAGCCATCGAGACCCAGCTACATGTGTGTTACGTGACGGCTTGGGTTAAACAAAGATGAAAATAACAGCTACGGTTGATAGCAGCTTGTTGCGGTGCGAAAGAGAAAGGACAATTGGCGTGTGATGTTGAATTAAACTTAGTCAACCCTCCAAGAGTTTTGGCGTTTTAGTGGGTTTCAGGCAACTAAAAGCAACTGATCCAACTGGTAACACAAGAACCTGTTACGGACACTCCCACGTTATCAGAAGCATATCAATATACTTGATCCTCTCCAATATGTAGCAAAGCATCATGGACACCGTTAAAAAAACAATGGAATTCACTAGCATCCTGTTTCTTATTTAATCGCTAGTAAAACTCTCGACCACTAAGATTTTTCGAGTCCACTGGGCTCGCAGTTCCCGATTTTTTCTAGCTTTGTTTTCTAAAATGAAGTATATTTTTAAAAAAAACTCGATGTAGATTTGAGCCACAGCTAAGGTTGATATATACCCACCCTTTCAAACACGAGAAGCCCCGCATATCGGAAAGAGCCTTTAAATGCATACATGTATCTATCGTTTCCCTTGGGTGATCTGAAAAGAGATAGTTGATTTTTATCCGAGGAAACAAAAGCGCTGACCTGAAACCTTCATGCAAGGGCGTGAAAATTGCTAGAGGCTGATAGTGTAGGTTAACCCCAGAAACGCGTTAGCTACCCCGCAATGCTAACAAAGTTGTAAGATCCTGGGAGAAAAGTGATCACAATATAAAACCACCTATTACCTGAAGCTTTAGGCCGTATTACGGTCAGTCAATGTGGTTCATGCGATCGGAGCACTCATTCTCGATACCTGACGATTAAAGCCTTAAAGCCCACAAAGATCATGTGGGATACCGCAGTGATGACTTATATAGACAATAAGTACTAACCAGTTACCTTGATGGTATACAAAGGCTACCCACAAAATTTAATTCTGGAGGCATTTCATTGTCTTTCCGATCGTTGGTTTCAAGCTATTTTTACCTGCTCACCTTCTGCGGGGGTTTAATATCGGATGTACTTTAAAGCCCCAAAGTCAATTACAAGGATACTTTATCAGTCATAAGATTTCCCTGAACCGAGATACAGGTATAAGAGTCCAAAAGATTGCATCTTCCCACAGCTCTATACAATGTGTCCGGCTTTAACATTATGCGCCTAGCACCCCGTGATCCCCCTAACCCCCAAACATTTATGCCATCGTGTGTACATACTACAGGCACTTACCCCAAACAATAAGACCAGAACCACCAGGTCAACCCCTCGAAACTTGGTGACCCTAATGCCCATGATGCTAAGACTGTAAAACTGATACACATTTTTACCACACAGTCAAACATTAGTTACACAGGACATTCGTATTGGTCGCTCCAGACAACCCTCTGTGTCATTGCAAGGTCGAGCAACCAATCCGACTTGTAGATAACTGCATCTTTCCCAGCGCTCTTCGCAATCTTAAGAAATGTGTTCCACAGTTTCTTATCCCCGACATCATCCCCGCTCAGCAAAACTAACTTATCGCTATCAGGGGCATTCGTAGCTTTCTTCGCCATTCGGAAAGCAATACAAACTCCTCCATTAGCCTCCACAATCTTCCTATACGTCTCAAAACCACCATGTACTCCAGGAGCACAGTAGATCGTCTGTCCTTGCAGAAGTTTACCGCCATTTTGGCGAGCTCGTTCTAGTGACTTTTTTAGATTCATTCTAAGCCTTTCTTCTCCCTCAGAATCACGCAGAATAAATGGTTCTGGATCCACGACCCGCCCTTCCTCCAGACAAGCTTGTGGCCACTCAGTAGAGACAACGGTCGGTGCCCTGGCTAGAGCACAACAAAATTTTTCTGTCCGAACAATATGGGGAGCTGCCAGATGTGTGCAAGCTGCGGGGTCAGCGACGCATTGTATCCCAATGTCCGCAAGTCCTTTCTGCGTATTCATTAATGTCAAGCTTGGTGGTAAAACTATCTTGTCCGAAATTTGCCTACCTTGTCCGCCTCTTCTTTTTGAGGGTTATCCACCCAGTCACGATACGCAGTCATGAGCAAATACACAGCTGGTCTTGGTCTTTTCTTTCCCTTCTTTGACCCTGATTTCGCTTCATCCTCACTTATACTGATAGCGCTCACTGATGCTGTCCTTTTTCTCAACAAAGCCGGTTCCTCAGTTGGGCTTCCGCTTCTCCGTCTTCGACCGCCACCCATGAAACCTCCCTTCCTTTTCTGCTCCTTTTGATACTTCATCACATCCGGCATTATTGAGTCGTGTAGCCTAGCTGCTGCTTGTTCTTTTGCCTTCCTCCCACTACTCGAAGTAGAAAGAGGGGTCTCCGAAAGGTCGACTCGGCTCCATCTTGAAGGCGTAGATACTTTTGTCGGCTGCTTCACGCTTGGCTTGCCAGTCACCGTCTGCGGTGTCACGGGCCGCTGATTGATCGAATACATTCGTGGGCTCCTCATTTCTCCATTACCGGAGACCTTACGCTGTACCAACGATCCATCCACCGCGGTATTGTTGCTTTGATTTACGTCTATATTCATCGCATCCTCATCCTTCCCATGAGACAATTCCAGAGCATTCGGATCAATGGATGTCTGGCCAACAACTTCCATCAGATTTGTCCGTGGGGGGAAGAGGCTGTACTTCGGATTCGTCAAACTTTGGACTTGCCACTTAGCGTATGACTCTTCAAGCCAAAGATGGTTGACCATGTGGATGTTCCATTCCCTAGCAGCGGTGCATTTCTCGCTATGGCTCCTATAAATGTCTAGTGTAAATACAAAACCAACCAATTCAATTCTGAGCTAATTTGGTACCTTGCCGTGATGAGATGTGTATTATCAGCTTTCATCGATTTGGTAAACTTAGCTCCGCATGCCTCGATAAGGTTCTCCAAATATAGCCGTGCGTCACCACCGTAATTTGATACGGTTATTACCTGACACCCGTCAGAATAGTTTTTCTCGTGTTTAGAAACTCCTCACATTTCCATGCATCCCCGGCAACCCGCCTCTCACGATCGGGTAATGAAGCAATTTCCGCAGTGGGGACGCCCATTCACCATGAGCAAACATCCAATACAACCAAGTCAAGTTACCTATATCTATCCCATTCTGGTGTGCGTGCATATAATCTGCCCCTTCTCGGAATTGGCCAACATAGGTATTTGCATCCACGATTTTTTCCACGATCTCACCCTTTGCCTGCCGGATAATTGCGAATATAACAGCCCGTAGCCGTGTGCTCAACCCTAAATCATCGCCGAGTTTTATTCTCTTATATGCAAACACCGCAAAGTTAGGCCGTGGAGAAGGCGGATCATAAGCCATCGGACCACCGTTATGAGCATGGCTGTACGATAGGTCTGGGCCCTTCGGCAGTGGTACGGGTTCTGAGCTGTCAATGCGTTCGATTTCAGGATTTGGAAGAAGATACGGAGCCTCATCAATACGACGGTTGATCTTGAGACAGTCATCGAACCAATGCGGAAGAACAATCTTAACAGCCAGTTTTTTGGTGACAGCTTGCCTACATTTGTCCTAAACGTGCAAAAAATCATCACCCATCAGTTCATTGCGCAGAATCTCCCTTTGGCGAACCCCCCAAACTCACATTATCCATATTCAAAGCTACTATATGAGTAGTAAATTTAGTCAAGTTGCTCGAATATTGGCCACCCATAGCTATAACACCGCCACATATCGCCTCTTTGTCACCTGTAGGCAACTCTGCCACTGTGGCCATGACCCCAGAGAAAAAGAACCGAGGGTCTGGGTTATATGGTCGAATATGGGCCAGGCGTTTTTTCTGTAGAGATACCTTGACCCACCCAGGAGTGACCACAGGAATCATAAACTTCTCCGCTTCCGCATAGCCAGGAAAGTCGATATTTGCCGAAATTATGTGGCTAACTTCTCCTAGATCTATACGCACATTTGAATGTACTGTATCTAATGGTGGAGCTTCTCGTGCACCGTTTCCGACGAGCATAAGGGCGGTCTGCGAGGAAATATAAGCAAAAGCTAAACCACGACAGAGAATCCAGTATTCAAACCTGACGGGCCTCCTGATGTGGAAGGATCTGGCTCTCAACAATGTGGAAGACAACCTCATTGAATAGTGCAGGAGCGGACCGCTCGTCCATTGTACTATCCGGGCCAGGGGCGGACATTACCATTACGAGTCGCTAGGTACTCCGGAGAATGAGGCAAAGAGAAAGATACTTGCAAATTTCTGCTAGTTGAAAGTAACTTAGAGAAAAGAGGAGGGCCAGAAAGGATGGCGGTGGGAGTCGGTTTGTCGCGAAACGCGTATGAGTCGCGAATCACTCAAATACCTTGGCATGTATTAGTCAGCAAATGAACCAACTTTTGACTTACCATATGCTGGCTAAAAACTTTATTAGACCACCTGCTCGCCCTAGGGATCCAATCCTTATAAGTATCAGATATATGCCATAGCTATTACCTGTATAAACTACGCCCAAGCCAATAACCCGTTAGGTTACCTGATCTGACCCTTTTCTGCTCCAAAGTCTGTAACCACAAAAGCTAGACCTATATAGTATAGTAAGAAACCTAGATAGTAAATCGTTTGCACAGTCAAAGGATGCTTTGGCCAGAGGATTTTGTACGGCTCAAAGAAAGATTCGGTACGCTGCGGCGTGGGATAGTAGAGTACCAGTGCACTTGGAGGCGAAGGTAAGTCTGCCCCTCCGTAGAATGTATATCCGCTAAAGGTCCTATCTACATGTAATTTAATTGAGCTCCCCCTCTTTTCTGGATGAAACATTATACATAAAAATAAAAAAATCTACCCACAGGCAGCTAGTCGCGGCAGTGAAAAACCCGGTTACCAGCTCAGCTTACGACTAAGAGAACCAATAAAAAATTGCGGTAGAAGTAGAGAAACAAGGAAATTTTCGCGAAAGAGCAATTCCAATTCTACCTAATTACATGTATAGGAGGACTACATGGTATTAAGCATGTCGGCGCACTGCCGCCTAGTGGTACTCGTACCGCCGAAAAGTCTTCGTGTCACGTGATGGATAACATGCAGTTAAACTTCAAGAACTGGCAGTTATCTACACGTGACACGAAGGCTTTTCAGCAGCACGAGTACATGTAGCCTTATTCCACCACCTACACAAAATTCAGGCCTTGACAACAGTAGACACCAAGCCCTCAAATGCTATAAAAGAGCAAAAGTTCAATCTACCCCTGACGATCAAGATCTGGCTTAATCTACCCTTCGGATTTAACCTACCCTTATGAAACTATGTATATCTCTTTTCGACACCATTCATCACTTCCCACCACGGCCGCCATCCATGAAAGTCAGCAGTTCCTTTCCAATGAGGCCTTGTATCTAGGGGTGTCTCCTAATAGCAGCAAAGTAGAAAAAAGAGACAGCCCTGATGTTGTGCTCAAGCAGAGGGACCACAGGTAGGCACGCAAAATGTACATAATTTACTTGCTGTAAACAGTCTGGTAGCCTTGTAAATGATGTACCTTTAGCTGGAGCCTGGGAGAATGTTGTAGCAGCCACAAATGTTGGTGGAGATCAGGGTACATAAAAAAAGGTGAGTCTTGGGGGGAGATTAAACCCGAAGGGTAGATTAAACCAGATCTTAATCGTCAAGGGCAGATTGAACTTTTGCTCGCTATAAAATCACTCGTTGCTGAACCCGTTGCCATGCAAGATTAGCGCATAGCATCATTGAACTCTGGACTCAAAGAGCTCTAAACAAGCTGCAGCTGCCCAGGGAAATGATTCCTAAAAAAATATAGAAAAACGGGATGAGTACTGGAGTTTTCGTCAAAAGTGGGTTGTGCTCGCAACCTCGTCAAGGTGGCTGATTTTGGCGCAAAATAGCAAAATCTTTCGTCCTAGTTGCCGTCTGGTATTTATTCATTTAATGAATTTTGGTGGGGTGGTAGAGGGGTTAACAAGGCAGAGGGTACTCTTCCAAATTCTCCAAAACATCGCTCCTAGTCTTTCATACCCTTAGTTATCGCCCATCATCGTCGACGTCTCTTTGTGTGTTTCTTGAAAGTTAAATACATCTTGTGTCAGGTTACTCTACACGTGCACCCAGCCACATTAAGCTACAACCCACAACCCAATACTCGTGATACAATCGGGTATTCAATGGCACAAGGATTCTAATGAAGAGGGACGTCCTATCGGGTGAACAAGACTCAAAGCAGTGATGTATGGCACTGCCACTTTGTTGATCAGGCCATTTATGGGAGTTTTCGGGCTGTTGATGCCGTTTCTCACCATACTCGCTCCATATCTTGATTGGTTCGAATCTCTGTAATATTGAATAACCGATTGTATCACGAGTAGAGTATCCTTTACGCTGGTAAAGCTGCCAACTACATAGATGTATACGTAAGGTCAGCGGAAATTATAAATTAGTACTGGGTTTAATCTCATGCTACCATGGCAGCTGCAGAGTACACTCTGCGTAAAGCTCGTAGGATCTTGTAAAATGAACTTAGGGCTTGAAAGCGGGTTACGAGATTAGAAAAAGACAAAGACCTAGTCTCGCGCTCACGTTCCAGTCGCCTAGATTTTTTTCATATTTGATATTAAAGATCTGGATCCTCCCGGTACATTCGCGTCCGGTACTAAAAATAAATAGCAATTTCCCCAAAAGGCCTAGAAGCGAGACTAACAACGATCTAGGATTCTTAGACGGGCTTAGAATTGAATTATAGACACACATTCCTTTGTCAGCTGTAAGTTGAGTAGAGTGATGTATTATGACCAATGTATTATGACTAACTCAACGGCGATTTGGCGTTTTCTATTGTCTAGTTTACGGCTAGCAGGGCCTATGATGGATATCATATCTGGAATAAGGTCTGATATTCCTTCTAGTGGGTGTGGTGGTACATACATGATTTGAGACTAAATTACCTTATTACTAGTGGGGCTCCTGTGTACTACAATTTTGTTAGTCTTTGCAGGAAGTCCTCACTCAAATGCCGAAGTCTAGGCGTTTCCAAATCTTTCTCAGCCTCCTTCCCCCATATCTTAATTTGATTGGTTAAATAAGCTGCGGTGAGCTCCGCTAATCCACCACCAGCCTGTCAGCATTCTTGAGGCGGTCGCCTGGTATTGTCTTTCGTACCTGTGAGAGCGGGAGCCTCAAATGGAATCAAATGCCCACACTCTTCAATAACCTCCATCTTCACTACGCGTGTGTTCTCCATTTTTCTCCTGTTGACAAGTGGTCGCGAGACTGGAGATTTACCACCGACGATATAGAACACAGGTGGATTTAGGTACTTCAAGTGTCGAAATGTGGTACCAGGCTCGGGGCACCCAAGTTGAGCTGCGTTTTTGAATTCGGGGCCGGGACGAAGGTAGGTATATACCTCTTGGTGTTTTGAGGTTGCTAAAGTCACGCCTGTTTTGTCAGGATACGTTGCTGTGGGAAGAGATCGAAAGCCATATTTCTGAAGTAGCACTGGTTAATAGCAGAAGGGCTCTGGTGTAAGCAAGGTGCCAGGGGACGTACGATGTGTAAGTCTAAGACACGGGAGTCCCAGGTTTTGTAAAATGGTCTTGAGCGTAGAAAATTTTCCGCTACTTCTAGGGATGGCCAGATGTCAAGACGTTTGGCAGTTGCCTGAGCGGGGTGTCTGCCGGGGGTAGCGGGGGGGTATTTGTCGTCTTCTTCCAAAACAGGATCAAGGAGAACCAACGAAGTAAAGAGTGAGGGGTGGATTAGAGCCACGCGAGCTCTGGTGAAGTAATTAGGCATGTATCAGCACCGTCAGCGAGAATAGAGGGGCTGCTCTATGCATATAGATCTATTTGGAGACTTATTGCAGGCGGATATATTTACAGGCGGGGGAGTTTCCTTACACGGCATGCCCACCAAAGCTATGACCCATACCCACCAAGGGCGGTTGCATTTCTGCACTAAACATGTTCACCATATGTAAGAGGTCTCTGGGAAGGTCATTCCAAGAAGCTTATGAGGATCAGATTTATGCCCGGGTTGAACAAGGGTGAGGATCAAAGGAAATCTCACGTTCGTCTCCAAGGAAGAATTCATTAAGAACACCAGAGGCACCCTGATGAACGGCGTCGGGGGCCCAGACCGAGCGTATTCTTAAATTTGAATTTTCATAATTTGACAAAAGCTCGTCAAAGAAAGGTTCATAGAGCTCCTATAGAGAGCTTTATTTAGCATAAGAATTTATGTGATAGCTGGGTTTTTAATTTGATATTGACCTTGTGAAAGCCATTAGCATGGCAAAATATTATCGTGAGATCACCTGGCGATGGGGGATGAAGTAGATGCGAACGAGGGATATATTGATTGATAACAAGCTTGAGCTGTGGAGGATTAATAGCTGCTGAGGTTGAACCACGTGGGTATCCGCGGATATGGGAGGCAGAAATAGTATGTGGGACAATGTTGAAGAGTGACATTTTGGAAGAGTTTTTCTCTGGACAAGAATTCCGGGAAGGGGATGTGGGTATCTTATGAGATTGGAACGGCCAGCCACACATAAGGGAGGAGTTGAGCCGAGGCTTTTAGTAACTGGAGTTATGCCGTATAAGTTGGTTGGATCAAAAACTAAACCTAATAGGGTGATATGGAGAGGGCCTTAACCATAGAGACTGTTCTATACCAGGCTCGCTCTCTCTATCGTAGGTTGTATCTGGCCAGTTTTATACGGTATCTATATGTATTGACAGGAGGAAGTTGGTCATGTGTAGGACGAATACATGTAGTGCATTTAGTGTCCTCTTTTATAAGACAGAGGATAACGATAGTCTCGATTCTAGACCTTTTGGGAAAATCGCTATTTATTTTGGGTGGTTGACGCGATTTTTCGTGTAGGGAGAATCCAGATTTTAAACACCAAATATTGAAAAAATCTGAACGTGGGCACGAGACTGGATAACGAGGCTTGAATAACAAACCAACACAAAAGGGACATTAGTTTGTTAGCCAAGGCCGCCAAGGCTCGTTATTCCGTCTATCCCTTACGCTGGTGCTCAGAGGCTGCCAAATATGTCAACCTCGATCAGGTAGATAAATGGACGATCTTGCTGTATTGAGGAGTTTCCTAGCCGGATATGGGGCTGAAATGAAACCTTGCACCCAGCCACCAAACTACAGTCGCACCTCGCTATGCCGGAACTCGGTATTCCAAATCCCTTGCTGTCTCGTACAAAATACCCTGACCAAAACATTTTTTCTACTGCAAAATAAATTTGCTGTCCCGGATTCTTGATGTCTGGCATAATGAGGTGCGACTGTAGTTCTTTTTATTTCCCTTGCTTCAACGGACCCCATTCTCATAATAAATCCTTCTTGAGTCTTCTCAGCACGAGGGAGTCGCAAACAGTAGCAACTCTCTAAAACTTTCAACGAAAATAGGGGAAAATAGCAAATAAAGATAAAAGAAACATATGTCGTAATCCCTTACCAAACACATATTCTAGCCTCCCAGGGGGGAAGGGGTGGGCAAGACACTCTCAAGCGTCGAAAATCAAAACCCACGATCATAAAGATTCGCTCGTGATTTAAGTACTGTGCAGTGTTGATTGATTGATTGATTTCTTCATTAAGGACATTCACTATATTCGGGTATGACACCCGTGCAGTTTTGATTGATTGATTTATACATTAGGTTCACCTAATCGCTTGGGCTACATATGGTACTAAATTGTGTAGTGTTGAACGGAATGAATAGATATGCGGTACAAGCGTGTAAAGGTGAATATCCGATAGAGAAAAACGAACGAATAGGAGGCCAAAAAGCTATCCATATATAAACCGTAGCCCGACCAATTGAGTGCTTTCCATCATATCGCTCGTTGGTGTACGCCTCAGCCGGGAGAAGCCCCTTAATACTCAAAACGGACCTAATAGGTATATAACCAAAGAAATGCCTGAAACAGCAGAAAAGCCTACGTAGGTCTAGGAAAGATCAGATAGGAATAAGCATAATATGAAGTAAATATATCCAGCATGTGGAAACCAGTTCAATTCCTGATTGTAGGGATGCGAGAGAATTTCATTTAGTGATGGGATCGAAAATTTAAACATCACAACTGCTCACCCTGATCTATAGTGTTCGCTACTTAAGCTTCTCTTAGTTGGAAGTGTTGCTTTAGAGTGCGTAAGTATATGTTCTGACCCGTATTCCAAGGATGCCCGTTTTAAAACGGATCAGGCCGCTTTGAAAATGGGGGTACTTTGAACATCGGCCGACCCATATACAAAGTGAAGCTATGAGATAACCGATATTCAAAGGATACACTGTGGAAACACCCTTTCCGATATCACAACTTTAGGGCTGGATGCGTGTATGATTTATCTATATATCTATCTATCTATCTAGTATAGAGCACTGGCAAAGGTGCAGTTCCAAGATTCTCTGCAGGTGTAAACTACCCCTCAACCTATTAAGCCCCACCGACACTACGGTGTACATGTAGTATTATCTCCGGATATATGTAGTGGAAGAGGAGTATTTTGTAACCACGCCTCTATCCAGATCTAGATCGGAAGGCAGCTTGCATCTTTGCTCACCAATATATGATGGAAGAGGGCTTGGGGTTTATTTATATATCACAGCTATACTGAAGTTGCAAGAGCCTAAAGTAGTGCACTACATGTAGTGATTGAGGGGGGACTTGGAAAATTTTTACTTTAGTGGAATTTTTGAATATCCGCTATCTCTTAGGTTCACTTTGTATATGGGCCGGCCGGTGTTCAAAATGCTCCCATTGTAAAACGGGTCAACCCATTTTAAAATGGGCATCCTTGGAATACGGGTCAGAACATGCATCTAAATGCATCAAACCACCAATACATAGTCGGAGAAAAACAGTGACTTTCCTGGGTTTTCCTCAACTCCATCTATCTAATCAAAAAAAATTAGGGACTTGGGGAGTCGAACCTTTATCCTACCTATCTACCACACACTCTTTACCACCCGGGCCAATCACATCACCTAAATCACTCAGCTGAATGTATTGAATTTGAAAGACTACCAATCAAACCCAGAAATTTGTGTTTTTGATGTCCTTCCTAGTGTCTGTCTCAGGGAAAACATAGATCGCATGTAACGTATTATACTGCGTACCCGATCATCGTGTAACAGGCCATAGGAACATTAAAGATTAAAAAGTTGTCCCTGCGGCCCTCTACTTGTTTCTCTCACTGCATAGTACTGCTAAGCCGTTCTAGACATATCTAGATAGCCATCAGAGCCCTCAGAACAAATGTCACCCACCTGACCGGTTGCACGATGACGATTGGGTACACGGTATGATAAGTTGCCTGCTAGGGAAAGAAAGGCGTTTGGGGAGTCGTTAGTACATGAAGATAAGTCAGGTGAAACACTGAAAGCAGATGCTCTCGGAAGCCGCACTATTTCGAATTTTCTGCCATCCTATTTCTTTGAGGGGTGTCCACTCCGATGGATTCCCTCGTGCTGGAGCTGTGTCGCCGCTATCATTCACTAAATAGGCGCGCATCACTAAAGTGGCGCGCCTAGGGGTTTGATTCTCGAAAGTCGGTTTTAGCATTGTGGCATTTGTTCGTTTTCTGGGTCAGGGCCAGGTTAAGGCTGTGTTGCCCCCAAGATATCGAATGAATCGACACAAATGAAAAGGCAAATAGGGAAAACTTAGTTGGGTGGCAAACTCCTGTTGAAAGGACACTTTCCTTTCCACGAGAACTGAGAACGAGTAGCAACACTGTGGTAGGGAGAAAAAAGAGGGACATGGTAAATAGAACCTGAAGTTAGTCCCGGTAAGATGCCATGTAGCCAAAACGATAGAGGGGAAGCAAAATTAAGAGGTTGAAACGTTAGGGAGATATTAACAATCATGGAAAACAAAGAACGCAGAAAACGATTAGCGCCTTATTCGTAAACTGCAAGAACACTAGTGAAAACAGATAAAGCCAAAGAGAAGAGAAAAAAAGTGCCGGTCCCAATGCAAAAAAAAAAGAAAACCCCCAAAAGCAACGAAAATAATAAGAATCCACGCAGTAATGCCCAGCCCGGAAAGAAAACCCAAAATAGTACACTTTTGCAGATAAACAAGTTTAAATCTTCCTTGACCTAGACTCGCACCACCGAACGGCTCGCCTTATCAACACCAGTGAGAACAAAAGGAATATAACTGTAGAACGTCTCTGATAACTCTAAGGTAATTGTGTATATATTTACTATACAGATCGAGTATACTTCGCCTTTTCGATTTCGATCTCAGCTTGAAGCTTCCTTGTTCGGCGGAGAGCCTCATCCCTATTTATCCAAATTGTCAGGAACGAAAATTACTGATGGGAAAACTTCACAGCAGATTTTTTGTTTACCTTTCAGATTGTAGTTCCATGACCTCGATTTGTGCAAAGTTCATCTTTCCAACGACTTCCGCCATCTCATTGTCGGCTAGCACCAGAGCTGCTTCCAGTTCTTCAACTCGTTTCTCCAAGAATTCAATCCTCGAGGAATCCGGAATCGATTGTGGGTGTTTACGAAATCCCGCCCACTCCAGTTTCGGTGATCGCAAAAGCGGTGATTTCAGACCTAGCTGGGTTGGTGACTTCAAGGCAGATGATTTGAGCCTGCGAAGTTGTGTGGTATGGGTTTCCTTGAGTTGCCGAACTTCTTCCTCATGGCGAGCAACAGCTTCTTCGGTCTGCGTTTGAGCCTCAATGACCTTATCCTCCAAATCCCTGAGCCTGTCCTGAAGGTCGTTGATTTTCCGTGCTGACAATCTCTGATCCTCCTCTCCACGGTCAATCGCTTCCGCTAGCCTATCTCTTAATGCATTGTTCGACTCGAGTTGAATACAAACTTGCGCTGCCAATTCCCCAATCCTCTCTGCTGAAACTTTCAACTGCACACCAAGAACCCTTTCCTCGGTAAGCTGTCTCTTTTCGGCATCTTGAAGGGTCTCCGCACGTTTACGATATGCTTCTGCTTCGACCTGAGCCTCATCTCGCTCTGCTTCGGCTTGGGCAACCGTCTGCCTAAGCTTTTCAATAGCTCGTTGTGATTCAAAATGTGCCTCTGAGAGACGTCGTTCGCGATCAGAGAGATCATCAGAAAGGTCATTTCCCTTGACCTCGAGCTCATCTAAACGCGCTAATGATCTTTCGTGGATGTCTTGAAGGTCATGGTAGGCTTGTTGGAGAGATAGCGATGTCTCTTCGCCGATGTGCTCGTGCTTCAGCTGCGAAACCTGTTTTGATAATCGTATATGAGAATCTCGAAGCTCGGTATGTCGGCTTACGAGAGAATCGTGTTCTTGAAGGAGGGTTCTTAAAGTAGCGGTTTCTTGTTCAGCTTTCTCCAAATCCATTTTCAATGTTCCCAGGCCTCGTTCACACATATACTTCTGCTCCAATGCTTCGTCAGCCCGATGCCGTAATCGATCCATTTCCTTCCGTAGTGAAGTCATTTCTCGATCTTTGCCATAGCGTCTGTTAGACTGCTGTAACGCTTTGTCACGCTCTACTTCTAAAGCTTTTATCCTCTCCCTCGCTCTTTTGCTCTCAAACCTATGTCGCTCGTGTAGACTCTTGAGTGCAGTGTGCAAAGCATCTCGCTGCTCCTCAATATCTTTCACCTTCTCCACCAAAGATTCTTTATCCTTCAAACTCAATGGAAGAGGCGTGCTCGACTGTGCTAGAGTCGGTGATCCGAACATTGAGGAGGGTCGTGATAGTCGCACAGACTGGCGTGATGCTGAGACTTGAGTCCGCATGGCCGAAGCAGCTAAAGAGGCGTTCTCGCTTCGGAGGTTAAGCAACTCCTGCTGCATCCGTGAATGTTCTGCACTTTCAGTTCGAAGATTAAGTAATTCTTGCTGCATTCGTGAATGCTCATACTGAAGTTTCTGTAACTCTGAAGCCTCCGATTCTAACCCTTCAACACGAGCCCGTAACCGTGGGACGATCTCATCTCGCAGATTGTCCCGTTCATTCCGATGTTCCTCTAGTTCGCCTCGAAGAGCTGTAAGAAGATCTTCGTAATTCTCCTTCATTTGCCTCTCTTCTGCAAGTCTCCGCCGCGCCTCTTCTAGAGCAATCTCCAACTCCTTCAACCTCCCAGTCGAACCTGCGCTTAAGAATTGCGCACTTTCCCGCTAGGAACCAAGTTAATATCTAAACTCAATATGACAAAACTCTTCACAGATTCCTTACCCTCGCAAATTGTTCCTCCAAATCCTTCACATGTAACTCAATTGCTTTTCTTCGTTGCCTCTCTTCTTGAACTTTATTCACCATCTCTAGTCGTACTTTTGAGATTTGTTGCTCAGCTTTGCGGGTCATCTTTTCCACATCAACCTCCAGTTTAGTCTCTGCATCTAAATAGCGTGTTGACGTTCCAGCGTCTGAGAAGTAGTCACTCGTTCGTTTCCCTTCACCATTGCGTTCCGCAGCTTCAGATTGTAATCGTTCTACCAGATCTTCTAGCTCCATTTCTCGACGAATCGAAGCAGCCAGATCTGCCGAGACTAGTCTTACTTCCTCTTCTATCGCCTCAACAGATGATGGCGTTGGGGGGACCATAGAAACCCCAGAATCAGAGTGGAGCCCGTCATTAAGAGCTGCATTGGCACGAGGTATATCAATTGCTGGGGGTATTGCTCTGGAAGGCGAAAAATACGGCGATGGGCCGGCGGTCTTCGGCGAAGGCGCAGGGGAGGGACCTCTTTCAGAGACCGAGGTGGATGGTGACCCAACTCCACCTTGCTCAGAAGTACTCCCCCATCGAAAGAAAGAGGTAAGCCTGGAACCAGGTGACCTTGGTTTTCCAATTTCATCATTTAGGTCGGATATCGATGGGGAGCGGCTACGGAATGGGACATCCGGAAGGTTTAGGTTCGCCGGAATTGTCGGTGACGAAGAAGCAGCCATTGTGGAAGCAGTGCGGCGATGCTGAGGGTTGAGTTGGTGACTGGTTTTATTCACTGAAGATTCGCTCCAGACTCTCGCATGGCTCGGATTCGGGCTTAAGGGAACGGAATAGAGGCGTGGGGTAGCAGACTGTATTCGAATGTCAACTTCACCATGTGAGTCGGCAACCCAACGGCCCTGCCCAATGTTGGGGGAGTCTCCGTGAGGGAATCTGGAGAAGATAATATACGTCAGAGGAATAGGTCTTCGGAACATGCCATGGAGCTTGGTTTGTTCCGTACCTGTCGAGATCCCGAATGACAAAACCGCCCTGGTCTAAGAGGGGGGAAGGCTCTGAGAGTGCTTGCTCCCTTCTATCTGCGCTGATGGTAGTATTGTGCCTGTTTAAAGCTTGCTGTAGTCCTGGTGACTGAGCAGGGGACTGGATACCGCCAGAAGAGTACACAGATGATGAACCGAAAGGAAGAGGCTTTCGACGAACGGGAGAGAAGGGGGAGAAAGGAGGAGATGTCAAGTGACTGTACGGTCTAGGGGGGGACTGGGGAGGTGGAGGCGGAAGAGGTAATTGATTCTGGAACGTAGACGGGCCGTGGATACTCATGATTCCAGGTAGGACGAGGAGCACACGCGAAGTCAATGCTTTTCTTCACTGTTTTTGGTAGAGACTCGACAGTCAGCGCACCGGCAGAGCAGAACGGGAAATGTATAAAAATGTGTAGCTGTATGTATCGAGGAGAAAAGGGGTCTATGCTTGTGGGGAAGCGTAATAAGGAAGACTCGGAAAAGAGACAGAAAAAACTAGAACACAGCGCGCTAGGAATATTGGAAGAAATGGGAGGGTCCAATCACCTGCACAGACTAGATCAAATCTAGAGGCCGTCTTCGGCAGCCCGAGCAGATTAATAAATTGTGAAGTGAACAATGAATGGGCGGTGAGCCTCCAGGGACAAGGGGCAAGGTGAAGAGCGAAGAATCGAAATGGAGATGTTGTTATTTCTTGCCAATATTAGCTCCCCGTATCGGCTGCAGTCCTTGCCGATGGGTCCTCTCTAGATATTTGTATCCTGCGAGAGCAATACAAAGAAATATGCAATGAGATGGTGAAGACGGATTGCCCTGTAGTTAATGGATGAGATAGGTAAGTTCTGTTTATCCTAAATATCATGTGCGTAACCTGCGCTGTATCAGCCTCGAGCAACTACTAATATCGAGCGCCAGAATATGTACATAAGTCGACGATCTCGATCCTAAACTTTTCGAGGACTCAGGAACAGGAAGCGGTGCTGTCAGAACTTTGGTGATTGCTGTCTCGGATCTAGGCCAGTACTTTTGGTTGCTCACCAAATGGCGCCCGGTGCTTCACTCATTCACCAACCATCTGGCAAGGGTAATCGGCGCTAAGGCTTGTTTGGGCTGCTCCAACTCCCAGCGTGGGGCGCTTGCTCGTGGCGCCGAAGATACGTTGGTTTGTGTGCACCACAATCGCCCTTGATAAGATTGCTACCATAATAGCCAGCTCCTCCAGAGGAAGAAGAGAGTAGAGCCGATGGAGATAAATAGTTTCATGGCCTATTATTTCCAGCCATCTGAAAGGATAGGCTTGGGCGAGATATCGCAAATGGTGCGACGTTGAGAATGCTCGTGATGACCGGAATGGAGTGTGGTGGCATGCGTGGTCTTAGCTTCACGGTTTCTGTACCCCTGAATCTAGCCTCATGCCGACTAGGTTTCGGCGATCAACTTCTTTAGGACTTCTGTAGGATTGCGATTGGCTTTGGCCAGAGACTTCCCTTCCAAGCAATATGGCGCTGGCGACTGTGGTCCATCTCATACAGTGGATTGATTCCTCAGAGGGTAGATAGATAATAATAGAGAGTGCTTCGGTTGCAAGAGGGAATTCAAAACATAAATCTTCAGGCGTAACAGAGCGACTTTATTGGTTTCAAATTATGCTTCAAAGTTACCCTCAGCTCAAGTCGCTCACATGTTCTCTTACCCAAATACTTTGAATTGAGTATTTTTACTTTTCCCGGGTAGAGTTTGTCTGCCGGTACTTCGCTGACGTTTGAAGTAGGCTTACATAGTATGCAGAATGCAGAACCTACGAGACTCGGAGTGTCTCACCCAGAAACACTGGCTGGGCATGAGACTAGGCGTGCTGTTGGGGAATGATACTTTGGGGTTAGGGTAGTTCCACAGAACGCGACTTCACGCGAACCCCGCGTCAACGAACAAAGGAAATGTACATGTATGTATTTATGGTTTCTATGCGTTCTCGTTTCAAAAGTCAGATAACTCGTTCACCTCCATCATCATGGCATCTTCTACTCCTAACTATAACGATGATTCTCTTGCTATCCCTGATATGACCGTCGGGCCACTGATATTAGCTTCGCGGAAGAGAAAGCGTGACGATGAGAAAACTGTGCTTGGGGGCTCTTTCGTCATAAAGGTAACTCTACAAAAGTCACCCAGCTATCTCCCTTCATGGCCCCAGAATTCTATTACTTCAAGTTGCTCAAGGTCATTGAAACATAGCCACACACCTCCTCGGTTTTTGACTCTTCTGTCAAGCTCACTCCTGCCGTCGTCCTCCCACGCTCCTACATCCCACTCCAATGGCTTGCAGGCCACCCATCACGTCTATTTTCCATACCAACCCACCTACCAGCGCTAGATACTCCAGGAAACGTTCTCGTCGTGAAAGCGGAGGGGGAGCGACAGCTAGTGGCCGTAGAAAAGGTCAACGATGGTGTCTACACATTGTGTAAGCTATCAACACAGTTGAAAATGAAAGATGTTAGAAAAACATTCGCGCAGGCCAAAAAATCGCGCCAAAACCTCGGGAGCTTCGGTTGTATAGGTTCAGTGCTAGGGACGTTAGGCTCTGAATGGTGGTCGGATCTTGCAGTCCCAGATTTTTCTATCGAAACCCCATGTGTTTCGGAATCTACGATAAAATTTACCATGGGTTTAGATAATCATGATACCGGGCCTCCCTCACAGCAAGTGTATTTCCTTTTGTTCTCCTCACGCTGAGCTAACACTAATTTTATACCGTAGGTCCCCATACATAAACATGACACCATCTCCCCTAGTAGCCACTGGTGCTAGCCCAGAAAGACTAGAAACTTTCAAAGAACCTACTTTGGCGGACACCTTGGAGAAAACTGGGGCACAATATTTCAAGACCCTCTATATTGCCAAAGTACTCCTCATTCACCCTCGAGCTTAGTGAGAATCTGCTAATTCTTCAGACATCTCTGGCATACTTCGCGAAATCCACCCTATCGCGAGCCCGGGTCGCTATGCAGCAAGAGAATATGCTAATGCCATTGCCAAACTCCGGAAGCAAGTTGCGTGCTTTTTTGATGGAGATGTACCTACCTTTTGATAAGATGGATATAAAATATCGAAAATCAATCCCTCAAATTGCTACGGAAGATCAAGTGGAGGACATGTCAGTGTTTAAGCCTGGCGAGGAGATGTATGTACAGCAGTGGAGACTTTCTACATGGCAAGAGAAACTAGTACAGGCCAGTGACCCAACGCTGAAGTGTAAGGTAGAGGAGTTGAAAATTCGAGAGTAAGTTTCCTGAAGAGCACAGGTTTGATTTCATACTCACGCGATTTAGGACTGAGTTACAGATCATCATTTTGCTCGAGGTATTGGCACTAGAGCGGGAGCAAACAACATCAACAAAAGAATCGGCAAACGAAAATATAAGAAGTAAGTCCAAAATTGCGGGTAAAAAGAGAAGGAAGCAAAAACAAAAGACTGGAGTACCAGACCCAAAGCTATTGCTGGATCTACTCGTTGATCGTCTTTGTATTTGGAGGTCTATTGGCTCGGGTACCGATAGGTTGGAAGAAGACTCCTCCGATCAGAAGAAAATTATGGATCGAGAACATGATCACCTCAAACATTTTTGTGTGGAAGTCGTTTTAGCCTTTTACGCATCAAGGCTCCCAGAAGAATGTGCATCCATTAACAAAAAATGTGGTGGCTCCAGCTCAAGACAAGGTTTTGATTTACCAAACCAAGCAGGAGCGAAGAAAGCTAGACGCTCCACAAAGACACACACTCTTTTGCGGCCTATTACTACACCAACTGCCTCTAGCACCAGGGAAGCAAGTGTGGATACTCTAGCAGCTCTCGTCGCAGCTGGCTCGAGGGGAACTGTTCGTGGGGGGACACTCAATTCGAAGAGTTTTGCAAAGAGGGAGGTGCAAATCAGCTCCAGGGGTGGGCAACAGAAGAAGGTGGATGAGGAGCTTAAAGAAGCCATTGATGTTCTGAAGAAGCCGAATCGCACTGCTGTTGCGTCCGAACTGGTCGATGAGTCTGCCAAAAGGCTCTCTCAAAGTAGGTTACACGCAGTATATCCTTCTAATAACATGATTGCTAACTATTTCCCAGAGTTCAAAAAAACAACCAGAAACCCACTAGCAAAGGTTCAGGTCATGGCCACTCCAAAACGGAGGAGGACAATCTCGCTCAGGCATCAAAATCTTCCCTCTGTAGTCGAAGATGCAACTGAACCAAGTTCGCACGACCCATTTGATGTACCTCAAGCCCCAAATTCGAGAACACGATGTGACGTTCCAGCAACTCCGCTCCGACGAAACGGACTTACACGGGGTTTTGATACAATCCCTCCCACCAACCCACTTGGGCCGGCGGAAGACCGGGGACCGCCTGTCTCCTATCCCATTTCGGGAGGATTTACAACGCCTCAGAAGAAGCCGCACCGTTTGACAGGTACCAACTTGGGATCTAGTAATTTCATCTTATCAACTATCAAAGCCCGGGAGATACTTCACCGATCACCTCCACAGCCTGCTGCGCCATTAGTAGCCCCAACGTCCGCACCGCAGAATCCCTTCCGCCCGATGGATGATATCTCATCACCTGTGGGTGGAGTGAGGCTTTTTAATGATGATGCCGTAGGCGAGACGCCATCTAAGCCCACAACCATTCCTGCGATGCTAAAGATAGCTGCAGATGGGAGGAGAGAAATTTCCATCTATGACAGCTTAGGATGGGATGATGATTATGATTCGTAAATTAACGTTTCTTACTTCTGTTGTATTATTGTCAGTGTATGGCCTTCAACGGTGTCCATATGAGCTCTGTGTTCGTCAAAGTTTGAGCGTTCGTATATACATTGGTGTTGGTTTTTGGAATAAAAATAATCTTCTGAAACGCAAAAAAACCGCCGGGTACCAATACAGTAGGCGGCTCACTTGCCCAAAGCCGTTTTCAACCACCTAGATAGTTCTCTGGCTGGAGGAATGCTAACTTATATCCCGATTCCTGAGACCTTCGTCAAGGTGGATTTCTTCAAGACATTTATGAACACTTGCAAAAAAATTTGTACACTGCTCTCCAAGCGCTACGGCCATCTTCTCCACCATAGGTAACCTCAATCGTGTTCCAGCAAGGAAATATACTACTTCGAGCCTAATAACCCCAGACTTTTAACATCTGTTTCACCTTCTGGCCGCCTATTAAAATCAGGGTCAGACTTGGCCCGACGTATATATGCGGCTTGAATAGCCTTTGTTTTCGCGATCTAGGCAATTGCAAGAGTGATATTAGCACTTCCCGGCGCCCCGTTACGGTTACCAGGGGTGGGAAACCCGCTTCCCTCGTCCCAACCTCACAAGTACGCAACTGACGAAATGAATATACTCACTTCCTTCTTGTGGTGAAGACACTCATAGTAGTCATCGCGCTGAGGGATACACTTCCACTTTCCCTCGTCACTGGAGGAGTTTGTGTTCATAACATAGCAAGCCAGGAGATCTTGCCAGAAAGGAAAGCACTGAAGTAACAAATTGTCAATATAAGCCCAGTATGTGCATGTAGAGAACAACCCACTCTGCTAACACCTATATAAAAGTCTCATTAGTTTCCGCTTCCATTATGAGCGGGTGGGGGATGGGAGGGGTTTCTCGAGATGCGGAGGGGAGAGGTAAGACGCACCGCCGTGAAGACCGTAGCCAGAGGCCATGATGTTTTGTATCCAGCAGGTATCAAAGTCACAACAATATGAAGACTGTAACGGCAATTAGGTCCCAAGTCGCGGTTGAGGGAATGGGGTTGAGAAAAGTCGGGTGGGCTAAAAAGCTGCCTATCGCGGTTCGGTTGCCCAGAAGCTGCAGGAAAGCGATATTGCTGTGGCGTCACAGGTCATGCTTTGGTTGCCTTCCCAGCCTCTCTTCCAGGATAATTGCGTAGTTACCCGCGGCCTCCTCTCCCCATCCCCAACTTGAAGTAATACATCTGACTCTCACCTCTTTCGCTTCTCCTCCTCCTCACTTATACTCTTATCCTTTTATACCAGCAGCCCCTCGAAATATCCCCCAGTTCACCATGAAACTCTCCGTTGCCCTCCCTCTAATCTCCCTTTTTGTCACTTCTGCCACTGCCTCGAGCCTATTCCAGCAGCTTGCTGGCGGTGTCGTCGATGTGAAGACTGGTGGTGCAAAAGTCCCTGGAGAATCCCCTCTTTATCACTGCGGATCTACTTCTGGTGACATCCTCACCATTGATAAAGTCGATTTGGTCCCGAACCCACCTGTTCCGTACGTCTCTTCCACCATCTAACATAGTAGATACTAACTTGGTCTTAGCGGTCAATCTCTCACGATTGAAGCTTCTGGAACTCTCCACAGGACTGTCGAAAAAGGCGCCCAAGTTGAAGTTACAGTCAAATATGGCCTTATCACCCTCATAAAAGAGACGCTTGACCTCTGTGACCATGTTGGTGAGGTTGACCTTGAATGTCCAATCAAAAAGGACAAACTTGTCCTCACAAAGGTGGTCGATATCCCAAAACAAGTTCCTCCCGTAAGTGCCCTGCCCTGCCTCTAATCCTGATATTGATTTAGTATTATTCTCCCCAAAAAATCACAACAAATCTCTACCCTCGTAATACGTCTCATCCCTATATCTGAATATCACTAGTCCCTTTTTAACATAACCTCGTATAATAGGGAAAGTACAATGTTGCTGCCAATGCATATCTCGAAGATGGGGATTGTATTACGTGTTTGGTCGGCCAAGTTTTCTTCACCCGCTAAAACGCTAGGCCACAATATCCGAGCGGAGTCATACGTATCAATATATCTTGGGATGATGTATTTAATGTGGGGCACGAGATGAAACAGCGAGAACCACTAGATAGTTGTGTTCTTTACTCTAATTGCCCTTTTTTGCCTTTTTACCTCTTTTGTCTTGTCACGTTCAATTTCTTTATATGACACGGTGATTGTTTTTCTACTTTGTTCTTGACCTATTCTTCTTAAAATGAGGATACCTTCCATGTTCCGTTCGCTTGTAGCAAATCTGATGCATACATAGCTGCTGAGGCGCATGAATCCAACGGAAACCCATATTAACTAATGAAGTACATTGCCATTTTAATGAGCGGTACGTTGTGCTAAAGATTTTAGCGGTGCTAATCGGAGTCGCAGCTTGCCACCTCCAACCCTTGTATCAGCCATCGTACGAAACCTACCAAATACATGGTGGAAGTCACAGAGGAAGCCAAAAAGCGGCGGGACGCGTTACCGCATGATTTCCTTAGAATTGCGCGCTCTGTCGTAGTCTTCACCACGAGTATTCCAACCAGTAATCCATTTACATCGTGGGTCCGAAGGTTGACCACTTATCTACCGTAAAACCATAAACACCCCCACCAAATCTACCCAAAGTGCAGATCTGAATCTTGGCAGGGGGTTTTAACCCTGCAAGGCACATGTAGTTCGTATGTAGGTCTAACTAGGCAAATACTTCCTACAGATATGGTTATATGCCCTGGGAAGAAAAATAGCCGCTAAGAATATATGTAGGTATCATCCTATTCTAGCATAATATCGTCGCTGTGGTTTTGAGAGGCCGCCCTTGGTGTGTGGCTATGTTTTCTATTTTCGTTATGAGAATATCGAGTGATATCATGTGAAGAAAAAAAAACTAGCGATTTTAGCTTTTGTGGTACATATCCCAAAGGCATATGCATATTTTAACCTCTGTTTACCCCAACATGTTTAGTTACAGAAAAGGAACTTGCAGGGTTAACGGGGAAATTCATCTACAAGCTATACAAATCACAGAGATAGGATTTGCTCTTTCTTTTTATATTTTCTTCACATGATTCTACGTATCCAGATATCGAGCCCAGCTGCAGACTCCAAAAGCAGCAACTAAAGCGTGCCCACGGTGAATCGTAATGGATGCATTTACGCATAGTAATTGCTTCATTGGTCAGGCGAATGAGAAATAACAAGCTGGTTGAACTCGGGTTAATATCCGTCTCCGCTAAGACACTCCACTTTCCTATATTAATTTTGGAAATATTCATCGTTCAAATGCCCCCAGATGCTAGTGAATGCCATGCCTAAGGAAATTAAAAGCTAAAATGTGTGAGAAGGGGAGCAAAACAAAGCTTGTTACTACTGTGCGTACTCCCCTTTGATGTAAATTAAATCCACAATCCACTAGGGATGGCCCTAGAGGATACTCTTTCCTGGGAAAAATGGAAAAACAATGCCCTTTCCCGTCTAGTAACAATAATTTTCTCCGAAGGATTCATTTGTTAAGGGCCGAGTTTGCTTTACACTCAAATCACGTGTTTAATAATATGTAAAGAAGGAAGAAAAAGAAAGTCGAAAAGCCTATGTTGTCTCATAGATTTCAAGTATTTTTTTCAGAGTTCTGTCGTGTCGTTTGAAAGGGAGAGATAAGTGGTCCATGCGATACCGATAGTAGATGCAAATGGCTATACTAATTGTTAGTATGGCGCATACACTGGGATGAGAGGGAGACAGACCAATTGTAATGCGAGAGGGACCAGCCTGAAGTTTATTATCTGCACAGCGGGCCAAACGAGATAGTTCATTTTTCTATTGTACGGGTTAGCGTATATTAATGCCGAATGAAGAAAAGACACTTACAACGCAGAAGTATAGACCATGCTAAATTTTCGCATAACTGCTTTTTTCCCACCTCCTTCCGCCAGTGTCATGTAAATGAAGAAAATTGCCAAAGCTATACGTATTGTTGTTAGTGGGAGTGAGCGGTATTTTTTTCGGAGGCTTGGACTTATAGGATTACAGATAGGGGTAAAAATCAGCTGGTCTGAAGCAACGCGCAACAACGCGGGGCCAGTCTGGCTCTCTGTTGTGACAGGGAAGATTTCCGAGAGGAAACCGAACCATGTAAACGTGATAGGTGCCATGAGAAAGCCTATGCCGGAATGATTTAGTTGATTTCTACTTTCATTCGTAGCTGGGAGTCAAGCCACATACCCCATGCCATGAATCTGACTAATCTCTCAAAGTCGAAGCCGGTCGAGGCACCGGTAAGATCCCCTCGATGGCTGGGGAGAGGGCCCTTTTCGCTCAAATCGTGGATCTCTATCGAGATGCCATCCCTTTTACTGGAGTCTAGAGGTTTCCTAAGAGCTTTTGCCCGTATGGAGGATACAGTTTGAGCAATGGTGTCCGCTACTCCATGAAGTATCTATTGCCAACGAGGTTTACGGCGTCAGCTTTTAGTTATCTCGTCGCATTCTCAGGGGCCACTGAGGGAATGAAGTCTGACCGAGTTCGTAATCATCATTGTCAAGACTGGTTTTGAGGCGAAATGCAGATCGAATCGAAAAGCCAAAAAAGCAAGACCAGCCATCTCAGTGAGCAGTACAATAACATTCATCAGGGGCTGTGAAAAGTTATACATTCTATATATCAGCAATTGCCGTGGTTTAAGGATAGAGTTGATAGTAGCATCAGGAGAAACAAGCGCACCACACGACCACATAGGTAGTAGCTATTTGCTGCTCGAAGAATACGGAAGCGGGTAACGGTGGGCATTCTACGAATATTATCTATGTGGGAGGTATGCACGATGGATTGATGGGAGTGATAGGTATGGTCGTGATGCTTAATTGAAGATGGCGCGCGGTTGGATTAGTCTGTGGGCACTGGGCTTAGGCTGGGAGGGGGCAATAGTTGCTGGATCTTGTATGTACTGTGCTTGTATGAGGTGGAGCGAACAGGACAGCTAGCAAAGGAGCTTGGACACACACAGTGAAGAATCAACGCCTGAGGTGACCCCTGGACAGTATGAGAGACATCTGATCTGATAAGATGCGGCTGATGGCTGGGGAGGTGCAGTTTTGCTCACTTGAATGACTCAGCAGCCGCCTGAGGGGACTAGTGGCGGTGTCTCTCCTGTTGCTCTTCCCGTTTCCTCCCTTCCTCCCCAGTCCCAGACCCGTTGCTCTTCACCCAGCTGCTGGGTACTACTACGTCGGTCGCCCACCCTAACCCCCACAACTCCTTCCCGCAACACCACAACCTCAACCGTTCTTCATCACCCAACCACCAGCAACCTCGCACGAACGAGTTCTTCGTGACGTGCAGCATAGCGATACCGTATTTATATCCGGATCGTCTAGTAGTGCTGGTAAACTATGTCTGGTAGGTCTTCCTTTTTTTCTCGTGTCGGCGCGTTGTTGTTCCAAAAATTCCTGTCATCCTCGTGCGTCCCGCTCGCTCGTCCCTCCATCCCGAATCCATCCCTAAAGGTACCCGATGACCATTCTCTTGCATGTCACCCCTCAAAATCTGCTAGGGCAAGCAGATGACGTTCTTGTCTCGCTTCTATCTCCCATTTCCCCCTGTAGCCTTGCCATGATTCTGCTCACCCCGCTGTCTTCCATCACGAACTCTCATCAACATCGAGTCGTGCATCCCCGAAATGTCTTTTAGACTCATCTAGTACCTCTATCCTTCCTCTGATGCAATTTTTTTTGTCGCCTCTCTCGTGATGACCTCTCATAGCTTTCCGCTGCTTTCTACATGGTTTCTGGTCTCAATACTGATGGTGATGGTCGATCATAGAAGGTAGCGTGGTTTTCCCGTCTCCCCCGGATGGCGAAGCATCCATCACTTCTCCTCCGGACACCTCCTACCCCATCGTAAATCGTGCATCTAGCCCGGATAGCTCCTCGGAAAGCGAGGCTGCTTTGTCCGATGCTGAAGAGGAGCATACCCAGCAACAAGAATCGGCGTCGACCCCCGAATCGAACCACGATGAGGAAGAGGAAATTAGTTCAAATACTTCGTCAGATGAGGATGTCGAGGGCCAATCGGAAGATGGAGATTATGAAGTCGAAACACCAATTGAAGAACCAACTGAAGAGAACGGATACGAAAGTGCTGCGAAGTCTGCAAAAGAGTCGCGAAAAAGCACGAAGATTAGAGCGACGGACGACTACAACGAGAACCCAGACCTATACGGCTTGCGTAGGAGTGTGGGTTCTCTCTCGTATACCTTATCATAGATCACGCTGACCAGTTATAGGAACGAGCTCGACCAGCTGCACGACCAGCTGTAAACCCCTCCATCCCCCCCCTCTCCCTGATCCTAACCCCCTACATCCTTTCACTACCTACGTCGGGCCTTATGATAATCCGAAAACGTAACTAACACATTCAATAGATTGATAGTACTTCTGATTCCGATGACTCCGAACCTAAGAGTAGCCGCTCCCGTAAACGGCGAAAGCCTGCTACCGCTAGATCATCTAAATGTTAGAGTTTCCAGGAAGGCACCCCCGAGAGAGATAATATTAACATGCGTTCTTTAGCATCCAAACTTCCTTCACCAGTACCTGATTACAATACGTCTGGCGACGAGGAAAGCGAGGATGAATATGGGGCTCGATCCTCCCATAAGTCACGGAAAAAGAGGCGACGCGTCACAGCCATCAGTGACACACCTCCGGCCGAAGTTCGCTTTTCTACTCGTCGAGCTGGAAAGGTAACAAATTACAACGAAGATGACGAAGATGATTTCGAGGAAGAAGATGTCACACCAGCCTATGATTACCAAGAACCGGAACCAGATATTGGCGGGATTGATTTAGTCCTGGATCACCGACCACGGGAAGGCGTGGGTATGTTCTACTTTCTGAAGCGTACCTTTTCGTTTCTGACTAGGTTTTTAGATACTTCGAAACCTGTTGTGAGACGTGCCGATCTTGAGTTTCACGTATGTTATCCTTAGTACGGTGATTATCTCCTATCTGGCTGTGCTGACTCCGCGTAGATTAAATGGCAAGGAATGTCACATTATCATGCGACATGGGAAACAGCAGAGAACTTGACCGAATATAAAGGGATAAGGAAGCTGGATAATTACATGCGGAAAGTAGTCGAGCAAGACTACTACACACGGATGAACCCGAATACTACACGAGAAGACATTGAAGCGATGGATCTTGACCGTGAGCGGGAACGTGATGCGATAGCCGAATATGTGATTGTGGAGAGAGTAATTGGGCACCAGGATTTGGATGGTGTGCAACAGTATATGATCAAATGTTTGTGGTTCTCTCTGGGCTTTGTCTCTTCGTTTCAAAGCATTAACACGATTATAGGGAAACGGCTTCCATATGAGTACTGTACCTGGGAAGATGAAGATCTCGTTTCTAAAATTGCCCAGGAACAGATTGATAAATATTGGGATCGAACTCGTTCTGCCCCACTCTCGAAGAAGTCTGAAACCGATACTAGCACTCGCCGAAGCTACCAAAAACTTGATGCTCAGCCAAGTTACATCAAAGGTGGCGAGTTGCGAGATTTTCAGATGAAGGGTTTAAATTGGTTGGCATACAATTGGACGAAAGGCAATAACGGGATCCTGGCGGACGAGATGGGTCTTGGGAAGACTGTTCAGACGGTGGCGTTCATGAGTTGGGTAATTTTATATCTATGCTTCTTTCCTGCGACACGTGCTAATTCGATTTTCAGCTTCGCCACGACCGTGCTCAACACGGCCCATTTTTGGTCGTTGTACCCCTATCTACAGTTCCTTCCTGGGCGGAGACGCTCGAGAATTGGGCGCCAGACATGAATTTTATTGTGTATACTGGCACTGGCAAGGCACGTGAAGTCTTACGCGACTACGAGATGTTTGTCGACGGAAATACCAAAAAGACTAAGTTTAATTGCATGGTCACTACCTACGAGTACATCCTAAATGATGCCAATATTCTCCAACAAATCAAATGGCAATTCCTCGCGGTTGATGAAGCACACCGATTGAAGAACAAGGACTCTGCACTCTACGACAAATTAAACGATTTTAAGGCACCAAGTCGATTACTTATCACTGGCACCCCGTTGCAGAATAACCTAAAGGAGCTTGGGGCTCTGGTAGATTTTCTTATGCCTGGAAAGATAAAGATTGATAACGATGTTGATCTTCAGTCTGCAGATGCAGCCCGGCAAATCGAAGCCCTGCAGGAAACCTTAAAGCCCTATATGCTTCGGCGGGTGAAGAAGTCAGTTGAGAAATCCTTGCCTGGGAAGACAGAAAAAATCATTCGTGTGGAGCTCTCGGATGTCCAAACTGAATATTACAAAAATATCATCACCCGTAATTACGCAGCCTTGAACGCTGGCGCCACAGGGCCCAAACAATCATTACTGAATATCGTGATGGAATTGAAGAAGGCTAGCAATCATCCGTTCATGTTCCCGTCTGCAGAAGACCGAATACTACAAGGCAGCAATAAGCGCGAGGATGTCCTCAAAGCCCTTATCATGAGCAGTGGCAAGATGGTACTTCTAGACCAGTTGCTTACGAAGCTCAAGGCGGATAACCATCGGGTCCTGATTTTCAGCCAAATGGTACAAATGCTGGACATCTTGGCAGACTACTTAAATCTCAAAGGTTATGCGTATCAGCGATTAGACGGCACGATCGCAGCTGGGCCTCGCCGAATAGCCATCGACCATTTTAATTCAATCGACAGTCCAGATTTCTGCTTTCTTCTTAGTACTAGAGCTGGTGGACTTGGTATCAACTTGATGACTGCGGACACTGTTATTCTTTTCGATTCTGATTGGAACCCCCAAGCCGACCTTCAAGCTATGGCTCGAGCACATCGTATCGGGCAGAAATCGCATGTTATGGTATACAGACTGGTCTCGAAAAGTAAATACTTCCACATAAAGTTTTTAAGGGACCCGAATAATTTATAACAATTTTTTTCTAGATACCATCGAGGAAGAAGTCTTAGAGCGCGCACGCAACAAGATGATCTTGGAACACTTAGTGATATCTCTTGGTGTGACGGACAAGGGTATCACGGACAAGGTGAAAAAGAAGGATAGGTTAGAGTCGGCAGAGCTTTCTGCCATACTTAAGGTATAATCAGTTCACAAGATTGATAAAACGCTAAGGCTAACACGTTTGAAATCACTATAGGCCCGTGCTTCTAAAATGTTCGAGGCTACGGACAATCAAAAAAAGCTCGAAGAACTTAAGATTGATGATATTTTACTTAATGCAGAAGACCATATCACTCAAGTTGAGCCCGGTTTGGGCGGGGAAGGTGGTGACGATTTCTTGAAGCAGTTTGAAGTAACAGATTTCAAGGCGGAGGTATCTTGGGACGACATCATTCCAAAAGAAGAATTAGATGCAATTAAAGGTGAAGAAAAAGTAAAAGAGGTAGCATCATCATCCTCTCCTAGGGTTTGTACCACAGCTGATTGTTTGACTTAGGAGGAGGAGTTTCTTAACGAGCAAATTGAGATGAACACAAAACGCAAACGCAGAGGCGCTGCGAATGGTGAGCCAGAAGGCCGATCAGCAAAGCGACGTGCGAAAGAGCTATCAGCCGCCAGAATCGATTATAGTGATGAAGAACCAGATGAAGATCCAATGAGACCGCTAAATGAGCGTGAAGTCCGGAATTTGTATAGGGCTTACGGTCGTTATGGATGTCTTGACGAGTGCTGGATTGAAATCATCAACGATTCTGGGCTAACCAATCGCGACCCAGAGGTGATCAAATTAACAATCGCTGAACTAGTTGCATTGAGCGAGATTGAAATTCAAAGACACAGATCAGCTCTAGATGATGGAATGGGTAAGAAGGAAAAGAAGGCGATTCTATTCGACTATAAGGGCACTAAGAAACTTAATGCCGAAACGATTGTGCAGAGGCCGAAGGAACTGAAAGACCTTCGAAAAGCTGTCTCTCTTTATCCAGACCGGTCGAAATTTCGTATTAATGATGTCAAGTCAGTACACAACTGGTCCTGTGAGTGGGGTGCCCGCGAGGATGCCATGCTTTGTGTCGGCATTGCCAAACATGGCTATGGCGCCTGGGTCGCGATCCGTGACGATCCTGAGCTCGGTATGCAAGGGAAATTCTTCTTGGAGGAACACCGTGTCGATAAAAAAGAGGAGAGGGGGAGAGCAGAATCTACTGCAAAGTCGCCTGGAGCAGTTCATCTTGTTCGGAGAGCTGATTACCTGCTAAGCGTTTTGAGGGAGCGCTGTGGAGAAGCCTCTTCGGCAAATAATAGCCTACAACACAGAAGATCGCCAGACACGAACTCTAGACACATGAAACGAAATGGCGTATCTGCAATCGATAGAATTAGCAAGAAAGACCGGGTTTCTGTCTCCTCTTCTCCGGCGCCGAATCCCAAACGTTACAAATACAAATCGGCTGTTGTCGTAACAGAAAAACACCGATCGCCAGAGAAGAAGGATTCATCAACAAGAAGACATAAACACGAGGAAGGCGATAGGGAGATTAAGAAAAAGGCAAGAAAGACGATGCAGGTTCCGGTCAGGAGAGAGCAAGAAAATGGAGAGATGTCGGAGGAGAAAAGGCCACTGACTGCTGAAGAATCTGCGGCTAGAGTATAATCCCATCGACTCGTGTTATGAAGTATGTGACTAATAAGCTTGGTAGAAAAAATTGCGTCCAGTTCGTAACAAGTTGAAAGAACTCGAGAATGTGAAAAAACTCGACAAGAGCCAGAGGCTTCCGGTCTTGAAGGAAGGCCTTCTTGCGGTGGGCAAATTTATCAATACAATCGAGAAGAAAGGGACAAAAGAGTATAGAGACCTCTGGTAAACACAATAATTCTGCAAGAAATTATGCATTAGTGAGCTAATGGGTTTTAAGGTATATCGCCTGGCGTTTTTGGCCTCATCACGAAAAACCTTGGGAATCGCTGGCCGATTTCTTTGGAAAATTGGCGGACAGCGAGGAGACCGCTGGAAAGGCCAGTAAAAATGGCGGATGAAGCGGTACAACGCAGGTGTAGTTGGATTGTTGAACGCGAAACGGCCTTTTGTTTCTTGTGTTTAAATAAGATAGGGGTCCCTTTGATATTTTGTTTTCATACCTTATTCCTGCCCCCATCCGCTCGTCATTCTTTTCTAATCAGGGTCGAATACTCTTCTTCCACAATGGTTGGGTTTATATATATATTTTCTTGTTTTGAATTACCTTTTTACTTCGGGGAGCGATATGGCGGCGGTAAGCGGGCACATCACGGCGTACATTTGAGAATTTTGTTCTTTAAATTTTATTTTTCTCTTCTCATCTTTGTGGGTGTACAATTGGTGTCAGGCCGGTGCGGAAAATCTTTTCTTTCTAATTTGGGGTACTTTCCTATGCTGTTTTTTTATTATGCTTCTGGGGGGGTTCTTGTCAGGCTTCTTTAAAAAAAACTAATTTTCACGGTAGGCATTGATACGTAAATGAATTACTACTACTACTACTACGGTAGGCATTGACTTCTCGAATGAAGAAGCGTGGTAGGATAAGTCTGGCCAGAAAGTTAAATCTATTTATCAGTCTTTCCCAATAAAAATGGATGTTCTGCTATGTCGGGAAAGAGTAAATTCTCACGTGACTTCGGAAATAAATAATCTAGAAACTGCATGCAGGCAGAGCAGTGCCTGCATCCCCCACAAAAGTTGGGACCGGCCGGTTAGAAGCGGGTACCAATGACAATCCCCACCATCAACCATCTTCCCCCCAGCCTTCGCTTCTTCGCCACGACGCTCTCCTCTCCTTCCATCACTGTGCTACGAATATTAGAAGAGGCTACTATAAATCTCTGCGATCTAAATTTGCACTATTCTCGTTTGCTTTTCTTCATCAATTCCGAGACAAAAACATGAGGTTAGGTCCCACCCCCAAATATTTCCAATTCCCTCGGATACTTCACTCCAACTCCACTGGACTTTCTGGTTTCATCGTTGGTTCACCATATCAGTTGCGCCTACTATCGCCTCGACACCAAAGACCACCCCTTCGGTCACAAACTTTCAGGAAATTCGGCACATCTAGTCGTCTACAGGTTGTGAAGCCATTCCTACTAGCAGACATTGGTGAAGGTTCGTCTATCTATTTAATACATTGGATCCTATAAATACCTGCATTGCCTCGCAATGCTTTTCGTGACTCTTGTCGAATATTGAACGCGAAAATAGGAATTCGAGAGTGTGAAGTTATACAATGGTTTGTTCAGTCAGGAGCGAGGGTAGAACAATTCGATAAGCTCTGTGAAGTACAAAGTGATAAAGCTTCAGTAGAGGTAAGAAAATATCTCTCAGACATTCCTCGCTTTGAGCCTTCCTATCTTTATAGGGAAAGAATCTTTCACCGCAGTGTCTCGATCCAATTGCTGAAATCATTAGGACAGATCACTTCACGATTCGATGGCGTAATTAAGAAGCTACACTATGAAGCTGGAGATATGGCGATAGTCGGGAAGGTGTGTAAATTTTGCTTATTCTACAATCACAGACCAGAGAAACTAACCCACTCGCGTTTGTATGAATCCAGCCTCTCGTTGATATTGATATACAAAGAGAAATCAATGATACATCACAGCCCGAGGCAACGGAGCCGAAAGGAACTACTACGAAAAAAACTACAGAAGCACAAACAGAAGACGCATCACAAACACCATCAAGGCATGCATCGCTCGCAACCCCAGCTGTGAGACACTCCGCAAAGGAGTTCGGTGTTGACATTTCTGAGATCTCTGGCACCGGCAAGGATGGACGTGTCCTGAAAGAAGATGTTCTAGCGTTCATGAAACGTCAGAATCCCGAAACAGCCTCAGAGCCTTTATCACCTACTATCGACTCTAGTAAGGCCCTGGAGGCAGAGGATAAGAGGCCTCTTACACCCACGCAGGCACAGATGTTCAAAACTATGACCAAGAGCCTCTCCATTCCCCATTTCCTCTACTCCGACGAAATTCATCTAGATCCTCTAATGCGAGCTCGCGCGGTTATTAATAAATCCTTAATTAACGACTCACATTTGCAAAAAGTCTCCTACATGCCTTTTGTCATTAAAGCCATCTCCCAGGCCCTCGATTTTTACCCTCTCCTCAACAGTCGTCTCGATCTCGATGGTGAAAAACCTCAATTGGTTACACGCCCACAACACAACATTGGCGTTGCCATGGACACCCCCGTCGGCTTGCTGGTTCCAAATATCAAGAATGTGAGAAAGCTAAGCATCTTGGAAATCGCGACGGAGTTGAAACGACTCCAAGCAGCTGGGGCCGAAAGGAAACTCACGCCCGCTGACCTTCAGGGTGGAACCATCACTGTGAGCAACATCGGCAATATTGGGGGTATGGTGGTCGCACCAGTAATTGTTACCAGCGAGGTGGCTATCCTAGGTGTGGGTCGCGCGCGGACGGTTCCAGCCTTTGACGACACTAATACTATAGTCCCAAAAACGATTGTCAACTTCTCGTGGTCGGCAGATCATCGCATAGTGGACGGGGCAACGATGGCGAGAATGGCAGCTATGGTCAGGTCCTTCCTCGAAGAGCCAGAATTGATGCTAGCGAGGATGAAATGATCTTTTGGGGGTTCTATTCGGTTGGGAACTCCTAGGGTATCACTAGTACCTAAGGCGATAACCATTGATGAAGCTATGGAAGGTTGGGTGACTTTTCAATGCTGGCAATAGATATTTAGACATGGCCGCAGATGAAAACGCTCCGATTACTTCCCTATAATAGCAAAAGAGTTCCTACCGCCAATCACCAGATTAGTAACTTCATTTCGCCAGTTGCAAAAAATTAGTTGCCTGTAATTTTACAAGGAATAGATCATATATGTAGTAAAGGTAGTCGGAGCTCGTTTTAAGGGGTTTTGGAATTTTAGGTCCGTCACGGGAGTGGCAAAAGCCTTATACGCACGTAGTTAGTTAAGGGACTAAAAAAATAAGAGGAAATTTGAAATCCCCATGTTAAATGATATCTATTTCTTAAAAACACAAATTTTTGGCACCTTCTGTTATACCACTGGCACCAGAATCGCCATCTTCTAGTACATGCTAGCCTATTTATACAAACCACGATCACAGCAAAGGGTCCGAACGCACGTGGTGCCGAAGATAGTAGTTGATCGATTGATCGATTCATTAAGTACACCCAACTACCTAGGTTATGATACTGAAAATGGTAGTAAACATGAGTGTGATGTAATTTTCACCTTGCACCACCTCACATCACATCACCCCCAAAACCTCCACTCAAGAAAAGTTAAAATCGTACATTAACTATCCTTCTTTACTAAATGCCCGTTTCTTTCTTCCTTTAAACTATAGCTTCGGTCTATTTATTAGTACCAGAGCCAGCATGCTACTTGCCTATCAAAACGAATTGCCTGGCGCCTAGTAACTAAGATAACTTGCTACAGTCGCAAGTACTAAACAAGAAGCAAAAGAAGTTACCGCCTGATCACAGGTCATCACTCGCCTATGAGAATTACTACTTGCAAAGTAGCCACACGGATAGTATCAGAGGGAGGATGACGTTATAATAATTAATCCATGTATAAAGGCCACATGCTTATATGAAGATCGCGCTGTCTGTATGTAGCCATTGGCCATACTTGAAGCGGGGGCTCAAGCTTTCAGATGGCCTTGGCAAGTGTTCTCCGGCTTCACATACCAAAGATAGCCAGAAACTTGGTCCCGTGGTAGTCTCATCAGCCAGCCTCACCCAAAATTCCGTGCCTGGTTTTCAAAACTAGTATCGTGGCGACTTCAACCACAAAGCTCAATGTTACTCTATAAACGGCTCGTCATTTCTGTTCCTAATGATTTCCTCCCCATGGCAGCTGACCTAGATACACACGCGTTATGGTTCACTTCCAAAGCAAGGCTATTTATGCGTGCATAGGTACTGTAGTTTATGCCGTCTCCCAGGGTAGACAACCATTCGCCATCCTACCTACATGGCCCTAGAGTCCATTCGTCGTTGGGAAAATCAGTATTCTTAGCGAGTGTGCTGATTTCCAACGTAGGACCATCATTTCCCCCTAGGCGCGTACTAGCAGTAATCGATTAGTGCCCATAGGATTTCGAGGGAAATTCATGGCAATGCCAACCGATAGGTACCTCTCTGCTACCATGTCTTGCGGTCTTTTTGGCATCAAGGTGGCATTGTCGTTGACAGGTACCAGGGCTCACCTTCGTCTGGTTGAAAATTGGGCGTGATGACGATCGTCGACTTCAACCATCAAACAACGAACGGAGCCACGAACCGCTTCCCCGAAGGACCCTAGTTGTTCATCACGCATGGTTCCTGTACCGAAATACCCCACAATTTTGCATTTCTGGAATTTCTTTTGGCAGACACCCAATGTTGAATCTTTGGTAGAGTACAATGTGCATTATTTGGAGATATAACCCGTTTTTTTGTGCAGGAAAAAAAAGCCATCCACTACTCAACACGGAGTCTCCCACTTGCAAATATAGGAAGAAAGAAAAAAATCCCGTAAATCAACGAAGAACACCATAACCACTCCCAAAAGTACATAGATACAAACGCTGCTTTATATGACATGAACCGCTCCGATGTAAGAAATTAACCAAAAAATTGAAGAGAAATAATGATAGAAACGGGAACCCCAAAACCTCTCAGAGATGTGCTGCTATTAAAAGGGTTATTTCGAATCCATGTAGTCTTGTACCTTTTCTAGTGCAAGGTTCTGAACTTGTGTTGGGGTCCCATCTACGTCAACATGAATAACGTCGACCTCAGATTCATCTGGCTCTTCCAAGGCACTGAATTGACTGTGGACCATATCATCCTTCATGTAATGACCTTTGCGGGCGCGGACGCGCTTGAGTAACAGCTCCTCGTCAGCGGCCAGGTAAACGAATCGGACAGCAACGTCATCAGCTTCTCGTCCGGCTAACCGAATAACGTCGCGATATCTGCGTTTGAGGCAGGAGCAGGTGACGACACAACCGTCAGCGCCTCCCTCGAGTTCTTTAACGGCTTCGTTGCGGAGAGTTTCCAGCCAGTCCCAACGGTCGTCGTCGGTCAAGGGGATACCGTTGGCCATCTTGTCAACATTTGCTTGAGGATGGAACTATAATTGCGGGGTCCCATTAGTTCAAAAGTCTTGTAGATTTCTCAAAGTGGTGAAAGAAAATTGCTTACATCGTCGCCTTCAATGTAGGGTAGATTGAGCCGTTTAGCAAGGAACTGAGCAACGGTAGACTTTCCACAGCCTGCAGGACCGGTGATGATCCAAATATGACGGAGCTGTTGTTCTCGAGGTGCTGAGTGCGCCTTGCCCCTCAGGTGAATGGCAGAGGGTTTTGTTGCAACAGAAGTGCCGGGTCTCTCGGAACAGGTGAGCATGTTGGTTTTGTTTTGCGGCAATCGAAGGAACAAAGGACGAAAGTATGAGGAGGGTTGAGGAGCAGGCAAAAGAATGCTGGGAGGGCCCTTTATAATAACAACTGCAAGTGACGCAATGGCTAGGTGGATTGTGAACTATGTAAGAGAGATCTCAGCGGATTACTGCGAGGCCAAAATAAGCGGGCTGGCTGAAGCATTAAATACTTGACTGAGCAGAGACACCAGTAGCTTGTGGTTAACTGAATGCCACCGTAAGCCCTGAGCCCAAGCCGGGTCCCAGCCAGCTTCTCCATGCCTGATACTCATGCACGTACGTAGCTGTCTCGGAAGTCACGCGGAAAAAGCAAGTGCAGCGTTGATATGGGTATGGAAAGAGAAAAAAAAGTGAGTGACAATAAAGAATCCGGGCTCATGCTTCTCCGTCCCGATGCCCCCCCCCCCCTAGCCTGGCTTGAGTGGAAATCCCGTACAGTCTCCTAGTTTCCCACTTCACACACTCCCCCCCCCCCAATCTCAACCCCGCACGCCACCGGAGTTCCTCTTTGCGGCCTTTGCAGTAAACGGGAAGCATCTCGCTGAAGGCGGAAATTACTGGAGATCTGCTTTCAGTTCTCCGGTGTCACGAGGGAAAACGACAGGTCCAAATTAGAATAATAATAGCTCGCTCAAAGAGGGATCCTATAAATCAGGAGAAAACTAACTGCGGTGTGCGGTCAAAAATGCGGCGGAATGAGAGTGGAATTTAGGAATGAGACATCTTCCTAGGGCGGCTTGAGATACAGGGACGTTCAGTGTGGTGTCGTCCGTGGGACACCACAGCGAAAAGCGTGGGGGGCCCATGGCGCGGGAGGCAACTGGGGGTCCAGCTGGGGTTGTTGTTGGGGTGCAGCAACACCACTAAAACATCTGCCAAAAGCACCCAACAGCACAAGCCCGAAACCAAGCACATACTTATCACCATGTATGCCAGTACAGTATGTAGGCTGCTACTTGTACTTGTCATGATGCACGATGTCGAGTTGGGAGTGAGTAATTACATGTACTTAGAGGAGCATGAGTGTGGTGAGTTGGACCCACGATTGGGTACTACTGAACAGGATGGATGGCTTTGCTCCTCTCCCTTCCCAACGCAGAGCTTGGCCGGTTGCATTGGCAAAGTTATTTCTTTCCCCGGGTCGCTGGGCGTTTCTGGAAGAAGGTGGACAAACATGGAGAACGGACGGCGCGGCTGCGAGCCATTCGTGCTCGGTCGGAACCGTGGGATTTTTCATCCCTGTTTTGCAGTGCACTGTGGGGGACCAAGCAAACCCACAGTATCACTTTTAGTAATTAGGGGCAAGGCGAGCGAGCCGATCGGAAATATCAGATGGTGGCCTATTGGAGGTTCTCAGGGAGCTGCCAGGTTTGGTAACTCGATGATGACCCTTGTGGAATCAGCCTGTGGGACCGACTTTTCGGCTGCTCAAATCTCACTCGACGGCTTCGTTTCTCCGGTGTAAAGATTCCAAGTGATTTGAATTCGTAAAGGCTTCCTGCTTGCTTGCTTGCTCCCATCTTACTTCAGCCCCATCTTGCTTCTTAAACTGGCCGCAGCTGCCTCGCAGGAAAAGCTGGGGTACATATGCTAGCATAACATGTCGTTTGTTGTAATCCTGCTGGAAAAGAAAAACCTCATCCACCGTATCATACCTGACCGTGCGAATTGTACTCTACATGCTTTAGTCGCTGACGCAGTACATACATATACATGATGTGAGGAGGATCGCACTACGCGAACAGTGTGGTGTGAGAAGAACGAATACCTCCTCCAACTGCAAGATCTTCGTGGGATAATTAGCCCAAGGACCAACGGGGTGGGAAGATGTTCAACGGGACTGGACCCTGAGTAAGTGACGTCACCTGGGGTAAGTTAGAGTCCTCGTGAGGCCCATGATCAACGATCGGTAGCAAGGATGTTACGCGTGGAGGTCCACATGCAAGACTGACTCAGACAGTCGCCCGAAGCGCACTGCGCAGAGGGACGGTAATGACTATGACCACATGCGGGCATGGCGGTATAGGTTATACCCTGGCCGGGATAAGTTACGCCTGCTGAGACTAAAATCATCCCTTCCAGACAGAAACATAGCTACGATTACCCCTTTAGGGAATTTCTCACCACGGCTGTTCAAATAGGACACGGAAAGACACACGACATCACCGAACATCGCACGCGTATCGACTCTGCACTGAATCGGATTTCGACACCTACAGCTCGCGAGGAAGAAAAAAATAAAAAAAATCCCTCCACAGACTAGGAACAACCTAGGAACACCAGCAGCAGCAGCATCAACTCGGTCACGGCGACAGCTTCGAACAACTGCCTTTGCCGCTCTCTGCTTGCGAATTGCGTTTACAATGTCGTACTTCTTCTCTACCCCGCTGGATATCGATATCCGACTCGATGATGGTGATGATAGCCGGCAGATGGTGGATGTCAAATTGGATAAGAATAGGCGGGAAAAGTGTCCTCTCTACATGGATGGCGAATCCGTAAAAGGGGCGGTGACGATCCGGCCGAAGGATGGGAAACGTCTGGAGCATACTGGTATCAAAGTACAGTTCATAGGGACAATAGGTTGGGCGTCCTTCTATCTAGGAAGCAACTCGCGCATTTGCCTTAGAATTCATCGGTGAAGCGGATTGTACTGAACAAGTGGTTGGGTCTTCTCAGAAATGTTTTTTGATCGCGGAAATCATTATGAATTCCTGTCGCTGGGGCAAGAACTCGCTGCTCCAGGCGATCTTCAGCATCCCCAAACCTTCGATTTCGAGTTTAAGAACGTCGAGAAGCAGTATGAATCGTACAATGGCATCAACGTCAAGCTTCGCTACTTTGTCCGAGTTACTGTTTCGCGGAGGATGGCGGACGTAATCCGCGAAAAAGATATATGGGTGTACTCCTACCGCATGCCACCAGAAAGCAATAGCTCGATCAAGATGGACGTCGGTATCGAGGACTGCCTCCACATCGAATTCGAGTACTCAAAATCAAAATACCACCTGAAAGACGTTATTGTCGGTCGTATATATTTTCTCTTGGTACGACTTAAGATTAAACATATGGAGCTATCAATCATTCGCCGAGAAACCACTGGAACTGCCCCAAATCAGTATAACGAGAGTGAGACCCTTGTTAGGTTCGAGGTAAGTCTAGAGTCTTATCTATATTCCATGCTCTCTTTGCAAGGTATCAGAGACAAGTGTTCTAACAAGTGACCTAGATTATGGATGGATCCCCTTCCAGAGGTATGTTTCGTAACGCATAATTACGTCCTGCAGTTCATGATTGGTTATCAACATGTAATTCGTATGGTTGCTCACACAATAGTGGATCGTAGGCGAAACGATTCCGATCCGTCTCTTCCTTGGTGGCTTCGACCTGACCCCCACCTTCCGTGAAGTCAACAAAAAATATTCAACTCGGTATTATTTGAGTTTAGTACTGATCGATGAAGGTTTGTTCTTACAATTATTGGATTCCTTTGCACTTTCTGTTTGCTCTTTTCTTTCTCTCTTTTCCCTCTCACAGGAAAGCGAAGTGTCATTTCTTGGCGTGGGGGATCCATTTCTCAGCATCCCAGGCCGAGCCCCAGCATATTGGTAATGGGGATGATGTGGCTAACGCTAACCAATGACATGGGGCACAGACGCGAGACGTTATTTCAAGCAATCAGAAATCTTGCTTTTTCGTCAAGCCCCCTGATGCCGAACTCTCGCAACGGCTGCAACAATTTTCCTTAGAAAGTTGAAGCGAGAGTGTATCATTTTATAGGATACTAATTATAGTCGTTGAGAGCAAAAGTGCTTCTTTGGGTGCTACTCGTCTCTCTAGTTTGATTTACGCGCGACTCTTCATGTTTCCTTTTTTTGATGTTATTTTTTCTCTGTATTAAATGCGAATGGTGCGAACAAGGATTGTTCTGCATATTGGTTCAATTCTTGATGCTTGGAGGACTGTTCCACACGACTTTTCCTGCCAGCAAGCGTTCTTGGCGCTATCCACAAGAGCAATTCTTTGTCTAGCGGAAATCCACCGGAAAATCCACCGGAAAAACTTTAGAAAGGCTGCTAACAGGAAGATATGTCGAGGAAGCCAGAAACAAAAATAATGGCTTTCCTCATCACCGAATAAACCAATTAGAAGGGTTTACCGATAGTGGCCGATTGGTAAATGTATACATGCGCTTGGGTACCAAATATAAATATCATGGTGTCCCTACGTTAACATTGATTCGCTAGGGGAAGTTGATGCCCTTCACCCAAGCACCTACATGTACATAACTCCTCGACTCTGCTGTGAAATTGCCGTGCTGCGCTTTGCGAAAGCCTACTGAAGCTCCTATTATCGGTAGGTTGATTTTCCTGGTGGATCCTTAGCAGATGCACCCAGGATACTTTACGTACTACTTTACGTACAGTAAAAAGACGAGATGATTTTGTTAAATTGTCCATACAGAATTTTTATCGGATGAACTCTCGCATTTAGGCGGTTAGAGATGCCTAAGCTCTTGAGAAAAATATTTTGCCAGAAAAATTTGTCGTAGCATAGTGTTCCCACCGACCCATACGATACGCGTCTGTTTGCCAAAGGACTCAAAGTTTGGGTGTTTATGGGTATGTTCATGTATTACCTCTGTGCCTTGTCAAAAAAGAATCGGACGAAATTTGGCTGTTTAGGTAAGGCTGATCTGACCTATCTAAGGATGTCAATCATTGATGTTGCATGAAATGACTTTTACGACTTCCAAGGGGCCACACGCGAGGGACAGATCTGGGACCAGGCGAAAGGCCCACCCGCTTCCCCGAGACACATTGATCCAAGAAAAGTATCCGTACCACCCCATGTTCCAACTTCCCAGCTGCAAGCGTAAGGCGAATGGCCCCTGCGCGATCGTTTACTCTCCCGCATTTTATTTTTATTTTTATTTTTATTTTTTCGCTCATTGTTTCCCCTCTCTTTTACAACGTTTTAACATCGGAGTTTGCTTTCTTTTTTCTTCTTTTGGCCGAGATATAGGGTTCTAGAAACAACCGTATACGCCTAATTTGGCCGCAACATCATACGCCAGAAAGAGGAGCCTGTGGTACATGTGCAGCTATCTAGAGGAGTCTATGTACGAACCACCTACAGCATGTTTTGAATATCCCTCAAAGCGAGAAAGCGAGGCTCGAAAAGGAGATTGATCATCGAAACTTGTGGAGGCATATCTAGATCCTTCGTGTTTGCATATATCTATGTGATTCTTCGTGCATATTCTTGTGGGAAGGCGTCCACTGATACAAGCAAAGCATTCTTTGGAGGAACTTTGTTGCTATGCAATAGTAACCTGCCTACTATTGCTCCCGTGTACAACACACCCTCTTCATCACATCGCCAGCTATGTACTGCCCTCCAAAATCAGCCTCAGCCCCGGTAATCACAAAAAGAAAATATTAATAAGGAAGAATCGAAAAGAAAAAAGGAAGCAAAAAAGAAATTTTATGTTGAGAGTTAACCCGTGGTCGCCTTTACAGCATGTACGATCTGATCTATGGTACGGTTGGTGCAACAATGGTGATAGGGGCTAGAGAAAAGGAAGTATTGGGGGGACAGCATGATTTGCGGTGGTGGGTCGTCAAGCCAAAGGAAGAGTACACTAGCGCCTAGAATGATCTACAGCTTTATGCAATGTATCAAATATTGATTGATTCACGGCAGGCGGGGTGGGAAACGGCGAATCAAGGTTGGTAACAGGAGTTTTGAAAAGAAAGAAAAATACATTTTGTACGTCGCTATGTTCGATCCTCTATTGTACTAATCTTTCGGCTATTACCTCTCCGTGCTATCTCAAAAAGATATGCTGTCGAAGTCTTGTATTTGAGATGACGAGATACGCGTAATCTAACTCAAGGCGTTGAAAGCGTATCTGGTTTTGATAAACATCACATACAATTGATCTCCTGGAAGATTTTATAGCTTTAGTTAGAGAGAGACTTGTCTACGCGTCCGACACTTAACAGTCGAGTTTGTGGAACCCTAAAACATAACGCTTGAGGCCTGTATGGAATAAGGTAAAGAGTGGGTGGAGACTAGGAAATATCCTCGACAGGGGCATACATCGCTTCTGGTATGGAGAGAAAAATAAATAAATGAGAAAGCCTCTCGGAGACTTTTTCTTTTTTCGGGTGATTATCGATACGCATGTTTAAGCAAAACAGTTTCTATACTTCCCTAGAACTCCGAAACAATACACAAGCCCCCTACCACCTAAAGAGTTAGATATTAACATGCCTCCGTTTCTCCCGCCTCGGCGTTTAAATCCCCCCACCTAGATTTATGCCTCTTAGGAACACACCTTTTGCGCCATGAACGCCAAAATAGCCTGATTTATTCGGGGAAGAAAAAAGAAAAAAGAGCAGAAACAGTTGCCACGCCCCGGAAAGACTCAATTAATGGTGTTTTCTCGGTTTACTCCGGACTAGTCATTTGGGGAACCGGTTGGAAGTTCAGGTTGTTTGTTGCAATGCAAAATCATCCAGTGGGGTGCAGGGTTGCTCCAAAAACGGATTATTGCCAGTAGAGACGACGATGCCATGAACTTTTTGGTGCCGCTTCATCTGATCTAAAAATCTCACCCGATATGGTCAGTAAAAAAGTTCATTTCCTTATTTTCTTTTCTTTTGCTTTAAGAATTTGATCAAGGTTGCCAGAATCGAGATATATCGTCCACCTCATCAAACTGGGCGGAACATCTTGTTTTCCCTCCGAAACATCCGGAAACTCCGGTCGACACAGTGCAACCCCAATATACCTATTATTACACAACTTGAAAACGAAACACGGTAATGCTTGTGTTAAAGTTATGCTTAAAACCTGATGGGCAAAAAAATATTTTGTGATGATGCGCTCGATCTATCATAGTAATGGTTGGCACTCCCGTCCCAAACAACTTGCCACCCACGATGAGTATTATTCCGGCATGGGCATCCTAATATTTTACCCAACGCATGTATGCTTATAGTGGGGTTGCACTGTTCGATCGAGGAACTCCACTATAGGTTATTAGAGCTTTTGGCCACTCCATTGCAACTTCTGAATGTCGGGATGTATACTATGTTTATACCTGGTATAATGGAGTGGCCAAAAACGCTCTAATGTCTCTTTTTACAATTCTCGCGTCTTTTGCTGGGAGTGACGACTGACAAGCATTTTGGGGTCGGTGGTCGAAACGGGAGTGAGTGCGCTAAGGGGCGAAGAAAAATAAGGAAGAGAAAACAGGAAACAGGAAACATACCAAGTCGATGGAAAGTCCTATCGCATCCAGGATATCTGCACCGATGCTGTCCGACAGAGAGATGCGCTATGGTGGTGTCAGTATCATTGATATTCCAACCCTTCAAACCTCCCTTCCCTTTTCGCCCCTGCCCCTCTGATTTCTACCTCTTACTGGAGAGTTTACACCCAAAGAATTGTACTTCACATTTTCAGGGCCTACGTACGGCTTTGCTGACCCACAAAAACATAGACTTTACCAATTCAATGAACAATTCTTTGGGCGTAGGATCTCCTGTACGGTTTGCATAGCTAAACTCGCGATTTGTGTGCCACTAAACAAGCAAAGTAAAGCAGACCACAATAAAATGCAACCAGAAAACACCTCGAAGAGACTCGATGGAAACAAAGAGGGGGGGAATACTCACTCTTACGATGCTTGCTCAAATTGCTACTCTCTGAAAACCTTTTCCCACATCCCGGAAACTTGCACTTTAGTGGTCGATCACCAGTGTGCACACGTTTATGCATCGTCAGAGCTGAGCCTTGCGCGAATTCCTTTTGACAAAACTGTACGCACGCCCAGCGTCATTAAACACAATGCCGATAGCCGTACCGACGTTACCAAGGCTCATGGAGATGGATGCGGGGAAAAGGGTGATAGGAGGGGTATGGGGAAGTGGGGTGCGGGGAGGTAGACGAAGGGGGGATAAAGGGAAAAGCCTTACATCGCACTTGTATGGTTTCTCACCGGTATGAGTTCTGATATGCTGCTGCAGCGCTTGCGTGGCCGAGAACTCCTTATCACAGAAATGGCACTTGCAACTCTTGACTATGTCTCTCACAGCGTTAGCGGGGCCTTTCAAAGTGAAGTAGTTTAACCCAGGCTTGCTGGGACGGAGGGCACGGTATGTGATCTAATTTCTGTCACGCCGAGTCTCGTCCATGATCCGTCTTTCCTGATGCCCAAGCGGTTCAATGTACTTCAAACAGCAAGCCATCGAGAATAGGGGTGTTCCTACATCCGGTATGCGTCTGCATGTGTCTTTCGACCTTTCCCTTTTGACTAAATCCTCTATCCCTCCTCCCACAACTTTTCCAACAACAATAGTAGCCCGTCTTCTTTTTTAACACAGCGATATGCACCTCCTTCACATGTCTCTGCAACTCCTCCGTGCTCGAAAACACTTTCCCACATACAACGCCTCCTCCATCTTTCGCATTCCCATCATCCTTACCAAAACCACCACTAACATCTTCCCATTCGCACTTTCTCGGTCCCTCACTTGCCGAAGCTGTAGACTCAACTTCTGCAGGCACTAGATGCTCGTGCTGTAAGTGATTTTTTAGTTCGTCGAGTCCGTGAACCTCGAGCCCGCATGCGTCCCAAAGACACTGCTCAAGCGAGGGATCGAGATGTGTTGACAGATGCAGCTGCAAGTCTTCATCGGCGGCCAGGTGTGCGTTACAGCCATCCCAGTGGCAGTCGCCCAGCTCAAGCAGGTTAGTGTCGGAGACAACAAAGAGATTGTTGTCGAGTAGATTGTTACCGCCCAGGAGATCATTTCCGTTCCATGATGGCTGGATAGAGTTAGGTGAGTTGTAGTTGGGCCATTGAGGTAAAGGTTCGCTGAATGGGGTGCTGGATTTGGAGGGTGTTGCGTTGTAGTGTTCGAAGGAGGGGGAGGTTCGTGGTGTGGCCGATGAGACACGGCGGCGCTTAGTAGATGCACTGTAGTCGTGATCAAAGGGTGAGTTGGAGGAGAAGGAGTCGTAAGACTCTAAGAACGTTGAAGATGAGCGTGAGGACTGCGAAGGCTCTGATGTCGCGATCACCTGTATATGATTATTGAGCTGCCGTTGGTTGGGAAAGGTAAACAGTTGCTGCTGGGGGTAGCTCAGCTGTTGCAGCTGGTCATCAAGTTGCTGCTGCTGCTGCGTACTATTACCGTAGCTTAAATCGAGAAATCCAGGCTCGACGCTCCCATGAAATGTCTGAAGTGTTCCCCAGCTTGACGCAGGTTCGACGAACGACTGTGTATGGCCACTGAGTCCATACCCACTATAATCCAGGGAAGGATAGCAGCTGGTTACCTCACACCCATCTTTCTGACATATGATTTCTTGCACACACGTCTCATCTTCTGGACATGGTGCTTTGGGACCCAAACAGGTTTTCTCGGAGCAGAGGATAGGGACGATCTGGCAGGTGGTGTTGAGGTCGCAGGGGGTATCGAGACAGTCTTCACATGGTTCGGTGCAGTCTTCGTCGTCACACTCGGAGGCACATTTAGAGGTACAGTCGTCGACATCGCAACAGGAGGCAGCGGAAGAGCAGACCGAAGGAGCTTTAGGAGCGAGGAGAGCTGGAGAGAGTGCGAGGATGGCTCGGGGGCCAGTGGAGGATGGTGCTAGAGGGGTGTCCTGGACGGGGCAAGGGGAGGATTGCGCTGCGCAGATCAGAGTATTCAGGCCAGTGTTTTTACCGAGGCCAGGATGAGGAGATGAAGGAGGCGAAGGAGATGGTGGAAATAATAGATTTCCGAACGTTGAAGGTCGTCCCTGTTGATGTTGTTGGTGATGGTGTCCCCGTAGCTGGAAATCATCATCAGGCTGATGTGCGGTCATGATATGCGACGCCTTCCGCTTTCTACGGGATCCGTCGGCACTCGAAGGATGCACTGGGCCGGAAATGTGTCGGGAGCGAGCTGGTACGAAAGACAGATGAGGCTGGGAAGCTATCGCCAGAGAGCATTCGGCCAGCAACTGGAGCGGGCGGGGCGTCGGAGATGGCGGCTGGAGCGGCGACTGCAGCAGCGGAGAGAAGAGAAAGCCGTGAGATTTCATTCGAGCGGAAGTGGAAAAACGAATAATAATAATAATAATAAAGTGGGGTGTAACTGCCGACACCAAAAAGGTGCTGAGAAGGTATCCACCAAGGTGTTCGAGGTGGTATTGAGTTGGAATCAGGGTGGTTGTGGGTCTGGCGGGGTATATGTGAGCACGACTCTCACAGCCCATCACTCGGAGGGAGTGATTCTGTGCTGAGTCTTGGTTCTGTTCAGCCCTAAGGTCATATAATCTCACTCACATGGCCAGCTCTCTCTCTTCCTCCTTCCTCTCCCTCTCCCTTCTCCCTTCCTCCCCCTCCCCCCTCCCCCTCCCTTCTCCTTCCTCCTTCCCTCCCCTCCCCTCCCCGCCAACCCGCCCGTTCTAAAATGAACCCACTCAACGGTACTCTCCACCCATCTCTAGACTATGACTATCCCCGCGTATCCCCCAAACCGTTGCCCCACCTTCCTATCTACGCAACCCGGGGTCCTGCAACCAGGAATCAACTGGTCGCCTGCAAGCTACTGTAGTGTACAGACGTAAATATGTGACGTACCGCTTTCAGTCGCTAGCTCACTACGAGACTGATGCGACGCGAGTAAACAGGTACCTGAGTGCATGTAGAGTACATGTAACTACATATACATGTACTTTCCTCGTAGCTAACAACGGTTCGAATCAGGTTGGTCTGCGGCGAACCGTTACATAAGTCTCCATCCTCTGCTTCCTGCGCTACAAACGTCACGTTTGCCAAGCACCCAATCGCGTGCTGATCTCTGCAGCCCCGCGCACCCCCCATCCTCTACCCCCACCATCACACAACCTCTCGCCAAGCCCCCCCAAACTCCCTGTCCCGCTTTCATTCTCCCCAATCATCATCACCACTTCCATCCCCCTCGTCATCTCATCTCCAATCCATCAATTGTTCTCTGAGACACTCTCCACTCAATCCTCCTCCCACAATGGCGACCGGTGTTCTCATCCGTCAATTCCTCTGTTCTGCCCGCATCACCCCTGCCCATTTCCGTTCCTTATGCGTCCTCCAACGCACTCTCCAGTTCAACCCTCTCTTTGCAATTACTGCTCGTGCTGCTTCTACTGCTACTGCGAGGAAAACAACCTCCAAGGCTACCGCCTCTAAGCCCGGCCCAAAGCCCAAAGCCGCCGCGAAGAAACCTGGTGTCAAGCCTAAGGCCACAGCGGCCAAAGGGAAAGCCACCAAGAAAGCCGCCCCTAAAAAGACTGCAGCCAAAAAGACCGCAGTGAAGAAGAAGAAGCCTGTTGCTAAGAAGCCTGCTAAGAAAGTAGCTACCAAGAGGAAGAAGAAAGAGGTGCCGACCCCTTCGCAGGTGCGATTCAAGTTAGTGAGAGAATTGCGGCAACGCGCTCTGGATCCCCCGAAAAAGGGTTCGATTAGTGGGTATGTTCTCTGGGTTACAGAGCAGGGGGGGCCGGGGCTGGAAACGGCTGCAAAGTGGAAGAGCCTACCACAAGAGACTAAAGACGTATGCAATCCCTCTTCCTCCCTCTCAAACACAACCTGCTGACCTCCGTAGGTGTACAAGGAGAAAGCCGAGCAGGTTACTCCTGTTCGGAACAGAGTCTTTGAAGAATGGATCGCATCTAGGCCTGTCATAGAGATCTATCGTGCCAACCTTGCCCGTCGTCATCTTCGTAGGCTGGGCGTTAAGCACCACAGCACTCAGCTCCCGGATAGTCGCCTTCCGAAACGCCCAGCACCCGCCTATATGTTGTACATCCAGGAGCAGTACCGCTCGGGTCGCGAGTTTGGGAAGTCAGAGAGTGGGAAGAGCGCAATTATAGAGAATGGCAAACTTCTCCGTGAGGAGTTTTTGAATTTGAGCGCGGCTGACAAGAAGGTATGTTCAATCTATTTTTCCTGCTTGATCTCCGCTCTTTTTGTTTCCGTTTCCGTTTCCATTTCTGTTTGCTGTGGCTGATATGGATTGTGTGTAGAAATACGAGGATATGGCGCTTGAGAGTCACAAGAAATATGCTGCGGCGAAGGAGCACATGAAATGATCTCCATGACGTCTTCGACGGGTACACGAGAATTGTACCACCAAGAAAGGGAGGGTAGTAATCATTAAGGGGTGATTGGTGATTGTTACTGCATTCGGGGAAATTTGGGATATCTTGCTGTTGCTTGGCAGTCTGTAGAATAGCATGGGGGAATCAAAATAAATTAGGGGAAAAAAAGAGAAAAAAACTTTCGTGATGAGAGAAGGATTAAGATGCATGTTGGTTGGAAAACTACAGATGTACTTCTCACTTCCTTTTTGTCAGCAAGTACATAAAGTACACATCTCCAATCAGTTCACTCTCCTTTTGCTGATGGGGCATAGTTGTTGGCCTATTGGGCTTTGTATATTAAATGTATATTTACTATTACCAATGATTCCTCAGCAATCTCCATTGAGGCTGGCATCGGGGAGAGTTTCAGCCTACTACTACTCACTATTCCGAGAGTTGGGTGATAGATACTGGCAACATTTCCTGGGGAGAGGATGAGATATTATTTTGTTCAATTATTTATTACGTGACGCCCAGATAATCAAGGATCCGCGATCTTTAAGCCTCAACCACAAATAGCTACAACCACCTTTCAACCCTACAAACACCTTCCTCCGACTATCATGGAGTCTGGTTTCGGCGTCGAAGACCTCTTCCAGGATGACTCCACTCCCCGCATCCCACCGCGTCGCATCGACAGCCGTATCGATGAGCTCCGACTCGGCGGATGCAACCAGTGCTTACCCTTCCTTTATTCTCCCCCCAAGAGCCGTCCACTGACATCCTCCGCCCAGGAAAATCGCATGGTCTAAACTCGGTTCAATAGCCATCATCAACGCCGCCGGCACAGGGGTTGAAACTCGCCATCTCTCATGCAGCCCCGAAGATGGCCGATGGCTTCTCAGCGATGCGTACCCAATCGCGAACGTGTCTCGCTACCATGAAGGACAGCAGCTCACGCACGTCACCTGGAATAGTCACGGCGCAGAGCTAGCTGTCATGGACCGTCTGGGGAGAGTGTCGTTCTATACGGTGTTTTTGGCAGTGAACCATTTGAATGTTACACGGAATCAGATTCTGGATCAGGACGATGATTTGTGCGCGCTGGTTGGCTTCTGGTGGTTGCCGGTTGAAAGAGCTGTAGGTATCGCTGTGGAGAAGGTACGAGGTAGGAAGGAAGGGATGGCAATGCTGATGGATAGGCGAGCGACTAGTATGCGTTGTATAGACCTGCGGCGAGACAGGAAGATCGTGGATTTAGGTACCAGGCGTTGAGTTTTCGACCATATGGGCCGTTTCACCCGATTCAAGGGAAGGTGGCGGCGATTGGGATAACAAGAGGGGGCACGGTGAGTTGCTCTGTTCTAGGTGTGTAGATGTTAGGTAGGAGGGTGCTGATTTGCGGTGGGAAGGCGAAAATGTGGTATCAAGATGTTCAGGGTCGATATCAAGAAGTTACGACTGAGTTGGAGGGGTTCTCAAGTTTGGATGATTTATTTTCACATGCGGCAATTTCGTGGAATAAAGGTGCTCCATCTTATTCTCTAAATGGGTGTCTTGTATTAGACGTACTGATGGAACAACAGATAATGTCGCTGTTTTGGCAGCATACACGCTCTCCAAGCAGCTCCGTGTATATCGGATTAGTATTAATTGGAATTTACAGCAAAATCAACCTAACCAGCCCCCAACCATGCTCCCGGCCCCGCCAACACTTGTGATCAAGCACGTCAAGGTTGAGAACTTCGCCTGCCCCGTTGACTCTGGCACACATGATACTGCCAGAGCGCAGCTATCTCACCTCGAAATCATGGCACCTACCCCAGGGCCTCCGCAAATCCCTAATGTTCCAGGGATACTCGCAATCTTTTCCAACAGAACGGCGGATGGGCAATCATTCAGCGTTGTCAGTAGATGGAGCTTAAAGGAAAGCCCTTCCACCCTCCATCCATCTTTTGACCAGCTAGGCGTACGAAGGGGCAGTGTTTCTTCCCCCACAAACCTAGAGCTGGAGTTGCAGAGAATGGACGACGTAATAATCGACAAATGTGTCATCTCTGTCTCGCTGGTCACCTCAGGCACGGTTGTTGCCCTCGCGTTTACCGACGGCTCTCTAGACCTTCGAGATCGATACACTTTCAATCCACTGCAGGCCCACCCCCTGAACAAGGATCTCGTCATGAATATGGTGCAGGCTGGCTTCTCATTTCCTCCTGGCGCACCCTGCGTTGATCTCGCGCTATCGCCTAATAACGCGGTTGCTATTAGACTCGGGCTGAACAATGATATCGAGCTAATGGTTATGCAATACTCTGCGGGGTCGATGAGTGAGGCGGACAATATGGAGGTTGCTTGTGTGGCACTTGCGCACCAGCATGCGTATAGCTGCAATAACCACCTGAATAACGACGACCTGCTCCTCGTAGCGCAGCAGTACCGTAACCCTGTCTTCAATAATACCTTCTTATCAGAGGCCCACAGAGCTCTCAACCTGAAGATGGATTTTGCGACAGAGTCCCCTAGTGAAAGGCTGTTTAGGAACCCGCTGTTACAGAGATGTTTGAGTTTGCAGAATAGTTTAGACTTTCAGGGGGAGAGGGTCAATAAGAGGTTGAGTGGAAAGTTGGCGTGGGCAACGCTGCACCTGAGGGTGGCTAGTGTTGCGTTTGCATTGACTTTTAATAACCCGCAGCGACAAGCAGGCTCGGGGGGGTCTGGAGGGGTAGGAGCGAGTGGGAGCGGGGGGAGTAATGATTTTGATCTGAGGCCAGAGGCACTGCAGACTTTACTAGGCCTAGTAAGGTGGTTGATGGATATCATGTCCTTGACAATTAGCGATCTATTCGAGCTGGCGAAGGCGACGAAAGGGAGAGCAGGGGATTTGGCGTTTGTGCGACAAAAAGTCATTGAAGGCAATTCCCCAGCGCTCTTCTTGGCACTTGCAAGTGCTCCTAGAGCATTATTACGGTACAACTGTAGAAGTCTCAGAGGGTTAGAAACGACGGCAGGGAAGCAGCTGGCTGCCTTGCAGGGTGGGCAGGTTGATGAGGAGCAGAGGACAACCTTTAGAAGTTTAAAGGTCCCTATTGAGAGTTGCGCAGTAAAGATCAGTCAGTTCGAGAGGATTATGACAGATATTGATGGAACGATTCGGGCGGCTTATATTAGTATGTTTCCTACATTTGATCCCCACCCAAGCTATCTCATGACTAACAACCCCTGAAAAGACCTCCCAGAACCAGACAGAGCAACTGCCGAAAAACTCCTTTTCGTCAACAACGAGATCCCACCTGTCTTCCTTGTTGCCGTCGAGCGTCTCCTCAACACCACACTCCCTATGTTACGCAATGACCTTGATGTCGCCAAGCTCTTTTGGCACGACGTGACCTGGCTCGGCTTCCACGACGATGTAGCCTCACAGGAATATCGGAAGCTAAATCGTATCGATGCGATCCGTAAAGTGGTATTGCCGAGCGGAGATGATAAGATAAAGCTGCGACGATGCACACGGTGCTGTGCGGTAGTTGAGGACATTATTCCTGTGAAGAGTCCCAGTTATTGGCTAGGGAGTATGCAGAGGATGTGTTTTTGTGGGACGTTATGGATGCATATAAGTGGTCCCTAAAAAGAGTCGTGAAACGTATGGAAGACGAGATGTGTTGTGATGTGGGTTTTTGCTTGGGTGCCCTGGATATAAGGAATGTATCTTAACCGCAAAAGGGCTTGGAGCTATTGATAGGGATTTAAGGAGTGCTTGATTTTATCGCTTTCCATTTTTACCTGTAGGCACCCCACCGATTGGAAGAAGGGAACTTTATGGATGATTGGTCCTAGGGTCAAGTAACGGGAAGAAAGGAGGACTGATGCACCAGTTATCACTCGTTATTCTCGGCAGGCACTATTAAGATGCAATCTCACCCTAGAGCTCTATTTCATAATTTCATGTGGTAAAAGAAGCTTTACTGGATACCTAGCTCCAATGCCACGAGATCTGTATACAAACCATTATGGCAAAGTAAAAGGTATTTATCCTTAACCAGCAAATCTTCAAGAAACACTTTAACGGCCCATACCCGGGAACTTGCTTCACTTGAGCATGCCATATTATTAGGGTCTTACCCGAATTAGTGCGATACACCTGGAAATTAGATCATATCTCATCACTCGGTATGGCTGCTAGTAGAGATATAGGATACAGGATTTTTAACAAGCCTGGATATGATTATTCTCTAGTACCTATATGATTTTTTTTCTAGTATAATCGATACTCTAGCCTCTATAGGCTTTTGGGCTACTTGGGGGATATCTAGAACACGTCGGGGCGTATTTGGCCTGACTGATAAGCCCAATGATAATGGCGGTGGATTCATTGAGTACATCTAACGACCTGGGTTATGGTACACTGATAAGTTCTAGCGCTAGATGTGGTAGAAGCTCTCCTACATTCCAGCTTCTATGTATAAAAAAAAGTCTTCCACAATTATTCTCACTCTTCTAATGTTGAGTTCTAGGTGGTAGACAAAATACCGTAGCCCTAATATTGGCTCTCCTGAAAGGGTTGCCTTGTAATAACTTCACCTAAGGGCGTTTTGCGAAACAGAAATTTGATAAAAAACTAAGCTGGTTCTCTATGTAGTTGGGATACCTCGGCTGCGGGTAGGCATAAACATGTGTCTTACTTGTCAGCGTTGATGGGGGCAGGCCTGTGTTCATAGTGTCCTGGTAGCGTTTCTAATGGGGCTCCTGAGGTTGTTTGGGATGAGCATTAATTGGCTGATCTTAGCGTAGGATTCTTTTTTTAGGTTTTCTCGCTCTACTAAATTCCTCTCCACTATCCCTATGGGGTGTTGTCGTTGAAACCTCCACTATGACTGCCATCTGTGGGTAAGGCCTTCTCCTTACTTCTCGCTAATTCCATAAACTCTCTATTGGAATTCTTCGAACTTCATGCATAGGTGAACTAACCTACAGTTCACCTACTAACATGATTCAGCTCAAGATCTTTGGGATGGAATGAACGGCGTTACTGAAGAAACCTTCTAGCCATCTTCCCCGAGCTTAAACTAAAGACCCATTCTCTCGTAGTAAAACAATATTGGCAGACATCTGATAGTACTATTATGAACAACTATCATGAGCGACCATCATAATAATAATAGGTAACTGGAATAACATACATGACGAAGATAGATGGAACTTTGGCTCGGTCATACAAAAATCTCTAATACCCTGAAAGGACCATGTATTCGCTTAGCGAACTTTGCTCCTTAGAGCTAGTGTGGGAGTACGTGTAGTTGTATGGGTTACGTCTTGATCGATTGCCGTATTGAGCGACCGAATACCAATAAAAAACTTATATCTTGAGCGGTGATAGAAATTTTGAAGCGGCAGAGTTGGTTCTGGTGACTAATTTGGTATTGTATTCCCTTTGGGTTTTACCATCGCCTGTCTATATGCGTGGTTTGGTGAATGAAATGCGTAGTTATGTTATTAGTCACGGCAAGTCACTCGGTTTAACATTGCCAGAAGTGTTGGAGATGCTTCCTAATATAGGGCGTAGCTTCGGAGTCGGAAATGATTGGGAGACAGGGGCCTAAGCGCACGGGCGCTTGGGCAACTGAGAGCTATTTGGATAGGGGCCGTACTGCCCACCTAACAATTATGCAATCGAGCCTTCTATTCCTCCTTTTTTTTTTGATCAAAGTTTCATCGATTTCTGGGTACAAGAATATCGCATGCAACAAAAGTTATGAACAAAACCCATCCTTCTATTCCTTCCTACGTGCCCCAATATTACAACAAGAAGTGTTGGAAACGGCTCCCTGATCTCGTGTGAAACAGTCTCCTGGGAAACGAGCTCAGGCTGTAGAACGAAGTAGAGGGTTCTAGCAAGCACGACCAAAGGGCAAGGTATATAATCTAGCCTGTGCAGGAATCGTCCTTTAATTAATCAAGTCTCGTTCTATTATTCGTGGCAAGAAGTTTTGGTGCCTGTTCACAAGAGTCTTGGTTTGGGAAAGCTTTGACCAAAAATAAAGACAAGCATACGATTCTTATTTCTTGATGAGGCTTTAACGTTGTGATGATGATCTTTCCAGACTCCATTCATAACGGCATCGGGACATGCAAAAGCGTTCATCCATAACGCCCTTTCTATAATTAACGAGTCTTGGAGCCACACACGCGATAAAAAGAAAGAGAACATATGGCCTGAATACTCTTTCTATTCCTTCTTAGTCTCCTGTTCTGTCCCCTTCTCCTTCTCCAATCTTTCCCATTCTTCCATTCTATTGATCGTGTCTAACGCCGTAGATACTCGTAGCCCAACTCTCCCATCAAGATCAAAGGGCCCCCAATTCGCTGTCTTGGTAAGCCAACTTTTGATTTCGACGTGCTCTTTCAACCCACTTTCTTTCCAGAGCGCTACCGCCCATTCGTACTGCGCAGTTGGCACTATTGCAAACCGTTAGCTACGATCCCAAGGGGTTCAGCGTCGAAACTACAGGGGAGAGCATACACATCCAATTATCGACAAAATTACCCTTGAATGCATATCTGTCGATTGCCAAGATCCTTTGGATATATTCTTTTGCTTTTTCGAGGTCATCAAGATTTCTTGTGACAACACTAAGTAGGAGTAACTGAATTGCTTGTTCATCAATAACGTCTTTCTCCATCTCTTCATTTCGCCACTGTAAAGCCTTTGCTGATATTTCGAAATTTGGCCTGTCCATTCGCTTGTACCCGTCTATATTCAGTTATTTGCTGTTAGCTCTCACATTTCAGGTGGTTAGGATAAAGAATGGTGCCTTACTCCAGAAATATACCATTTCCTCCAGAGGACTGACACCAACACCTTCTATAAGTCTTACACTTCGAGCCTGAGCGCGAGCTTTCCATTTCTTGATCTTGCGATCAATAAAGAGCTCTAGCGGGAGGCCTTGCGCCATGAATTTCTTTTTTCCCACAAAGCTAGGAACTTTTTCAATCAGCTCTTCGGCTAGTTTGGCGTGATGGTCCTATATTGGTCTTTAGTTTGTTTCTAGTACCTCCACTTTATAACGATAACATACGGCTTTTTCAGTGTCTGTGTCATGGTATTTCCTATACAGCTCAACTTGGCATATAGCTGCAAAGCTAGAAAATTATTAGCTCACGAGGAGTATGTGATCAATCCGACGCATAACTTACTAGTGGTATAATGCGTGACTCCAAGTGTTAAGTTCGGTGAGCTATGAGAGGTCAGCTATTAATCACGAAATATCACTAGGTATCATCATACCTTTAGGAAACCTTCAGCTACTTCTTCGTAGCAATGCACGAACATTAAATTCCTAAAAAGGCGCTTAAGAAATATGAACCAAGTGTATCGGGGGAAAATCATCTTACAAGGATTTCTCAAATAACATCAATGCCTCCACTTGTCTGTGCTGTAGTAAGTAATTTTGCGGCATCCAAATCAACTATGGGGTATATAAACCTCATTTGCGTTGAAACTGGTTGAGTTAACATTGATATAGCTTCCTCTAGCCGCCGATCAACCGCTAGCATCCGAGCTTCCTCCAGTCGCCACAGCGCGCTTTGGGAGTATTTTTTTCTTAATCGCTCCAGTGCTTCTTGGCACCTCTGTTTGGGATATCCAGCGCCGGATGGGTGATCTTGTGGGGGCAGAATGTCGCAAAACTGCATGGAGTTGCCGAAATATTGCAGGATAACTAACACAGCAATCGCACCATGAAGATTACTATACTTTGAAGCTATCCAAAGCATTTCTATGCCTTTCTCACGATCTTGAGGTGAATAAGTTTACTGTCAATAATAAGCCAAGATTGCCATGATTTGGATCACCCACCGCCTTTGAATCCCACGATAGACATTACCGTTTTCATACTCGGAGGGACCATCCCGAGAATCAACAATAAAAACCCAAAACAGAGATTAACACCTGAAGTCACAAATTCGTCTATAAGATCATCTGGTTGCATATAGCTAGTAGAGGGGCGACTTCTGGAACCCGGCCTGGAGCCCAGCTTGGAGCCAGATCGAGCAGATCGGATACTAGCACTGGAGCTTCTCATCTCTAACCCAGGAGTTAATAGGCCTGATGGCTCATTTTCAGGAGTACTGTCTCCTGAAATCCCGGTCGCCAGATTTTGTCTGCTTTGGTTGGCCCCGTCTAACTGCGTTGGCGTTTGTATCTTGGGCATTTGATCAAGGATCCCCTCGAGTGTTTTATAAGCAGTCCGTAGCTTGTAGAAAGCTTTCATGGACTCAACCACAGATTCCGAGAGTACGCCTACTACGGCAGACATCAATTGCGTTTCTGCATGACACAAGGCAAACTCTGCGCCAGGCGGGTAGGAGCTGCGATGATGATTTTCCTTCAGAGCTTTCTTTCGATCCCGTTCGGCTGATGCTTCAGCGTCGGCAAGACGGTCAGAGGCTATAGCAGTTATTTGGGGTTAACAAAGATATATTCCAGTATCAGAAGAGTCGTAGATGTCAAGTACCTTCTTTCATGATGTCGGGCTCGAATCCTAGGCTTGCGCGGAGAAATGCAACGATACCGCCGGCAAGCTATCGCACCAAGTAAAAAAAAAAAATTATTATTTCTCCCTCCACGGGTTTAGCGATAATGGAATATCTTGGGAAGGGGAACCTTATGATAGCTCGAGTTCTTACCCTCGACAGCTTTTTCAGCACCAAGAACATCGTCGTTCATGAGTAAATCCATAGCTTTAATCAAGTTAGCGCTATAAGTCTCTCGAAATCTGTCCGAGGCACAAGTGTAGAAGCAACCTTTCATTGCTTGGTCCACTACATGTCATTAGACTATCAGCAATGCCCCCATTCGTCATTTTTAGATCATCGAGAGGGTACAAACATGCTTGAAGTTCATCTAGGGCACTCAAAGATTGCGTGGATGTGGCATGGGTAACCTGTGCTCCTCCACCTCCAAGCCATCCTCTAAACATGACAGTAGTAGAATATCACTGGGGATGGGTGAAAGAGGGCAATGGAAATGAAGTTGAGCTAGAGTTATGCTAAAGCGAAGGGGAAGAAGTAGTATAGCAGCGACTTGGGAAACGGATGAGGAAGGGAAGGAGGGAGGAGGAGAGAAGGAGGAGAATAAGAAGAAGGAAGAGGACTATTCTTGAAAGTTAGTAAAAGAACTTGACGAGGATGACAGATCAGAGTCGCGAAGCACGGGCAAAAGTGGGAAGGAGACGCGTGAAGATGTTTTAGTCACGGGCCTTGTGGTGTCAGATCTCCGGGATAGTGATTCTGTGGCAGAAAATAGAAAATCTTGATTGAATGATAATCTACGCTACTGTGCTCTAGTGCCCATCTATTGGTGGGTGGAATAGATCCAGGCACAAAGTCACCAACAGAGATCTACGGGTACAAATTCCCCGAGTTACGTGTTCATATAGCATCGCAAAAATACCCATTCTGCTGCGGATGAAAGATATGAATAGATTCGTTATACGGATGTTGCCCCGCTGATAAAGTGGTTAACCCCGGGCCGGAATAAGAGCCTCCGCTGAGCTCTGACGTTTATTCTCCGCTTCCGTTCCTTTTACCGTTGAGGTGGGTTCTTGGCAAGTTCCAAGCCTCCCCGGGTACTTATGCTTATTTGGTATCTTGTTCAGTTACCCGGTCCACCAAGCACGACAGCCTAACCAGTAAACTATTGCTATCATAGAAGCATAGCCAACACCACCATCTCAGCTAAATCACTCCCCCCTTCACGATCCACGAGAATCTACCCACCATCATCAATATCTATCATGTCATCAAAGGCCACTGCTCCTAAGACTTCGGATCCCAAAGATGCCGACAAGCCCGTGCAGAAACCAAATGTCTCTCTAGAAGAGGACGACGAATTCGAAGATTTCCCTGTCGAAGGTGAGCTGCTCTATCAACACTGTGGTGGGATGCAGACTACGAATACGCTACGGAGATGGAAATGGGATTGGAATAGCTGATGGCTAATTGCTGGAACAGACTGGGAAGATGCGGAGGCTGATGTGCCTGGTGGCAAGGGAAACCTCTGGGAGGAGAGCTGGGATGATGATGATACTAGCGAGGATTTTGCCGCTCAGTTAAGGTCATTATCCATTTATTTACCCCACATCTGACATCTGCCAACTACCCCTGGGCCCGAGCTTACATACTATCTCATTTTAGAGAGGAACTCAAAAAAACAAATGCAAACAAATCATAGCTCGCAGCATCCTTAGAGTTGGGTTCATTGGAGTAAGCTATAGACATGCATTTGTAATATAGCTCACGTAGAGAACACGAAATATGGGAATCAGTTTTCGAGAGCTTCACTTGCATCTTGACTGTTAGTTAATTTGAATTATGTATTTACTGTGTTGACTGTGCACATATACGTCACATCACATCTACTCACCCAAAGTTGGTCCGATTCGAGAAATTTTTTTTAATTATTATCTAAAGAAATAGCATCTCACAGGTTCGGCGTTTGAGAAGCTAACATATCATTAAATGAGATTCATGCCCTTTCTGTTGATATTCGGCAAACCTCATTTACTTACTCTATGGTACTGTCAGAGGAGAATCTTCTCGGTAGGTGGTATTCAATGAAGCAAGAAAGTACTTACCGAGAGAGCCGAAACACCAGGAAGGTCTTTCCCTTCAAGTAACTCTAAAGAGCTATATATATCATGCGCCGTTAGCTCCTATGCCTCTGAGATGAAGCAGGCGATGAAACTTACGCCCCACCACCAGTTGAGACATGGCTCAACTTGTCCTCAACGCCATACTTAGCAGCCACAGTTGCGGTATCACCGCCACCAATAATAACGATCCTATCCGATTGGGCTGCTTCAACAGCAGCATCTAGCATGTTCTTTGTTCCGTTTGCAAAAGCATCGAATTCAAAAACACCAGCGGGTCTTCCACTATTAGTAAAGATGCACTATTGGTTAATCTAAGAAATCCCTTACCCGTTCCAGAGGATAGTCTTCGCTTCGCCAATAGTTTCCTTGAATAACTTGGTGGATTTCTCCCCAATGTCCAAACCCATCCATCCATCGGGGATACCTTGCTCATCAGTGGCATATCCAGTTTTTGCATCCTTGGCAAACTTGTCGGCGGTGATATAGTCCACTGGCAAGACAACTTTAACATTATGCTTTTTGGCCTTCTCGATAATCTCGCCGACGGTCTTGGCACCGGCCTCATCATAAAGAGAGTTTCCGATCGGTACGCCCTCCAAGGTCTTCTTGAAGGTAAACGCCATACCACCACAAATGATCAAGCTGTCGACTTTGGGGATTAGGTTGTCAATCAACTGAATTTTGTCAGACACCTTGGATCCTCCAAGGATAGCGAGGAAGGGGCGTTCTGGGGACTCGAGGGCCTTGGCGAAATATTCAAGCTCTTTTTTGACCAGGAAGCCAGAAGCCTTCTGTGGGAGATCGATACCAACCATGGAGCTGTGGGCACGATGGGCGGTGCCGAAGGCATCGTCTAATAACTTTATTAGTTTCGGGTTCATCCCATTGATGGCACTGGTTTGGGAATTTACTGATGTAGATATCTCCAAGAGAAGTGAGCGACTTGCGGAACCCCTTGACTGCTTCTGGGTCGGCCTTGACTTTCTTTCCGTCAACTTTAGAGGAACCCTCCTCCTCAACATGGTAACGCAAGTTCTCGAGAAGGATAATTTCGCCTATATCAATTAATCAGTCTCAGCATACTTGGCCACGGTATAAGTAAATCTTACCATCGGTAGCTTTCTGGACATGTCCTTCAACTTCCTCTCCAACGCAGTCATTCAAGAAAGTAACTTTCTTGTTCAAAAGTTTCTCAAGCTCCTTGGCGACAGGAGCCAGGGAGTACTTAGCGACTCTTTGTCCATCAGGGCGTCCCAAGTGGGACATCAGAATAATTGCTTTCGCGTTCTGTTCAGAAGCATACTTGATGGTAGGCAAGGCAGCAACGATACGCTGGTTGTTAGTAATCTTGTCGCCGTCGAGAGGAACATTGAAGTCAACCTATGAAGAGAAGGCACATATTAGAATAGTCTGACAGTGGTGATATCTGATCAGAATTGGGCTACTTGCTCTGATTAAGACACGCTTGCCCTTGAGATCGACATCAGTAATGGCTATCGTCACGGACAGACAGGTCAGCAATCTACATAATCTGAGGGGAAACATCCTCGCAATAAGAACTAGAGGAATTTCATACCGAGCTTGTTGCTAAGAGACATTTCGAGTTTTCGCGATTCGTGTTTGATAAAACTATATGGAGCTTGAGGACGGTAGGCAGTAAAACTGAGAGTCTTCACGGTAGGTCCAACGGTATATGAGCTAAAAGAAGTTTGAACGGAACGAGGGAGGAGTAAATCGTATTAAATTATCCTCGGCCAAGAAGGTGGGGTGGAGGGGTAACGTAAAAATATGGTTAATCTGACCATGACGCAACGGGGTGTAGTAAACGAAACCCCCGTAATCTGCGCGAATCTGCGCGGGATGGAGTGAGAAAATCGCCAGTTCTTATACATAATAGTAACAGGTCAATATTCTTCTCATACCGTAGCATCGGATTGCCTATAGCCCTGCCTTATCACAAACCTATGTTCTATCCGAGGTTTCCGAGCTAGAAATATGTCTTTGAACCGATACAGATATTAAACCCAAAACACGATACACGCGATGCGACAAGCGGCTGAAGATTTATCCGAAAATAAATGTGGCTTGATATCGGATGTTCAAGTGAGGCTCGCGATGCTATCTAGGATTGCGAAACCGAGTATTACAGAACCAAGGCTCATGATCCTGCCGACGACCACTCCAAGGTTACATGTAAGACTAGTCCCTCTACCATTACTGCCACTTCCCCCAATCCAATCAACACCCTCCCCCCCCCAAAAAAAAAAAGGTCTGGGGTACAATGTTGTCCTGCGAGTGACTTTAGGATCAAACCTTACATTCATGATAATGATGATAACGGTAACGCCCATCTAACTAATTACGAAGTTTCCCATGGCCTCGAACCAAGTCGCTCTTCGGCTTCTCTCTTTATCTCTAGATAATATTCTCATCAACTCCAATTCGCAATCCCAACCTAACTTCGTTAAGCAAGTCTAGACTCACGCCTTATAACCCATTCCTTAGAGATCGATCAAAGGAACACTTGTACATGAGATATAGAGTAACTACTTTCTAGAGGCGAAAACCCCAGGCTATAAAACCTGATCACCACGTAGCTGTACTACGTGACCGTAAATGCTTTTTCCCAGTAATCCAGAAATTCATCGGTGACCACCTTGACCTCCTCCTCTCGTGCTGAAGCCCATGCAGTGGAGGCCATCCTTCCGCGCTCCGATTCTGTCAAGACATTTAGGATCGCGCGAGTTTCCTCGGAGAACTCAATGCCCAACTCCTTGGCAACCATCGGTAGCCAGAAAAGTCCGAGCCCCCCCGCAGGCCAAAGGGTTTTTGTTTGGGCAAGTATACGTAGACCACGGTTTAGATCTTCTGTTTCTGCGGGAAGGTTAAGCAAGAATGTCTGGGACGTCAGGAATACATAATGGGAAAATGGAAGTATGTGACATCGAAGCCCAGCATCTAGCTTGTACTCGCACGCGATATTGACGAGCTCTTTCGCGGTTTTCTTGCAAATAGACATTGGAAGATCGTCATCTAGATTACCGACATGAATCGTTTGGAATGGCCGGAAAAGCATTATGATCGTTGCCCGAACACACATACTAGCTACATTTTTAGAGAATTTCCCGACGTTATAATTGCAATATAAGGGGCGCTTACTTCAAATGAACGCAATGAAATGCATTATTTGTGGGCTGCAATTTCAACTCGTCGGGAAGCTCTGATTTCCACATGCGCAGTCTTTTATGAAATTGAGTCAACTTTTTGGGGGTGACTTTTTCATCCGGACTTGCTGGGCCATAGAAAGCGTATACAATGTCTTTGATGATTTCCGACAATCTGATGAACTCTAAGAATGTTTCATGCACCTTAGCAGACTGGCCCGTTGACAGCCAGCTGACCTCCAATTCTGTGTATTCCGAAAAATCCTCTTCTTTTCCGGAGTCGAAGTTTATTCGTGGGAGAGGCCAAGATTCGCCAGAAAGTTGGGGCAATCTTGCTATTACAAATGACCATGATCTAGCTCAGGCAGTATTAACCACAACTCCAAAAAAAAAAAAAGAAATTAGCATGAGTAGGAAGACATACACGTCAAAACAAAATAGACCCCAGTATGTTACCCGCCACACTTCAAGTTCAGAATCGTCAAGCTCATTGGCAATTTTATGGCAATTCTTATACAAGTTTTCAGAGGCCGTACGTAAAGCGACACCTCCATACATCCATCCCTTGACATCTCTAATGTACCCAGATTCTCTGATGCTCAGAACTGCAAGCGCTTGAATCGTAGTGATCTTGCTGTCCCCCTCTTCAAGGTTCAGAAGACGCTCTGCTTCAGCAAAAAAATGATCGCCTGCTGTCGAAGGGTCTTGCGGGTTTGTGCGAGCCTCTGGCTTATCTGAAAAGGCACAACCCACTGAAAGGATAGCGTTTAGCAGGATATCGCTGCAAAATCTTTGTCTGCCACTAATAAGGTCCTCCAAGAATTTTCTTCTCGAAAGAACCGGAAAACAACTATGCTGCCAAACGAAATACAGTTGAAGTAGATGCTGAACGAACTCAACGTCTTGCGTGACCTTCGTCCAAGAGCGAACCATGGAGTTTAAATCCACAATAGGAGGAGGAGGACTACCAACAGAGGGGCTTGTGCCTGAGCTTGGAGTTGAACCGCGTATATCATGGGACTGCCAGCCTTCGAACTCTGGTGATCCAAAAGATCGTACATATCCGCTAGAGGATTCGATATCTGTTGACTCACGCTGCGTTCTCGTCTCAGAAATGTTGGATTCCACCCCAGCCTCAGAATCTTGGCCCCATGATTCTGCGTCTAGTTTCTTAGGGGTCGTATGTTCGTCGATCTCAGGTGGATTTTCTTTGATAAACTTCGCAATGTCCTCGATTTCCTCCTTTGCTCGCAAGCGAAAAATTATATTATGCACGTAGTCGTCTGATGAGCTCTGCAAAGTTCTCAAGATACAACGGAGGTTGCTGTTGTCTGAAGAAAGCTCGTTTACGTGTTTCTTTAGGGTACCGGATCGCCTGCCGTCACTTTCCTTGTCGTAGAAACACTCAGACTTGTCGTTCGCTAGACACGCCGCACAGGGGATTTGACCATCACACTGATATTTCGGATTAAATTAGCCTACAATTACACATCGCCTCTCAGCGGGCTCGAGACGGGTTCCCGGTATTTCGTTTCGGGAACACACCTTTGATCTCCGTTTCCGACATGGCATACAAGCTGTAGCTACACAATTCCGCTTAGCTCGTCTGTCCAGGGGCTTAGTAACTCGTTTCTCATCTGCTGGAGACGCTGCCGCAAACGAGGGCTTCGGTAGCAGTCGTCGAGACATTTTTTTCTTCGAACAAAGAGCTCGAGGAGTTGGACTCAGTGCCGTAGTTGAGCCCTTTTCTCTCACGACCTTGCGAGATGCGATTCTTTTCCTATATTCGAGGGGTGAAAACTAGACCTGAGCGCGAAGCTGGCTCTTGGCAAGAAAAACGCTCGCTATAAGATTGCGTAAAAACTCACCTAGCCAGCCCTCTTTGCCTTAAAACTGTGCATCAGCCAGTGAGACCCTGAGAACTTGTCGGAGCTGAATCACCGCTCGATGTTGATTGGTATGCGTACTTACGGGCATCTAAATGTTGTTACCATCGATGGGCGGCGTTATGGCCGGTACCGTCCCTCGCTTCCATCTCGGAACTTCATATTCCCCAGATCTGATTTGTCCGCTATCCCCAGCAGATTAGAAAAAGCCTGATCCTGGGTGAATGTCTAGAAGCCCGAGAGCCGAGTCGGCATTTTCACATGCTGCCTTTGCCACTAATTCGCTGGATGAGGTTTAACCAGGAGATGTGGCATAAAAGGTTCAAGGATTTTCCCTTCAGCTTGCAGGTCTCAAACCACACCGTGCATGCTAACTGTAATAAATTTCGAGTGATTATCGGTGACTTGCAGAGTGGTCGGGAAACGGGTGAATCTATAGCGGCTTGATACTGATGAAGTAAATATCTTGAACCACTAAGAGAAATTATTAAAACCTAGGGCATTCGGAACTTGTTTTCTACGAAAACAGCAACCCACCTGTAAAGGTAATGACTCACGTATGATGTGGTCGACCCCGTTGAAGCTCGGTCTAATCACTCACGATGAGGATGGCGGTTGACATCACAATGGAATCGGTGTGTAAGCAAGGAAATATGCGACATCGCTTGGGTTTAAGGCTGTCCAAGAAAGTTTTAGCGAGGACAGAACGACGAATATGGATATCAGGCCTCTTAAGCCTGGTATGGAACTGACAGGTGCAGCACAACATGGCCCAACATAATGGAAAGGCATACCGACGTTCAGTTCTTTGGGCCTGTCACCGAAAGGTTGGCAGCTATCGCCAACACTAAAGCAGACATTGAGATGCTCTTGAGCTCAGACGGCTCAGGCTAGACCTATCATGCGAGGAGCTGTCGTAAAAAAGGCCTGGGCGTCTGTTTATGGAGTTGGCCCGTCGGATCTAGAGGTGGGGGGGGATATGACATAAATTTTGCCGCTGGGGAAAGAGTAGTCCCAATGTGGAAAATCGTAGCAAGATTTTGGATTCAGAAGTAGCATACCGACTCCCAAAAGACCAAAGTGTCACTCCCATCTCCATTGGGTCTTGTTCTCAGACAAACCAGTTTTCGATCTGATCGCAAGACACGTGGAGAAAACGTGGCATACGAGACTCATGTGCTATCACTCGAATTTGTCGGTGAACTTGTCCCCGAAGTTTTGCTTTTTCCCTCCAAATCACGGTGAAGAATTCCCCTGAACTGAAACTCTGCGGAGAGAGAGAGTCATTGTGATGAGTTGTCTTTTCGAGAAGCGACTATGCAACCTCCAAAATACGACCACTCGACCATACATGTATCCTCCAAGCTGGACAGCAGAGAGGGAATTGTCTGGTCCAGCGAGTTTCTAAATCCGAATCGCTTCGGGAGATGTATCCTTTCGGGATCAGCCTTGGCTTCCTTTATTGAGCATGGCCTTCTGATCACGGCAGTTGGATTTTTGGTTCTTCACCAATTTCGCATCTTGGCAGCTACCTACTGTAAGCTACAACTTTAGTTACCTCTAACGGGCGGGGTGGGTTGGGATAGGCCTGCGCTGCTGACCAGGGCAATAGAATTATTACCATTTAGGCTGAACTCAACGTTTGTGATAGAGCCTCAAACGTCTCCCTGACTGGTTACATGTAGTATCAAGAATAGCATTACACGTAATTTTCTAGAGTAGAGAAATACTTTTTTACTAGAAAGCTTAGGGCACAATATTGCTCACCGCGTCCACAGCAACTTCCTGACTTAATACGGGTAGAAAAAATCTCACAACTACAATTGGTTCTTACTCCGCTCCTCCTGTAGGTGCATATGGAAGCCCCATCATAACCCTTTTGGGTATTTTCGTCTGAATCTGCCTTGTGCGGCACTTCCGACTTATTTACCGGCCGGACCAATATAAGAAACCATATATGCATATAAAAGCAATATGAAGTCAAACTTCACTCTTAGGCTCAGTCAAAAAAAATAATTGTACCAGACCTATTTCATTGGTATATACAGGGAATTATGGTTGTACATGATTGATACAGAAGGAAAACGCTTCTTGACTCAGATTCCTACGTCGACATCTCCATAGTGATACCGGTTTTGGGGTTATCTAGTTCTATGGCACCAGGAAGTGATCTAGTTAGCACTAAGTTCCCACCACGAAAGAATGTTGTCTGCAACTACACTCAAGAGAATACACGTACCAAACCAGTCAAACTCAACTGCGCCTGCTTGGTGATCCGCGACAAGCTCAAAATCCATCCTCTGGCCGTTAAAACATCTTATCAGATACCCATCCACAGCGGCTTCTCCGCCTTGCGTCGGTTGCTTGATATATCCGTCAGCCAAAGCTCCCGTTTTTTCGCTGCAAAGGTTGGGGATCGGGTAGACGTATGGATGAGGAGGGACACATACAGTAACTCGAAACAACGGAGTGGGGTCTAAAGTGGGATATCTCTGAGGCCTGTTATTCCAGCTAAGCTCGCCTGGAACGATAGGGCTGGTGACCATATACACATCAAACTTTCCGCTACCCTTCGCAGTCCATTCGTATCCACCAGGAAGAGCTTCTGGTAGTGTAAATTTGATGAGGCAATTTGTTGCATTGTTATTAGGAACGTCGAAGCCAACTAAAACCGCCGTATGATTGTTAGCTAGAAAATAGAAGGATACTACAACTGTCGACTTGGGGGGCTGCCGCTTACCAAACATGGTCGTCTCGCTCATGTCGTAGTCAGAGCCGGTATAGTTTATTTGGGCAGTATACTGTGTCGCATATGTGGTATCCGGGGATATTTGTACGGCGGGGACAAGGAAGTGTGGGAAGATCACTTCCACAATATCACGCTTCCGCACTGTAGGCGCAGCTGTAGGAGCAGCTAGAACTATTGATAATGCACTGTAAAGGAAGGTAATAGCAAATATGAGGGCAGACATGTCGAGAAGTTTTGCGAGACTAGTTAAAATGAATGGTGCTAGAATGTATTTCAAGTTGGATGATATAAGTCAAGCTTGCGAAAGAGGGTGATGTAGAAAAAAGTGAAAGTTTGGGTAACCGATATATACTCGAGTACATCTCGTTCTCTATATATATTCAGAGGGACGAAATATGGAGAACTCAAATGTAAGGTATTGTGGACCTAAAGTAACTAGAATACCTCCTTGCGTAGTCGCGATTTGTAAAGGGGTTTCATGACTTTCGGAACCTAGCATATCGAAGCTATCATAGGGTCACCCCCTCGCGTCATGAGCGAGTGGAATTTTAAGCCCGATAACAACGACACCCTTTTTCACGCCCGATGTATTTATTTCAGCGTAGCTATGCACACAGTTGCCTTAAACTTTGGTGGTAGAGGATATGTTGCCTCCACGGGGAGGATAGCTTATCCTTTTTAGGTCCTAAAACTGCCATTTTAGTCCGGAGAAGATAGCTCTTCTGTCTGAGGATACTGATAAAAGTCATAATCAAAGAGGGCATATATTATATCATAGGAATATCATGAGGTCTGCGCAGTGGTATCCTCTCCTGTAGATTTGGATAAAGAATAACTTTGTAAACCAGGCCTGTTGAAGAGCAACACCGAATTCAGCATTAGCATCCATGGGTTAGTCAAACTTGGGAAATACTTTTTAAAAGTATATCTAAAGCTTATGATGACTCCATGCCGTGATAATCGTTGTGGTAGGGGAGTGGGGTTTGGAGGGTTTTCGACTCATCCCTGTCACTCTGGCCCCCACGTCGCTTCCCACGTCGCTTCCCACGTCGCTTCCCACGTCGCTTCCCCACGTCGCTTCACCCTCTCATCGCTCCCCTCTGGTAGCTTCTTCAGTTGTATGAATAGGTTATCTGATTTAGTCTTATCTCCCTAGTGAGGATACAAGGATTACAGCCACATACTTATCCCCATAGAGTTGAACAGCTACCATCTCTCTCAAAAATCCATATTTCCTAGCTATAGGCATAGCCCGTAGTTTCACGGGGAAGTTTGAATCGTAAAATGGGTCTTTGAAGAAAATGGGTTCAGTATTGAGAAAAACACCCGCAGGGGACAATGTGCCTGCAATACAGTGGAGTCTAGAAGTGCGATAAAGATGGATTTTACATTGACTAAGTGAAAAAACCCTTAAGGGGATAGGTGCATCTGAACTTAGGTATCCCCATTAGTACTCCCCGATACATTCTCTTTAGTGTGAGCTTTGGGTAATATAGACGTTGAAATTCCTGCATGCGACTATACGGGGCACCAAGTTTTTATTTGGGGATATCCGGCGAAGGCACAAAAATACATGCAATAAGCCGTCAGAGCACTTCATTCAAACTTCCTGTCCGGTAAACTTCTACCTAATTTAACAGATCCGTTCCTCCGGTGGCCTATACGGGACCCCAAGAATCTCGAAGATTCGCTGTATAGTCTTCTATTAATCTCTTTTATCCCCTCCATGGGTTATTAGAATACTAAAAAAGTGGAACTAACCTTTTCGTCCTGCCCTTCAATCTTTGTCCCATCGGTCAACTTCTCCCGGTGTGCGCCCCGCATGACATTCTTGAAAAGCCCATGTTGATTCAGTCCATACCCTTTTTTCGAAGCCAGCAGTCTCATCGAGCGGTTGAAGATGTCGTTGCCGGTGAAGTATAGTAGTGCTGCTCCTCGCTCGTCCCATGGGACTACAAGGAAGTCAATTCGTCTCCACTGAGAGACACCAGAGACTTTAGAGGCACCGTGCCACTATATGGAGCTGTCAGTTTTGACCACAAGGCTTCCCGAACGATGAGATACCTTACTTTCGAACCGTCATCTCGTCCCCTCGGAATCGCAAGCCCACACTGCAAAAAATCAGCCGCAAATAGTTTCTCCACCAGCTCATCCAGTAGTCCCGAGAGCCAGGATGCATCTGCCCCCTCCTTTGTAATCATAATATCAACATCTCCACAATCCTTAGCGCCCCTCCTATAGCTCCCTAATACCTCTAGTTGCAGCTCTGGATCTATCGATTTCGCGATTTGCGTTACAACATCCCCATGTCGTTTCACTTCGTCTCTCGGGATCCGGCAATTGAAATCATCGTGGTGGTCTACACCGATCTTTTGTGATTGTGATAACTTCACTTTAGCCTTTAGGTCTTCAAGGGTTCTATAGCCCGTCTGGACCCATTGGTGTGCAAGAGCGGATCTATGGGAAGGGAGGTTAAATTTTCGTTTAGCATATACATGGGTATGTGAAGAGAGAGGCTACATACCCGACACCATAAATGCCCAAGAATAATTTCAGAGCTGCGTCTGCAGGCTCTAGCTTTGCGTAGTCAAGTTTCCTGAGATGATCTGTCCGAACTATGCCATCATTCACCAACTTAGTTTTACTCCCTTCCAAAAAAACATACGAAATGCATACCGATCTCTTCAATTTTCTCCGCAATACTTGACCCAATATTGGATAGCCTATCGTAGTTTATCAGCACTGTATTTTTGGGGTACTGTGGGGGGGGATTATTACTCCTGCGCCTCAGATGCGAACACAATTTTTTTCTCCTGTTTTTTCAGTGTATTAATTGCCTTCCTGTAGCTTATACTCCTCCACTGGTCTCCAGTCATCTCATAGTATTTCTGCATCTCTGATAGAATTTCAATAGTCCTTTTATTAGGATTTTCATCACCCTCTGTCCCATCATTCTTTCGCATACACTGAAATGCCCCCTGCCATCCTCCAAGCTTCTCAAATTTACTCATTTTGGACGCGAGCTTCTTCTTTTTGGCGCGAGTGAGAGATTCTTCGTCTTCAGAAGATGTATCCCGTTGGATGCTTGAATCTTTTTGGCCCAGGTCATCGTCATCATCTAACGATGGCTATGGTCGGGTCAATTTTTTAGGCAAATAAAAAACGAGTGATATTCCATGACTGTGTGAATAAACTGGAAGATGGTATGAATGAGGGGCTTACAAGGTTGCCCATCTTTTGAGCTTCTTCAATCATTATATCTAGCTCATTTTTTGACCTCTTGCATACCTCCTCCGTCGTTAATCCCTCTAGCACCCTTTGTTCGGAGATTGGCTGAGGTGTCTGTGCAGAAACGCCAGGGGTCATCGCGGCGGTTCTCGGTGCTTTGGGTGCCATGCCCTTCGGCAGCCCCCGATCAAGTGCCAGTTTCTGTGCCGTCACAGTAGTATTAGAAGTTAATGTGACCCCAAACCCTTCGGGTGATGTCTCAGAAAGTTGACTTGTTGAGCAGGGAGTTGAGGTTGGCTCTTGCATACTGTATATCTCGTCAGCCGTCCGTCCACTGGTAATATGGATTGAATGGGAAGCAACCTTCGCTGAGTCTCGGATATCCGTTTGGACCTCTTTGGCTTTATCTGCAGATTCTGCACAGGAGTAGCAGAGGAAGAGGCAGCGGGGCTAGATAGTTCTGGAAGTTGGGGAGATGATGTTGGTTCATTACCCGGAACTTTATATTGGGGTTGATCGTAGCTGACAATACGGTTGAAATCGAGGCAATCGCCGATAAAGTTATCGTTGACGACGATTATATGCTCCTACAGTATTTTTTTTGCTGATTCAGATCTCTGCTCAATAAGATAGTAACGATAGGTCGACAGATGGAGGGGGGAATCAGAAAGATGGGGGTAATACAGGAATACTATCTTGCTTGAGATACTTCAGCGCATCTTCATAATTCAAGCGAGAGTCTACGATGACATGCGTGATGTCTTCCAAGCACAAGTACCATCAGTCACGATACTTATTTTACTGGGGACAACGATAAAGGTATATATTTCGATATTAACATATACATACTTTTCTCTCTCCATTCATTTAGACAAAATCCGCCATGCTCATCTGTCTTTTGCACTCTAAACTTCCGTACTGGATTCTTCAGATCATTCGGGATGAAATCTGTCCTCCGTTAGCACTATCCTCCCTATTGGCATCTCCTGGTGGGGAGCGGAGAAACATTGTGTCTATACAGAAATATAAATCTTTGAATATCAACTTTCTCGCACTCGGTGTTGGCGTCGCCTTCGCTGCTCTCTTCCGCTTCGCCACCTTCCCGTCTGCTGATGAACCAAGCATTCGTGACGACTCAGGGGGTGGAGAATGTCGTGGTAGAGTTAAGACAGGGGGTGATGGAAGTGAAAGAAGCGGTGCTGTTGGAGCCATTGAAGCTAGACTTGTAGACTCTGGAAGTGGCATTGTGGACGCCCTCGTGATTTTAGGTACTCCGGGTGCTCCAGGTGTAGCAGTCGATGCGCGGGTACTCCTCGGTATAGAACGCTTAGCAGTATTTCGCTGATTTCGGCTTGCAGCGAGAAGGAGAGTAACTTCGCTGGTTTCGGGAGGGTCGTCGTCCGTGGGGATTGAGTAAAGGCCGTCGAAGAAACGCTCCTTGTCGGTGCGCTTGTCAGCAGATTCCCAGTCCATGACAGTAACCTTGGGAGGGAATGGCAGCTAGATGCTTAAATAAACCGAGAGAGCCAAGTTAGTGAGTCAAACGTCCATAATTACATGTAAAGCATGAATTCTGTAGTCAAGGGGTGGTTAGTGTCCAGGTTGATTGACTCTGTGGGAGCAGGCATTCATTCCTGTTCACCAAATCCGGAGGTTGTCGCGTCTGGAGATGTCGCCAAGTCATTTCACGTGACGTTACCTAACGCACCACACTTGTAATACCACAGAAATACAGAGACATGGATATAAGCTATTGGAAGGCCAATGCCAAAATCACGGCTATGGTTCTTGAGAGAGTTTATTTCTCACGGTCTGGACGGATCGTGGTAAGCGTGCAACCCAATTCGGTTTACTCGGGTTGCTTCTAAGCTTACGTGTATGTATTGGCCAAGCCACTGAAAATGAGATTGGATAGCGATTAGGGGAATTGCGTTCAGCATTAAGGATGAACTTTAGGCGTCTCCGAGTGGAATCTAAGTTCTAATCATTCCAGCTCAATTTAGGGGGAAATCTGGCTGCCGAAATGTATGAGTGATATCCCATGACGGGGGGGTCCAGAGCTCAGAATATCTTGCCCACACTCTAGAATCCAGCCTGCATACACTCCATTTCCCCTCCTCCACCATGCGGCTGAGAGAATGTTTTGCGGGGCAGTCGGTTGACAGCATTGCCAAGCTATGTCTCGCATGGGGAACCTCAACCCTAGCCCCAATAGAATCTAGGGTAACGGGAAAGGGCAGGGGCCCTGGTACACTACCTACTACATCATCTATGCTGTGCACCTGCGCCAGGTTCTTAACATAGGCCGAAACCTTCCGGCAGTTGACCCACAATCTGTCGCCGATCGCCTCTCTGGTGGAGAGGTGAGTGAAGGACACGATGAAAGTGCACGTAATCAGCCGTATGCCATATACGATTTCTTTTGCATTCCAGGACCACGACGGGGGAAGAGGCGGGAGGGGGAGGACTTGAGGACGGAGTGGAGAGAGAATTGCATTCCATGCGGGACGACGAAAGCCGTAGCGATAGAAATACATTATCAACAGACACGAATACCTCGCATAACAAGGAACCGAATGGGAGTGGGGAAGGCGCTGAAAGTAATGCGGCGGATTAAACGCCGCGGCCCCGGTGCGGGCCAGCTGAGCCGAAGGAACACCTCAGGCTTCAGTGGAGAACAACATCAGCAGTGGTTTGTTGTTATTATTCTTGAAACGCCGTGCCAAGGTCCAGCAGCGTCGTTCTGTGTCCCGCTGCTGCTTCCGCTGCTGCTGCGGGAGCATCTAGTTAACCTTACGTCGTAGCCAAAGCAAAGCCCTCTGTTAGCTCCCCTTCCCTTCGAGCCTTCCCTCATTGTATTTTTACCTACATATCTCACGCTCGTTGTTGCCTTCCTCTTCTCCGCCTCCCTCCTCCCTTAACATCACCATCACCATCACCATCACCATCATCGTTCCCCTCCTCTCCTCCTACTTTCTATCCCATCCTCACCATCACTCATTCGCTCACTACGCTGCAACTACTAATCATACAATGCAAAATGGCTCCGAGCCTCCACCAAAGAGGCAAAAGACCTCGTCTGCTGTTGCTGCTGCCACAGCCGTCGCTCCCACGGTCGCTCCTGTCGAAACCCTCGCCAGAAAACCACCCCAACACTTGGACTTACGGTTCCCACCTTCCGATCCTGCTGGGCTAAAAACACATAAACGTTCCGTCGACGTTCTCTTGAAGCTACTACGCAAGAAGAAGAAAATAGTGGTCATTGCAGGAGCAGGCATTTCTGTTGGAGCTGGAAGTAGGATCCTCCCCTTTCTTTTGTTTTTATTGTGGTCCTCTGCCACTTGGTTCCCGTAAGGTTTCACCAGATGCTTACTAAGCGCCACCTTGCTACAGTTCCTGATTTCCGATCCTCCAATGGGCTCTTTTCTTCACTGCGCACAGATATGAAGCTTAAGACATCAGGGAAACAGTTATTTGACGCTTCGGTCTACAAGGATGACCAACTCACATCATCTTTTCACGATATGGTTCGCAATCTCCACACCATGACCGCCAATGCGTCGCCGACCGAGTTCCACCACCTGTTGGCGACATTAGCGAACCAGGGAAGACTACTCCGCCTATATTCGCAGAATGTGGATTGCATTGATACACAACTGGAGCCTTTAAAAACAGCAGTGCCGCTTGGAAATAAAGGTCCTTGGCCGCGAACCATTCAATTGCATGGGGGGCTGGAAAAAATGGTCTGTTCTAAGTGTGGGTGGCTGGCCGCCTTCAACGCGACTTTGTTTAGGGGATCGGAGCCTCCGGACTGCACGGAATGTGAAGAGATGGATACGGTTAGAGGGGTAGCAGGAAAACGAGCGCTTGGCGTCGGGAAATTAAGACCGAGGATCGTGTTGTACAACGAGTTCAACCCTGACGCGGAAGCGATTGGTGCGGTAACTAAAGCCGACTTGAAGGCGCGTCCGGACTGCCTGATCGTCGTCGGCACCAGCCTCAAGGTGCCCGGTGTGCGAAGGATTGTAAGGGAGATGTGTGGTGTGGTTCGGGACTACCGGGGTGGGATGACCGTATGGATCAATGAGGATGACCCGCCTGTTGGAAAGGATTTCGATGGCATCTTTGATCTTATTGTGCGCGGAGATTGTGAGAAAGTGGCAAGGATAGCAGATATGCCAAGGTGGGATGGCAGCGAACCGCCTCCACCAACAGAGTCCGAGACAGACAGCGATAGCTGTGGTTCATTCATCGAGCTGGATCAAAACGAGCCCCGTAGGAACAGCGACACTGTGGAAGTCCGCATTTCTCAACCTCCCCACATCACTCAACTCCCCAGCCCATCTATAAGCCCACCTCCGAAATCGAAAGGTGCACGAAAAAGACCGGCTCCAGACTCGAAAACAGATCCACCAGCAAAGAAGGCGAGAGGGGAAGCAAAATCCACGGTTGTAGCTACAAAGGCCAAACCTGAAAGAAAGGGGACTATTGTAACTGCTTTCAAAGCGGTCAGGAAGGCTGTATCTGTGGTTGGGGGTGTGAAAGCAACGAAGCCAAAAGCGGTGCCAAAAGCACCAAGAGTGACAAAAGCGATGAATACAGCGGCTGCGAAGAAGATGGCTGCTTCAGTTGTAATCCCGGCGAAACACGAAGTTATTACTGTTGCTATGCCACCTATGCCAACGATGGCCGTGATCCCGCCGTCTCCTACTTCAGTTGTTTCGTTTAGTAGTGAGAGGAGTTCGAGTATCCCAATTGCCAGTTTACTCAACTGAAGGGAATATTTGTATAAATATATTTTCGGGTGGACGTTTGAAGGACTAGGATTGGAGTTATGGGTGTTTTTCGTTATGGTTATATTTTAAGTTTAGGGAACATGGAGATTGGTGGAGATGGGGGGAACACGCACACGGCGGCTGAATCCAAATCTCAACCCTGCCTGGGCTTGTACTACCTACTTTAAGCCATGATGCCCGGAAAGGAGGTGCCGAGAGAGGAATCAAAATAATGGGATGTATATACGGAGAAGACGAGGGACATTGGTTGATGTCTGCGCTGCGGGACTTGGGGGGGGTTTTTTCTCTTTTTTTCTTTTTTTCTTTCGCTCTTTAGTAGAGAATTCGTGACCGGCACATTTTTCTCTTCCATTTGCTTTTTTTCTTCCGTTAGGCTTTGTCCATTTGAGACCAACCCTAGATACTTCTTTTGGGTGTTTTTGCTATTTTTGTTTTGATCGTTTTTGTTAAACCGGGTGTCTAGGCTGTCCCGAGGGCGTTACGAGGTTTTTGGATTGCAATGGATTTGAGTATTCCCGGTACTTTGTGGTGCCTGGATTGTACATGCAAGGAGTGGATGTAGGAGAGGAGGTATATAATGTACACGTGTACATATTGTAGTGTTGTGAATCACAGAGGGTTTTCGCGTTGGGATACCAGGGAATTGATTCATGTCGTGGCACAAGTTTCGTACGTGTTTGCACGGGTGGAAGGGAGGGCGTTTGGGTGTTCTATCTCAAGATTAAACATAACGAAATTTACTGGCTGAAAAGGGAGACGGCTTAAACACAGCAATATGGTATGCAGCGTACTTACATGTACATAGTTGCTGCTGCTTTTGATAGCTAGGAATCGGGTAAAAGCTCATCATGTAATGTCACTCGGTTTAATCTTGATGACTATTGGATAATGCCTCTTGATGTTCCCGTTGGTCATATTCTCGTGTTCGTCACATTTTTCGCTTGTTTCCCCTTTAGATTTCCCGTAGGCTCTCGTCTCTTTGGGGTTGATACTTAGGTTTAGTGTTCTAAATACCAAAAGGCCTGTGACGTTATTGCTATGTAGCGTCATCCTGTTCAGCCCCAGCGAGGTCTACCTATAAAATACAAGAGAACATGGTAAATGCGATGAGAGCCTGTCGATATTTTCTCAGAAATAACCATCGAAATCAAATACACTGTTGCTAACTGGGTCTAGCAAAACACATCAGACTTTGTAGAGCTGCTACAATTCCGGCGCCTTGTCTCAATAAGCCCTTCTTGCGCCAAATCCTTCCCAAGCACTGTCAAACCCAGCCCCAAAAACCCACTGCGCGGAGCCATCCCCTATATCCTCACTTGCATCCATACACATTGCCGCTAGCTTCACCCACATGTCTTCCTTCATTAGCATCCCGTTCTTACCATCGGGATACTTCCCACACACTTTCTCCCCATGTGCGAGGGCTCTGATCGTCTTAACTGTGTGTCCATCATCTCCCTTCTTAATCCCACGCTCGATTATACCAAGCCATGGATTTGCATTACCAACGGCGCTGCCGCTACCAGTAGCACTCGAATTGACGCTGTGTGGAATTTTCGGGGTGTAGTTCTCGACTTCGGACAGGAGAAGAGGAGGAGCTCCCATTGCAACATACAAGAATAAATCAAACCTCGTCTTCCACTCAACCAGTCTCGCCTTATTCTCTGCGCTGAGCCAAGGTTGGGCATTAAATGTAGTTAAGAAGATGGATGTCGTAAGAGAGTGGACTAAGAAAAAGTCGAGCTTGTAGGCTTTATCAGCACGAATAGCACCACCGACAATTTGTGCGGAGAGGTCGATCGACTCTGCCGTCTTTTTCTCTATTTGATCAACCGGCACGTGAAACTGACGCGCGTAATGGATTATTGGAGCGGGTGAGGAGGCGAGGAGTGTTTTCCAATGTATGGGGTTTGGGTTCTCTGTCGTGATCTTTCTGACTCTGGGATCGTTGTAGAGGCCGTCGAGAAGTTCACGGAGAGTCTTCTCATCAGCGGGTGTTTCGAGCTCCTGCTCACACTTTAGGAGGAAATCCAGTGCATCCAAGTCATCGGCCACGGCCATAGCTATGCCTTCCGGGATGAGCGCCGGGAGCCCAAATTCGAGGCCATACCCGATATGAATAAGAGGGTGGTACAACCCCGCAAAGCATTTTGCCAAAAATTCGTCTGCTTTCTCATCTCTCCCAAATAGCCTCTTATTAATCATTTGCTCGTATCCAGTCTCGTCCATCTCCTTCTGGAGGAACTCTAGGAAATCTGAATAACATTCGTCCTTCCCCGCAAATTGATCCCATTTCTTCGGGTCTGTGATATCGGCGATGATCTCGGGGTGGGTGTCGGGTTTTGGGCGTTGGTTGTGCTTTTCTCGGTCGTAGTGAGCTTGGAGCGTGCTAGAGGAAGCACCGAAATCCCAACAGGCGAGAATGGCGTGCACTATATGGTTGTGGAATTCTGGAGGTGCAGACTTATTAATATAGAACGTACGAAAGGAGGATAATGGGGAGAACTTACTGCGTGAATCAAAGAAACCATGCAATTCATCGTGGTTTTTCTGTAAGAGATTGTTGGCGGTTTTTGTAGTCTCGGGAGTGATGCCAGGGAAGTTCATGAGACCCGGTTTTTCGGCGGATAGGGAGAACTGATTTTTTCTTTCAATAGACATGGTTTTTTCTTCTTGCTATGAGGGTGGATATTGAAGAGGATATATTTTCTGCGGTACGTTGAAGTAGTGTGATAAAGGTGCTTGGAAGGCGCTACAGAATGTATGAATTGAAGGAATCTACCTCATATATATACACAAGTCAAAAGCACTTGATACTCTACCCGTGGTGGAACAAGTAGAGTAATATTGTAAAGCTTAACAGCCACTAGGTGCCAAATCCAAAATAACGGCCGAAAGATCTCCGCTACCAGATCGATAGCAAAGCTTCCAATATCTGTTGCTACACTGTAGAGAACGTACGGTATGCATCATACCGTAACCACTGCTAACCGCCGTACGGTTCTTCTCTCGGCCGAGTCTGGGGTCGACTGGCAAACGTCAACGTATCGCGCTTTTGTACGTCATACCCCGGAAGCTTAAGCCGTTGGATTCTTGCACGCGAAGATCGCCAGTAAAAATTACTTGTAACCTCAGGAATGCATATTTCTATAGAAAGGTATCATGGTGGTATACGTAGGGTTGATTCCAGGACGTTTTATCCTAATCACCAGATAACACTATGCCAAATGAGTGCTTGGATGTACTGTAGCCTTGTTCATAACAGCCTGGGAGTAGGTACCAGCGCTATTTTATCATCACCAAATATCACTCGCCAATACATTACAGTACCAGAAAGGGGGGTGGTTTTGCAACTGTCGTGCTACTGTAGCGCAACCATAGGCTGTGAAAGCAAAGCTTGTTGAGAAAGCGCGCATAACGCCTCGCCAAAATCTCAAAATTATTTAGCGAAAAATATTATCTGCGTGGCCTTAATGTCCTCCGGCTACTAGATTCCCCGTTTCCTTCGCTTCTCTCTCTTATTACATACTAGGGGCTGCCCATGTGTTACTACATGGACGTCGGCAGGGGAAAGTAGTAGCCTGAGGAGGGTACATGTAGATTTGACGGTAAAGGTATATCGGCTCACGGTGACTCCCTCTCATCTATTCGGCACATCAAGCCAGTTAAGAGTCCACTCGGTTGAGAAGCAAAAAATTCCTCACTTCTCACTTCACTCGCTTCGCTCGGGCTTCTCAACCTTGCCTCGTGATATACATGTACTACATGTACCTACCTAGAATCAATTACATTACATACATGTAATTTCCTTAATTATGAGCGTACATGTAATTCGGGAGGGTAACCCCAAGTTTCTGTCCTTTTACATATTTTATATATATAGATTCCTTGATTTTTTGTGACCGGGGTGTGTGTGGGTGTGTGTGTAGGTAGGAGGAAATTCATCATCATCGTCACTGTAAATCTCATCTACCTCCTCCCACTAACATTCCGAGTCCTCCCCTGAATCTATTACAACAGGTTCCGGAATTATAACAACTTTTTTCTTTGGTCTGCCGCGCGGTTTACCAGTTCCTGCTGCTGACCCAGAGGCGGCTTTTGATTTTCCAGATGATGTTGTAGAACTTGCAGCTTTTGCAGCTTTTGCAGCCGCCTTCTGTTCTTCAACTCGTTCTCTTTCTTCCCAAACTCCTATCAAGACTTGAGGCGTTCCTGTAAAACGGATGACTGGGTTGGCCGCATTACCGGCTTCCTGGAAACATGGAGGTACGAGGAGGTGTCTAGTAAGATGGTGCAGGATGGCAGTAAGATTGCATGTCTTTCTACCTCGGGACACATATACCAACCCAGTTACTAATAAACCAACCCAGACTCTATTTTCCCGCCACAACGGAGGACGCTACGCTGAATCGAGCACTTCAAATCTCGAAAGAGGACCTCAAAGGCGGTCATTTCACAGCAGAAGATAAGGCCCATCTATTTGCGTTAGACCTCGATGACTACCGCAGACGACTCAGCACAGCACGCAATCAGTTAGCGTGCTCGAGGATGATATGCCACCTGAAGGAATGAGGAAGCGTAAAAGGGCTGCAGTTGGTGATGAAGACTCGGACAGAGACTTTGAGGAAGAAGAAGTGGAGGAGATTGGGGAAAATGAGAGGGGGGAGGGGTGACACGGAAGAAATGGGCCCGTGTCGGGGACTCTGAACAGCATGCAGAGAAAAACTAGCGTTATTTTATAGGGTCTGGCTTTTGACGTTATTCAAGGAAAGGTTTTGTTATATCGCTTTAGCACTTCCAAAAAACTGTGTCCTGTCCTCCATGTTATGTCTACTTGTACATTCATCCTAATGGTTTCCAAGCTTCAAGTTGTCTGTCCTCCTCGGTCCTTCAAGCTTCATATGCCTCCCATCTTATGGTACCTCAGTAGCAACGTTCCTCATCCCACTCAAACTCGCTGAGAGAAACCACCTCCCCCATCACCCTATAGCCACTACTGAGGTACGCGGTAATATTCGCAGCGTAGTAGGTCCTAACCCAGCTGCAGCCATGCTTTCCGAAACGAAGCTAGATGTCGAAGAGCTCATTATCAATTGTCGAATTTGAAGCAAGTGCGATAACGAGACTATAAACACGCCTTACGGTGGGGCGGTCCCCAACAACAAAGTCCTCCACATATCTAGGTGCCGAGTTAGTGATCAATTGAGTGGCGAATTAGGGTTTATGAGTCCTCACACACAATGTCTACCACTACTCCCATGGTCGAAATGGCTGTTTCTTTGGGGCGAGTGGTGGGGGAGATCTTTGTAGTGGTTGACTTTTACGTCGAGGAATAGGAGTGGTGAATACGCTTCAAAGTTCACTATTGAGCCTACATTACTGGGAAGCCCTTAGTGAGATCGCGTGAATTCGACGGACAGCATCAATTTCGAGTTAATATCCCTCTGTAAGACTTCAAGGACAAAGAAAACTCGTATCATTGTACCAATAGTTAGAGCGTAGAATTACAGCAGTCATGGATAATCACTCGCTTACCACATAGGCTACGGTGTTGTTTTATGAATAGCAGACTTGATTAATTTCTCTACTAGCGAGCTCTAGAGATCAGTATATATGCTAAGAAGGCCTTTGTCTCCCGACTACAAAGAACTGACAACTCCCACTGCTTCTGGGTCTCCCTTTGTTCACTACTCCGTTCACACCCGGCCCTGAATTAGGAAGCCGTTCTCCAACATACGGTGGCTGAGGTAGGGCAATAGTTGTCCAATATAGTTGCGATAACTGGTACCATGTCTGCCTCCACTACTCTTGTCTGCACATTTTCAGAGCCCCGCACCCCTATGTTCACGACAAACCGATTATTGTAAGTGCACACTGTGAAAGCTATAGTACTACAACTTTTAAGCGGTCACAGTAGCTAAGCAGTATTAATATGGCTCTCTCTGCACTACCGCCCGCATTTCATGACTCGAGAACAGCGGTCGTTCGCAGACTACCTTACTGAATTAGTGTGCTAATCGGAGCAACTTCACTACGATTGTGCTGCAGGAGTTACTGCAAGTTCATAATGCTACCAGGGTTTTATTATAGCCGCAGCACAACGATTTCATCTTCAAATACCATCTTATTATAAGATAAGGGAATCAATGATTTTGGTGTGGTCCTTTGTCAAAGCGGTAGTGAAGTGGCACTCCATACGAAACGGTTCTTCAACGGCATTCATTTACTAAAAGGTGTGCTACCATATCTAGAATATATTCTTGTAAAATTATCCTGGCAGCCACCCAGGAATCACTACTTCAAAAAGGTGCATCACCCATCTAATCCCCACTCAGTTGACAGCAGCGGTGAATTGGCATTTGAAAAATAACTTATCCTAGTCAATCAAATTTGAGAACGAAGCTGTGTCTCAACTCCCGTTGATCTACGTTCTTTGGCTGGATCATTTCTTGCTGCTGTTGCAAACCCACCCCCATTTTCGGTATTGTAGTTTTGACTTGTGTTTATTTTTGCGGTGGGAAATAATAATGTAAAGAGAAAACGCACCAAATTTATTTTACGCCATCGTAAATATACCGTACTTCAACAATTTTGCCAGGTCAGAAGCGAGTGATCGATAGGAAACGCACTGTTACCCGGACTCATGCTTACAAAAAGGCCATCCCACTTAGGGTACAGGGTTGGTTCCATCTTGAGATGGCTGATTGACGCGGCGCTCGTTCCCTCTTCCTTCCACAATCATCATTCCGTCGAGCAAATCTCCATCTACAATCTCCATCAATCCATCACTAAGATTCATCCAGTTATCTCCAGAAAGCATCTAAAATCGTTCTTGAAGTACAGCAAAGTAGAAATTTAAGATGGTAAGCTACTCTTAACTGATCTGGGAGAGATAGCCGGATATCTCCTTGGATTTGATGCTATTCTCTTTGCATCAAGAGTTTCATTATCCATGAAAGCTTTAGCCGTAAAAACAAGTACTAACAAACTATTATCGAAATAGGGTAGTGCACAGTCTGGGATGGGTGGCCCTCCCTCCGGGGACCAGAACGATAAGTCCAAGGACCAGAAGGTAACTTCTAAACCCATCTCTGTCATTATTCCCAGCTTCTCGATTCCTATCAACAGAACTTCCATCGAATAACTTTTCATCGCTCATCATTAGGATTATCTGTGTAACTAACAGCATCTGTAGAAAGAGAAGCCAAAGTACGAACCTCCGCCACCAACTACTCGTGTTGGGCGCCGCAAGCGCCGCGCCGCCGCTGGACCCGATGCTGCAAGCAAGCTCCCAACGGTCTTCCCTAATGCACGATGTAAACTTAAGCTATTACGGATGGAGCGTATCAAGGATCATTTACTTCTCGAGGAGGAGTTCGTGCACAACCAGGAACAACTGCGTCGGAATAAAGGCGAGAAAGGCGGGCTAGAGCAGAGACAAGAGGAAGAGAGAAGTCGTGTTGATGATATGCGAGGTAGCCCAATGGGGGTAGGGAACCTGGAGGAAATGATTGACGATGACCATGCCATCGTCTCCAGTGCGACTGGGCCAGAGTACGTTGCTTTACATGCGGAAAGCTGTGCATCTCGGAAAGTTCATTCATGCTGATCTGTTTACTAGATACTACGTCTCTATCATGTCCTTCGTCGACAAGGACCTCCTTGAACCCGGATGCTCCGTCCTGCTCCATCACAAGACTGTCTCGATTGTCGGTGTTCTTACAGAAGAGTCAGATCCCCTGATCTCGGTCATGAAGCTCGATAAAGCTCCAACTGAGTCTTATGCGGACATCGGTGGCCTAGAGACCCAGATCCAGGAGGTTCGAGAAGCTGTAGAGCTACCGCTACTTCACCCCGAGCTTTATGAGGAGATGGGAATCAAGCCTCCAAAGGGAGTTATTCTCTATGGAGCTCCAGGAACTGGAAAAACTCTTCTTGCCAAGGCTGTTGCGAATCAAACATCTGCTACTTTCCTCCGTATCGTCGGTTCTGAGCTTATCCAGAAGTACCTTGGTGACGGACCCCGCCTTTGTCGACAAATCTTCCAAGTGGCAGCTGAGCACGCGCCTAGCATTGTCTTTATCGATGAAATTGATGCCATCGGCACCAAGCGTTATGATTCCACCAGCGGAGGTGAAAGAGAAGTACAAAGGACTATGTTGGAACTTCTGAATCAGTTGGACGGTTTCGACGACCGAGGTGATGTTAAGGTCATTATGGCGACCAACAAGATCGAAACTTTAGATCCAGCCTTGATTAGACCCGGACGTATTGATCGTAAAATTCTGTTTGAGAACCCGGATCGTAGGTTCCTCCCAATCATCGCTTTAGTTTGCCCTGGGTTGGTACTAATATCACATGTTACAGAAAACACCAAGCGTAAAATCTTCACCCTCCATACATCAAAAATGTCCCTCAGCAATGATGTCGAGCTTGAAGAGTTCATCAACCAGAAAGATGATTTGTCCGGTGCAGACATCAAGGCTATCTGTACCGAGGCTGGTCTTCTTGCTCTGAGAGAGAGGAGGATGAGGGTGCAAATGGCAGACTTTAGAACTGCTCGGGAGAGAGTCCTAAAGACCAAGAGTGAGGGTGAGCCTGAGGGATTATACTTGTAGGCATGGGGTTAGGCATAGAAGTACAGACTAAAGAAGACGTGGTGGGCCTGATGAGTGTTTGTCTTTGGGTAATTCATTCTGTTGTGTATCATAGCTCTCTCGTTAAATCTCTCTAGGGTTTGCATTTCGGTATGACCCAGTATCATGTGAACTCACGGCATACATATGAAGAGTGTACAGCTACACGAATCGCAGTGATTGCCCCGAATGATATTATTTACAAGATGAGTCGTAAAGGATATAACGCCATAAAAGTTCATTGTACAGATAACTTTTGGGCTTTGTTTAAAACAATGTGTCTTCCTACGCAAGTGTTAGATATAAAACTAGAAAAGCCAGGAATGTTGGACATACATCTCTCAGGTACTCGCCAACATCAGCCTGCCTAAAAGCAGTAATGCTAGTAGGATCTAACCGCCTCACTTCCGCCGTCGATCTTGCCGTTACTCCAAACCCCTAGATGTCAAATCAACATTTCATTCCGTCTCAGCCAATCCCCCGAATCATTGAACTAACCAAAGGTGTATCATTCATGGAATAGACCACAACCCCTTGATGCTCCGGTGTATCCTCACTAATCCTCCCAACATGGGCCTTGACGACATTGTTCCCATAAAGATATGGCATCTCCCCATTGGGTTTTACCCAAACCTTATATTTTGCATGCTGGGCAACATGATCGAGTGCCGTAACATGAAGCTTAAACTTCCCAGTCTTGGTGAACTTTCCAAGACATGTGCCGAGAGAGAGGAGGTTATCACGGGCCACGGAAGTGGCAAGCTTTGCGATAGTCTCGCGGACGTAATAGACCCGGTCGCGCTGAATACGGAAGCAATGTGGGTCGTCAGGGCGGTCTATTAGGTGAGTGATGTTTCGGCCAATGTAGTTTGCAAGCTTTTCGAATAGGCGCTCAGTTTCGACATCGGTAAGGGGACGCATGGCTGATTTTGATAATGGAGTGAAACTGGGATGACTTCCGGTGGGTTTGGGATCGTTGTCGCGGATTTTTTTCGCAGAGTTGGGTCCGAGCTTTTTGCATGCGGCTCTGCAACGACAGGGTAACAGCCGCTGCACCACGGCTGCCAAGGGTATTCTCGAAATTTTCCCGTAGAGATTTGTTTTTCGGTCTCGCAGCATTTTTTTTTATTTGCTGTGCTCTTACTAGCCATTCTCTAATTAATCCTCTTCCGCCACGAACAAACAACAAAAATGGCGGCCCCTAAAAGGAAGCAAGATAAGGCGAGCTATCCTGTTGCTAGCAAGAAACCGAAATTTGGGAAAGAATCAAATAAGCCAAAGAAGAGCGCTGCGGGCAAAAAGTATTCCGAAACTAAGACCAAAGCACCTGTCACTATTGCAAAACCTTCGCCTAAGCGCACGGCATTGAGTGTTGAATCCGATAGCGACGAATTGGATGATGGGGATGCCTTTGAGGAAATCAAGGACGACGGGAGTGAGGATGAGAAGGAAAGCGAAGGTGACGAAATGGATATTGAAGAAACGCCAAAGGGAAATTCCGAGGGTGGGGCTGGCTGTGAGTGATTCAAATATTTCGCCTTTTTATATTCCAGTCTAACTTGGGCAAAACTAATTCAATTGGCTTTTTGCAGCTTCAAAATCAAAGGAATCACACGCAGAGCAGAAACGTCTTGTAGCAGAACGCAAACAGGCCAAACCGCTCGGAAACATCCTTATCCGCGGAAAGAAAATCTGGGAACAAATAAGAAGACGACAATTACCTGCCGACGAGCGCAAGAAGTTAATCGACGAACTATCTAAGTTAATCAAGGGAAATATCAAGGATTTGGTTTTCAAGCACGACGCATCTAGGATTGTACAGACGGCGTTAAAGTATGGGGATAAGCAGACGAAGGAGAATATTGCGTTGGAATTGAAGGGAACCTATGTTGCTCTAGCACAGAGTAAGAACCCTTTTCGTGAGAAGTTTATTTGAGCAAAGGATTGTGCGAAATATGATCACTAACTTTCATCCCTGAATATAGGCAGCTACGGGAAATACATGGTGGTAAAGATTTGCCATTACGGCTCCCCAGAAACGAAGAAAATGGTGGTCGAAGAGTTCTATGGAAGCGTCAGAAAACTGATCAAGCACCGCGAGGCGTCTTTCGTTATCGAGGACTGTTTTCGGGAGTATGCTACGCCGGCACAGAAGGCAGCGCTTCTCCGCGAGTTCTATGGTGTCGAGTTTGCTATCTTCAAGGATTCAAAAGATGTATCAACTTCCTTGAAGGATATTCTAGAAAAGACCCCGGAAAAAAGGGCCGTTATTATGAAGAGTCTCTACGACATCATAGCTGCAGTGGTCGAGAAGGGCGCCATATTTTTCAGTATTATACACAAGGCCATGCTGGAGTATATTTTGAACGTTAAACCTGGCAGCACAGAAATTACTGAGTTCATTGAGCTGGTAAAAGAGCATGTAGCAGAAATTGCATTCACAAAGGACGGTACCCAGGTAGTTATGCGATGTCTGGCCCTGGGAACCGCAAAAGTAAGAAACCCTCCCTTCAACTGTTAGCGCTATATATTGATGTCAGGTAGGACCGAAAAGCTATGATAAAATCTCTAAAACCCGTTACTCCGCAACTCGCAGCAAATGAAACCGGTTACCTGGTTCTCTTGGCCATCTTTGAAGTCGTAGATGATACAGTTCTCGTAGCCAAGAGCTTGTTGCCCGAGTTTCAGCAACATATTTTAGATCTCGCAACTGACAAATTTGGGCGGATCCCACTGCTATACCCATTCGCTGGGCGTAAGCCTAGACTTCTCCCACCATCGGCGCTTCCCATTCTTCAAGAGCTCGACCAACTTCGCCAGGCGACCAGGTAGATTCATGAACACCGTGCATTCCGCTACCCCCTAGCAAGAATTGGCGAAGGCTAATATTCCACCTCTCATCCAGTAAAAAAGATCCCGAAACTCGACAGGCAGAGCTGAGAAGCCACTTTTCACCCGTTCTGATAGAGGGCGTGGTCGGGCATGCCGAAGAATTAAGCACAGATTCCTTCGGTTGTCAATTTGTGTCGGAGGTTCTACTAGGTGCCTCAGGTAAGACCATAATTCTCGCTTATAGACGCGCTTCGCTCGGATTTTTCTCCCCCACAAGCCAACATGGAAATACATGGCCGGAATAAGCTTTTTGTGAGCTAACCAGAAGATTGCTCTCGCTAGGCAACAAATCTGCTGCGCTAGACAAGATCGCTGATCAAGCTGCTGGCGACCCAACAACTGAAGGCCATACCGTCGGTACCGCATTTGGCGGACGGATGTTGAAGACACTGGTAGCAGGCGGTCACTACAACTCCAAGGCGAAGAAAGTTGATCGTATGTTCCGCCCCTTCCCCCTGTTTTTTTCTTTTTTCAGGAAATAACCTAACAAAACTACCGGCAACTTCCAGTTGTTGAACCCCCCATTGGCTTCCACAACCTCCTCTATCCTAAAATCAAGCCCCATCTCCTATCTTGGGCAACCGGTGTGGGGTCATTCGTTGTCGTCGGACTTCTCGAAGCCGATGGGTTCGAGCACAAGTCCGATTTAATCAAAGAGTTGAAAGAGAAGAAGAACATTGCAAAGCTGAAGAGCGCAGCCGAGGGAGGGAATAAGGGTTCAGCCGTAATTTTGGAGGCGCTCAAGTAAATTGTGCTTCGACGGTTAAAGGCGATCGCTGTTTGTAGAAAAATATCATTTTGATGCCAGCCGTTTAGGGAATGTGAGATGTACAACTGTCAACGCATTGCAGCTTCGCGGGTTCCAGGAGCGAATTTTGCCGCGCCCAGATACCAACCACCTAGCTACTCCACTACTTATCTCTCTGTACTCTACATGGCTTCTTTCCTTCTTTTAGGAATTGGCGGTGAATAATCCCGTACCATCCTATCCAGTGGCTACATGTGTTTACACAACATCCCTCCCTGTTAGCGGCTGCGAGCCCACTGCGGTTTTTGGTAAAATGCGCACAATACGTGGAAAGAATACTTCCGGTAATGGTAGTAGAAGTGCCTTTCTAACCTTTTCTGGCCTCGATCTAGGTTCCCTTTCGTTTTGAGGTTGGTATATGAAATTCACTGGAACCAACAACCCTAGCTACAAACGTGCACGTGCCAGTTTTGGAACATAAACACCGGGTATTGTTTCCCGGGCAACATCCATCAGAGATGATAGGCATACTATTTGTGTGCGAAGCAGCTCTTCCAAACAAAACCCCATTAAAAAATTCTAACGCAACTCACAGAGCACAACAGGACACTAGCTATGTCCATGCAGGGGTGTTTTCTTCAGATCAACAAGATGTAGCGAGTGATAGCTAGTGAATGGGTGAGAAGCAGCAAGCAAAACAAACATCAACAAGATTAAGTGTCTTACAATTGATGGGTACGGACTCATTATGCCGAACTAGCGAGTGAAGTCTATTGGTCATTAGCAAGTGGATTAAAGCCTAATCCACCTTGACTAAGCACCATCTAAGAATCAAGAAAGCCACGTGATCAACCTAACCAATAGAAACCCAATCCACCATCGTATGATGCTCTCCAATTCCAGGAACCTGATAAGCTAGAGAATAAGTCATCTTCTCCCCTTACAGGAGCACTTTTTACTGTGATACCCTGCGCACAAAAAGGTGAAACCCTTATATACTCACTACCTTGTTGGGTTTTTACTTAAACCTTACTTCTCAGGTTTCAAGCTTTGTTCTCGCACGGCTCAAGAGGACGCGTAGGCCTGGTTCTGAGAATGAACTCAGACTCGACAGTCTCTGCAAAACCGCTCGACTCTAACCACTAGGATGTGGAATATCCCAATCACAGCATAAGGCAACATAAAGTCCCAGGCACCTAGTGCTTACGAGAGAGAGCCCGTTTTATTACCTTTTTCCACTCTAAAAAAGTGAAGGGTGAGATAGGCTTAAATAAGGTTTAAATGGGGCGTCGAAGGAAAAAAGCCTGCTAGAGGCTTATTTATTCTCTTTAGCGATATTGCCGATGTGCAGCCACACCCGGCATCGGTTCCGTGCAGTCACATTAGCCTGTTCCGAGTACGTAACCGACATTGGTTCCAACTTCCCAAGCCTCGGTACAGGTAACACGGAACCATGATCCTTGTATGCTGCGGCAGGTGCTGCTTAAGCCAAGCTTTCCGGCCCGGGTTCCCAATACCCAGGAACGGAATTGTAGTAGGGACTACTCCAGCATGAGAATCTATATGATTTAATGGTTCCATTGTGCATGAAACTTTTTTGGTATCCGGATCTCATAGATGACTGCTTTCTGTACCTTCTGTGGGAATGTTGCGGGAAAGCATGGGTCAAAGTATGTTGATGATAGCTAGGCAAAAAGCGCTCGATATAATTTCAAAATGGAAGAAGCAAAATAAAATAAATAATTAGATATTAGGGGTGTTAAATAATGATTCCCGGTTCGCTATAGTCTTCTTCACCGGGAAATACACCTCCAACCTAAGTTACTCCCCCTTTTGCTTGCTTAATCAGTGATGATCAAGTGCTCAAGACAAATCTCGACCCACTAGCAGTATCGAATAAAGATGAAACAAAAAAAGCCAACTCGTGAAAAAAGGGAAAAGCCATCAAAATAAACCTGTCCGAAACGTCATCGCCGCGTTGCTATGCCTCATAAATGAGCGAATGAACCTCCTGTCAAACGCACCCATTCCCCTGTCTTTTTAATACAAATCATGATGAACGCCGTCCATGTAAAGGAGAGTAAGAAAGAAATATAAAAGTATGTTGTGTCGTAAAACGTTGCAATTCTTTGCAATGAAGCTATGACCATGAGCCTTATCGGTTCACTGTTTTGGTCCTCCAAAAATAATTCAAAAAAAGGCCGCCGAAAGAAAATGAAACTAAAAAGAAAAAGGAATTAAATCTCCTTATTTGTTTTTACCCCCCGAATCGGCACCCATCGAAGCAGAGTTTCTCGGGCCTTTGTCCTTTTTTTGCAGCTTCTTTCCTTTACCCTTTGTGGACTTTCTCTCAGGTGATTCAGAGTCAGAGCTCGAGGGCCGCAGAATTTGGTCCTCTGGGACAGGGTGTGCCTCAGAAGAACCAACTTTTCCACGGCCGGGGTTCCGCCCGTCCCTCACGTTCCCCGACTGTGCAACCCATACACCATCAAACGACGGCGAAGTCGGGTCTGATATCGGTCTGCGCTCACGGCTGGGCGGTAAATTTGTTGCATATGATGGAGCCGGGAACTGAAGCCCTTCAAGTCCGCCATTTGGGATGGCAATATCTAGGGCGTATATCGGGTCGGGAGTAGCGGATGAATCGAAGATTGGGGGAGTTCCTGGAGCACTGACTGGAGAGCCATGGAAACCCATGGCATTTGGATCGCGTCGGCGGGGAAGAAGTTGGCCAACTTCAGCTGCGTGGGACAGTCGATGGGTGTGAAGAAGGGAGAGATCCCCTTGAGCTGATTCCGGCAATGGGCGGTGGATCTGAGATGGGAGTGAAGGCGAAGAATATGTTGCCAACAACCCTGGCCCTGAATATCGTGGGTGGGGTGTGCGTTCAAGGCTAGAGTCAGATTCCCGAGACGACTCTTCCGAAACTTCATTCTCGTCAACGGATGGCAGGCTCTTCGAGAGATGGCTTCCAGGGGGGCTTGGTGTTCTGCTGGAGCTTCGCTGGGCGCCCTTGTGTTGATCATAACTAGACAGCGAATGTCTCCCCTCCAACTTCGCAAGAGTATCAGCGTCAGGAAGAGTTGCCGTAGATTTCCCAGATTGTTGCCATGGAACCTCATGCCCCATGAAGGCCGTCACCTTTTCGGTCGAAGGTGTGCGTGTAATGGGCGGCGTAGGAGCTAGTGAAGATGCGCTTGAACGAACTGAGGCTCCTCCTAGCTGATTTGAAGGTGGCAGCTGCATGTAGGGGCTAGGTTGGTAAACCATTGGCCGAGTTCCCTTCATTGAAGGAGCAGGAGAAGACGATGTTGAACCATGACCTTGCGCGAACCTTGGGCTTGGTGGGCCTTGGCCACGTGAATTTGTGCTAGATGCGTCGGATGCTACGAGAGTAACTTGGCTCTGAGTATAGCGAGCGGGCGTATTGGGTCGGGAAATCACAATCCCCTCCACTTCCAATCCTGCTTCCAGAGCCTTGATCCCAAACGGAATCTCATCCGTCTTCAACTGAAGAACGTTGCGGCTCCCCCGGACAGATTCCAGATGAGATTTCCTTGCCTCAGCTTCCTTAGTGAACTTCTTGATTCGTAGTTTGTCGTATATCAGTTTACAACAACCGCCGAGGAGAGTCAATACCATCCCAATGGCCAAAACCTACACCTTCACGTCAGCAGATTCCACGAAAGCCGAAATCGAAACGTAACAAACCATGATCATCTTCTCCCATAACTGCATATGATCCCAGAAACTCATGCTGGGCAACTGTCGGTAATTGGCGCTGGTAGGGTCTTGAAAGCAGTAGAGCCGCGATATAGGCACACGACAACTAATAATACTCTATGGATGCTGCCAGGACTGATAACAAGCGTTTCAATTAAGACTCCTCGTGGATGGATGGGTGAGTGGATGACGAATTGGTTGTATTAAGATTTATAGATTGAACAAGCGACAAACGACTGTAATACGGGCTACTGCAAGGCACTAGGTTTTGAATGAATCTCCACAGTTTTTCTCAGGACTTGGTAACCTTAGGGCGGTCCCAACGGGAGGATGCAGTGAACAGCGGGATATAGGTTCTGTGGGGAGAGGAAGAAAGGCAAACCAGTCAGTGATATGTGCCGTGACATTGGGGATATCGAAATAGAGCTCAGCAGAGGATGGAGATACTTACATTCTATTCTTTGCACTATGAAAGCAAAAATTATAACTCGGATATTCAATTGACACACTGTAGCGACTGTTGCACGATATGCAGGAGGGTGAAACGAGCGGTATACAAAACGAGTGGGAGGGGGAGAAGCAAGGGAGGGAGGAGATATAGATAGAGGATGAGGTGAGGGATAGAATGAGATGAAGAGGTGGGGGGGGTGGGAGTAGAAGAACGAGAGTGAAGCAAGCGGATTAATTGACCGATGGACAGCGCAGTGGAGGTTTTGGGGGGTCCACGGGTGACGATTGGAGGGGCAGACGAGAGTGCAGAGCTGGGGAAAAAAAGCTACAACTTGCTTCTTCCAAATATGCTGCCTGGCGTGAATTAATCCTTGCCACTGCACTATTCGGGCTTCCTTGTCCTCCGTTCCTCGCCAACGCACGGCTCGCACTCTTCTACGAAGATGATGTTTCGATCGGTTTGGCGTATTAGCAACTGCAGACTATAAGCCGCTATGTCTCGGTCGGTACTATTTTGTCTCGCAGCACCAGAAACCCAGCAGATCAGTCCACAACCAGGCGTCACGACCGCGCTCTTGAAAAATATTTTTACTGGATCGCCGTCTCCAGCAGCTCGAAGTGTTGGCAGTGTGAAGCAAGCGTGTCTTGCACAGGGTGGGAGATGTAATGTACGATCAGATCTACATGAGCGAAGGGTCCTAGCAGAGAGAAGGGGTGGTTGGTTTCATTAAATAAATAGCTACATGTACTGGCCCGCGCGGCTCAATAAGATATATTCTATGTAAATACAGAGCTGCGATAGAATTGGAAATAGAAAATAGTAAACAAGATGAAAACCCTCAAACCTTTGCACTCCTGGCTTCAAGAGACAATCAATCAATCCCCTTGAAACGAGAACACTCTCACTCTCGTGCGAAGTAGTGTGATGCACATCAGATTTTCGGACCCAGACGGGTGACCAAAAAGGAGAATTTGTTGCAAGGGACGGTTGTGCAACAAAGAACAGGAGCCCAAGTGTTAAGAGCTGATCTAGAAGAGGAGGGATCGAAGGCGGAAGAAAGAAAGGAAAAGAAAAAAAAGAAAGGTTGGGGAAATGCACGCAGAGTACAAAGAGCAAGTGCGGTCGTGGTGTGTCCCCTGTCAGAACTTCACCACCCATCCAGCCTGTGATGTCGTCAAAGAAGTTGCGTTGCAAGGGGTTTATTTTAAGGATTTGAGAGACACACGCTAGCTACTCTCGTACCAACGTTGTGATTATGATCGGCATGGCCCTCCCGATCACCCACGTTGATTTGACGAGAACTGTAGCTTGCGGGGAAGCCTCTGGACAGGGGCAATCTTCCGAATTGAGACATGAATATTCCCAAGCGAAAGAAAGAAAGAAAAAAAAGTTATGCCCTTTTCCTTCCTGTCGGCCCCATCCGCTCCAGTCGGAGTTTCAAGATGGCCCACGTTAGTGTAAAGCATTTGACAAAGCATTTGTTTGGTCCCCGATATGACGGGTGGGACTTCATGACTGGAAACATTATCTCCTCGAAATAGACTTGGAACTCGGGAAAAATATACGCTCTACGTTAGGCCAACTTCTTGGAAAACTTTGCAGAATGCGGGATGCTGCCTGGGCCAGGTGTGCCGCGGACCTACGGATCCAGCAGCACAGAGCCAGCATTGACGCTATTCAGAACTAGTATTAAGGATACAGCGGCATCCTGATCATTGCCCAAACAACAGGGCATAGATCATCATCATCGGTTTCGAAAAAGGGTTGCAATCAATCATGGGCAAGGTAGGTAAACCTTGAGGAGTGCTCAGGTTTAGCATACCACTTAGCTAAGTACCTTGCTATCGGGACGATGGCTGCCTTCTCTCTTGGGAATGGAATACGGGAGGGACCATGCCGCTACGCAAAAAAAATAGGACATTGCACAAGGCGATAAAGTCAACAAGTCACCCACGCCAGCAGCGTCGCACAATCGTGAGAATTGCGCCACAAGTCATAGGTTATGACGGAATAGTCAGCATCCCTGCATGCTCTTCGGCACGGGTTAACTCAGTAGGCGGTATCATACATGTATCCAGCCGAGGTCAATAATAACCGCATACCTATTCAGTCTTTTTCGAAACTAGGTTCATCACATCAGTCAGCGATACTTTACAACTGCCACGAGCTATGGCCGCACATGTCAGCCTCACTCGAAAGATTCTATTGATACACCTTTGGTGGCGATCTGGCGATTCTTGGGAGGCTATTGGAGGCTCTTCACATCCGAGGGTTTTTGGGTGCCCCAAACCTGGCCAAGAGTTTGTCTGTATTCCTGTGGCTTTTCTTCGGGTCTTAAGGTAGAACGTTGAGCGAATACTCTTCATCAAAAGCCTTTCGCCCCCGTCGTCATCAAGTACGTATATCCCTTCTTGGCCTGTTTATAGTAGCCTTACAGATATTTCACTAGGGTCATCCCGTTTGTACAGCAGGTTATTCTTGTGTTTCAGCAAAAACGGCCCCTAAACGGTATAATCATTGACCTGTAGGGTTATAAGCACAAAAGCGAATGGGGGTAATGCAATTTAGCCGGACAATACCGTTTCCGAACAATGCCGTCAGCCCTTCGCCGTAGCCAAACAGGAAGAAATTATTCAATCAATCATTGACTCATTAAGTCTCCACTTTTTCTGAATTAGCTAAGAGACTCGTAAAACAACTCAATTAGGCGAGGAGTACATATCGATGCGTTGTACTTTCCAAGCCAATCTTGAGGTTGGTGGTATGGCGTTACCAAGCCGGAGTGTATTAGACATCTCCAAATGTTAGGGAAGCAACTGAGCGGAGATGAGCCTGTTCGGCTAGAGAACGGTGAAAACGGGCCATCCCGTTCGCTTCGGTATACACGTGTCCGAGAACCTTTTACCAGTACTACAATGTCAAGTACTAAACTCTTAGCTCCTTTGTTTTTTGGATTTCAATTTCCCACTACTATCCTAATTTGCCCAGACAAAGCCTCACGAACAAAATCAAAGTAATTGTGTATCTCCACAAACCTCTGATTGGATAGTTCACTGTTGAAATCGTATGTTAGTGGTTGTACAACGTACGTTAAGGCATTTGCCGTGGGAGTAGACTTTCGATCAACTCCGATGCAGTCTAGATGTGCTACCACGATAGATACGTGCACTTAATAATTTATTTCTACCGGTATATTCCGGATTTCTGCCCCCAAAACTTCTCCTGCTGGGAAAAACGTATGGTAAACTGCAAGCGGGAGATCGACTTACTCGACAGATATTACATACAGATCCGATCTGTCTGCATGTACAAATGAGTCGCTTCCAGAGCGATTGGACTATAACCGATGGCCACGGGTATCATGATTCGATCACCAACTGAAGCTGTGGAATTGCTGGCGGGGGTTTTTTTCTCTCGAAATGTAACTTGTAACCTCCTGCGGATTTACCCGCGTTCCTGCGTCCTGAAAAACAAATACTAATGTCAATTTCATATTCCACTGCATACGGTATGCCGTACCTTTATTGTTCAGCCGCAGCCACAGCCTTATCCGAAGGGACTTTGGCAGGTAGGAGTTAGCCTGGTATGCCGAGTATTACTGTTTTCTTGGCTTGTGCCTGAGTCAACCCTGTCTTAACGCACAAAGCATTCATCGTCTATCGCGTAACACCAGATGTTTGACATGGAAATAAGGTTTTCCGTTTCTCTATCGTAAATTTGTCACCGTTGGGTTCCGCATCGGGAATCGTTTCTTTACGATAAGATGTGGGGGGATTGGTACCGGTCATAGGTCATCACTCGATTAATCCAAGAACGGACATTTGAAGGATGGGAGTGCTTGCTTGTTGTGAGTGTTGCACATAAATATGTACGAAGAGTCTTTTTGAGAACGTGTACTAACCTTGAAGGCTCTTGCATATCGTGTTCTTTCTGCATACAGTGGGGTATTTGATTCATGGTTTGATGTGGAGTAGGAGATAGTAACCACCATTACGTGTAATGGTTAATAAGACATGGTCCTAATAAATTTAAATTCCGTATTCTTGGCTTTTTGTGTGGACGAATCTTAGCAGGCTTTTGTTTCACTTAATGAACCGAGTGTTGGTGTTGGCTTGGCTTTCCTTTAGGTTGTTTGTAGCAATGCATGTATCTGTTCTTCTCAAACACTATCCGCTTCTAGCAGTTTTGTATATTACCGAAGGCTAGAGTTGCTGGCACATGCACAAGAAGATGATTGGAGAGACTTTAGGCGTGTAGACAAATTCGTTTAGTAACTGCTATTTGTTCTGGATCCAGACCGCAAATATTACCCGAATGGAGCGGTTGTGAAGCTGACGTAGGCCTTTGGTTGGAGTGAAATCTTCTATCGTATTCATTGGTCAAATAGTAGTCGGGTTGTTCTAGGCTTTACATAGGCCCTTTGTGAAAGGTTTCCGGCTGGAAGGGACTTATCTCTTTAGTGCACCATCTGTGAAGAGCGCTGTACCGAGCTAAGCATGATGTTCGTGTGTATAGTGTTTTGTAACTCATCTAGGGCGGAAAGGTCACCTAGTCATAGGAGCCATACTGAAGAGGGTTGCTATTGGCTGTTGATGGATAATGTTTGAGAATAGAATATCATTTACTTTTGAGACTACTTGTGCGAATTGGGATCTGGCCATGGACTTTGATGTCAACATGTTTATGCCATGGCATTTGGTGAGATTATTTCCGGCGCTACTGGGTGGAACATGCATAAACCTGTTAATATTCTATTCACGATGCCACCAGGAAGTTTTTGGCATCATGGCCGGGGAAAAACACGGAATACCAAGATGCTTATGCATGTTTTACCTATTAGCGCGCGGAATGGATTTCCAATACTACAATGTTGAGAGCGCTTATACTACGAGTTGTATTAAGACATTGTTACTAATCTTGAGGTTGCTATTTCCACGGAGCGTTTGTTTCCCATATCGATGAGATCTTCACGATCGCCAAGATTTATGCTTGAGAAATGGTTCCGCGTTTCATAGTTGCACAGCAAAATGTCATGCGTTTTACTGGTCCCGAAGATTTGGCAAAACTTGGCTTATCGGTTTGTTCGACCAACACACCGACTGGATACGATCATGGGGCTTGTGGGTGGGTACTCGTTACCGATGTAATGGGATTTATGGATTATGGCATAAAGTTCGGAAACCTGCTTCTCGTATATATGTTCACGAGGGCTAAGGGTGAAGGCGGGTTGCAGTGATAACCACATCTGCATATTCCTCGATTTGGCCCTCTCTTAGTGTAGGAATGCAAGCTCGTGGTTATCAATACATGTAGTTCAAAGTTTAATTCGATATGGTGGTAGGGTCGAGACTCCTGTTTGAGGAGATGTAATTTTAGTAAGTAGGGTCCCCACAAAGTCTCCTGCCGCAGTGACATATGCGAGTAGATGGATGGTGTTTGTTCTATTTCGGATTTGTAGATCTCTAACACAGTTATGAATGTTGGGGGTGAGTAAAGCACCTACCGGTGGTTGGTTGGTATGGCATCAACTACTCCCAGATCTATGCATACATGTATCTTACATGTAGTTTAGCGCAAGGACTGCTTCCTATATGTAACCACTAGTTCATTACTCGAATCCACGCCAAACTTCACCATGACCCTGGTTTAGAGTACCGTTAACCCTCCGTCGGGCTAGAAGTAGGTCTGTTGTCGATGGTACTCGCCCCTCAGGATAAGGGCTAGAAAACAAAGAGGTGAATTTGATGGTGTGACCCCCGTTTTATGGTACTTGCCCTGGGAAACGAGTACTGTTGGCATGCTAAAAGGCTGTCAGAGCCGAGGATAAATTAAAGAATGCGCATGTGGTTTTTCATAACACAGGTTTTCCGAATTGCCCACCCTAAAGAGAAGATCCTACGGCTCCGGTGTTGTGGGTAAAAATTACCAAAAGTGATTCGACCGTCTAAAGGCTAGTGATATGACTAGATTCCAGTTCGCACCTTGCTTTTTGTTATGCGTGCCTGAGCTTCCTGGCCCTAGCTAGAAGATATTTTGCAGGCAATCAAAGCTCCGGTTATCAAGCTGCACCTACATAGCTCTTGCTGCAAAACTGAGCTCTTGGGTTCATTTGTTGGTTTTGAGGATTTATTTCATTATTGTGTGTGTGTTTTGCTAGTGTCGTTGATGGAACACTCATGATCATGCATGCGTATACCTCAACAGGCAATGCGACTTACTTGCATATACATTTTACAGCATGCAAGGCAATTAAGCCCGCAGAAGTATGATTTGGATTGCCAAAGCGAGGAACATATTTGTTCTACGGGTATATATTCTCTCAGGCACGAAGTGATTTCTTCCCTTCGGCTATCGGACTCCGGGAATCGAACGTGAAGCCCTGAAAGGAAATAGACTCTCGAGGGGAAAACCGGCTTCCCGAGTGGATCCAAACCACATCTATCTAGATTTGCTGTTGCCCCTCACAGCCTTACTTAGGACGCAGGTTGCTGTTCCTTTGAGAACCGCCGGGGAAAGCCAAGAGGGCTAAGTCGACGCGAGAAAATTGGAAGAAGAAAAAAAAACCGTTCGGGCGCTCCAGCTTCCGTTATCCCCGTACTAACCCATGCAGAGCGCATAATTGCTAGAGGTACTTCAAAACCTGGCAACAATCTGGTGATACTTCGTACATACCCATATTCTCGTAGTGATACCCGCAAACGGTCTCAGTTCAGTTCAGTTCGTTACTGGCTTCCGCAGAGTAAACAACCTTCGGCCTTTCTTCCAGTCGACATTCGTCCTTTATCTTTACCTTCCACACGTCTTCTGCGCCCATTAGACATGCCGGTGATACGAAACCCATTCCGTAGGGCCGCCCCATCAGCAGCACCCTTCAGCACCTCTTCTGAGTCTGTGACCACCGAAAATCTCAGCCAGTCAACAGTTTCGCTTGCGGACAGCGGGAAGCTTTCCGTTGTCGAAGATGTGCGACCTTTGAGGTCAACTAGCGCAATCAGTATCCCCAAGGACCAGGACGAAGGGTACAAGCTGAGCGGTGGGTCCCCCAAGGTGTGCATGAAGTTGTGCGCTCAACATTCGATCTGCTTTTGTTTTTTTTCCTTGTTCGATCGCTAGATTTCGGGATGCGAGCTGTGAACCGAGGAGCAGGACCATGTCGTTATCGGCAAGGAACCAGGGGAACCCTTCGCTAATTTTACTGTCGGAAACTCTAGTTGTGAATGATAGCGGGGTCTATTTGCCTGTACGATACCAAACCCCCCCTCACTGCGGGATGCCGCCCTGTAACCCGTGCAACGTGGGGTGCTGCGGCTCTTGACAGATCGTGTAGCTAATGCTCGACTCCCCTGTAGCCTTCACCTCCAGAGAAGAAGAGCTTCTGGAAGAAATCAGATAACTCATCAAACTCCATTAAGGTGAAAACACCTGTATTGGAGGAGCAATTTGTAATACCTAGGGAATCGTTCGAATCATACCGACGCTCATTTGTTAGCCCCCCCCTTTTTTCTCTCGTTTTACAGCCCCCCTTCTGCACATCTTACGTCAAGGTATCTTTGGGCAGTGAAGGAAGCTCTAACTAATATCTCTATTCTAGGACATCTCCGCTCGCTCCCCAATATCAGACATAACCCCAGGTCGTACTAGCTTCGATTCTCGCTCTAGAACTAGCTTAGACGTCCGTCCCAACACTCGAGCAAGTCTCGACGTTCGTCCCTCCCGTACTAGTCTCGACGTTCAGCCCTCTCGACTCAGTCTCGACCAGCGTCCTATGCGAAGGGGACCAAATTTCTCCAAAAACCTCGAAGACCCATCTGAAGACGCATTCGAAGACGTCAAACTTAACGACGACGCACGGCCCAAGAAACGGAGCATTTTCTCAAGATTTGGAACTGATCACACATCGTCTAATGATGCATCGGTGACTTCAGCTGGAATCATGAGTACTAGAAGTGGACTGTTTGGGAAAAAGGATGTACCCCATGAGACGGTTCTTGAGAGTGAGCTGAAGCCAATCAGTAATGGTGTTAAAGGCGAGTAAGCGGCTGCGGGCTGGCATGGATGGGTGTTTCTTGCTTCATGATGAGAACGCAATATATGATATTGGGTATATCTTTCGGGTGGGCGTAATTTTTGGTAGCATATAGTGCTTTTTTTTTGTCTTTTTTTTATATATATATACATATTATGAAGGCTTTCGAAGCCCTTTTTTTTTCCTTCTTGCTTGGGTTGTTCTTGTATTCAGAATAGAACATCTGCATCTTCTTCACTGAGTATCGTGGGTGGGGTAGCTCGGTTGTTGACTTTTTTATGGTACGAGTGCTGGCGCTAATGAAACTATAATGTAGGACATGAACTCTTATTTTTGGCTCTCTTGTGAGTTTGTGTGAGCTGAAAGTGTAACAAGTGGAAGAAACCCTTTCACCCTGTGATTCACAAGCAAACAGGATTTTGCTGATACCTAATATTGGTCTTCTGTTGCGAGAGCGAAACGCCCTCACACTGCCATATTGGATGAAGTATCGTTGACTGTTGATGTCTCACCCACAATAAGGTACTCGCTACAGCCCTGCGGGGTAGCTTCGACCCGATATCAAAGCCGGGTAATGCGAAAGATACATGTACATGTAGTAGAATGCTGAAGGCAGGCAACATGTAATGCAGGGTTAGCATCAGATGATAATTGTATGGCGTAATGTCGGCTGGATTTTGCCGCCGTGAAAAGTATCTTTCGGGTGGTACATAAGTAATCTCAATTGCCGTCTCAGCTCGTTCAGCTGTAAAGCATTTCATCTCATCAAAAGCTCACCCGATTGTAAGTTACAGCGTCAGGGTCGAATACCCCATTGAGTTGAGAATAATCCACATGCACGATAGGTACCCACACCCATGACCAACACCCAGGGAAAGCGCTTGAGGGAATAGGGAGGGTGTTTTTGCCGAAGATGCAGTTTATGATCAGACGGATGGGGAATCCTGCTACTTTGATAGGCTCAGGAAGCAGGACGGCTGTCCGGGGGAGCGTTGGGAGCAGTACGGCAGTTTTTTTGTTGTTTCTTTTTTGGTGGACTATTCCGATGGGCGTATTCAGGTGCAAATTGATTTATTTCTCTTTTTTTTTGTGCTGTGGGGCTGATGGCGTTTTGTGCGAGGCTTCGCGTTGGCGATTCCTGCGTCTTCCTATTTTGGTGATGCGGGTGATATGCTGTGAACGGCGATTTGGGGTTTAATGATCTCGATTGTGAAGGGTTTCTGACGGGTTTGAAATCACTCAGTGCTTAACCGTATTCCGCCTTATTGTTAAAAGTGACGTTGGCATCTATGAGATGATGCTGAGAAGGTGTGTTTTGAGGTAATTGGATTAATTAGACGAACTACTATCTCCCTCGTGATGATGAGGGTACATAATGCCCTGCTGACTATAGCCTAGGTCTAGGCTCTCGCTTGGTTGGAAGGTTGGGTTTGTAGTCACAGTAGGGACTATGAGGACGTCAACATGGTATGTATGCCTTTTTATTGCGTTTGAGGCTAGCCCTTTAGAAGCCCGAATAGCAAATCGGAGTTTACTTGAGCCTCTAATATACGGGGTGTTGGTATTCAACGTATTTATGACGATATGAATGGATTTAAGATGTGATAATTATTCTAACCAAGAGTTTTCGTGGAGGTCCCATCACCTATCAACCGTCTTCATTATCGTCCAGCTTTTCTTAGCTGGTGTAGGTGGTGGGCTTGGGCGAGTTCTAGTTAGGACAATTATATTAGCTTGCACTCAACCCACTAGGTCGTTGATGTAGTCTACGTACATAGGAGATACCACGAAAGTGGAATCTTGCAATTACTGGTGTTAAGGACGGTAGATATCTCGGTTATAGTATTATGGACTCTGGTCTGTTATTTGATAGAACAAGTGAAATGTAAAGATTGGCTTATGTTACTGTAATGGACTAAAGTTGGATACTTTAGCAGACAGGACTCCGCTTAGATGCTTCGTATTAGGTCGTGAGCTTAGGATATGTACTGCGTCCACTAAATTTCATGAACACTTGCTTAGGAGGTGCTTTCTTGGACCACTGAAGGGATAGATAGTTCTATTTTGGGATCTACATTGGCAAAACCACATGTAGGTAAGAGATGGACTGCTCTCGGGAAAGTGTCTACTAGTTGAGCCACTAGGTGGGCTCAAAAGGTGGTGAACTTGAATTGATTGAGTGACAATCGTCTGGTATATAGAAAAATCAAGAGTAATTAGGAGGCTAAGGGCTGGGGCTACAAGGCTTGTTGAAGCTTGTGGAAGTTGCGTTATAGATTTCTATATAGAGCATCTTACGGGGATTGATTTTCTCCTTTCTTTCATTTATCTTAGAAGGAATCGGGCTTCTTGCCTCTCCCCCCGAGGAGTGATGCTCACCCTTCGTTTGTATTCTTGATTTCTACTCATATCGGAGGAAAGATCATAGATTTTTTTCTATCCGTTTGGTATCTCACTCGTTGGATAATCTGGGATAATATCAAGAATATTCCGATTTTAAGGCTCTGGTTATTCCGAGTCATCCTCAGAGATGGAAATAGCTAAGAAAAAAAAAAAAAATACTGTACAATATTTATGGGAAAGGATTATACACACCCAACCAAGAGAACCTAAACTTTTGTAATGCTCATTATGTCGTATCAGGAAACAACCTCTCCTACAACTCATTCTCACCTCTTCTTCCCAACACCCGAACCTTTCTTAGGTGCCCATGGCTTGACTCCTGTTACAGCCCTCTTCTCGTTCTTCTTCATTTGTCTCTCATTCTTTTTGATCCTCTCCTTCCTTTCCTCTCTGCTGAGTGACCTGGGATCCACCTCCTCAGCGCCCTCCTTCTGCTTCTTCTCGTCGACCTCAACAATCCAATCCCCTTCACCATCTTTGTTCTTGCCTTTGTAGCCCCATTTAGGAACCCATTCGCCCTTCTCCTCGTCGTAGACGAGCTTGCCGTCCTTCTGTTTATCTTTAATGCCCTTCTTTGCAGCGAATAGTTCCCTGTGCCAACCACGTTAGTAATGAGGCAGTGATACAAGTTGAGTGAGAGAAAGTACCATTTAGTAGGTTCTTTCGGTTTCGGCAGAGGTTTCTCTCTAGGCAGTGGCGTAACCGGCGCTGGAAGTTCAGCATAAACGCCATCGGGGGTGCTCTTTAACGGGATCTGAGTGAGGATCTGGTTGATGAGGGCTTGCGCGCTATCTCGTGCAGCTTCCTGGAGACATTTTTCACGATCTTCGGTGTATAGAGTAGGGTCGAGCGGGTTTGAGTCGAAGGCGCAGAGGTTACCCATGTCGAATTCGAGAGGAATTGGCTTTTCTACCAGCACGGATCTTGGGAATTACGTTAGTTTGGACTCAATTGGGGGATTTAGAGTAATATACTTACAGTTTCTCCATTTTTGTCTCTGTGGCAGCCGGCATTTCCTTGTTTCTGTGGTGAATTGGAGTGTCGTTGAGGGAAAGAGCCTCACGAGAGAGAAAAATAAAAAAATCCGATTGTCGTTGGTTCGTGCACGCAGACAGGGTAACGTTCAAACATCCCACGCAACTTCAACCCCACCAAAACTTTTCCCCGTTTCAAAACTTCGCGATACTAATTATACCCCCCCCAACCAATTGACAACCGCAATGGTCCTCACGAGCTGCTGGCGGTGTCTCCGCCTTCCGCCACGACTCCTCAACACCCCAGCAACCCGTGTGGTCCTTCAAACCCCCTCACCGCTGCAGCCTCGGTCAGCGCCATTCACCACGACCTCCGTGCTCCTTGCAAACCCGCAAAAGAAACAAAACACCGGCCAAGGAAATCAAAAGGCGATCATCGCGAAGCAGAAAACCACCTCCAACAAATTTCAGCATAAGAAGAAGAAAAAGGATATTGTGGCCTCTAAACCAGCATATGCTATAGGCCAACGGAAAGTGTTGCGGAAGAATATTGTCTTGAGCAATACCAACGCGCCTGCTGTGTTACTGCCTGAAATGTCGTCTGAGATCTGTGGGGATGAGAATACTATCGGGGGTGTGTTTGAGATACCGGGTGGGGTTTTGGATCAATTGTTGGCGTTGCAGACGTTTAAGCTTGGACAGCATTGGCGGTATTTCCAGAAGCCGAGCGCACTGGTAAGGAAGGAGGGTGTGGAGATTGGGAAATTGATCTCGTGGGTCAACGAGTCCGGGAAGGAGGGAGAGGAGAGATGTGCAAGGAGGATTGTAGATGGTATTGGGGGTTCGGGGAAGAGTATTGTGCTGGCGCAGGCAATAACTTGGGCACTACAGAGCAAATGGGTAGTTATCTCAATTCCTAACGGTATGTTTCTATTCTTGCATGACTAGATTCAACCCCAATCGTACTAATAATTTTGATACCATCCCACAGCTCAGGACCTCGTAATCGGCCACACAGAATACGAATTTGATCCCGCCTATAACCTATGGGTGCAGAAAGAGTATACCTCTGCGTTGTTAGGACGGATAGCAAAAGCCAACAACATTCTCAAAGATGTCTGTACCCTTCAACCACCCTCCCACGAACATGGCAAACAGATCAAACAATACTCACAGAATACCCACAGTTCGAAACCACCGAAACCCACCGAATCGGAAAAGACGAAATAAAACCCACCACCCTAGAGAAACTAGTCAATATAGGAGCCCAAGAGCCAACAGTAGCCCACGACGTATTCGTAGCACTAATGAAAGAGCTAAGTCTACCCGGAAGGTATACCGACCCTCGTACTTCCCACCCCACATAAACCCAGCTAACACCCCTAGGCCCCCCGTTCTCTTCGCTCTCGACAACCTAAACCAAATCTCCCTCCCCTCCGTATACCGCGACACCTCCTTCAACCACATCCACGCACACGACCTCGCCCTCCCACACATGTTCCTCTCATACCTCTCCGGAAAGTCCCAATTCCCACGGGGTCTCGTCCTCGCCGCCACATCCTCCGTGTGCAGAAAGACTAGAGACCTTGATATGGCGCTACGGGGGGAGACTCCAGGGCCATGGGATAAGGTCGATACGCGGATCGCGCCGTCTGTTGAGGGGGCGGATGTGGTTAGGATTGAGAAGTTGAGTAGGGAGGAGGTCAAGGTTATCATGGAGTGGTATAATGCTGGTGGTGTGCTCAATACGCCGGTTACTCTGGAGACGGTTACGGAGAAGTATGCGATTAGTTGTGGGAATCCGAAGCAGTTGTTTGCGAGTTGTTTGAGGCTGCGGTATTAGGGGATTCGTTTTATCCTCTTTCGTGGATATACTTCGGTCGTGTACAGTGTAGTATAGAGGAATTCCATTGCATTGGGTGTAAATATAGTGCGTTTGGGATGTTTTGGTTGCGGGTATTTTAGAAGTGGTTATCGAGTGCGTATTGGTGATTGATGGGTTTGGTTGGCAGTTCTCGCCATCTACGTCTTTGTAATCATGGCGAGTGATACTTCATGGTTTAGAGTTATTGGACAGCAGTCTAGGTTTAGAAGCCCTCATCTAATCCCAAGGCAGATATCACAAACGAACACAAAATCCACATGGAATATTTAGAGTCTTAGAAAACCCCAAAAACGCCTATGATTCCCATTCCATTCCAGATTCCCCCTCCAAGAAAAAAACAACTTTTAATAACTTGAGTGTATTTAACATTTGAATTTATTTTTATTCAACCCACAACACCAAACCCTCTCTAGATGAAAAATTTAGTTCATCTTGCGGATAAGCTGGTTGATGAACTGCTCGCGGTCACCAAGATCACCTCCCTCAACGAAGTGCTTGAATTTGCGGGTCCTGAAACCACCGGTGGGGGAAGACAGCTTGAAGGGCCAGAGGAAGTTGGAGGCCTGATATACAGTTAGTCTGAGTTAGGCAAAGGGGTTGGGGAAATTCTGTGTATGAAGGGGGAAGAGGGAATCTCAGAAGGAAGGCAACGGAAAATATCCACATGGTTTTGCGCTCTCGGATATTACAATAATGTTTTTACATCCGAAAATTCTTCATCACCGGAAAGAGCGGGAAGGTAGGTAACGGCGAGGAGGGAGAGGAAGGAAGAAAGTAGGTAACGTACCTGCTTGAAGTTGGGTCCAACAGTGAAGATCTCGTGGATCAGATCTTCAATGGAGATGATACCATACTTGCCAAGGTTCTCCTCGATGAGCTTGTTGTCGGTCAAGGGGATACGCTGGCGGTCGGTCTTTCCGTATCCACGCTTGTAGATGAGCTCACGGACAGACTTGAGGTTAGGCTCTCCGTAGGCGATCCATGGCTCGACGACGCGGAGCATCTCCAGGGTGGCCTTGGTAAGGCGGACGAAGACACCATTGTTGATCTGGAGGAGACGGAGAAGCTGGAGGATCTTGCGGGGCTTAGGGGCGATCTTGTTGATACTGTTTATCATCAATTTGTTAGTTTTGATACTGGTAGGGAAGCGCTGGGAGGAATACTGACCCCTTAATACGGACAACAAAGACAAGCTTGGTCTGGGAAGGAACGTAGAAAGCACCGTCCTTCTTGGACTCGCGAGAGACACGGATCTGTTCACGCTCTGCCTCGCGGTACTCCTTCACGTACTTCTCGGCACGCTTGAAGATGACATCGCGCTTATCCTTGTTCTCCTGCAATTTCAAGGCCATGTCAGCACCGAATCACAAAGGCATGATGCTGGTATGTCAAGGAAATCCCAGGTTTTAAACGAGTTTTCTCAGTCCCGAAAGATGGTTAACAATGACAACATCGTCCCGAAGGACTAGTCTTCATGTAAAAGGTAGGTATCATCATCAAATCGTCGTTTTGCTGCGGGGGATCCCTTCTCTTGACATTGGGATAGGGGAAGAACCAACCTTCTTCCTGGCTTCCGCGGCCGCAGCACGCTCCTCGGCGGACTTCTCGTTGGCCTTGCGCTTCTTGAGGAGAGTCTCCGGGACGAGAATCTGTTGAGATGAGGGGACTGATCTGTTAATCCCACGTAAAAGAAAATATCAGTATGGCCATTCCGCAAAGTATATGTGTAAGTCAAGACAGCGCCGAGCATATTTCAGAAGAGGGATTTCTGATATATAAGGCTGAGATCGAACTCGACGGGCATGTATTTAATCGGTAAGAATGATGGTGTCATCCCAATGCCAGAGCTCGTTCTAGGATATGGTAGTCCACGAGGAGAGATGGTGGAGGGATGAACTGCAGACTTATCCGACAAGACCCCAAAGTAGGACTTCGGGAGTGAAACGTGCACAAGCAGATACGAAATCGTTACTTATCCGAAGATAGTAAATTAGATAACGATTGCGTGACAGTATAGATTTAGAAAAGAAAAAGTCATGATAGACGATTTCAAATCAAAACCCCAGTCTCTCAGATCAATTGCCGAAACAAGCATCCTCAGAGACCAGGAGAAGTAAGAATCGAGCTGGCTTGCCAAAAGATCTCCATGGGAAGAAAATGGCAAGCCCAGCGAGCGGAGGCCATATTCGAGCATCTAACGGGACAGGAGAGGGAGTGCATACGCGTTGACCATTTTGGCGAATTTAGTCGACCGAGGGGTTGTCGTTTGGGTTGATTGTCGTGAGAGTTGGGTTGTTGTTGTTGTCGTCGTCTGACGTTGATGTCGTCGATAGTGGGGGGAATGTTCACTGACGAGAAATTTGCATAGTGGGTTGGGAGGGGACTGTTGCTGGGGCTGAGCCCTAAGTGGCTTGAGGTGGTGGGTGGCACAGCATACGAGATGAGAAGAGGCTCAACACACCTGCGGCTCCCCTGCAGAACAAAAGACCCTGCGCCTCTGTTTAGCACTCAGACTCCGGGACTCGGGAAGCTTCCGAGGCACGAACTTTTGATCCCTGCCATTTCTCTTTTCTTTCGTAATAGTCTCTGATCCTCTGACTATATTGAGCCTAAACCTCTCACTACTCCCCCCCCCACTACATCTCCATCCCCCACTCTCACACTATCTATCACTGGCTTATATCTCTCTGTCCCGTTCCCCCGCTTTTGGTTTCTGTTCAGCTGTTTGCTTCTCCATCAATCTTCAATTCCTGTGAAAATGCTTTCCTCTGTAAGAGTTGCGTCCTCTAGGACTTCTTCATCTGCCTTCCGCCTAGTAGCCACTTCAAGGGCGTCTAGCACTTGGAGCAATGTTCCCCAGGGTCCTCCCGTAAGCTATCAGCCTTTCCATCTGCTCATTAGTGCAATTGCTAACAAAATTGGTGCAGGATGTGAGTTTTCGTCTAATTCCCATCGAGCAATCTCATTACCTTAAAATTTTACATTTACTGATTTTTCGATTTTTTGGCTCCAATTAGGCCATTCTAGGTATGACTCACTCTGAAAACCCCATCGAAACAATTCTAACAGTCCCCAAGGTATCACCGAAGCTTTCAAGGCTGATGCCTTTTCGAAAAAGGTCAACCTTGGGGCTGGAGCTTACCGTGATGATGCTGGCAAGCCCTACGTCCTTCCCTCTGTCCGCACCGCCGAGAAGCGCATCATCGACAAGGCGCTGGACAAGGAGTATGCAGGTATCACTGGTATCCCTTCTTTCACTAAGGCTGCAGCAACCCTTGCCTACGGCGCCTCTTCCCCTGTCCTCGACAACATTGCCATCACACAATCCATTTCTGGCACTGGCGCCCTCCGTATTGGTGGTGCCTTTCTAGAGCGCTTCTACCCTCACAGCAAGACTGTCTACATTCCTACTCCGTCATGGGCCAACCACGCTGCAATCTTCAAGGATTCCAGGCTAGACGTGAAGCAGTACAGATACTACAACAAGGAGACCATTGGGCTTGACATTGATGGTCTGCTCGCGGATATCAAGGATGCGCCAAAGAGCAGCATTTTCTTACTCCATGCGTGCGCACACAACCCGACTGGTGTTGATCCAACTCCTGAGCAGTGGAGAGCTATCAGCGATGCCGTGAAGAACAACGGTCACTTTGCGTTCTTTGATATGGCATACCAGGGCTTCGCATCCGGTGATACCGACAAGGACGCTTATGCTGTCCGTTACTTTGTCGAGCAGGGCCACCAGATTGCACTTTGCCAGTCTTTCGCCAAGAACATGGTTTGTACCCTCTTTCCTCCTGCGCTGGCTCCATACTAACCATCTAACTAGGGGCTTTATGGTGAGCGTGTCGGCGCCTTCTCTCTTCTCGCTGAATCTGCCGAAGAAAAGAAGCGTCTCGACTCTCAGCTCAAGATCCTTGTCCGTCCTCTATACTCTAACCCTCCTATCGGTGGAGCTCGCATTGCCAGTGAGATCCTCAACGACCCTGAACTCAACAAGCAGTGGCTCGGTGAAGTGAAGGGAATGGCGGAACGCATCATCTCCATGAGAGATGCGCTTAAGGATGGTCTTGAGGAGTGCGGAAGCAAGCTCAAGTGGGACCACATCACAAGCCAGATTGGCATGTTCTGCTACACAGGGTTGAAGCCAGAGCAAGTAGATACGTTAGCTCAAAAGGTAGGTTTTCCTAGGAAAGGGTAAAAGAGGATGCAAGCTAATTGAGAGTGAATAGTACTCCATCTACGGCACTAGGGACGGCAGAATATCTATTGCTGGGCTCACTTCCGGCAATGTGAAGTACGTTGCTGAGTCGATCCACAAGGTCACTCAGTAAGCGTTTCACCAAAATATCAAAAAAAACCAAAAATAATGGCAAGGCATGATGGCGGAAAATGATTATGTCAAGTTTCATTTATTAAGATTTTTTTTTTGGATGGGCGAAAAGTTTTTCCTATGTTCAAGCAAGGAAATACGCTTAAGATCGCGTATACCAAAAAATAGAGTGTAGCAGTAGCGAATGCTTTCTTTGAATGTTTTTCTATCTCTATATCTCTCCCCTCACTTCAGTTATAGATTTAGAGCTCAAGGGTCCCAGATTTCAAGTAATAATCTGTTTTATGATAAGAAACGGAAACATAGCATAGCGGGGTGAAAGTGGCTTCCGGAGCATAGATCGGTGTTTGGATTCCTATTTTATTGCAAGGGACTCGAGACTCAGATTTCGGTTGTGATCCCACGCGACTCTATTGCGCGCATTCCCGGGCCGTCTCTACTGCAGCTTTGTGGGGATAAATATCCCGTGTATTACCTGGCTGTATATCACTAAGCAAAAGCGGCTATTCTGTGGCGAAACAAATCCAATGATGATTGATGTTCTTACACCATTTCAACAGCCGTGGCCGAGTTTGTGATACAGCATGGTTCCGATGGAAGATGCTGGATGAGTGGATATGTGTCTCTTGGAAGTGAGATTGTGAGTTGTAGGGAGTTACGTATTGGGCTCTTGATCTGAAGTGGAGGATTCTCGTAATTGTAATCGGTGATGGGGTGCTGGAATCATGGGATATCACCCGAAGTGATACACTCTTGATTCGCCGATATCGAAGAGATAGGTCATTTTAGTGAAGATGAGGACATGAAGTATGTAATCCTACAGAGGCATATATTCGACCCACCAGAAACGGGCATCCAGATCATTGACGATGAGGTTGACCCTGGCATGTCTTGGCAGGGCTGCTTCTCACCACATTTCCGCGTCGCCTCAACATCCGCGTCGCCCAAAGCCAAACAACAACCCCCAGCTTTCTCACCACAACCCCTTCAAACAGCGCGGTCTCACAACCAGCGCAAATAATATCAAAAAAAAAACAAATATCCAATCATGGCAGATCAATCGTCCTGTTTCCTCTACAAAGAGACGCGACTAAACCTCGACTGGAACGAAGCCTACGGCACCACCGCCAACATCTTCCTCCCAGCCCATCACAGCGGTCCCAGCAAACGAAGCTCTCCACAATCCCCAACCATCATCCCCACCCCAGAAGGCGCTGACACCCTCTTCCAGCACCAGCACCTCGCCAGCGCCGCCTCAGTCTACTACCGTCCTGTCGAGCGCTACCCACGATGTATCATGTGGAGGGTCACAGAGAATGCGCAGGTGCTCTCACTAGCGTCGGTGGATTTCACAAAGCCGAATGACGTACGTGGGGAGTTTGGGACAACATTTCGGTTCTACTTCCCGGAACCGATTAAGTCGAATTGTGTGGGATTCACAGACGCCCCGGACCATGATGAGCTCGTGGTGTATGTTATGACGACGGGGAAGGTCATCTATACTTTGAGTTTGACGGCGGATTTCCTCTTGAGGAATTCGCTCAAGATGAAGAATGTCAAGGATAGTGATTATTGTAGGACTTATTCGCCGAGCTCGTTTACGCTGCATTCGCCGCATTTTTTGATCCCGATTGATCATGTGTCGTTGTTGGTGGCTTTGCAGGATGGGGTGCTGTTGAAGTTGGAGAAAAGTCATTTGTTTCCGGAAGGTTAGGGGTTTGGTTCTTGGAATTAGAGCAGGAGGAAGGGTTTGGCTAATTGATGGTGATGCGTAGATCCTGATACATCGACTTCCAAGTATCTCGAAAAGACGTTCAGCGAGGGGAGTCACTTGGCGTTTATAAAGAATAAACTCCCGTGGATCAGAACTGGGTCGGTACGACATGGGAATGATAATGTTTCGTTCTCAACGGTCATTTCCTCTGCTGTCTATTCGCCAAAGCGATCACATAATGAAATGGAAGACTACCACCGGGAGATTGAACCTCTCCTTTTCACCGTCTCTGTAAACCATACACTCAAGACATGGTCCCTCCAAAAGGGCACTCTCCTACACGCTACCGACCTCTTGAACGAGTCACCTCCTACCTCCAGCTCTACGATCAAGACTCTCCTTGACCCGTCTCCGTCACAGCTTCTCCATGTAGTCGACACATCCCTGCAGGAGGACCACATGTTCTACCTCGCATCTTTCTCCTCCGCTACTACCGGAAAATTCAAATTCTGGGTCGCCCTCCGCGACACCGACGGCCAGTTTGAGAACCTCGTAGACCTCTATCCAAGCTATGAGTTCTGCGCAGACCCACCAACCGCGAACTCCGTCTGGATCATCTCCGAGTTCCGCATCACCCCTGTATCTGCCAACGACCCCGCCCTCTTCAATCTGTGGGTGCTGTGGAAGAGTAATACCACTTTCCGCGTGCAGAATCTTCAATTTAATATGACGGATATTCCCCCTTCATGGGGTAAATGGACGACTGCGACTCCAGACTCGCTGCATGTACACTCCGGACGAACTCCTTCGGAGGTTACTAGTGAGGATTTAACTGACTATTGGCTCGACTGGATCTTCTTCCCGGGTCGGTTCACCGATGAGGTCTTACGTACTGCTCTTAGGGTTCATGAAAACGCTTATGCAGACCATCTTGATGACGGATTGGACTCGGTGCAGACTAAGGTCGCGCGGAGCATACCGGGTATGGTTGAGCTGAAGAAGAACCCTGATGGGTCCCCGAATTATAACTCGTACACGTATGACGTCGGACTACAGTGGCTACGGTACTGTAGACTATGTACAGAGTTGGATAAACAGCGTTCTGAGGCTCTGAGCCTTGTAGCAGACCCAGTGAGTGGGTTCGTATGGACTGTTAATGCTGACGGCATCACGGCGCTACGGGAAGCCACCGAGAGCGAGATCCTGGTGCATAATTATGGAACCCATGCTGGGAACCTCGCGCTCTTATCAGAACGCTCTCCGAAACGGCTTGGCGTGGCGCTGGAGGGCGTAATGTTATCTGATGCTCTCCTCCTCGTGCAGGCCGCCTCGGACCTTAAGAACGATTTGACGGATCGGGCGTACGATAACTGCCGTTACAGACTCCAACGTGAGGTTCTCGAAGACGCTATGTACTCCTTCGAAGACCGCATGTGGAGTCTCTACTCCAACTGTATCGAAGGTGCACTCTCCGATTTTGCATTCGAGAAGATCGAGAACGCGTTAGAGGCAATGAGCGACCCACGAGCCGCCTTCTTATCGATCATAGATAGTCTCTTCCACTCCAACACACATAGTGGGCAAACGAAGTTGACTATGTTTGGTGGGAGTGTACTGATAGCTGGTAGTCAGGAGGTTGTGACTATTAACTACAATCTACTCTTCAACCTCGTGTTCTTGCTCGTTCTCGTTGCTGTTCCGGAGGACTCACGCCCACGCATTGCGCAGCCGGAGCAGCTCTATACTCGGCTTCTTGACTATGTTCGTGAGTATGAGATCCTCTCGTGGGTCTCCCGCACGCCCCTTAGTATTCCTGACCGCCGGCTCTCGGCTGAGGAAGAGCTCGCGAAGGGCCTCGCGGGCTTACGTATGGATCCGGGTGCTATTGCTGTGACGGCGAGGCGGAAGGGTAGTGTGTTGAGTTTGTTGCTGGGGGAGAACTATGGACCGCCACCACCGGGGCCTGGGAGGAGTGGAAGTCTGGCTGTGAGTGTGTGTGTTAGACAGTTTTTGGCGGGGTTGGAGCTGGCTGGTGGGACGGGGAATGGAATTGTGGAGGTTGCGAGTCGGCTGTTGGGGATCGAGGCGGTGGGGGCTGCTGTAGAGTTTAGTAGGTTTTTGCCGACGACGGCGTGGGGTAGGTATGTTAAGGGGAGGATACAGTTGAAGGATGGGAGTTTGGAGGCTGCGGCGCTCGGGTTTAGGAAAGCGGTGTATGGGCTTTGTATGTTTTCTTCTCTGACAGGTTGAGTTTTTTGGTGGTGCTAATGGAGAGTAGCTACCGCGAAAACGGCCTGTTTCTCTGCGGTGAAATCGCTGTTGACCGAGATTGAGCTGGAGTCATCGATTGGTAAAGGGTTCGCTCATTATAACCTTCACGTTGCTAGCCTTTTCGAAGAAGCAAAGGCATCTCTATATGTAGCAGAGTTCTGTCAAGCCGCCCTTATCTCACTTGAGGTCTCGGTAAGTTCACATTCCTCATCCGTTCTTCCGCTGCTAATACTCTCAGGACAACCCCGAACTCCGCACCGAAATACTTTTAAAACTCTTCCAGTCCAACCTCTCTGTCTCCCGCTTCGATGAAGCCTACCTAGCGCTAATAAGCTATACTAATGCCCCACTTCAACGCACCGCTCTCCGCGACCTCGTCGATGCCATGGTCTCACAGTCCCAAGGCGCACGTCTCTGTACTTATCCGTTCGTTGGGCTTCAGGACGAGGTCGATGAAGCGCTATCGTTCAAGTGCGCCGCTATCATGGATGTAACCACTGGCCCACCGTTCCATAAGGTTCTATACGCGTGGAGGATCCAGCACGGAGACTACAGGGGTGCCGCAGAGGTGCTGCATGAGCGTCTACAGAGGCTGCAGACAGCGAATGTGGGGAGCTCGGACCCAACGAGCAGGAGTGTTACGGATGGGTTTTTGGTGTTGTTGAATGCGATGAGTTGTGTTGGCGAAGAGCAGGCGTGGTTGTTAAGTAGCAAAAGGGCGGATGAAGGGGGTAGTCAGGGTCAGGGAAAGAGGATAAGGAAGGAAGGGGGTACTGGGGGTGCACCGGTGAAGAGGGGGGTGGTTACGGTGGACGATATAAGGAAGCGGTATATGGCTGAGGTGGAAAGGGTTGGGCTGTTACTGAATGGGGGGTTCTTTGTATAAGAATGGAATATTGCGTGTAACTTCACTATCTTATATTCTTTGGTTTTCTCTTTAAATTGAGGGTTGGGGTGTTTTTGTATTACTAGTGTTTGTGTAGTACGTTTTCTTGGCTTTGTCTAAAATCGCATTTGGTTTTCTTTTTTCTTTTCCATCGCAAATGGCTTAATACTGGTAACAGTAGGGTTGGTACGAATAGGCGGTTTACAGGAGTCAGCGTCGAGGGCCACCTTAGCATAACATAGAGTCTACCTGTCAACAATTAATATATTCGTTGGAAACACTTTCATTCCTCCTAGAGTAGTTGATACAGAGCCTTTAGTTATTTCAACCAAAAATGCCTTATCTACCAGTCCTAGGCCCTCGTGTAGAAGGACGTGGCTGATTATATTTTACCCAATACCACAATATTAAGTTGGTTTCTCTAATATCACGAAATTCCAGCCCGTTTCCGCCCATTATCGTAATACCCCGACTGAAAGCAAAAAATAGATGACACTATCAAATATCCAGTGCCGTTCCAGGTTAATTTCCGAGTGATCATATCCGACTTTCTCGTAGGTGCTAACGTCTCTTGCTACAACCTCCCCCAAAACTCTATCCACAGCTATAATATGGTCCCTTAGAACAGTGAACGGCTTATCGTTTGTTTGTGGTTGAAATGGGTTGATTGCTTGGATTTCTCCGCTCCGTTGAGGGTTCAAGTTTTGAATCGCCTCAATTGTATAATCTGCCAGGAAACCACGACCCTAGGGCCCTTGGTGTCAAGGACAGGAATTTCTACTCTAGTGACTCCAACTCCATATTTGAACTCTAGATTTCGATCATAATATTCCCCCCCGGCGGCTATATAATACACAGGTCAGAAAAGCTAAACACCTTAGTAGAGTAGATCGAGTAACCCACATATAAATTGCCCGGGTGGACAAACACTATACAATTCATGTTTGCTTTCTAATACAATTGCTAAGATTTCGCATGTCCAGTTCTGCTGTTATGCGCTCCGAGATTTTAGCCCTACAATTAATTCCAGCATGTCAGGGAGGAACGGAATGATGAGGGCCAACCGACGTTCATCAGATAAGAATCCCCATCTAACTCTCAGGGGACAGGAACAACGGATCTATTTTGCGTATATATGCTGTCCTATCGATAGATATATTGTTATCCCCATCGATCATCTTAATGCCTCGTAATCTCAATTCCTGGATAGGAATCCAGGAACAAAGGTGTTTAAACGATCTCTAACTCAGATAGACAAATCAAATATGTTGTGGGTCCTGGTATGGGTTTTGTAACGTCGTTTCTTGTTAACCCTATCGAAACAGCCATTCTGTGACATTTTTCCCTATAGCCACCGGCTCTGAGTGAACCTACAACTCTTCAAGTAGAAGGATTTCATAGCGAATTGATCAGATTCCATGTGTTATCCTTCAATGATGATGATGACTGTCGGCGAGAATGACTCAGTGATTGTACTCCAAGAGGAACACTCACCTCAAGACTTCCACTAAGGTGCGTAGAACAATCATTTCTTCTGCCACAGATTTGGTGACGCTTTAGAATGATATCAATGAGTAGTGACTGATGGATAACATGTACAGAAACATGAGGAACTGTTGCTTTTGTTGATGGAAAGTGAGGATGGAAGATGGAGCAAACAGGTGCGTGGTGAATATCGCAGAAAATACTATGGCACGTTTCCACTAGCGTGCCAAGAGCGAGTGCTAGCTGGTGATCAAACATCCCTTGTGCAAAAATCGACACAGAAAGCGCAGCGAATGTTGGTTAGGCTGGATTTCCCCCCAGATAGCACCTTTCTTGGCAACTCTCGCTCACAGAAAGTTCGATTATCAGCTATAGCCACCCAATACTCCTACGTAAAAATTAGATATAAACTACATGTATTTTCACCAAAACACATGTACCCCATGATACATGGCCCTCCACACGACAGCCCTCCAAGGACTACATGTATACTAAAAAGAAGCCACCCATTTTCTGTTTAATTCCATCTCCATCAATAACTCCTTTCCGCTTACTTCGCCTAAACTTCAAAATCGAAGCCGTCATCAGAATCCTATAGATCCACCAATCCCTACCACGATAAGTAATGCGCTCAAAAAAACCACACCTTTTAGACATAGATGAGAGACTACTTACGCCTGATAAATTACCCAATTTATGTCGATCCAGCTGCGCCTTGCTCCATTTCGAGAGGTCGAATTTATGCCCACCGAGTTTATTCGTACCCACAATTTGCGTGTAGCGGCGCAGCTAGAATTGGGTTGGGTTAGTTCACTACTCTATATTCTCTTCTAAGGGGACATACCGCTTTCCCAAACCCGCCATCCTCATCCTCCGATTTCTTCTCATCCTTCCTATCCTCTTCTTCGTCTTCGTCTTCATCTTCGTCATCTTCGTCATCATCGTCCTCGTCCTCGTCCTCGTCATTATCACCAACACCCTCCCCTGCCGCTAACTTCTCGATATCAACGCCATCATCATATTCGAACTCTTCAGGCCCTAGGGCAACCCTAATACTAGCTTCTTTACAAAGATTCACAATCTTCCTCGTCTTGCTGCTACTTTCCCAATTTGCGATAACCGCGGCAACAAAGCCAATGTTCTTAAGCGGACTATCGGGCGTAAGGAGACCATCTTTGCGCAAGAGGATAAAAGTCTCAAGGAACATAGCTGAAATGAGGTTTTGAAGAGCAATGACACGTTCCCCGTCATCACACATCCCCCATTGCCCCCCATCACCAAACAGATAAAGTGCAAGGGCTTCGATCCGGAAAAATAGTTCCTCGCACTTCCTTCCACGAAGTTTCTTCCATTCCTTCTCGAATGCGTTCACCTATCACTTACTATTAGCACACTAACACATTGCTGTCAAAAAATGAGTAAGCAACGTACCACGTTCTCTAGCAGCTCGATCTCGCCGTATCCGGTGAAATCATTGTAGATGTAGACGCCCCACATGTCAGCACAGCAGTTGTCGGCAGCTTTGGTCATCTGCTCAAAGTATGTGGTGGCTTTTTCAGAGACGAGCCAGAAATATTCTACCCCGTCAACTTTGAAGGGGAAGTCTTCGGGATCGTACTCGGTTGGAAAAGGAGGTTGGACGAGTTCATGGTATTTAATATCTTGGAGGGACTGGAAAGCCGTGTCAGCGTTTAGAAACAGTTACTAGGCATGGCTTTAAGGGTGATGTAGGAAATGCACCCCTAAGTCCCCTTTTGGTAATTATTGCTTTGATTTCATATCTCCTAGAGGACACGATGGAGGATTCGAAAGGCAATCCCCAGATGGCCAATACAAACACACATCTTCCAAAGGGGAAACAAACCTTACGAGCCGGTACCTTTTTGGTGGCTTTTTTGGCATGGCCGTCACCGGTTGGGTGCGTCTTCCGTTTCTCAGCAGCTGGAACTGGAGCTGCGGTTGGGGCTGGAGCTGGATCTGCAGCTGGAGCAGCTTTCCTTCGGGGCGGCATGTCCGTTGTATTCAAGAGATCTGGATGAAATAAGCTGTAGGTACGGTTTAATAGTTAAAAAACACAAGCTTTGATGTTGTTGTCTGGTCAGAAATTTGTGGAGCAAGAAAAATTTCCAGGGGTCGTTGGAGCTCAAGCTGAGCTTTATGGCTGCCTGATGGACTGACATCACTCGTATGCGGTAAAGCGTACCCCCGTAACAAATCCCTGGCTCACGTGCCGGCCGCTCGCATACCCGGTTGTGCGCGAGTTCAGGGATGCTCGGCCCCTCGGTTCCCCGCACAGACCTCTAATCCCTCATGGCTCTTTAAGATTCGCCCCTCCCACTGACATCACCGCCAACCCCCACTAACCACGAACCAATCGACGAACCGAATTAAACGAAAAAATGTCTTCAAGCTTGTTTGACCTCAATGGAAAGACCGCGCTATGCACAGGCGGCACCCGTGGCATTGGCCAAACCATGGCCCTGGCGTTGGCCGAAGCAGGTGCTGACATCATTCTTGTCCAGGTGGGTTTCGAGCTTCCCTAAGCTTCAGCACCAGATGCTAACGGTCCGAAGAGAGATCCACACAACACGACAACCCACGACGCCATCACTGCCCTTGGCCGCCGTTGCGTCATCTTCGTGGCTGACCTCTCCAACGCTGCTACTGTGTCCACTATCATCCCATTGCTCACCGTCGAAGGTGCTGTCCTCCCTAACAATGGTATTCACATCCTTCTCAACTGCGCGGGCATCCAACGGCGCCATCCATCCCACGAGTTCCCAGAACATGACTGGAACGAAGTGCTACAGACAAACCTTAACACACCATTTGTACTCTGTCGTGATATCGGGAACTATTGGCTTACTGCAAAACCACCAATGCGAGGACGTATCATCAACGTTGCCTCAGTTCTCTCCTTCCAGGGTGGACTGACTGTTCCAGCATATTCTGCGTCCAAGGGCGGGTTACTGCAGCTCACAAAGGCCCTGAGTAATGAATGGGCCGGACACCACATCGGGGTTAATTGTATTGCACCAGGGTACATCGAGACCGCGATGAACGAGGCGTTGATCAAAGATGAAACGCGGGGGAAACAGATACTGGATAGAATACCCGCTGGGAGGTGGGGAAATCCCGAGGACCTTAAAGGGCCGGTCGTTTTCTTGGCGAGTGAGAAGGCGAGTGCATATGTGAGCGGGGAGTGTTTGGTTGTTGATGGAGGGTGGATGGGGAGGTAGATTTATCGTTGGGGCGTCCGCGACATTAGAATTCCCTAAGATTATTTGAAGCAGTTGAAGTGGTAGAAGGGGTAGAAAACTAGCTTCCGTAGACAAGAATGAAATTAAAGTGGGTGGTGGCCCAGCATCACTAGACTTTATGGTGTCAATGATCATGTTTGCTTTTTCAATCATAAATCACCTACCCATTCCTATGATAGTAGCCATAGCCCCAGCCATCCAATTAATATAGACAAGAACCTGAACACCCTCACGATGTGAGAGTCAATCAAGGAAAATAAAAGGGTGGAATTGCTCGGGTGCTCTCGGGAAAAGATTATGTAGAAATATTTCTAAATGCCCTCAGAACTTATAATGCCATAAAGTGCGATAACAGGTATGAGCCCATAGCTTCAACTTAGTAACGACCCCGGTAATGGCTTTGCATCCAACATCAATTTTATGCGCCTCGAAGCTGGTGTGTGGGCTTTATTACATACGATATACCCGATAACATTTCTAAAAACCAGCATGGCAAACATTGGAGACTTCGGAGTCGGACATGAAAGCTTCCACCGACAACTGAAGACGTAGGGATACTAATGGAATAGATAGAACAAACTACATTGTAGTCATGTTTTATTTTGCTGGATAAGATTTTGATATGCCCAACAAAAACCTCGTAGGTGTTATTCGGGACGATATGTGTATACACAGAGGATTGCCACGTCATAACCACCATTGACAGGTGTTATAAAAGAAATCCAGTAAATCAATATCTTGGATCAACTTCATGTGAAATCACTCGGTAAAAACCTCAAAAAATATCTTTGGGTATTTGCTTCTTATTATGCTACATGAAGCTATTTATATTATTCTCTATTATTCTCTATTATTCGGTATTATTTTCTCCTCCCTTCGTAGGTTTCCTTAGCAGATTTCTTACCATTTCAGTCATTCGTTTAGCTGTGGTTTATTCAGGCGCTCGTTCGGCATATCTAGAGGCTGCTTTGGGCCTAGAGGCGCCAGCCGGCGAGAAATCTGTGGCACGTAGAAGCAGCCTAATTAGCCAAACAGAAGTATATATATAGATCTTTTTGGCCTTCCCTTCGTTTCTTTCTTATGTGTTGAATATATTCGGTCTTCTGCAGGCTCGTTCCCACCCCCTACTACCTGCAACTACTGCCTACGGTACGCGGCGAGTTGCGCGCTAGGTCTGAACACGAGGCTAGCCTTCTGCTCAAGCAACGAATATCACATCTTCTTCCTTCAAATAATTTTGAAGTTAGACGGCCACGAACCAGCCGAATATCCCTTCAACCAAAAGACCAAGAGTCTAACCCTACGACGGGCTTTCCCAACCAGCTTACTGTTTAAACTCTTCCCACTAAGTATCAGCTTCACTTGCTGACGAGTCTCTTGATAGTCATTCTTATATCCACTGGGCAGTTCTCCCCAGGGCCTCCCCTGATTCAACTTTTATAGGCGGGTGTTCACTAGTATGCGGTTCAGCCTATGCAGAGCCAATCTAGGGGACTGGTGAAACGCTATCCCAGATAGCAGAAGGCTCGCAGAGAAGGGCTCTTCGTGGGATGGAAAGATAAGGCGTTCATCTATCTTCAAACTCTCAAACCCTCCCACGTACTCCTGTGGAGAAACAAAGATTATCCCTAACTTATATCTGTTACGAGACGCACAACCCCAGTTTCATTTATTTATGGTCTGGTTTCACGGAACAATCAGGGAAGGTCTTAGTGCTCACATCCGTACTCCACTGCTTTCCGTAGTGTCTGTGTTTGCCATAGGATTCAAATGGGTGTCATTTTCAAGCACCAGACCAGAAAGATGATATTTCATAAATAAAGACTTGGAGTACTTCAACGGACCATTATTTTGACAATTTAGCATCCGCGGTATTGTTACGCGTATTGAGAGAGACGCGAAAAATCCACCCTAAGCTGGAGAAGGGGTTCTATTAGGCCGTAAGGGGTCAATGGGTCTCTGCCGGTTGCTTTATCGACGATCACCCGCTGGCTAGATGACCAGAAGTGTCTCACTAGGCGAATGTGTTTAAGCCAGGGATGCGGGATGGGGACGGCGGGACCTCCCGTTCTGGAGATCACCATCCGAGCTTAATTTTTCCCTACCCAGGCAAATGTTGAAATCCTGGCCCCGCAAAATTGCTTGTTTCTACGACCATTAGGCTCATAGCCGAGACCCTAGTATCTGCCCGGGGTGGCTCTTTTGTGTTTATGCGATATCTAATTTCAGCCAATTATCACTGTTAGGGTGGGTGGCTTATGCATCTCGCTAGATGGGAAAATGTGCATCTACTCGCGACAGGCGAAAATAATTCAGAACCGGAGTAATGACTCAGACGTTTATCGCGAGATTCTCGGGATGACCGGAGCAACGGGACTAGAGCTACCAAATATACTATTAATACCCAAACTCATCTGTGGTGTTAAAAGGCGACAGCATACTATTAGTTCAGGGGCTGTACACTACTACAGTCTGTTTATTTAAGTGGTGTGGTTGTAAGCCCCTATCCTACCGGCGCACAAGTACTTGGTGCTACTATATGCAGCACTGAGGGGTGCCTAATTTCCACCCATGTCGTGGGGTCGTTCTCTAGGAAGCCGATATGTCTTGGGTTTTGGAAGGCTAGAAGGAGAGACGATTTTGATGTCGCAATCGAGGTGGTGATTGTTATTCATTAGTTACTGGGTTTGGTAACAACAGATCTAAATAGTTGGGTTTGTTTAGGGAAGGGCTTCAATGCCGGACATCGATTTGCGGGACCCTCTCTGCCTTTAAGACATATGCATGGCCATCGGCTGGGTTTCAACGGAGTATGAGACCTTTGGTTGGGGCTCGAGAGCCGCAGCCCCCATAATTCACATTTTCTATAAAATTTCCGTGTGGAGTTCGAGGGGAGCTCGAGGGGAGCCTGAAAAAATCTTGTTGCGAGTTCAGAATCGTTGAAGAGAAGCTTACAAAAGGATATTGGGTGGACAGTATCTCTGCAACGGATCTCTGTTGCATGCTGTCTAGCCCAAGCACTCTTGGAATGAAGAAAGAAGCCATCCTTCCGCGTATATATCCATGGAAATTGTTGGGAATTGGCTGCTCCTTACGGCACTAGTGTGTTTCTTGCAACCTCGTTTCGTAACTTATCTATCATGAGGCGGCGTTGTGGCACATGCGGGATCTCGTGTCCCGGAGACCAATCCACCGATTTTCCAAGACAGCAGGCTGCCCGAACTTCTGAAATAGGCCACAAAGTAGGGAGGGTGGGTTGGGCCGGTGAGAAGAACGCATGGGTGTTAGGGTTTAGTTAAGAGCTCGCTTGTAGGAATACACCGGAGACTGAAAGGAAGGCCTGTTATTGGGATTTTTCTTACCTGTGCCTTTAGCACTTGTATCATATATTAAGACGTTGGCGTGCTACATTTTGGTCCCCCAAACGGTATTCTATCCAAAGACTGGGCAACATGTCTTCCGCCGACAAATCCAAAACTTTCGGCCTTGTGAAGCAGGTGTATCCAGAGCCATCTGGGTTGAGCACTGAAGGAAAGAACAATCAACCACTTGTCGAGTATGAGCTTGCACACTTTCGGGACATTCATACAGTTTGACTAACTAAGTGAATAGCATCGTGGCCGTACATGGACTTAATGGTCACTACGAAAATACGTTTACGCGGGATGGGCACTTTTGGCTTAAGGATTCTTTGCCGGTCTGGATCTCACAATCACGGGTATTCACCTACAGCTACAACTCAGATGTTTTCATTCAATCCAATTCCAATCTCAGCGATTGGTCCCAAAAGTTGTTGTCATCCTTAGAAACAAAACGGATAAAGGATCCTAGTGTACGATGGTTCCTATTCGTCCTGGATACAAGGAAGGAGAAATTTGCTGATACGAATAGCGTCCTGTTATATTTATCTGTCATAGCTTAGGAGGTATTGTCGTGAAGCAGGAAAGTTATACATCTTGACTGGAAGAAACCTCTCACGAATACTAACATGATCTTACAGGCGCTAGTTGAAGCTAAGATAAATCCCAAATTTCAAAATCTTCGTACATCGGTAGCGGCAATCTTCTTCTTGGGCACACCTCATCAAGGATCAGAAGTTGCAGACTATGCTAGTGTTCTTGCATCTATTACCCATGCTGTCACCGGGAAAATACGCTCAGATGCGTTGAAAATTCTCAAGCGGAAGTCGCCTATACTTCAAGAACTTACTCAGCAATTCAGACATGATTCTGGAAATTTCAAAATCTTGTCGTTCTACGAGCAAAAAAAAACCCACGGGAAAATTGTACGCCACCCCTGGAGGACGCCTATCCACCTTGATTATGACATGGCTAACAGTAGTGGTATAAGATCGTCGATAAAACCTCAGCACTGTCCAACCTACAACACGAGGAACAGATTCCGGTAGAGACAAATCACACCGAAATCTGTAGATTTGCGAAGGATGAAGAGGACTACGATCTGGCAATCACGCTCCGCGAACACCTGACCATTATATTCGACGGTATTGCCGAGAAAAAGGCCTTGGAGCAACAAAGTATGCAGCTGTCATATAAACCCATAGACTAGTTTGGTTCTAAAATTTAATAGAAATCTTCGAGACCGGAGTACTTAAGTCATTGATGCCCGACAATGATGGAAATTCTCCTATGAATGTTGCCACACCGTACGTTGGTACTTGTTCATGGATACTCCAACACCCTATGTACCAAGCATGGTCGGAAGACAACCTTAAGTGCCTTTGGATCCAAGGAGGACCTGGTTATGGCAAAAGCGTCTTATCTTCTTTTATCCTTGAGAATTTTCGGAAAGAATTTAATCTCAGGGACGGGCCTGTACCTCGATCGCCCATTTCAGAAGAGTTTCTCATGGACGCAAGCTCCAAGACCATCGTGGCTCATTTCTTTTGTGACGATAGGGAAGAACCTCAACGAACATCTGTCTGGATTTTGAGGTCGCTTCTCCATCAAGCATTCAGCCAAAATCGGAATCTTTTGAAGCACGTCTTGCGTCTGTATCAGCAATTCGAAGGCAGCGATTTCCATCCTGAAGCGGTAGACTTCGATACTATCAACCATGAAGAAATCTGGGGGTCATTCGAGCGTCTTCGGGATATTTGGGTGGCTATTGCAATCGATCCGGAGATTGAGCAGATCTATTTTATCATCGATGGCTTAGATCAGTGGGGTTATGCTGCATGGGACTTCCTCAATCTAGTTAACAGAGCGACGGCAACTGAGCTTCCAATTACCGCCAAATTACGTTGTGTCTTCACAAGCAGGCCCAATGAATTTATTCAACGTAAGGTCGAAACTCCTTACATCATCCAGCTTGCCAAAGAGAATCAGGATGATATCAATACTATAATTGTGGCAAAGATGAAACGTCTTCAAGACTATCGGGGCTTCAACCCAGGTTTATGCCAGAAAATCGAAACTATTCTAAGAGATCGCTCAGGTGGTATGTTTTTATGGGTATGTTTGGCGTTGGATCGGTTGAATGAATGGGTGGGGATTTCGAACGAAGGTGCCGTTGAAACCATGTTGCGGAACATGCCTTCAAGTCTGAATGCGGTCTATGAAGAGGTTCTGACCAGGGTCAGTGCACAGAACGATGGAGAAGTAACTGCTATGTTGAATAAGATTTTGATGTGGTCATACTTTGCAGGACGCAATTTGAAGCTAGACGAGCTGCAAGTTGTTTTGTCTTTGAGATCTGATGATAAACTGGAATCCCAGGTGAAGGAACGGTATACCCAGAGCTATCCGCATCTCGATGATTTTCGGAAGAGTGTTTTGGACCTTTGTGGGCCCTTGGTGACGATTCAAGACGACGGAACTATACTACTCGCCCATCAGTCTGTAAAGGATTTCCTTAGTCAGTTTTACGGTGAGGGTAATCAGGATTCAGGGTTCGCCAAAACCCCTGAAGACGCTCACGCAGAAATGGCTGGAGTTTGCATCACCTACCTATCTATGAAGGATATCTACGAGCACAAGGTTCCAGCACCTCCACTCGACCAAAACGGATCGATTGACACAAAACAGCACAAGGTTACGGTTCGGGAGTATCTTGATGGACACAACTTCCTCCAGTACTCTGTCTTTTATTTGGGAAATCATTTACGCGCTTTACGAGATTGCGATGATAGCGTTGTAGAGCACTTCAACGAATTTTTCAGTAATGACTCTGCTCCTCTAAAGAATTGGGCGCATGCGTACGATCTTATGAAAAGATGGAAACATGGCAAATGTAAGGCTCCTCTAGAACCCCTCACGTTGCTGCTCCTAGTTTGTGACTAAACAAGGAATTAGATACCGGTTTCTCAAGCAATGTCACTTTCCTTTCCGTGGCTTCAAGACTCGACTTGACGTGGCTTGCCAACAAAGCGATGTCCTCCAAAGGATCGAAAGATACCCGCCTTTCGAAAATCAATATCCCAGACAACCTTGGTTGGCTACCAATCCATCTAGCCACTGACTCTGAATCGGTGGAGATGCTGGGATGGCTGCTAGATAACGGCGCTGCTGTGGATGCCCCTATCGTGGGTCCGCAACAGGGCCTTACAGCATTGCATATTGCGGCGGCAAAGCGGGGCGATAATGGCCCCAAGATGGTCAAAATGCTGCTCGAGAAGCAAGCCAACGTCCTCGTTGAGACTGCAGGCGGAAAGAAAACGCCCCTTCACTCTGCCATAAAAGGACGCTCAGTTGCTACAGTTAAAATGTTGCTATCAGCACCAGGAGCCAACCCAAATTTGACCAATAGGCGTGGCTTGACTGCGCTCCATATAGCATCGTCGACTGCAGGCTTGCACGAAGTAGTTGCGGCCCTCTTAGATCAGGGTGCTGATATTGAAGGGCAAACCTCTATCGCTGCAGCAAAAGTGTATCGTGAGGCTTTAGCTATTAGCACTTTTCAGCACTCTTTCAAGAAAATGCTGTCGAGTGCTCGAGACCTTATCGGCTCTTTGACTCCACTCCACATTGCGGCACAATCTCTGGGGACAGCATTGAACTTAGAAGCTTTGCTGAATAAGGGAGCGAATCATTCTGCCATTGACGGACAGGGTTGCACTGCACTCCATATGGTTGCTCAAGGAGCGAGTAGTATGTCCTCAGGCGAGGATGGTAAGAGAAAAACCGAATTCCTTCTCGCCTCTGGGGCCGATGTCAACGCCAGAGATTGGAAGCACCAAACACCCCTTCATAAAGCGGTTTCCCCACCTGCAAGGCGAGCAGTCTTAGAAGTCCTTCTATCAAGTGAGCACTGTGATGTGAACGCCAGGGATAAGAAAGAGAGGACCCCACTCCTTCTATTTCTCCAAACGATCAGCTATCATTTCAGCTCCAGTATTGCCAGATATGATATCTCACCAATAACCGAAAATCAAGGAGACAAGGGGCAACCACAATCCAATTTCGAACCTGATTTTTTGGAGTCTGTTCTTAACATGCTGCTAAAAGCTGGCGCAGACACCAACGCTGTGGATAAAGATGGATTTTCCGTCACCCATTATGCAAGCCAACCGGATTTAGCTTGGATGAGAGCAAGGCTTCCACAGCCTGAGGAAGATTCCTCAGGGCTGTTAAGAGGCAAGCTATTGAGGTCAAAATCGGAACCGACAAATACTAAAGTCATAGAAATGGTTCCACAACTTAGCCCACAGCTTCCGGGAGTTTTCAGCGGAAAGTCAAAAACCTTCATCGCCCTAAACACATTAGCTGTACACCTGCAACTTCCGACCACTATTTCCAAGACTAAAGTGATAGATCCGAAACAAGACACTACGTTAAGCAAGCTGGAGAAAAAATCCAGAAAGGTTAGTCGGGATGGGAAGGATTAGACATGATCCTGTAAGGCGTGTAGTTATAGGTGCTCTTCCTTTCCTCCTAAATCCTTAACATTTAATATTGCACCCGCCCTTTATTCAATCATTTAGCCTCCGAGCTGAAGCTGACTGCTGCCCCCAACCAACAGAAGCGGCTGAGCGCGACATCAAAAAATACAATTTTCTCTTTCCAATCGTTATAGTTTCTACTATTTCCTAATACTGGCTGAATTTGATTGACGTTTCCGGGGGTTTTGGCGCGATGGAGTAGGGTTCATTAAGGTTTATAATGTTATACAAAAAGTTAAAAATCTTCATAGATTCTCACTCGTTCTTTGTTTAGCTAGCATGGGCGTAATTAAATCATTTTACGTTGCATCCAATTAAAGAAATAATTCTATGATAACTTACCAATCACAGATAATAACTTGTATGCTGTATCACAGCCGCTCATTTGCTATGAACGCTTTCTCATCTTAGAAGCGTGTATGACCGACCTACTGTGATTTCAGAGGAGTTTAAGATTTGGTGCGTCCAGCAACATATAAGAACTATCTGGTACATATGTTTCACGAGTTTTGGCAGTTGAAGGTCCGCACGAGGATACCCGCCTCTCAGGGGTTTTTACTCTTCGCCGGGGCGTATCCTAGCTGCTCATGCTATATCTGTTTTGGCTTTTGACATCTGATCTTGGTATCGGTATTTTGAACAAGGGGTCGCCGCTTTGCCGGTACCAATTTAAAAGAGTTCACAAAAACCCTAATCCCATTACATGGCCCCTTGACTTCATCATGGAACTAACTTCATTCATGACTACTTTTTCTTTTCCAATCTATGAAAGAAAAAAAAGAGGAAGATACAATAACATAATCAGATACAAGACAAAAAAAATGACATAAACCAGAAAGTGCAAAAGAACCTCACCCTCCCTCACCTCGATAAACTTCCTTTTCAGAACCCTCTCAGACACGCACTACATCCAGAGAGGGTTTGTTTAGGATCTTCTCCCCTTTTCGGTGTCCCGTCTCTATTTTTTCCTATTTTTTCTTCTTACCATGAGACGAATCGAGTATCCTTACTTTTCTTTCTTCGATGATAGTCTCTCCCCGCCTGGAAATTACATGTATGCTAAATCCTCCTACCTAACCTTACCCTACCTACCCAGAGCAGGGAGAAGGACAAAAAACCCACCGAGCTGATGGTAAAGAAGGAAAAATAAAGAAAAGAATAGAAATACAAACCGCACCCCCCACTTTGTTTTACCTGATGAGGAAAGAGAAAAAAATAGAAAGATTTAAATAGCAAACGAGGAATTACTTTAAATGAACAAAAAGAGACTCGAAGGAAGAAAGGAAAGCTGAAACTAATAGTGACACGAGGTTGAACGGAACGAAAGAAGTAATCCTACACACGACTCACACGACTCACCCACCCGTGGGCTCTGATATTTGATTGTCTCTTCCGTGGCCCATTTCCAAGACGCGCAATCCAGAACGTTACCGTTCACAAAAAGAAAAGTTTTTGGTGTTGAGTTTTCATAAACCCTTGTGAAGAAGGTGATATGATAGTGGTGTTATACTGACTGAAGGTTGAAACAACTTAACGAATACCCAGAGTATATGAAACGTTACCGTTAAGAAAAGAATTGCTGGTGTTGATGTTTTTGTCCAATTTTTGGTGGGATAATGGCGAAGATGAAGCTAACGAATTTCCGGAGCATGGCGACGATGATTCCTTTACCTTCATCCTTTTCAAAAATTCAGAGGTTCCGGTCAACATATCACGCTACTGATACCTTCTCCTGTGCCTGTCGCCACTACCATACCCCCCATCACCACCATCGTACGCTCGTTTTCTCGAATACCCATCATCACCTCCATGGCCTCTATCATGGCCACCTCTATCGCCATGAGAACCTCTATCACCATGTGCGCCTCGATCACCGTGAGCTCCTCTGTCGCCGTGGGATCCTCCACCCCTGTGGTCATCACCTCTGTGCCCGCCGAACCTTCCACCTCCGCCTCCGCCTCCGCCGCCGTCGCGATCACCATACCTATCACCTCCGCCCCCACCTCTACTGCCACTGTCACGGTCATACCCTCCTGAGCGGCCACCACGGTCGTGGCCTCCACCGCCGCGATCGCCGCCATACCCACCGCTGCCACCTTGGTAGCCTCCGCTGGAGCCTCTGTGTTCACCGCCGCCATACCCACCGCCTCCTCTGCGTCCTCCAGGTCCCGTTGGTGCGTTTGGTGGAGCTTCACCTCCATGGTGTCCCCCGCCGCCATAACCGTTAGCTCCTCTGTCGCCTCCCTGGAAGCCAATGCCGCCTCGGGGTCCACGCCCTCCTCCGATTTCGAATCTGTTTCCGCCCGTGAATCCTCCACCTCCTCTTCCGCCTTGGAAACCACCCCTGAAACCGCCTCCACCTCCGCCTCCCCTGAAGCCACGCCCTCCGAAGCCGCCGGGTCCGCCAGGGCCACCAGGTCCGCGGGGTCCATCGCCTCCACCAAAGCCAGAAGGGCCGGTAGGACGAGTTACGGGGATTTTCGTGTAGCCGCGACCACCGAGGCCACCACCGAGTCGTTTTGGTTTCCACCCTTTAACGGTACGGCCACGTTCAACGTCGACGAGGACACGACGGTCTTTGATTCGGATTCCATCGGTTTCTTTGTAAGCAGCTGTAGTGAGAGGAAGAAGTAAAGATAATTCAAACCCGTGTCAGTTTATTTCTTATTTCATACTTTCCTTTTTGATAGCTCCGTGCTAGGAGTTTTGCTCTCAAGCAGGGTAGGATAGTAAAAATTCAGATGGTGAAATTAGGGGAGGGAGTAGAGAAGATAAAAACACGACAAACGACACTGAAGCGGCGGCGCAGCTATGTTTTTTTCTTTTCACGTCCGGGGGTATCATGCGAATGTGGGGAGGGAGTAAAATTGAGGGGGAGTCTTTGGTTTCTATACCCTTCATATCCTTCTCACGTTCGTATACAATGAACGCATACCCCCTGTGCTTGCCTGTCTCTTTGTCACGCACAATACGTACCTGCAGTGAAAGTGTTAGCATGGATGATCGTTTCTAGGCAGGAGGAGAAAACGTGACGGGGGAGACAGGGATGAAAATCTCACCCTTTCGATGGGGCCAAATCGCCCAAACTCGCGTTCAAGGTCGGTATCCTTAACTTCGTAGCTCAACCTAGACACGAATAGGGTCTTGTAAGGATCACCTTTGACGGATGAATCATTTTCGGGATCATCTACCACACATAATATTAGCGAGTTGCCTTTTTCTTTACCAATAAATTCTCAAAAACGAGATAAACATACAAACAGCAAGGCCTTCTTTTGTCTTTTGTTCTAATGCCTCCTTCTTCTCCTCGCGCAGTCGATCTCGCTTTTGCATCCAGCTTTCGGTGGGAACATAATTCGGATCGGGTTTACGCAGTTCGTCGAGAAAAGCAGCGACACCGCTGATAGGGGCAGTTCTGCGCTTTTCTGGAGCATGATCGCAGTGAGGGAGATATCTAAGTGGTGGTCTAGGAGCGAAAAGAACCAAAAGGTTCGTAGGAAGTTTATCTGTCATGACCGCTCAAAACAGGGGGCTGACAAGAAACACAGTAGATCAAGGGAAACGAAGTCGAGTCAAGCGATTTGATGATGATAAAAGCGACGTGGGAGATGATGGTAGTTGAGCGACGGGGGGAGAAGTTGATGAAGTTAAGTGATGTGCGTTGGGGGTGACGATGTTGGGAATTTTTCCTGGGATTCAGTCGGGATCTGGAGGGAAAGCTTCGAGACGCGAATTGCACGGTCCCAGTGTATCGTTTCTGGTTCCCACGAATACGCCCCTTGCCCGTGTTTCAGAAGACTCAGTCGCAACAATACCTTTGTGATGCGTTTTTCGGAGAATTTGTCGTCTCAGCCACACCAGCTGGAGTCATCAGGTGATTGCGCAATGAGTCATCAGCCACCCGACGCGTTACTCCTTGCCACGACTCTTAAGTGGACACCCCTCAACGCCAGCTCTTCCCCCCAAACGCGTTTTCCCTCCAGCTCTCCAGCAACACCACCGCCATCCCTCTCAGCCAGTATCAATCTTTCCTCGCCTAAGCTTTCGCTACTACCCAATACAGCATCAGTTATGTCCGGGGAAGCTCAAGACGAGCAGTTTGACGATGCCTCTCAATTCGGTGGTCCTGGAGCTCCTACTCCTCTTGGTCAGCTTGAGGTACATTCATCCTCCCCCAATTCCAACCGGGTAAGAAGATCTTATGCATAGTGCTAATCTACTTATCACAGGGGAATGGAATAAGTGCCCGTGATATCAAGGCTGTCATTGAAGCTGGTTACAACACTGTTGAGTCGGTGGCGTATACGTTGGTTTCACTTTGCTCATATTTTTCAGTATGCAAAAAAGCTTACAAATCACGATAGACCTAAGCGACAACTTCTTACCATCAAAGGTATCTCGGAAGCAAAGGCAGATAAGCTTATTGCTGAAGGTATATTCAATCCCAATTCCATGTGATAGGTATGTTGGGTCATTGACTAATTCCTCTACAGCCTCAAGACTAGTCCCCATGGGCTTCACTACCGCTACCGAAATGCACCAACGTCGCTCAGAGCTGATATCTGTGACCACCGGCTCTAAACAACTCGATACACTCCTTGCGGGTGGTATCGAAACTGGCTCCATAACTGAAATTTTCGGCGAGTTCCGCACCGGTAAATCACAAATTTGTCATACTCTTGCTGTCACTTGTCAATTACCATTCGATATGGGCGGCGGCGAGGGTAAGTGTCTTTATATTGATACAGAAGGCACATTCCGACCCGTCCGTTTGCTTGCTGTTGCGAATAGGTATGGACTTAATGGCGAAGAGGTACTGGATAATGTGGCATATGCGAGGGCTTATAATTCCGACCATCAACTACAACTACTGAATCAAGCAGCAGCGATGATGACCGAGACTCGATTTTCTCTCTTGATCGTCGATTCTGCCACTTCACTATATAGGACTGATTTCGCGGGTCGTGGAGAGCTCGCGGCCAGGCAAACACATCTAGCGAAATTTATGCGCACGCTACAAAGACTAGCAGATGAGTTTGGTATTGCAGTAGTCATCACGAATCAAGTTGTAGCGCAGGTTGATGGTGGGGCTGCAATGTTTAATCCTGACCCGAAGAAACCTATTGGTGGAAACATTATTGCACACGCTTCGACAACTCGGTTATTCCTGAAAAAGGGGCGCGCGGAAACTCGTGTATGCAAGATTTACGATTCACCATGCTTACCAGAATCGGAGTGTATGTTTGCTATTAATGGTATGATTGCGCGTTTTCCTTCTCTACTCAACATTTAATCAATACTGACACTGCTACGACAGAGGACGGTATCGGTGATCCTAACCCCAAAGACCTTGAAAACTGAGACTATTGTTAGACTATGTGTTGTGTTTCTTTTTCTAGGGTATATCCAATTTTCTCTTGCATTCAGTCTTTTTAATTTCAGAAGAGATGAATTTCTTTTCTTTGCGTAATTTTTGTGGGGGGTTTTCCAATCAATCACGATTTCATGGATTTCAATGGGCGTTTCTAAAGGTATGGTTTCTGTAACACGGAGGGTGGCTTGGGTTAGGGTGGGGGTCGTGATTGGGTTGTAGACATAAATCGATTTGGGGGGGATTTTTATATAAAAAGCAAGTGTAATTTTTTGATGATCATTGGCATTACGACGTGATTTCTGAGTCGAAAAACGACGCGGTAACTGATATCTGTGTTTCTATGGGTTTAGCGCACAGGAATGAGGTTGATTATGTTTAGGGTCGTGATTCGTAGCTATTTTTTATGATGAAATCCAGGACACAGAATTCTTATAGGCATAACCAATTCTTAGTACCTTAGTTCTTCCGCTCTCGGAAAGGGATTGGTTTTCTATCGAGCCCCCTCAATGGGAAAAAAACCAATTTCACATTTGCATCATCATGCATCACTCGTCGAGCACAAGCTGTCGGTGGTTGATTTATTGATTGATAATTCATACACGCACCTAGCCCTTAGGTTATGGCGGCTGACAAACTATCCTGAAAAAAACTCTCCCTAATCACTGCCATACCCATAATCATCCATTTCCAAATTCTGCCTCTCATAATCACTCGCCCCCATATCCCCATCTTCTCTTTCGTATCTATCAACCTCATTTCTCCCCCACCGATTACCAGCCTCTTCACCATCAGTTTCTTCCCCAACCTACACCCTTTCTTCCCCATATCCCAGCAAATTTCCTCATCTTCGCACTTTCTTGCCCTTAAGCAATCCGCCGTTGCTTTCACATACCCGTACCGTCTTTTCTCCTTCTCCGGCTTCGCCATCCATACTCTCCGCACACTAATCGTAGTGATCCCCGCACCATCTATCTCCCCGTAACTGTTTGCAATCCCTCCGGCATACTCAATAACTTTCCTCGTCTAAAGAACTGACTCTTCTCTTTACTTTTCTTCCCTGCTTTTATCCACTCTTTCTACGTTTCTATATCGTTTGTGACCATATAATCGTGCACGGGGGCGATATTCCATGGCGTGTCACCTAGTGGGGCGTTTGTCCTTAGGATTGGTGATGGTAATGCGGGCGTCAGTTCTTTCATATTTCGTTCGGTATGCTGTTCGGGTATCGGTAGTTGAACGCCCTCGTAAAAATCTCAACTATAACAATCCGATCCTGGAATATTGGCTCAGGGCGGAGAACCTAGTTATAGTTATTGACAGATAGCAGGAGAGATAGTATGAGAGTCGTGTGACCGGGGGAATGGTTGTCCCGACCGGGTGAATGTAACGAGCAACGGGATAACTATTGAAGTGCCCAATAGTATCGGGAGGAAAGTAATGGTACGATCACCAGGTGTTTTCAGAAAAATAAATAGGGGCAAGATCCTCTTTTAGCTAGTCCTTTATTCAGAGTATACAAGCCTTCTTTCTGCAGTAATAGAGATGGTAAGGGTATCATATCATAGGACTGCGGTGGCTACATGTATTTGATCTACAATGTATTCTGATCCCTTCAGTAGTGGGTGTGTTCTCGAAACTAAATGGGCACATGCCAAAGCTGGCGCCTGCGCCATCTAGTTTCTCGAACCCAATGCAGTCTCCTGTCCAATTCCTACTTAACCCAGAGGATCGCAGCAGATAGCTTGCTATTCCCTCTCTTCCTTTCCTTTATAGGTGATCATGACCCACTCGAGAGTCCTAGGTCGATGTTCGGGGTAGAGGGTATCTCCATCACTAACTCGGGATTGGTGTTTCTTTTTAGCTTACTGATGTTTACCTGGAAAAGTTGACGAGCTAGATAGGGCTGTGCTACCTGCAACTCATTGACTGTTTGAATCCTTATTGACATTGTGGTGGATTAGCGGAGGAGTTGATAGGGACCTTTGCGTGCTGTCAGCAGACTAACTTTGTAGTTCTTCGAGAGTTCTACTCGAGGGGCCCACGGCACACACGGGGGGGGGCGCCTATGGGAGGCAAAGCTCCCTTCTTTCTGTTCCCCTTGCTTATGGCCATCGCTATGGGGATGAAGGGGGTGAGACATCACCTACTGGGATTTATTCGAAAGGATTTGACTACCGCTGAGCAACGAATACGGGACGGATTAGCAACGGCGGGTGATATCTAGGAAGGGGCTCTTACCCACATACATACCCGCCACGAACGAGACACCCAAATACTTTCATCTATTATATTTCTCGGGGACTCGGTTTAATTGCTATTCCAGTGAACCTGTATAATATGTCATCGCTATCATTGACATTCATGGTATGATACTCCAAGTTTTCTATTTTGGATTCACTAGGGGAGACGATTTTTGCGTCATTAATATCTTCTATATACACCGATTCTATTCCCGGACTTAACTGCTAACGAAACTATTGCCTTCAAGAGAGAAGAGAAGGAGAAACGGAAAGAGAGGAACCAGAGGGGGGAGAAGCGAGAGAGGAGAGGGTAATGAAGAGTAGAGAATCAAATCGCAAAGAACTAAAAGGAAGCTCCCTCGTAGATATACTCGTCAACCATAAATCGGAAAAAAGGAAAAAGACCAAAATTTGGCAGAAACAGATAACCCCAGATACAACCCAAAATATAACCGGAAGGAAGGAAGTAAGGAAAAGTCAGACCCCAAGCAGAAATTACACTAAACCCCAAGTCACAGAAACCTTGGTCGCAGAAAGAACTCCAGCCCCTTCCCCACAGGGATAAGCTCAAAGAAAGAAAGAGATAAAACCAACCTGTCAAATTCACGTCGTACTCTCAACGAAATACTCTCCAAAATTCTCCGTGTTCATTCCTCCAATATTACTATCAAAATCAAGCAACTCCCAATTCATATCTTTCGGCATTTCATAATGCGTTCCCCCATTCATATCAGGCACGCCCCCCAGATCGCTGAAATTCAGCGGGGAATAGCTTGCCGTGGACCCACCTTGGTGACTGCTTGGTGTCAACCCTTGACTATTATCTGATAGGTCCATGCTTGCTGGACTCTGTCCATTATCTGACGAATGCGCGTTATGACTTTGCGGGCACACATTATACTCGGGCTGTTGGCCGGCCTTCCTTGCACACGCCTCAATGAAGGAGCGAATTTCGGGTGTCATACAAGGGCATATAGAAGGGAGTTTCCCGCGGAACACCTCGGCGAGGTTAGCGGAGGGGGTGCTAAGCTTAGCACGTTGCTCAAGAATAGCGCGTACGTCGGCAGACATACACGGACAGTTACGATGGATGGTAGCTAGGTCGCTCTCGACAATCTCAGTCACCTCGGGCATCATAATATTCGCACAGCTGTCCTTAAAAGGGAGAGCATCAGGATTGCAGTTGGGGAAGAGTTCAACCTGCCCCTCCTATTTGTGTTAACCAAAAAACGACCTGTTAACCAACGGACTGGGGCGGTGGAGTCGGGGGTATTTACCTGTCCTTTCTTTAGGGAATATGGAAATTTGTTCACATTCTCGGGTGAATCGAGGGAGCCGGTGAGGTCCACGTCGAGCTGAACGAGGAAGGACTCTGTGAGGGGATTCTTCTTCTTCAGGTGCCCCATTGCTGTCAAGAGGAACTGGAGCGATGCGCGCACTTGTTCATCGCGAGGGCGCGACTTCAGATATTGTACAAACACCCTTGCAGCGACATACAGGCAGAAGGAGATAAAGGGATTCATCTGGTGCACGTCCATCAGCCCGTGTAATCCAAGGCCAGGCCAGTGGGGTTGGGAACCTACTCCAGACAAGTCCAAATGACACACCATACGCATAATGTTTGCGATTTCAGCTGCGGCGGTAATGCAACGAATCTTACTCTCTGCGGAGACTGTTGCTGGCATCTTGTTTTTATCCGCCTTGAAAATGGCAGCTTGGTGTAAGCAAATGGTCGAAGTATGAATGTTCATATTCGTAAAGACGATATTTGGATCGTTGATCCCGGTGGGGAGCCTAAAGTGCTGCGGAAGCGAAAGTGCAATATTAAGCAGGATGTGATCCATATTACGATGACGTGTCCAAAATTGCCCGTGGAGATCATTATCTTTATCGTCGCTGTCTGGGCGGTGGAGGTGGATAAGATTGCGGCCGAAGAGGCAGGCCATAAGACAAACACCGCCGTAGGGGGAAAGGTTGGAAGCACCGTCAGGGGTCATAGCTTCCTTGAGGGACATGCCTGTCATGGGACGGCCTTGCTCGAACGCTTCTTCTGTTGATGGGAGGTTTGTTAAAATCTAGCAGCGTCAGTACTATGAAACAAAAAAAAACCGAGTGCGGGCCAGTGAACCAAAATATCTCTAGGAAAAATAAAGTTGATGACTTACATCCTTTTCCTCTATCGTCATCGGCCATCCTGTTCCAATACTTGCATATCGATCAATACAAAACGAGATCCAGAAAGTCCGCCTTCGTTCCTCTCTCTCAATCCAATCCTTTGGCGCCGGCAAACACTGCTTCACATCCAAACCAACCCCATCCAACCTATGCATCCCCATCATCTGTGATAATCTTACTGCCCTCCCAGTGCTTAGCCATGCTCGTGGGAAATACATAAGCTTGAACTCATAGCACGCAATCAAACTCCATGTTTGGCTCGAGGCAACAGCAATGATACTTTCACCATGCCCTTTCAGCTCAGCTTCCTCGATATACTTGCGTGCCCGCTTGTAGAAATGAGTTTGGAGACTCGAGTGCTCATCAGAGACGGATGCGGCCATGGTCCAGATGGCATAACGGAGGTGTGTGGGTGGACGCATATTTGGGGGCATGTCGAGACTAGCAAGGTAGCGACCTTTGTGGAGGATAGGGATACATGGATGGATTTTCTCAAAGTACGTTCGATGCCTTTATTTCCAGTTAGTATAAACACTTCAAAGACTATCCGTAGACACATACAGTGCATCAATAACCTCCTGAGAAGGCAGTGGCTCCCCAAGCCCCATCGCCATGAGCTCCCACGATAACGGCGGGTCATCTAAAATATTTGATGGCATCGGCATCGGGATATCCATAATCGGCGAATCTGACCCGAACGAGTGCTGATTCTGTAGGGACGGGGAGGAGGCAGTCCCGAACAAGTATCTATCCGATGCATTCAGCATGCCGGTAACTCCGTCATCTTTATTGGCAATATGGATAGTTGGATCGCCACTCTTGAATAGCGGCGGATCCAGTAACGTCGTGCTGCCATAACCTATGCTTGGTGGAAGTGGTGGTGCTTTGGGCGTGCTCTGGTCATTGAGCAATGTTTCAACTTGAGCTGTACACAGGTAGACAGATCAGCATCTCGTTGAATGAAGCGCAACTAAACCATCACCGCGACATACCAAGTCGTGCTTCCAGCGCTTTCACATATCCTCTTTTTGGCCCACTCTTCCGTCGCACTTCATCGTACGCACTAAACCGCAGTCAGTCTTTGGATCTATGTTATAATCCATCACCATCACCATCGTTGTTAGGAAGAGCTCAACCACACCATTCATGCCCCAGCCTTGAACAAGTCCCACAACTCGGTTTCATCCCATCGCATCGTAACTTCCGCTTCCTACACACAACACAAGCTATCCGTTTTGGTCTTGGAACCTCTGAGGCACCATCGCCGGAACCACTCCCGGAGGCCTTCTGCTGGCTTGGTGAAGACGAAGCCGTTGACGTTGACATTTCAACGTCAGCAAGGCCGAATAATTGATCCGAAGGAAGCGCTGCGAAATCGTAAGACGTTGCTGCTGTCGCTAGATCGCTGGAGTTCATCCGAGCGAATTAAAAGTAATAATAAAAAGGCCCTCCCAGACGTCGGCTTTTTCCGTTCGACCTTTCTTTTGTATTTTGTATTTTGTATTATTTGTAGGTAGGAAAAAAAGAGATAGAAATGGCTTGGTAATGCGAGGGTTCTACTAATACTAGCTGTTGTGTCGGCTAGCCACCTATCTAACTTCGTACAGTAGCGGGCTGGTTAAGGTACAGAGAAACAGACGTCAGGAAGTGGCGAGCTGAGAGGGACGCGGCGTTTGGGCGTTTGGGGGGGGATGGGCAGTGAAACGGGCGAACTCGACACGGGCTTCACGCCTCCGAAACCCCGGGGGAATAAGAAAGCAGGGCAGAAGCTCGGAAGTGATGCCGGCTCTGCAAGCAAACGTAAAGTACTCTATGGACTGAGTCACCGCGGATACTAAGGGAATACGAGTACAGTGGGGCTGAGGGCTTTAGTCTTAGCAAACGAACGGTAGAGAGTCGAAAGGATTCCCGGAACGAGAAATCAAGGATTCCGAACGGTAGGCTTAAGAATCGGAGAGGGGAAGAGTAAAGTGTCGGGCGAGAGAACGAGAGAGGGGCGTAAAATGGGCTGGAGGCCTCAGCGAATCGCCAATGATCCGACAAGCCTCAACAAGATGGAGGATGAAAGCTTCTATCTCACCCTGATGGCATTAGCATTATGCGGACTCTCATGTAGAGCAGCAGCCATCGCGGTTATCCATATGGGCTGTGCTGTGGACGCACCTTGATTCACACACACCCCCCCGAACATTCTAGATTACTGACCATGCCATACTCTAACTCTAACTACCCGTTGAGGCTCCTGGGCCTGGGCAGTAGGGAAGACTCATTGAGCAATCGCTAGAGAAGTCTTACTGAGGGGCATGTCGCACAAAATATGATTGGGGGCGAGCAACGGCGAACCAGCCGTGTTTTTCTTTGTAATCTGTCGTGCACCTGTCCCATGTTCCTGGTTTCATTGTAGCAAAAACACTCCCCGGTCTTGAATTCTCGTGATAAAGCTTCCCCTCCTCTTCTTTGACAGGAGAATAAAAAAAACAATTGTCTCCCGGCAAACATAGGATGCACTCTTATTGCAAACTGCTGACAGATCGGTTCTGATGCAGGTAATGCATGCCTTCAAGCCCCCGTGTCTCACTTTTTCATTCTTTAACACCCACATCCGTTGGTACCGAGCCTATGTACTTACCCCGAAAGCGCCTCCCCAAATTGCACCTTTATTATCATAGACGTCAAGACTCCAAAACTCAATCGTGATGGTTCCCCCCCTAAAGAGCTGAGCGCAGCGTATTACATCACAACAAATGAGTTACCCCTTACCCTAGACACAAGTTCCCAACGGTTTTTTTTATGCCTAATGCAGCAATTTCTCGCCTTGTGGGGGCCAGCCATAGGGCATCTGTGATAGGTCATGGGTGTTGGTATTTGGAATTCTAACTTTGAAAGCTTATTTTATCCGTTGTGTAAGGGAATTTTTTTAGGCAGTGAGATTCTCAGCCGTAATGGAGCACGGGAGTTTAGCAGCGCTCCCTCTTTTTTTTTTTTTTCTTTCAATTTTGGTTGTGAAACTGATTAAAGAGAAGCTCCCGTCAGCTCTAGGGATTTTTTTTTCACTTGCTTATTATACAAACTCTTTTATTTAATTTCTTTGGTTGGCTAGTATTCCATAGGCGCTTGCCGTGTAGCGTCTTATATATCTCCAGTGAAATTGAAGGGGTATCCAAATGGATATAAATGATCAACAAGAGAGATTGGTTGGAAAATAGCCCTGTAGCTCCACAACGACGATGATGCCAAGTCTAGTGCTTGGCTCTCCTCTTGCCGTGGTTGCGCGGACGGGGTGTAACCACGTATTTGTTGACCTTCTTTGGCCGTCGAGTCTTGTATCCAGATTTGGTCTGTGTTGAGGGACGGGAGAGGGTATCAGTAAATTATTGACAATTCAATAACAAAGGAATGAACATACCGGAATACCCCACGGTGAGACGGGATGTCTGTTACCCTTACTTTTACCTCTTCCTCCTCCATGGGGATGGTCGACTAGCGAGGACAGTGATTATTAGTTCAATCCAGACGGAGGGTGTCAAGATATCCAACATAACACAAGACGCCGAACTCACCGGCATTCATAGCCACACCCCTCACCGTGGGCCTGATATTCAGCCACCTGCTTCTGCCAGCTTTACCAAGTTGTCGATGCTGCCACGTTGGATTACTCACGATACCAATTGTAGCTGGCGCCCACCGACTCACACGACGCACCTCCCCGCTCTGCAGCTTCAGAATCACCGTCTTGGTCCTTTCGTCCTTCGCCACGATACTAGCATACGTTCCCGCACTCCGGCAAAACACCGCCGGTCCATTCGCCTTACTCCCAACAGCATGCACAATGCTTCCAATCGGGACCATATGCAGCGGGAGACAATTCCCCTTCCAGCACGTCTTAGCCGCTAAAATACCCGGGTCTATCTTACCGCCCATAGCGGCCATCAATTCAGCGGGAACACCCTGCATATAGGACTGCACGGTATCCCCAGCACGGAGGCCGTCTGCGGCGAGAATGTACGTTTTCTTCCCAGACACCTCGTTAGTTACCAGCGCGATATGGCCCGACCGACCAGGGTCCTTCTCGATACGTTCGACCTTCTGAGAGCCAGCTTCAAGACGGTGGAAGTCGACAGTACGGATACGACGGCGAGCACCGCCTCCGCGATGTCGGACTGTTATACGACCGGAATTGTTGCGGCCACCTTTGGCCATTCCCTTTTTGGCGAAGGTGAGAGGGAGGTAGGGACCCCATTTCCAGAGGTGGTCTTCGACGGGACGTTTCAAGTGGCGGAGACCGGGGGTGCGGGGTTTGTAGGTTCGCCTGATGGTGTTATCAGTGTGCTAGTTTCTCTCTATGTGTGGAGGGGGGGTGCACACACATTCTGAAGGATTTGCCTTGGCCGGTGCGCTCGACGGGGGTGATGAGTTGTGATGCCCATGCTACGGCTTCTGGTTTGTCTTCTTCTGGTTCTAAGGTGGTAGAGGGGGTGGGTTTTCGGGTTCTGGTTCGAGTGGATGCGAATCGGAGGGCGGTGGAGATGGCGGGGAGGGGGCCATTGAGGAGTGGGGATATTATGGGGGGCCGCCGGAGCAGCAGCCGTGACAGTGACCAGGGCTGGATCATTCCGATGGAGCTGTCGTGGGCGACGAAGCCTGTGGGTAGTTCGAGTCAGTTGGTTTCGCGGTATCTATATCGAAATGATAACCCTTTTGCGCAGAGGAGCGGGAAACGCACCGGAGAGTCAGAATAGATCCAGATCAGAGTATCCAATGGAATAGAGACCCTGGAGGAGCTGAGAGAGGCTTCGTTTCGCCGAGTGATGTCAATTGACCGGAGGAGATGAAGCCGTTTATCGATTTTCGACAAGTTGGAACGTCCCGCTTTGGCGTTGTTACCCGGCCTGTCAAATACGCAGATGCGGCTCAACTGAACACTCGGTGGGGATAATCGTGCATGAGCGAATCTCAACCTCGACCGGAATATCTGCGATTTCCCGGACTTCACCCCCATCTTGTGCCCAGAAAGAAAAAAGCCCCTTTCTTGATCATGAGAAGAAGGGCTCCTAAATATGCCATTCCATAAAATCAAGGCTCATCGCATTGCATGTATGTATGCATGACCCCCAATCCCTCTAGAAAACACGAACTGATATCATTTCCAGGTCTCGCCCTCTATAAAGCCTTCCTATCTCACATCCCCCACCTCCCATACTCCAACACCGTCAAGAAACAAGCCCGTACAAAAATCCGCTCCCAATTCCGCAGAGACCGTAAAATCCAAGGCCTCACCAATATCCGAGAGGTCCTCACATCAGCCTACGAGGTAACCCCATCCTCCCAACCCCACAAATCCCCAAAATTAACCCCCCCAACCCTTAGAATGAAACCCTTTTCCGCCGCGCCGCAACCGGCGACCAACCAAGCATCACCCTCCTCTCCGAAAAACTAAAACAACAAAAAGCCCTCAAAAAACAGCAACGCGCCACATCCCGAGCCACCCCTCGTCCACCGCCATCCTTCCCACCCCCAACCCCACCCACCACCCGTCTCCCTCGCGTCAAACGCCTCCAAGCACTCACGGACCCGGTAGCTAGCGAGCGTCGTCTCAAGGCGATCAAGATCCTACGTCGTCGAATACCATACATCGCTGCTACAAACTCGCTACCATTAATACGACGTCCTGGACGACGACAGTCGTTGACGATGGCGATGGTACTGAAGAAGAAGACGAAGAAACGGCAGAAACGGGATGATTTAGCGAATCATCTGGAGGAGTGGATTGGGATTGCGAAGGAGGAGGATATGTGGGATTCGAGGTTGTGGAATATGGGATTAGCTGCGGATGGGAGGGCTCCTTGGGGCGAACGGTATGAGCCTGAGGCTGTGCAGGCGTTTAGGACTGTTAAGTCGAGTATGAGGACTATGGAGGAGCGGTCGATGGAGTTGGCTGGGAAGTTTAGGGAGATTATTAATAAGGAGAGAGCGGCGAAGGAGGGGAAGATTGCAGAGTATAAAAGGGAGAAGAGGAAGAGGTTGAGACAGCGGGCGAGGGAGCGGATGGAAGCACAGAAGGAGACGAAGGTCTAGAGGCTTTCATCTAGGATAGTATCCGTAATATCGAATGCAACATAGACCTTATCGCAAAAGGGTTTTATCGAAAATCCGTGTTTAATTAGGCGTAACTAAGGATCGACCACGATACGGTACAGAATCTATTTTTCACATTCATCATTACTTTCGCCATCTCTTTTTTTGTGTGTATGTGGTGTCTTCTTACAATGACGGAACCCCAAACCCAACTCCATATAACCCCTAAAGAAGAAGAGGGAAGAAGAAAAAACAGAAAACCAAAACATCCACAGGTTCAGCCAGAACGATATCCAGAACCCACCTACACGAGAAGAAGGGGGAGAGAAAAACCATGATAGGAGAACGAAATCACACATGTGATGCAACACATATAGGTCTGAGTGATAAGAGGATATGAGGTATCAAGAAAAACTTGAGGGTGAACGAAAATGAAAAAAAAACCCAAATAGAAAACCCCCCGAAAGCAATAAAAAAAAAGAGCATAAAGAAATACAATCAGCGTTACCGCCGACGATCCCGTGCTCTCCGTGAAATCCGATATAAATCATCACTGTCATCATCGTCCTCGTATCGCTCATTCCCAACCAACAGCATCTTCACCGTATTCCCAAACCCAACCGCCACAGATCTCTGACCCACCCTACATACTGGCCCTGCCCTACTCACCAGCAGTGAATCGTCATTATCCTCCCCGTTCTTATACCCCAACGGATAGCTTGTGACGACTCCGTCAGCATGCATAGTCCACGCCTCCCACTCGTCCTCATCCTCTGCGCTCGGCTTCCTCTGCATCTGTCTCCGTCGTCGTAACGAATACGCCTGAGAGGAAGAACCCGCTTCGTGGTCGTCAGAGGACTGATCTTCTTGTGCTGCTTCGCGCCGACGGATCCCGGCGACCAGATTGAGGTTTGTGGGTTCCCACCCTTCAACGTTTTCTAGCCAGTGCATGGTCTCGACAACAGACTCGAACCCGAGACATTTACGCTCACGTCGGTCACGCTCGGCTCGGACACAAATATCCCGCATGCGGCCTCGGGAGGAGAAGAAGGTGTGCATAATGAACATGCCGGATTCCTTTTCACTGTAGGCGATGGAGAAGGAGAGGACCGCGGGGCAACCGCAGTGGAGGCATGTTCGGCGATTGGCGTGGAAGACGCGTAGGCTGCTAGGCTTGAATTGACCAGTTTGGAAGGTTCGAACGACGCTGCCTGGTAGGATGTTAGACTTTTTCTCTCAGTGGGCTAGGAGGGGAACGTACCTGATAGTAGATCCACCAGATCTACATTGCATGATCTCGAAATTACAATCATGCCCAACGCTGACATCGGTAAGATAGTTGAAGCCTCGCCTCCCGCCTCCAACATTGGCGGTATCATGGGTTGCTCAAACATATTCAGTTGTTGCGAATGCCAAAACCCTGCTGATTTAGATGTCACGAAGATCCTCCCCTTTTGGCAAGCTGTAACAATCCTCAATGGCAGTCGTGGCGTGAACACCCCATGCGATGATGAAACCACTACGCCAGTACATATCCTATGGCGTATATCTTGTCCATTCTTTATGCATATTTCCGAGAGCCAGCCATTTTGTCGCAATATTATCAAATACGGTCCTTTTTCCGGGTCAACATGTTTCCCAGGCTCGAAGAAGAAGGCGCTTGGTTGATGTCCACCAAAGTCGACATTTATCGATCCCTTAAACGTTGCTTCTCCAACATGCCAAAACGATACGTTTCCAACCCTTGGAGCAATCGCAAGCCATTCGCCCCTTTCGTCCAACGTGATGGCCATAACGGGCCATAAACAATGCTCGGCACACGTCGGACGAATAATATCTTTTGATGGGACTTGCCACTTCGGTTTCAGCTTCCAAACGACAATCCTCCTGTCGAGACCGACGGAAACAAGCACTCCTCTTGCCGAAGCCGTGAGCATCACAACGTCTAATGAATGCCCTTCGTACAACGTCTGACAAGTCAACAGAGGACCATCGTTTTCCGCAACATCGCTAATGTCCTCGGAGATATACTTCATGAGAAGGTAGTTCATTAACAAAGTCACGCCAGCGATCACCATAACAACAAATAAAACGAAGCCCTGGAGATGGTCGGTGATTGTGTTAAGGTCGATGACGTTTGCTAGGTTGGGCAGCATACTTGGTACTCTAGAGCGATTTGAGCCACGTAGGACGAAGAATGTTGGGTTGTATGCTTTGGCGACCATACGGTATGCTCCGGGTTTGACAATCCGAATTAGTTCCTTCCCTGTGAGCTGATCTTGTATTTTCAGCCATGATGTTGGTGATCTGGCGACATTGATTGGCATGGTCGGCGCCACGGTCTGGGGAACGTTTTCTGTATACCCATTGATTAAGCCAGTGCTTACCACCTGGAACAAAGAAAGAACTGTTCGTAAAGGGGATTGATTTTCCAAGAAATGCATGTTTAGTGCTACGAGAAAGCAAATCATCTGCATAAAAACAATCAGTAACAATGCCATGTGGTAGATAAAAGGTCAGGGAAGCTTACGATTGCCGAGCCAGCAATTCTTGTGCTTACTGGCGTTGCGCCTCTCAACAACATATCAACCAGCGTATTCGGTTTCTCCGGAGTGATATCCCAAACATCTTGGGGCTCATTATCTACAAGATTCAGCCGATCCAGCGAATCTTGCAGTTCTAGACGCCGCACATCAACGCTCAAAACAGCCAGAAAGTATGTCAAGTGTAACACAAAATCCATAATTAGGGCTACCCCGGCGAATGTGCAAAACTCGCGAACTGCTGGCACGGAAAAATGGCCAATTATACATAATATTGCAAGGTCTGTTCCGACGGCTACTGTGGATAGAAACCCAACTTCTCCAAGAGCGGTTGCGATACGAAGAGTTGTAGGTTGCTCAGCTGGGGTCTCGAGAACGGCGTTGATGAGACGAAACATGTTCTCCAACCCGATGACAATAATAACGAACGGGAACACCTCTCTGATGAAATCGTTGGTAAGGTCAATAATCACCCTTTTTGTCGTTCCAAGGTACCCCAAGTCAGTGGTAGGAAGCATACCTAGGTATGTGGGACACGGGAACCTTGAACAAGGCCAATACCGTAAAGCTAGACAAGATTGAAAAGCCTATCTGAGGTTTATATTAATACTGCACCACCTCCCAGCTAGAAAGGATAGGTACTATACCTGAGTTAAAACCGTTACAATAAGGCCCAACTTCGATTTAACAGCCCTGAGACTCCGAAGCGATACGGCCAGGTAGGCCAGTGTAAATATATAGCAACCAGCAAGCAAAATATTGTCAAGCGTACTCATCGGTTGAAACCGGAACTATTTTTATCCCATCGTCAATTTCAACATTCCACCTCCCTGCATTCAAAGTAGTCGACAGACCTCATATAGAGTGCTTCCTTTTTCTTGTCCATCACGCGGATATACTTCATATCTATAATGCTCTTCTGCACTCTTCGCCAAATACGCCATCCGCTGATCCCACAAACCCCCTACGGGTGAATCCAACTGATAAAATAAACTGATAACCAAAGCATCCGCCCCAACCAACTGTTGATGTTGAAACCTCTTCCCAGCAAACACCGATCCCCATCGCAACGTCATATTAGCCGTAGTGCGCCGATTGACCCCCTCGTTTACCGTCCGAAGCAAGTCCGGATCATTATGTACCGCAGAAAACGAACAATTCCAATAAAACAACGGCGAGTGAAAGAACATGCCCGCTGGCGACATCCCCCCCGTTGACTTATTCCTATTCCCACTCAACGCCGAAGGTTGTGTTGCCGCCTGGTTGAAATAACCCTCATCTGAAAACGAGTCGCACATGGTCTCTGGTCCCAACAAAGTTTCCTGTATCCTCAACGCCTCTTCTAGAACCTCTGAATTCAACGCATCCATATATGATCCCTGTACCCATGCCTGCTTGATTCCAATATCGGGGATAGTGTGGGAGCTTGAGAAGGGCCTCGCGGAGGTCCAGACATGGTGAGGAACCGACGGTAGTCCTGAAGCTGTGGTGAAGTAGAGGTGTGGGAACGGATAACATAATATGACTGCAAAAACGACGGAGGTAACTATGGAAACGATCGGGTGTCGCGCTACCGCGTCACCATGGCGCTGGAAAAAGTACCGTAAGGGAGAGGATGGGGAGAGTCGCGGCGGTTCCGCTGTGTGTCTAAATGGTGATATCAGAGCCCAAAACTAGAAGAGTCAGAGAGCCGAAACCGACAACAACAACCACCACCACCATCACCACGAGACGAAAAGTGGCTACGAACACAGCAGGGGAAGGGAGGTTGTGAATTATACCATAAGTAACTTAACGCAGAACAAAAAGAGGCATGAGAATTAGACACTGTCCGTGTCGGCGGAGGTGCGGATTTATCAGCGCCGGGTAACAGTTGGCGAGTTCAGTTGGATGGTAGAAGTAGCTGCTGGGCCCGGGAGAGTTCTTGGGGAATGCTGGAGGAATTGTTGGGTAAGTGGCGGCGTGGGGGTTGGCGAGGGAAGAGGTGCTCAGGCCGAGGAGACAAGTGGAGGGAGGGAATAGGGAGGGAAAGAACGCAAGAGAGAGAACACGAAGGTCTGGGAGAACAGCAACGTCAGGGAGAAGATGGGGAGGAGCAAGTAATCAAGAGCGTGTAAATAATATAATGAGGACAAGTACAGTAATAACCAAGAGCAGAGCAGGCAGAAATGTGTGTATGTTGGCGCAAAAAGGAAAAGTTGGCAGTAGAAAACGGAGGCGTCGGTGCAGTACGCAGGCTGTAGGTACGTAGACGGAGGAAGCAAAAGACGCAGAACGAGATGGAGTACGAGTATAATTTTTCCACACGCAAAAACAACCCGGCAGAGAGTGTTCACTGCCCAATCTATCTCTGCAGCCGGCGGTCCTAATCGGGCAGCGGAAGCCGCACGGATGTTGAGACCGGCACGATTGAATCGAGGAGAAGAATCTACATCATATGTTACCGTTGCTGGGAATCACAAAGCCTGCGCAACTATTCACACAGCTGGGGATTGACAAAGGCCACCTGTATGTGGGTAGTAGTGCTTCTGTAGCCAAGTGTCGTAGAAATGCCGAGTGATTGGAAAGAACCCCGAAGAGATCCCACCGACGACTGCCGCTGCTGCCCTGCAACTACTACCGGTAGAGCGTAGGCCATGTATGCAGCTTCCCATTTGTACGTTCCGTCTACTAGCGCCAGCATTCAACCTGTGCCGTGCGAATCTACGACTTTCAGATGTTGGCGATGGCCATAGCCATGGGCAAGAGATAGCAAAATGGCATCTATCTGGCAGTGATGTTGTGTGCTTTGGAGATATTCGCACTCCGCACTGAGGCACAGTCTGGAGCGCGCAATAGCCGGCGGAGTTGCGGAACTGCAGGTCTAGACATCGATCACGTGGCGAGTCCAGGGTTAGGGCTGGCTGTGATCTGTTCCTGCTCTATGCACAGCAACATCTTCACCAACAGCAAAAGCACGGAGGTCAATCATACCCAATTCCAGCCCAACACTCCTCGTCCCGATGTCTATCAACTCGGATGTGCCTCTGAGACTTGAGTAACGGTAATAGCGCAACGCCTAATGTCTCAGACAGTACGTCCCACTGCTCTTATAACGACCAGTCATCAAACCCTCTTCGCGGACATAGCGTTGAGTGGGATGCCAATGGTGTTTGCCCACCCAGGTGTCTCCCCCATCACGAAGACGACGACGTCATACACGCCCAGCAGTCGCTTTCACAATGGCATAAAATAATTATTCGCCACAGTGAGGATTTGTAACATGGATCCCATCAATAGATCCAGATTGTAGTTTCAATAGCGACCTGTAATTGCCAGACAAACAACACAGAGCTTCTCGCCATACAGAAGGCGTAAGTACTCGTGGTCTAACATAAGTACCTGAAAATGTCTTTTGGTGGCAATAACTTTTGATGCATCCCGCGGCAACGCTTCATAGTTTGGTTGGCCAAATCCATACCCCTATTTTCAAGTACTTATAGGTAGTAGAGCACGAGTAGGTATTCACACAGATCTATTTGTGGCTCCTCATATTCCGTTTTATTTGCAGATCAAGAAATGGACCTTATCGGTGCGGTCCTCTCCCGCGCACATCTTTTCCGGAATCCGTTTGCTTTCGCTGTCAAGACAGATAGTGTAGGACAAGGTAGGTCTAATATTGAAGAGGAGGAAAGTGAGACTTGTTGAATAATAATCACGGCAATCTTTTTTTTTTTTCTTCCTACGGTTCTCTTGTGTTGTACAAATATGACAGGCTCCGCTGGGCCGATTGGAGGCTGAGATACGCACGTGCATGTCCGTCCCTCAACACTTATCAAAGAGCAAAAGCTGGGATGGGTGTCGAGAATAAAAGATCTAGAGGCCGCTTTTGATCCTTTTCATCCTAGGCTCTTGGTGCGGGATGCTTTTACCTAATGCGGGATGCTTTTAGCGACAAATTTATCCTAAACTAACAGTCATGCGCTGGAAATTGGGTAAGATTGCAGAGGGCTGGGGGAGAAAGATATAGGGTTAGGGGAAAGGCTAGTATAGAGTCTTAGTCAGCAGGGTTATACAACTAAATATTTGGGTATCGAGGCTCTTTCTTTTTTTCTCTTATCTTACGCGGCTTTAGGGGATTGAGAGTATTGCTATGTTTCATCTTCGGGTTGCTGTCTCTTTTTCGTTCAACGTGTTTCGTTTGGCGCAACTGGTAGATGAGCACAAACTACCCGCTCAATCGACATGACAGTTAGCTGTGTTATTTCTACGTCAGGTATTATATTACTGTAGTGTAGAATGGGAATTGATACAGATGTTGAGTAGAGGATATTAAAGCAGACATTAAGATGAAGAATGATCAGAAGGGTCGAATTCCCCTTTACACACACACCATACATATCACTAGGAAACTTCAGTGTCTATGCTCCGTAAGCTCGAAGTAGCTGCTACATGTACTGGATATTCAAGTAATAGCTTCAGTAGCAATAGTTAGATTTATGAGATAGGTACATGTAGTAGGGACAGAAATATAGAAGTATAAGAATATTAAGAAGCTAATATCTCCAACCGTCATTTCAAGTATTGATCCATACCCCGAAGTGGCTAAACCAAGGCCATTGTATTCCATATCAAACCCTAGCGAGTTCGGGAATAAAACCCCTCTCTTACGTCCCTACATATGATTTTGATTTAGAAGCCCCCAACGGTCTCAACACTTAAAAAAACCCATCAGCCAGCCCACCAGCATCTAGTAGTTCCAACCAATAGAAGTGATTCACCTACTAGTCTAGCTTGTTTGGGGGAATAACTTTAAAACAGCTGCACGAGTGGAGGAACAATGACGTCATGTTGAAGAAATGGGAGAGGTTAGTCATCTGACATCGATTCCTGGGTATATATAGCCACTGTGACCTTCTTCTCCGAAACACAGTTTCTCTGTGGGTCTAAGACTCTCTATATTTTTTCCTCATTGCCATTACGATCGACTATTCAGATACCCTACAAGCTAATTCGAGGACCTCTCTTTATGTCGAAACAAGAATAAATGACTATTCAGTATGCTTATTCAAGCCTGTCAGGTGGATTGATGAGTCGGTTGAAGGGAGGCCCTATTCTCCGGGTGCCTCCTCGGGGACCAAGCTGGTCAGCACACTTCATTTACTGGTTCGAATGGAATTCTCTAGGATGGTTCGATATTCAGAACGGGCTCCTAGATGGTAGCCTATCCGTGCCTAGTTACAAAGATATTCAAAATGTCTGAAAAGGCGTACAAGGTCGTCAGTGCGTCAGCTGTCGGTTGAGATTGTGCATTGATTACAGGAGAACACCGGTATGTAGCTCGGGCTTCAAAAACGACTGAATGACGGGAGATCCGATCTACTGATCTACCTCCTGGATGCATCATGATCTTTTTTTATAGGTCCTGAGAAGCGGATTTCAAGGACTGGGCTGGCGGATTTTATGGAAATTCCTAGATGTCTTGAGGGAATAATTGGGGTCTATTGCGCGGAACCTAACACTGATTACTATTCTACATCCACCGCAACTCTATAGAGATTGGTTGTTGGGGGATCTTGTTTGATGTCTGGACTGGGGAAACGATTTTGTTTTCCTTAATATTTGGACTAGGGAGCGAAAGAACTACGCCAGGAGTCACAGAGGTTTATTGATTATTTGGCCAGAGGGGCGGTCGAGACTAAATTTATTCCCGTATACTTGCTATTTAGGTTCAACGCTACGGTTTGGTAGGTTAAGCTCGCAAAACCTCCCCCTTGTATCAAACTAATTCGTGTTTATAGTCCAAGACTAAGTGGAACACTTATGTGGAAGAGAGAGAGAGAGCTGTCTCGTATTTGGTACAGCGGAATAGCGTCTAATTCATTGTCATCTGGCAAGGATACTAAGGTTGGGGGAACCAGAAAGGCTTAACTACTATTCTTCGGTGTTGGCGAAGACTATTTATTGATGGGGGTTGGGGTATGGTGGTGAAGTGGAAAAAAAACTGCTAGTTGAATATGAGAAATATGTTTCTAAAACAATAGCACTTGTCAGTAAGGGCAAAAGCGAATGTTGAATTATCAGCACTACACACTATGGAGGGATAGTTTGAGGACTGTCGGATCGTAAAGGGCAAACTGTAGTGAAAACAAATTTAGACTGCCAAGGGAGTAGAAAAGGGGCATTTGTTTGCTGCTGCTTTACGGGTGACTTATAGTGAGGAGTACTTTACTAGTATAGATAGACAAGCTTAGACCTATATACGCGAGACCGCTGATATTAGCGAGATCTTTCCAGGGGTTGTGAATTTGCAGCGTGAAGTATCATTTCCTTGTCTAGCCCTAGAAGCCTGACAGGAAGCTAATGGTGCTGCCAAAATTGCACCTCGCAACCCACGAAAAACCTCACATCATCTCGCTACCACCTACCATCTCTATTCCTAATCTCCACCACGAAAAAGAAGCGATACCCGTAACAAACAAGATGCCTTCGCCAAACATCTGGATAGCTGCTAGTGACGGCGACATCGCAGCTGTTGGTCAATTCCTCGCCCAAGATCCCACCGCCGTTAATTCCCACGATGAGAATGGTTGTAAGTAGCCCCAACCGCACCCCACTACCCCACCATCGCGTCTCTTCTACCACCACGTTTCTACGGCATAAAATATTACAGCAATTATTTACGTTCCCTTCTAAGAAATGACCCAAAATAAAAGACACTCCGATCCACGCCGCCGCATCCTACAACCACGTCTCGCTACTAAAATCCCTCATACGCAACCACGGCGGTAACGTTAACGTCGAGGACCACGACGGGGACACCCCGTTGTTTGCAGCTGAGACCGTTGAGACCGCAAAGGTGCTCGTTGAAGAGCTGGGCGCGGACGCAGCGCATCAGAATAGTTCTGGACTAACTGTACGTTTCTCGGTGTTTGGTCACGATGAATACAGCTGACATTATTGCAGGCAGCGGACACGATTGAAGAAGATGGTCAATTTCCTCTCGTAGCTGCCTACCTTCGTGATCTTCAGCCCTCTGATGGGCTGATCCCAAGACCTCCTCCAGGCGTCTCTGTGAACTTGTCTGCGGTTGAAGACACAGCTGATTCGCTCCCGCCGGTTGATGATGCACTAAGACAGAGGATACAAGAGTTGGCATCACGTGCGGATTTTAATAGTGAGGAGACACAGAGGGAATTGAGGGATCTGGTTACGCAGGCTGTGCATGAACATATTGTGGAACCAGAGACAGACAGGAGTGTTAGGCAAAGACAGGGTGAAATCTCATGATCATCACGTGAGAGCTGGTGTGGTACAAAATTTTTGTATGTACATACAAAGGGGAATCATTATGACTAAACCAAACAGCTGATTAGAAACCACCCGTTTTGGTTGGTCTTCCATGGGGGAAAAGGAAATACAAGAAAGTAGTTCGTCTCTATTCTTTTGTGTGGTATCAACCGACCCTGGGCCTCGAAAGTAGTAGTAAGGGCTACAATGCAAAAACCCTACCGTTAATATACTCTATCTTTTGGATATAATTTAGATAGCTATGGATTTCTTTTCTCTCATCTCCTTATAAAAGTCGACTACTGAGGTGTAGACAACCAACAAAATACCTAGTCACAAATAAAGTTAGTGTCGGGCTAGAAAAACGCTAGGGTGGGATGATTTAATAGTGCATACCTCCTCCAGGGCCTAGACGAAGAACCTTCGGCAAGAATCCCTTATATAGTGCACCAAGCCCTTCCTCCCTAGCTACCATAGCTATTGAGGGTAGGGTCCAGTTGTACTTGGGAACAACACCCTTAACACGAACCGTATTTTGGATACGAGACTTAACCACATCCGCGCTATTTATTGGTTTAGTGGCGTCCAGATATTCTCTGAAGGTCAGTTCTAACTTACGGAGTGTTCAACATAGTACCAAAAGTACCACCGATCGAACCTGCGATCAGGTCATTGACCATCTGCCCCTGCTTGGTATCTCTTTTAGGTAAAAGTGACTTGACCTGGTGAATAACACCAAAGTAACCAGCGTTCCACACAACGTGTCTCCACAGTGTGCTCTCAAGGCCGTTATACATAGCCAACACACCCTCCGCCTTGATAGTCTTCTGGACCACGTCGATCATGCCATTATATTTGCCTGCGGATGCCTTATCTTGTAGACGAATCTTGACGAGCTCAAAAGGGACTACAATGAAGGATTCTGTGGCTCCAGCGGTGGCACCAGTGAGGATCGAGAGGGACTGTGTCATGTGAGATGCGCCGAAGATGTTCTTGTAGAATTTGCCCCATTCGTCATTGGCAGCGAACTTGGTGGCCCTGAGTGTATTAGGACTAAGCTATATCTGAACCTTAGATGGGGAACGTAGGTAACTATACCTCTTGGGAGCTTCCATGAGAATGGGGGCTGTGATACCGCGGTATAATCTCGAGAAACTGTAAAATCTGGTCAACGAAGAGCTTTTAGCTCAAAGATTGAAAGTATATCATACCCTTCATTCTTGATAATCTTCTTGAAGCAGTCCATTGTGCCATTGTACCTATCAGCACCAATCGCAGTGTTGTCTTGTAATTGTCTGCAGAAATGAGCCTAGTCCAAGGTTCGAGTGATTGCTGGAGGAGGAACTCTCTTACACTCGGGTCTTGACGACATCAAGAGGATACCTAAGTTGATGTTTAGCAAGGGTGATAAGATAGCACCGGAATTGGGAAGGACTTACATGGTAAGAATCTGACGCATAGAACAGCTGCATTAGTATCAAACAACCATTAAGTATCACCGCAGAACTCCAGAAGAACTCCAACAAACCTCAGAGATTCCCGCAATGGCCCCTAAAATCTTCGGTCAGCTCTGCGCAAAAAATTTTCTTTATAAAAAAAGCAATATAAAGAGAAAATGAAATTACTCACCGGCCACGAAGGTCACGGAAAATGGAATGGGTTGGTTGTACGTCGTCATTTTTTTCGTTGATAAGAGTGCCTGACGTAGAGATTGAGGTGAGAAAAATTAAAGGAATTAAAGTGGATGGAGAGAGGAGAAAGTGAATTATTTCGTCGGCACACGAGGGGTTTTGAGGCGCCGCATTCGAATTCTGGGGTAGGCTTTTTTGGGAGTCAAGTGGGGGGTGGAGAAAGCCGGGTGACTTGCAACTTACAATTGAACTAGGGAATCTCGGCTATTGAGATCCGTAGGGCAAGATGGCGGCTCAATCTGCAAGCTTCTTGACCAGGCAACGCTGAAGGCTTTAAACTCTTCGTTGTGGACCCGAGGATGAGGAGACTAATGTCCCTCAAGCACATAATAAATGTAACCAAAGTTCTGTGGTAAAGCAGTGAATTTTTAGTATCAATGGGATATTAAATGCAGTCTGTAGAAATCTCGATTTCATAAACAACTAAATTACTGTGATTATGAAAGCCAAGCATTTCCGCCCTGAATGAATTCTGGGACCTGAGACGCGAGTAACAGTCATCTCGAAAGTGGTTATTTTCTCGATTGCGGGGGTTTGTCCGCGTCGCGTGTTGAGGATAACAAGCGCGTCTCAATTCAATTTAGCGTTATCCATGACAAAAGACATCGCGAGTATCACAACACTTCCCTAACGGTCGAACTTTCGCTCTTTTGCTTTACAATCCCCTTTCTGGCTCGACTCGCTCCTGTTCATCTCTTTTGCATATCCACAACATCCTCAGCATCTCTCTTGTCCCATTTTGCTACAATCTTTTAGCTGTATCCTTTCCCATGCTATGTCTCGACGTCCCACTACTAGCTTCTTCGACCAAGATCACTCTGCAAAGGTAATTGTGCCATTCGCGTTATCTAAAAAATTCTCCGCCAATTTTGTTTCTTTTTGTTGATTGAACTTTCTATTTGAAGTCTAGAGGTGCCCCCTATAGAAAACGAGGCTCATACCCTCAGCAGAACCATTCATCCCATACGTCTCGAACCAATTCGGCAGCTGGCCCTGCCATACCGGTTTCGGCCGAGTCTAAATCAAAACTAGGAGCTTTCGCGTTCAGCAAGCCGTCTACACCCCGCAAAACAGCTACGGGCGTGGAGTCAGAGCCTGGGACTAACGATGGCGACACCGCTGTTCTCGAGGACACGGACGCCATGGCCGGTTCACTACCAGATCCTGTGCCAGACCCAGTTAAGGAATGTCCCAAAACGCCAGCTCCAAGACTACCTCTATCAGACCTGATAGGCCTTGGCGATGAGGGAGGGTTTACTCAGGTTGTGCCACAAGCTGATGCTTCACCAGAGGATCGGATTATGTGGCAGCTGTCGCCTCGAGGAACACCCAGTGCCTCTCAGACAACGCCTGCAGTAAAGAAGGAGAAACGTGGGAAGAAACGGCCGCTAAATTCTGCCCTCATGTCGTCTCCTAATGTTGATAGTCCTGCCGTGAAGAAACGTCAGAAGGGAGTTTCCAATCTTCAACGACTAGGTACTACATTCAAGGCTCCTTTTGCAGATCCAGCAATGCAATTGTGGAGCAAATATTCGGCTGGTAGCGGCTCGGGCTCTACGAATGCTCGTGCTATCAATCCTGCTGCCCGTCTATTCGGTGCTGAAGGCTCTCAACGGGGTGGCCTAAATCAATCACCGGGAGGGCTGAGACGCTCCTATAGCTGCGGGCCAGACTGGCCTCACTCACGACTCAAGAGGAGGAAGACAAACTCTTCTGAAGATGTCCCTGAACTGGATGAATCTATCGAGGAACAGCTTATAAAAGTAGATGATCTTAGAACTCACGGACTTGGACCATCAAGATTATCAAGAGTTAGTCGATTAGTGGAGAAGATGAAAGAAACACTAGAGAAGCCTTCATCTATGCCTAATATACCATCGTCTTCTTCACCGCTACCATATACACACGACCATCTAGACCTTGCATCATCTCCAACGCGTAGAATAGCGGGGAGAAGGAGTTACGAGGATAATAATAATGCCGTGGGAGGTGCGGAGTGTGTAAATGATGGTAGCTCGGATACTGAAGACTTTGGGGACTTTGATGATGATGATATCGACATGGTTATGTTGGAGAAAGTGGACAAGTTGGCTGCGAGCCAAGCTGTGCCTCAAAGCGTCTTGTTTGCGGAACCGATGGCAAAATTACGTGTTTCACCCCTACTTGAGGAGCTAAAACTACCTCCTCCAGCTGAAGAACAGAAGCTGCCCTCACCAGAGGAGGACGATGAATTTGACGACGGAGATGATGCTTTTTATACCGAAGATTTCGAGAATATCATTTCTAAATATGAAACGCAAACTGCACAGTCGATGCCAGCAACTAATTTGGCACAAAATGTACCACAGATGAATCCCCAGGAAATTACCAATGCTCTCGCTACTCAGGTTTTGGTTGAGTTTGGTGATATTGATTTCGACGAGTGGGATGAGGAGGCACTTCAATTAACTAATGGCATGGTGCGCATCTCCTCACCAGCCCGGGTTTGCAGAACGTCTAATGATTTCAAGAAAGATTTAAAACCGAAAAGCATAAAAAGATATTTGGTCGAGAATGTTTCTCTTGGTAAGTGGAAGTGGAAAAATCATGCGATCCGCGAAGAAAAGGTATGCCGCATATCTGGTCATTGAGTTGTGATATAGACTGACGGGTTTAGGTATTGCGAGTGAGAGACGAAAAAAACAATACAGAGAACACCGTTGTGCTTCGTGAATCATGGTATGACACCATAGTTACTGAAGGCGACCATCTTCATTTAATTGGCACTTTCGATTCAACCGGCCAATGCATCGTTGATAACGCTCGCAACATGGTTATTCTCCATCCCGACTTCCTTGTCTCATGTACAGTAGTAGCAGATTCCTTCGGTTGCACCAGAAAGGCTGTAATGCAAGATCGCGTGAAAGCAGCAGGAGATCTCAGCAAACCTATGGTTTATGGAAATATATTGCATGCATTGTTTCAGTTGGCGTTGGAGGCGAATGATTTTTCGACTATATTTTTAAACGCTGGTATAGAGAAGCTTGTGGTTGAGCATGTAGAAAGTCTTTATGTTTTGCATGAACAAATACCCGTAGCGAGGGAGTATTTACAGTCGAAGCTGGGGTTACTGCAAGACTGGGCGAATACCTTTTTGGCTGCTAAACCAAAGGTAGGGGACTCTTGCTCTGGTGTGTTTAATAGGGAAATAGCTAATTTAAATAGAAATCTGCAGTAGTTCAAGATCATCGTGGTCCAACTGCTCCAATCGTTGCTATCAATAAATTACTTGACATCGAGGAACATGTCTGGTCGCCTATGTTCGGGCTGAAGGGAAATATTGATGCGACAGTTCAGGCTACAATCATTGATAAGAAGGGCGAAAAGACTTTAACAATTCCCCTTGAACTCAAAACCGGCAAGAATTCGAGCTCTGCTGTACATAGAGCCCAAACTATGCTCTATACTCTTCTTATGTCAGATCGTTATGGTCTGTTACACCCTTCCCGTTCTAAAAACGCTAGCTGATTTCATTTCAGATGTCGACATAGCGTGTGGACTGCTTTATTACCTAGAGAAACCAGAGATGATTCGTGTACCTGCCATCCGCGAAGAGCTTCGCGGGATGATAATTGCTCGCAACGAACTTGCAAGCTTTTCTCGCAGTCGTACCGTTCTCCCCGAGATGTTAAGGAATGCGCACGCTTGTGAAAGGTGTTATGCGAAGACGCCGTGTTTCCTCTATCATAAACTCCTGGAGGATGGCACTCCAGAGACCAGTGGCGTCGAAAAGCACTTCCTCGAAATGACTGGGCATCTTGGTGAATCTCACGTGGCATTCTTTAAACACTGGGATAACCTACTGTCGAAAGAGGAAAAAGACTTATTTCGTTTCCGCCGAGAGCTCTGGGGCATGGTCAGCTCCGAGCGCGAGCTTGTGGGAAGATGCTTTGGGGATCTCGTTATCGAGCCGGGGTCGATTTCGGTCAACGATTCTGCGGGGAAAATTAATAAGTACACCTATACTTTCACCAAACAGCAAGCAAGCCCTACTTTCAGCTTCTTGGATTCTCAGATTAACGCCGGAGAGCCGATTGTCATTTCGGACGAAAGAGGTCATTTTGCACTTGCATTGGGATATGCCACGGATATTCGTAAGGAATGGATCACAGTCCAGGTGGATAGGAGGCTTCATAATGCTCGTATCAAGAAGCCGGGATTCGATGGGATATATAATCAGGTTTTTGCTGGAATTATGGAGGTCACCGAGGACGGGAAACCTGCTGCTATTTCAACTCAAGGAGGAGAGGAGGAAGAGCTATTGTTCAGGCTCGACAAAGACGAATTCAGCAACGGCATGGCTGTCGTACGGAATAATCTCGTCCAGCTGATGACACCGAATCTGGCAGAAAAGTATCGCGGGTTGATTGTGGAACTTGAAGCGCCAACTTTCAAGCATATATCAACGGCCTATGAGCTGCTGGGTGATGGGGCGGAGTTGAATGGCGATCAGCGTGCGGCGATCGAGAAAGTCATGACTGCTCAGGACTATGCGCTTGTCCTGGGGATGCCCGGGACGGGGAAGACAACAACGATTGCACATATCATTAGAGCGCTTGTGTCACAGGGAAAGAGCGTTCTTCTAACTTCATACACGCATACGGCTGTGGATAATATCTTGTTGAAAATCCGGGACGACAAGATTGATATCCTGCGGCTGGGGTCGGGAGCCAAGATTCATCCAGAGGTGAAGAAGTTTGCGAAATTGTCGGAAACACCGAGGAAAGACTTCAAAGAAATCCATGATGCGTTTCATAAGCCCAAAGTAGTAGCCACTACTTGCTTAGGGGTCAATCAGTGAGTTTATTTCCGCTATACCACCACGTCATCGCTAACAAGGATATTAGCACTATTTTCAACGAAAGGAACTTTGACTACTGTATCGTGGATGAAGCCTCCCAGATCACACTTCCTGTCTGTATAGGCCCCATCCGCATGGCCAACACGTTCATCCTTGTTGGCGATCATTATCAACTTCCACCACTTGTCAAGAATCCAGAAGCACGTGATGGGGGTTTAGATGTCAGCTTATTTAAGCTGTTGTCAGAAGCTCACCCAGAAGCGGTTGTTAGCCTGGAGCATCAGTATCGGATGTGTAAGGAGATCATGACGCTATCGAATGAGCTTATCTACAACGGAAGGCTCAAGTGTGGAAATCAAGAGGTTGCAGATAAAAAGCTTATAATTCCAAATATGCAGGGATTGTCGAAGCTACATTCAGCCTCAAGATCTTGTACTAGTGATCCATGCTGGATCCAAGATCTACTCAATGAGAACGTAAAAGCCTGCTTCGTCAATACCGACAACGTTCCAGCGCGCGAAGAGCGCCGTGGGGAACGTATCAATAACCCTACCGAAGCCGACCTCACCTTCCAGCTTGTTGAGGCCCTCATACACACTGGCATCTCACCCACATCTATCGGTGTCATCTCTGTCTACAGGTCGCAACTCAAAATCATTCAGAACTTACTCCGCAGCCGGCCAGGAGTCGAAATGCACACCGCAGATAAATTCCAAGGTAGAGATAAAGAAGTTGTGATTATCTCGCTCGTACGAAGCAACGACGAACAAAACGTTGGTGAGTTGCTGAGGGATTGGAGACGAATCAATGTCGCGTTTACCAGGGCAAAGACGAAGTTGTTAGTATTGGGAAGTAAGAAAACTCTGAGCTCCAATGAGCTATTGAAACAATTTGTGGAGTTGATGGAGCGCAATAGCTGGGTGTATGATCTTCCGGCGGATGCACAGGCAGGACATATCATGCCAATTTTTGCAACACAAAGTCAGAAGCAGACGCAGTTGGAGAATATTGCAGGTGGCAGGAAACCGAAAGTGGCGAAGGGACCAGCAAAGGTTATTGATGGAAAGAGAGCAATGACGGCGAGGAAAGATTTTTTGGGGAATAGGCCCGTTTTGAGGGATATCATAAATGAGGTAGCTTGATGCTGCCGTGTACTTTTTATCTGTTTATATAGATTTTTGACGTCTGTAACACTAGATAGAGCGTCTAAGCGCATAATTACATGCATTGTTAGATTATGAAGGGGAAAAATATGTAAAGATACCACGAAGTTTTATGTTTTATGAGTTTAGCAAATTTCTTTGGGTTAATTATGAAGGGAGAGTAAACTTCCATTTTCTTAATTCCATCGCATAGCAGCCATGAAAAAATGAAAAAGGATTGTGTCCCGAATGTGCCCCTCACATATGCCGCAAAATGAGACATCATGGATTCTAGGTACTCAAGGTAACGCAAAAAGAAGACTGTAAATTTCCCGGTGTGCCAGGCACGGTGGTGGCACCTAATCGTGTGCCAGGCCCTATTCGCCCTGTGCCAGTGCTCCAGTTTACTGTGTGCCTGAATTCTTCAGTCTTAGCAAATGGCACTTGGGGGTGGGCTATAGCAGCAGGGTCTCAGTTCAGTTGACACCACCTAAACCACGACTTTCCACGGCTTTAGAAGGGTTTACCACTACCACTCTGGTTAATAAACTATCCAAAACAGGGGAGATCCCCTGCGGGTTGTTATCCCCCTGCCGGGGGCCCCATCACAACCCTAACCCCCCTAGCCGCTAAACCCTTACCAGTAACCTCTGAACCCTAAAGAGTAACCACCTAACCCTAAACATAACCGAATCATAACCACCTAACCCGAACCCCTAACACACACCAAAAGGTTTCAGTAGGCACATCCAGAGCATCTATGAACCAAAAATCTCCGGAAAAGAGAGAGTAAAGCGAAGTAAACATTGCCTAAGAGTACAGATATTATTAGATGGTATTAGACCATAATAGCACGCTCAAAAGCGTGCTGTTAGAAGGGAGGAATAGGGGATGTGAGAAGGAGTGTGGATGTGGTTGGTTGGTGTCTCGAGTGTCGTCAACTGAACTGAGACCCTGCTGCTATAGCCTCCTCCCTTTTCTTTACCAAAAGTTTAAGCCCGAGAACCCGACTATAAAGTCCGAAATCTTTACGACACTTTGGAGCTACGCATCGAAGTATTATATCGTTTGAACGTGGAAGATAGAGAGCTCTGTCGATAGAGATAGCCCAATGCTATTCCTATTTGACCTGTGTTGGAAGACAAGAGAGCCTTCTCCGGAATTGCTTTAGAGGAAGTGTTTCAGCATGGTGTCAATGTAAGTTCCCTATGGTGACGACGTCAAACCCAGACTTACTTTATGTAGAGAAATACTGCTTTTCATCTAAGTGGAGCGCCACTGTAGGGGGTAACTGCTCAAATGATGTATGCCAAACATAGGCCCGAGGACATGTGTTGGGCTTTGAACCTCATTCCGGAAAATGCCTTTAGTCTGCATCTAATCGGTATCTTGGAACCATTAGCTGGGCGTATAACTGCCCGTAACATGTCTCACGGGAGCAATGCAACCCCTAGATTCTCATTCGTAGACATTCACCTTTGGGTAAAGGTAATGGCAAATATCCAGTTTGCTTATTTTCATCGCTCGTTATCACTCAACCGTTATTGACGACATTTAATTTATCTGCAGCGTCTACAACTTCTATAATAGGTAGAGATCAATTAATTCACCATCTTACATGTATGTACGTGCTTTGATGGGGTTATTAGCTGCTGTCGGGTGGGTCGGGTGGGCTGCTAGTCAGCCCCACGGAGCAGCGTCGAGCAAGGCGCATACCCATAATTCTTGGAACCTCTTGGGGAGGGTTCAGCTTCCACCCCTTCCTCATTGATTGCTTGGGGGATTTGAATTGATTTCTTTCTTTCACTTTTCATTTCTTTCTTCCTAAGAGGAACGTAGTTTAAAGTAAAAAGGACGGAACTTTGTTCGTTTTGCTTAATAGCATTAGGGATTTGACGACTATATCGTTGATTACGCTAGAGAAAGGTCATCGAATTGCCTCCACCATCCCGCTTGTTGGTTTTAGTTGTTTCATCACTCATCGAAGTAGATTAAATTCCCTTAATCAAATTTCTTAGATCTCGTTGAGCTAATTAGATCGAATGCTGTTGCTAGTGCTTTCGTGGTGGGGTCGTTAAATACTCATGAGGCCCTTTCGAGTATTATTTTGATGTAATTCATCTACATAGATGCTTGAAGGTATGTGTATGGTGGTGTCTTCTCCTGTTATTTGGCTTGCAGCTTTTACTCCTTCTTTACTTTGGTGGAATATCGAATATTCGCTGCGTTATTTGCCGTCTTAAGGGGTTTTAATCGCAAATCTGTGCCTGCTCTAGTGAACGACTGCGTTCTTGCCACCACTTTCGTCTCTAGAGTCCATCCACAGGAAGAGTTGGCGTATCTAATCTAATCTATAAATTCCAGATCCGCACACAACACCAACGAAATCTACTTCGCAGCCGCCAACTTCTGATCCACGATCCTCTCCACCAACTTCTCCAACAACCCACTCCCCTCCCCTCCACCTAGATACGCCTTCACCTGTTTCTAACCCCATCCCCACCATCAGTACCAGTTTGACCTCAAAACAGACAGTCTACTAACCTCAATATACTTCCCCGTCATATCAACCTCCACATTCACCAACTCCCCCTCCCTCTTCTTCGCCGTCACGATCTTCTCCTGCGTATACGCCACCAGCATAACCTCAAACCAATCCTCCCCAACCGCAACAACCGTCAATGATGCGCCATCAACCGTTACATACCCCTTCTCGACAATATACGCCAACACACTCTTATCCGCCGGTCTGAACCTAAAAGTGAGCGCATTCCCATCCGGTGTGACAGAGACGATCGAGGCTGTGGTGTCGACATGACCCTGGACGAAGTGGCCGCCAAAACGGACGTGTCCGGCGACAGCACGCTCTAGGTTGACGGTTGATCCGACGGTGAGGGAGCCGAGGTTGGTGCGGCGGAGGGTTTCGGGCGCTATGCCGACTTTGAAGGATGTGGTGTCGAAGGCGGTTATGGTGAGGCAGGTTCCTGGTGGTTGTTAGTGGTGAGGGGTAGGAGGTGGTTTAGAGGGGGGGAACCGTTGACGGAGATGCTGTCGCCTAGATGGGCGTCGTCGAGGATTTCGGCGGCATTGGAGATGGTGAGGGAGGTGCCGCCGCCGCCGGTCGTGGTGTCGTCTTGGGGGATTAGTGAGGAGACGGCTGTTGGGTTGGGATTAGCTTTGTTTCGTGGGAATTGAGGGAGGTGACTTGCTTCCGATGGTTTCTACTATTCCGGTGAACATGTTGGAAATGGGAATTGGAGACTGTGAGGGTTAGGTGGGAATTCGTCGGTGGTGTTGGCTGAGCTCCGAGTCAGTGAATGGTGACGGAGGAGGCGGGGCTGGGTAATTCCGTTGCGGCTCTGTGGCTTATCTAATTATCTTGGGATGATCTAACTATTGGGCTTACTAATTTAAAAGAATATATCGCTCAGCTAATGCTGTAGAAGAGAGAAGCATGCAGGTATCAGTTTGATGTTGCTGGTGTTGCGCCAACACTTGTGGTTTTGTTACCAGAAGCGGTAATTCTTGGGCATTAGTAGCACGAGTGACATATCATGACGGAACGTTTGACCGGAGCTAGAACAACCAACAGGTACGGACAGTTGAACTTGATCTAGTTCGCGACAAAACTTCACATCATTGCTCATATGGAGTTCCAAATCCACTCAAATGCATTCGATAAAACGCCCTCAAATCATAGAGGTAAAAAAAAGAAATTCCGCCCCGTCCACACGGGAGATATTTTTTTGTTTACAATAGAAACAAGACCCAGAAAACCACTTTTTTATTTCATGATATTCGTAGCCTTCTAGTTCCCACTACCCTTCTCCACATCACCCGACATATTTTGTGTTAGGAAAATTAAGCGGCGGCGACCTTGGCGGACTGGTTGGGGTTGACCTTCTTTCCGTCCTTGTTGTACCGGATCCTTGGGGGAGGGGCACGGTTACGGCGACCTTCTCGGGAACGAACACTAGATTGATGAGTTAGGGGGAGGTGGGGTTTCGGGGGAGGTGGAGTACGAACCGAACGATCTTTCCGTGGATAGCGCAGGAAACGCAGTATTGCAGCTTCAGGTACATCTTGGGGACGGTGTACTCCTGGAAGACGGAGGCATCGGAGATATCACCTGCGGGGGGATTCATGTTAATATAACCCAAGGTAACCTCTTCCTTAAATATCCAAATCCACTTCATCCCCATCTTCCCTCAAACCAACAACACCACACCATCCTCTTGACCTAACCGAGCTAAAAGACAGGGAGGCGCAACATACGAATGGCAGCAGACTCAACCATGTTACGGATGGTAAATCTCTTGATGGCCTTGTCCTTGGGGGTACATCTGGAGCAGTTGGAGCAACGGATGGGCTTAACGTGGCCACGACCCTTCTTGTTACGTCCGCTGTTTGAACACAAACATCAGCATCCAGGTTCTTCCCCGACACATCCAACCCAATCCCCCCTCTCTTCCTTCTCCCCGTAGAAAAAAAACGCGTTGGCTCAAAAGCAGTTGGAGGGGTCGTACTTGGAAGCTCTCTTCTTGACCATGATTGCGGTTTTTGGTGGGGGGTTTTTTTGTCGGGTTTTCTGTGGGGTTCTGTGTCAGCACTTTTGGAGGGTTTGGCGAACGGGGGATTGGACGTACGAGAGGGTTTGGTCGTGGGCTGTTGGCGTGGGTGATTGTCGTCGTGGTGTTGGTAGTAGCGTTTACTGGTTCTCCAATAACTTTTGGCAGGGGAGCTCGGTGTTCGCTTGTTGTGTGGTGGGGATGTGACGGTGGGCCAGGGTTGGAGCCCTAGTCATGTGATATTAAGGATGAATAAAACTCTAGGGTCTGCCTTGTGTTCTTCAGAATTGAGGAAAGCTTCAGCTAGATGATATTATCTCACGCGCAATTAATAAAATATTGCTTTTATTTGTAGAGTAGGGTCTAAAAGAGCCGAGTCGAGAAGGTGGAGCAGATACTGGTGACGAAACGTACACACCCAGCGCACACCATATCCCGACAGCCCCACCATGAAGCTTGAACTTTTGGCCTTGGCAAGCCCACAGTCAATTTCTCCCCCCACCTCACTATCAAAAAATCCACTACAAACCCGCATCTCCAGGCTCGCGAAACCCCTATTCACCAACAAATCGCAATCATGGATAAGCCAATAAACACCCTCATGGTCGAGGGGTCGTTCGACGGTAAGTTCCGTTTTATCGATTTCTTTGGCAGAGTGGAAAAAACTAATGGCGGTGGTGGGATAGACCAGATCCTCGAGATGGCTCAGTATATCGATACACGTAGGGGCGCTGAGGGATTAGTAGCGGAGCTGGAGCCGCTCGTGGTAAAGGCGAAGGCGGAGGCAGAGACGTCGAAGAAGATCGCGGATGCTAGCGGGTCGTTCCTAGAGAAGGAGGAGAAGGAAGAGGCGTTGAAGAAGATTGTGGATGCTAGCGGGTCGCTGTCTTCTTCGCCGGAAAAAGGTACAGTGTTTCTTAAATCCCGTGTGTTAGGTTCTTGATATTGATATTGGGGATTATAGAGTATATCCCGGCGTATAACCTCTTGATCCACCTCGTCCGTAATTCCTCAGAGCTCCCGTCGCTCCTGCCGACGATCCTTCAGAATCTGTCTACGCCGCCTCCTACGTCACCACATAATGGACCGGCGTTGTCGGTTCATGCGTTGTCGACGATTTTCAATGTTCTCCCGGCGAATAGTCCGCTACGGTACCCAGTTCTGCGGACAACACTGAAGCTTGTTGCTGATTATGGGATGTATGAGACGTTGGCACCGCAGTTGAAGAATGTGGAGAAGTGGGTTGGTGAGTGGGAGAGTTCGGTGGAGGAGATTAGGGAGTTGTATTTGGTGATTGCAGGTATTGCGGAGAAGTCGGGGGATAAAGAGTATGTTCCCCCCCCCTCTCCCTCTTTTGGATGTTGGTGATGAGGTGGGGTTTTGGCTAATTATGGGATAGTCAGTTTTATCAATTCCTGTTCAAGGCGCTTCAGACTATTCCACCCCAGGAAGCTGATAGTGCTCAGGCTCGTGAGCTTTCGCTTCGTCTGGTTAAGGCTGCTATCAATATCCCGTCGCGTCTTGAGTTTGATGATTTGATTGCTCTTGATGCTGTGCAGAAGTTGGGTGCGAGTGATCCTGAGGCGTATGCTCTCCTGGAGGTGTTCATTGGTGGCGATCTTGAGGATTACGAAGAGTTCAACGACGAGCATGATGGATGGGTTGACGACAATGGTTTGTTTCTTCTAGCCTCTCATCGTTGATTTTACGATTTGGTTTTATTCTAATACTAACGAAAACTATAGGAATTGATCACCCCACCGCCTTCCGTAAAATCCGCCTCCTCACCCTCGCCTCCCTCGCTTCTTCTGCCTCCAACCGCGAGCTCCCCTACAACGTGATCGCCCGTCGCCTCCACATCCCCAGCGAAGAAGTCGAGCTCTGGGTCATCGACGTGATCCGCGCCGGCCTCGTCGAAGGGAAACTCTCACAACTCAACCAGACCTTCCTCATCCACCGATCCACCTACCGGTCTTTCGGAAAGCAAGAATGGGAGGAAGTTGGTGCCAGACTCGAAACGTGGAAGCTGAGTCTGAGGAATATTTTGGAAACTGTAAGGAGTGCCAGGGAGTCGGTTGTTGATCAGCATGGGAAGGAGACTGCTGCTGCTGAAGGTGCGGTTGGGAGGATTAATGGTGGGCGGTCGTTGGAGGTTGAGGGTTAGGATGGAAGTAATCTGGATGGGGGGTTCTTGTCTTTTTTACGATTTGGACGGGGTGGTTAGGGTTTCTTTTTTTCTTTCTTTCTCTCTGTTTTCATGAGGCCATGATGGGTAACACAAAATTTAAACGGGCTGAGGGCATTCTTTAACAAAAGTTAAATGGCTTTGTGAAATAGATATCCATTGTTGTTCTGGGAGATGGAGGTACCGTTGAGCGTGACTGTAAGGAAGAAGAGAAGGGTGTTGAATTGGTACTTGGTCAGGGGAACCTGCTGCAGGACTAAACTGATGTCACAACACCGGATATGCCAAACGGATAGGATGGTTTACTTTTGTGACTTGTAATCCAAGGCATTCGCAGCATCTCATCTACAATCGTAATGTAAAACATCACCGAGTGATAATTGATGCACAGCGGCTGAAAAGCTTGGCATTAGCCGAAACGCATGAATCACGAAGCTTACCCACGTGACGAGCAACCTCATCTCTCAGCCACAGCTCCAAGATATACAGTAAACAGCTATTCCCACCTCAAGTCCGTCTTCCAAAGTCCTCTTCAGAGTGGGAATACCCTTAGATACAGCTCCAGTTCTATCAGCATCGTTTCCCGCGTAATCGTCATGCCTCCAGCTCCCAAACGACCTGCAGAAGATACTACCAAGCCCGGATCTGAGAGGAAGAAGCTAGTCCAGACTAAACTCGGCTTTGCCCCCCGGACTCTTCCCTGGTCTACCATTGCTTCATCCTCTTTATCCTCAACACCGTCAGCTTCTAATCGCTCGTCCTCATCGTCATCAACACCATCGTCTAGTCGTTATACGTATTCTGCACCATACACAACGCCGTCATCAAGTCGTTATTTCAGTAACTCATCCTCTCCATCCTCCCAGCGCCGGTCCCCTGCAGGCTGTGGGGGATTATTCAAAAACCGACAATGGGTACGGGAGGACTCGGGGGGCTCTTCCTCGCTATCAGGCTTATCGCTATCGGATGATGGAGATAAGAGAGGGCTAGATGGACGAGAAGAAACGCCGCGGAAACCAAAACCATTTGGTGCTAGATACAACGCTGAGCGTGCTGCGGTTGCGAAGGAGACTATGTAATTTACTATTTTTCTTATGTATTGATCCTAGTTGAGTTTTGGTGGGCTTGGGCTAATGGGTTTAGTGAGCTTATTCCAGAGGTGCTTGAGCAGGTTCCTGAGGGTAAGAAATGGGCGGATTTGTATTGTGATCCGGAAGTGCGGCTGGATGCGAGTAAATGCCCGGGATACACATTACCGGCTGATGACGAGGATGCTGAGAAGAAGGGCTGTAGGATTAAGGTTGTGAACGGTGATACATTCGATACCGCAATTGGGATGGGTAAAGTCATTGGCGAAACCAAGGGTGTAGTTGTGCTAAACATGGCGAACGCGCGACATCCTGGAGGTGGATGGCGGAAAGGTGCTATGGCCCAAGAGGAGGAGCTCTGTTACCGGTGAGGATCCTATGCCACTTGCTTCTAGGACTGAAAGTACTAATTTTTTTCGTTTTTGTGGAATTGAAGATCAACTCTCTGGCGCACTCTTCATAAATCATTCTACCCCCTTCCTGAAGTCTCCGGTGTCTACTCCCCCTCCGTCATAGTATTCCGCTCCACAGTCGCCACCGGTCACGTCCTCTACTCCACTGGAAAACCGTTCAACAACCTTTCCGTAATCTCCGTCGCTGCGCTACGTGATCCTCCACTAACAGATATCACACCCCCGGACTTTAAACTTGCGGGGGACAAGAATGTCACGTTGGATAAGATCCGGATGATACTTCGGATCGCTGCCCTCGAAGGGCATTCTAGACTCGTACTAGGGGCTCTCGGGTGTGGCGCGTTTAATAACCCGAGAGAGAAAGTAGTCGAGTGTTTTTTGCAGGTGTTTAATGAGCCGGAGTTTCGGGGGGGCTGGTGGAAAGAGGTGGTGTTTGCAGTGATGGATATGGAGAAAGAGGAGAGTATGAGGGGTGTGAAGGGGAATGGGAATTTCGGTGTATTCTGGAGAGGGTTGAATGGAGTGAGGGTTTGAGGAATAGGAGTTTGTTGTGGGGTTAGCGATGGTGTTGGGGGTTTGATGTTTTCGATGTCTTTTGTATGGCCTGGGGCTAGAGGTGAATATGGGATATTGGCTGTGGTATATTGGGAGCGTTGTTTCTGAGGTTCTTCATGAGTTTAACTTATATTTATATCGGTAGCTTTGGCGTTAGACAAGCTTCAGGGGTAATTAGTAAAGACATTAAAAATAAGAATCATGTATCGTCACTCGGGAAAAATTACCTAGCAAAGAGACATTAAAGTGAGGGTTGAATTGATGTATCTAGTCCTTAGGTGATGAGGGAGTATTCTTCGTAACTTGGTCTCCCTATCTTCCTCTATTTGAGCCAAATTATTCAGATATCCTACACTCACCACCATTACCTACAGCTACCCCAAAAGCAAGAAACAACCCAAACCCCTCTTCAAAGAGAAGAAAGCAACTTCCTCTCAACTCTACCATCAGCACCCTGCTTCATCCCTTCTAACTCCATAAAAACATTACTCCGAATCTCCCTCGCAACCGCTGCCCCTTCACCATCATCCAAATCCGTTCGAACACCATCTCCATATTGCGAAACTAACCACTGAGCACCTTGTTCTTCAATCAACCGTTTCCGCTCCACATCGCTCGGACGCGGAATAATATGGTAGTGAACATGAGGCACTACTTGCGCCGCATGTATGCCTATCAAGCCACAAATTAGCTATCAAATCCCGACACCCGTTTATAGGATACCATAGAGCAACCATTATTCTGAACTACATTAAAATCCGTCACCCCAGCCATCTTCATCACCGCCCTCGCAACAACAGGTAACCAGGCGCCAACTCGAGCACTCTCACTCGGTGCCATATCTGTGACTCTTTCTACGTGGTCCCGGGGACAGACCAGAACATGGCCTCGAGTCAATGGCTGGATGTCTAGGAATGCTAGTACGCTGCTTGTTGAGATGATAATGTGTGCTTGTGGGAATATCACAGGGTCGTCGTTAGGTGAAGGTGTTGGGGGTGACAGGGGTGCGCTAGGTGGGAAGGCACGGGCGATGGTACAGAAGGTACATGATTCGATATAGGTGTGTGTGTTGTTCCCAGGAGGATAGTTTGTTTCTTCTGCTGGTGAATCGGGGATGGGTTTTAGGGGTGTTTCGGGGATGTTGGAGAATTTTGGCATTTTTAGCTGGTTGGGAGGGGAATTACGAGACTTAGATATCTGATTGGGATGAATTGTGCTATACTCCACTCAACGTCGTAAGTTTTAATGGCTTTTCGACAATTGTTCTTCTGTTCCTGTGTTCAATTGAAGCTTTATGATGGAATAGCTTATCGACTGCCGAGGTTGAGTCTAAGCTGCACGTGACATCACGTGACAAGACGGCTCCATCAAAAGCAATTCGACAATTATCACTTCTATAAAGTTGTCAAGGAGAATATAACCTTAGAATGTGGTATCCGCAATAAATTTCAAGTCCGGGCAAAGAAAAAAGCACAAGTTATGTAAAAGCGCTTCTGCCTTGCCAGCTCGGCACTCTTGTGCTACCGTACAGCCATGGCGAGCTGTCACCACTAAACTCTCGATCCTCACATACAATCTGTGTATCCCCATCATACCCTCAAGCCATTATGCCTCCTCCAGGTCGCAGCGCGACTACCTCCATGGCCAAACGTGGCCAAATCCTTGGATACGCCTCATTGACCGGTCCTCGGAGTATGAAGCTTCAAGAAATTGCAGAGCTTACGGGTATCCCGCTGTCAACATGCGCTGGCATTATCAGCAATGCGAAGACTCGGTCTAAGGAAACGGGTATTCTGGATTTGTGTGCGGATGTGAATCTGGCTCCGAGGCCAACTTGTTCTAAGGGGATGAATAAAGCTCTTACTCCTGCTCAGGAGCAGGCGCTGATTGAGCTGGCAACGAAGGATAGACAACATGAGAGGATGAGCTATAAAGCTCTGGCTAAAGAAGGTGGTTCTCTTTCTTATGGTAGTGGAGGAGGATATAGCTAAGATGAAGATGGTGTAGCGGGCTTGGATATTAGTCCTAGTACAGTTTCGAGGATCTTGGAGACAACGGTGAGAGAAGGTTGCCGAAGAACTGGGACTTTTAAAATTCGAAAGAAGAAAAGAGTCGTCGAAAGACCTCGCACCGGCGACACTGGAGAGGCTGAAGGAAACCAGCTCCAAGAACCAGCTACTGCTCCTACACCCGTTGATAATGTTTCTCTACGTGCTGGTGGGGATTTTCCGCCTATTGATAGAGCTTCCCCGCGACCCACTGACCTGAAGGACTGAATATCATAGCTATGGAGTAGGTGGGAGAAGTAGTTAGTGCTAGTAAGGGAGTTTTTCTAATTTTGGGTTGTCTGATCATCCATGTCAGTGTAACGTTTGAATTGGTCTGTGCTTTTTCTTGGCTTTTAGTCCCACCACAAGACACGCCTGCTGGAACAAAACCATCTTGTGGCTCGGAAATCCTCCGCAAATTCCGCAGCCATTATTTTCTACCAGCCAAAAAAATGAAAGAGATGGCTTGTAGGTCTACCCAGGTAACTACTAGAAATTCAACCACAATCTGCGACACTGATACTCTCAAGCCTCACAATTACGAGAACATAGTATTTATGCTTTAAGTAGTCTGTAAGTAAACTTTGTGATGGAGTTTACATGTAGTTGTGCGACTCTTGCCCCTTACTTAGGCACACTTGTAGGTTATCGTTATTTTTTTTTCTTTAGCTACACATACATATATGCAGTACTTAACGTGCCCTCAACTTACTCGAACCTAAAATGTTGGCACCAACGCTGATCAGCATCATCGTTAGTACAATTTGCAAAGGGAGGCTCCCTTTATTAATACGAGTGGCTCTGAAACCCCACCGGGAACGGTGCGAGAATGAATTTTTCCGTGTTCTACTACCCTATTTTAGCTAAGAAATATTAACTCGTCTAGGTGGATGCATCCGAGCGCAAATCTTTCCAACTACCTAGAAAAAATGACTTTGAGTTGAAATATAAAGGCTGCCCTATGTGAAAGTCATCGGGATTGGAAGCGTTTCTCGCTCTGGGGAAGGGTTGTTTACTGCCCCAAAACCCTTGCCCAAACTTAAATAGTAGGTGTCGAGTCCTAGCAAAAGAAATACCAGTAACCCGAATTATCCCTTCGACATGCCCAGCCCTCTTCCCATCGTTACAGGTGCGCGAGGGATGGTATATATCCTCATGGCCCTGAGGAAAAACATAGGAGGTGACTGGTGGATTTCACACCATTCATATCCTTGACCATCACAATAGATGTTGCTAGTAACGTCATCAATGTCACAATATCGGGGGGTAGTTGATACTTATTTCTACCACATAGTTGCTGGTTAGTCTCGCAATCGTCGTTCGTTTGCTCTAAATAGGGGGTTTTGGTAGGGGGTTCTGGTTGATTGTAGGGACCAGTCAATCAATGGCGAATATATTGGTTGGTCACGTGGCGAGTCAGATTGCGAGACTTTGTACACGTACATAATTGCTTGTACCCTCCGGGGGCTGTAGGATGCAAAAAACCCCAATTTTCGGGGTTGATTTGGTACTTAGGTTTTTTAAGAAGTCCTATACAATTACTTGTACCTTCGGGGGAAAAAAAACCTCGAGAGCCCCCAGTGGGATTCGGTGGTAATGCGCTACTCGTCTTTACTACCTGCCATTCCTTCTCCCTACCTACTCCCTCTTCACTACCTCTGACTCTCCCCGGAGATAATATTACTGCACGGAAATCATGGGATATAGCCACCACCAAATACCTAGGGAGCACCATCTCCCTCCCCTTCACCACCTCCATCATACGGACTCCTCGCCTACATTAATGCAAAATGTCGGCTGGCTTCAGATGCCCCAGTACCCAGCCAGACCGAGGTTCTTTGCGCAATCTTGGAACATGCCCTTAAACTTCCTTGGAAGATTGGGATAGCCAGAGAAATCCTTGATGCTCAAGGCTTCAGTGTTCTAGGTGATTTCTAGATAAATAGTTAGGTTTGTTCCCATACCCTACTGTCTATGACTGCTGCCCCCGCCTGATATTGGTGAAGTAGATGATGATGACAACGAAGCTGTAAATGATCTGGATCGAACAAAGAAAGCCGGTATACGTCTAGAGACTCCCGAAAGTCTTAGGAATAAGAAACGCAAGGACAGAATGAAGATTGCCACCACTGCAACAGGTATAATCACTTTCGACCGCTCCTGGAGGGCCAATATTCTTCAGACGACAATGGGCTTCTTTGCATACATTCCGAGGACCCAGAGCGGTTAATTTCCGTGCTTAATCGTCGGGATAGCTTGCTCATACGAAACATTGTGTGAAGCACTCCGACACAGTGCGAAAGGCAGTCAATTGGGTACCCAGACCCGAGCCATTCATGTTGACTTACGATAATTTTGATGCATGCGTCAAAGTGAGACGAAAGATTGCACAACAAAAATATTCTTCCTCATAGTGCTATGGAGTAAGTTGCGTGTATGGGGCTGGGCACAGACTAATAAATAATTTACTTCTTCCATTTCGCGTACCTAGGTGGGAGGAGGACAACCCCGCCGCTCTCATGCCTCTTAGATACCAATATAATCGACGACATGACTTCGGCCCTGGAGTTGAGCTCTAGGAGCTACTAACAGATACTCGAGGTGCAGGCACTATCCTGAGATAGGAATTGCTGCGTGGTTATGGGAGCATTTGATACAGGCGTCTACCGACATCTTCGAGAAACAACTTTCTTCTTACCTATCGGTGCGTTGACAAGTAATTCCTAGGTTTGGCATATCATCCCCTTTTCTCTTGCTAGTATCGACCTATCTGATGCAAGTACAACCTCTAGATCCCTTTCTAGGCGCTACAGTAGTTGTTGCTCTAACATTTGTGTAGTTTGGTTCAATTTGTCCCTCGGTGGCCTTATAGATGCAACAATAAGAATATATCCAGAGCTTGCAAACGAAGAGGAAAATAATTTTGACTTTATCAACGACGACATCAATTTGGTCACTCTAACGACAGACCTCCATTGCTCGTTTCGCAAGTCCAGGTTTGTTATGGATCAACCGTAAGTCTCACCTCCAAGTTTGCCAATTTTTTCACCTCATGAACACACTGACACCCAATAAGAAACTCTTCACGAGTATTCCCTCAAATACTTCAACGATATGCCGACTCAGCAACTTCCATATTTCTGTTCCAATAGCCTTGCAGTTCCACTCTCACAATAATCGTTGGCCCCATGCTCCAGGAGGTTTCTAGCATTCTATGCCGTCGTAGGCAAGATCTTTAATACATTCAGACTCACGCAATACGTTGAGGATGCTCTAGAAAAGAGGGAAAATATTAGTTGTTTGTCTAAAGATGGATCTGCTAATGTAAAACTCTAACAGCTCTTAATGGCCCTCTGACGAAAGTGTATCCCTTACGCTGGTAAAGCTGCCAACTAGTTTGGTGGCTGAGTGCAAGGTTTCATTTCAGCCCCATATCCGGCTAGCAAACTCCTCAATACAGCAAGATCGTCCGTTTATCTACCTGATCGAGGTTGACATATTTGGCAGCCTCTAAGCACCAGCGTAAGGGATAAGAACTTTCCTCCCATTATATTTGAGAGAAAATAAGAGCATCGTTACATCAAGATATTCTTGGCGTTTTGAGATTCTTCCTTGATATGGCGCATAAAGTCTTAAGTGTCGACCAATCAAATCTATGGGTAGGGAACGCCACTGTCTTGCCGAGAGTGCCAAAAACCCCACCAAACTCAGTGCTTTTCTCCTCCTAAAATCTTCAATCTTGATATTTTCACAGCCAGCCCTTCTAAACATATTTCCATCTAAATATGTGTTTCTTATCACTGAAAGTACACTAATTAACCTTCAAAATTAAATTATCATGTATGTCTTTTCTTGCGTATATCTCATCACTTACAGAGTATCTCTTGGAACGTTCCATTTCACACTTTTCACAGCCAAAAGTGAGGTTTTATTCCACAACAACCACTGGGATAAGCTATTGAGATTTATCACTACCACCCTAGACTTGTTAGCTTTTCTTGAGCAATTCTGCCGAGCATAAGTGTCAGAATATCGGCCCAAAATTCAGTGCGTGCGCCATATCAAAAGTGGGGCTAGTATCCCTTCTGGGTCGATACTGCGTGTGCGTAGACAGTCGCGCATACGGGTCGGTCACTCACTTCTTTTGCAAAAATGTGATTGGCAAAAGCGGCTTTACTAGTATGGTGAAACGGGAATGATTACCGTTGTATTTGGCGAGTAATTATAAGCCCATGGGCTTAAAGTAAAGTAGTGAGAAAGAAGGCGTGAGAACAAGCCAATTGGAACCTCAGGGTTGGGGTTACTGCCAGCACTTTCCTGTTTCAACGAAGTCAATGCTATTTGATTGGCTCTCTCCGCCGCCCTCTCTTTCACCACTTTACTTTAAGCCCATGGGCTTACCCGCCAAATACAACGGTAATAGGTGATCAACGGGATATCTTCACGAATTCACGCCATCAGGCTCATAGATCAGGTAGTAGGCTGAGATAGCACTCTCTTGAGCGAATAGAAAGATAAAGGTTTCCTCTAAGTATGTCGCCGCCAAGAAAGTGAGTCAAAAAACAAAGTCTGTTCGGTTCGGTACAAGCAACGCGTAGGAAAGCCTCAAGAACAACAAACTTCTTTATTTCCTATGCATCCTGATTCACATAAATACGTCTTGCTATAATTTTATGGAGTTCTCCTATTTCATTTTATTAATTTCTATGGCCATAGCGAGATGTAGTTCAATAAGTGGAGGGTCGTTGCTTTGTACCGAACCGAACAGACCTTATTTTTCGGCTAGTACGCACGCACAGTAACGCCCAACGTACGATGTCTCACTGGGAGCTAATGGTCTGGGACGGCTGGGTGCGTAGGCTGTTTACTAAATACCCTGTTCAGATCCCAGTATCTAGGCTACCGTAGCATTTCGAAATTCGCTCCGACGCCAAGGGGTGGAACATAGGTAAAAAGCAAGAAAAACGGTCGGCCAAACTGCCTTAGTACTAGCATTTACTCTCTTAATACTAGCGCCGGAACGAATTTCACGAAATGCTACGGTACCAGGAAAAGAGTTCAGTGCCCAGGACTTAGCATAGCCACCCACACTGCAGTACTAATCAAGCGATATAATGTTTAGATATGTCAAAGCTGACAAATAGCTCGTTCTCGTCGCCCTATGACCGGACAAATCACAGAGTGACGAGAAAGTGATAGCTTACGTATACTTCCTACTGATACACTAGAATCAAGCACAATGGTAACCAAAACACCTTACTTCTAATGAGGAGTAAGGAAAAGTCACAATACCTTGTATGTAGATAGGTTATCCATTAGGCTCGATCTACTCCATTATTTAGACCAACTATCTCCTAATGCGCCGCCCCAGAAAAGGAATATACCTAGTCACAATGGAGAAGATAGAGAACCAATGAATGGGAATACGTTTCGTTCCACGCAGACCCATGAGCCTAGCTTGGGGAAGAAATTGAGTGACATCTCATGGGTTCAACAAGCGCGAGGTGACTTTCATCTGACGGCCCGGATAGAGGCCCGTTGTAACGCTACGTAAATCTTACTAAAGAACCGGTGCGCAGCAGCCATAGGCAGTAGATGATGGAGACGAGCTTATAAAGAACCTAACTCTATTTTTAAGCTCGGATATTGCATTAGAAGCTCCAAACCTAATAAATAAGGAAAGGAGTTTAGTAACCAACTTGTCACGCGACAATGCCTAACGCACCGCTCAGCCTCATCAGTAAACTTGGTCTTCTTAACAAAATCTCAACGCAATCGAAGACTTCCAATCATCGCCAGGGCGCACTTTGGGACACTACCCCCTTGTGGCTCTTAGGGTGAAAGAAGAGGAGATGAACTCGATGACGAGCTTTCATCTAGTACCAGTACTCTAGCAGGCCTAAAGGTTGATATTCTCGATGCTCTAAGTACATAGGATATGACTCTTCATTTAGGGAATGCAACCCCCTACAGGGCGAGAGCCTGGACTGGCTAGACTGGGCCTGAGGCCGTCTCGAGTCCTCCTAAAAAGAAAACTCAGAGCATTAAATCGAATTGGCTACTGGGACGCTAAGCACAGCCCCATAGCCGGCCGCATATATATCTGTATCACTAAAACCTCCGCAAAACCATATAATCCTCGAGCTTCCAACAGTCACTTAATCAACCAAAGGAAATCACCCTCGACTCGATCCTATGGCTACAACTTCTCCAGTATCGGATGGCCGCCCACCGTCTAGTATAGCCGTGTCCCTTTCGGAAAATGACACACCTCCACCATCCACACCTCCTGAATCAGTCCAGGAAGCTCCTTCTCCTACCGGTCCTGCAGTACCCTCGATGCCACTTCCTACAGCACCCCACGCTCCAAACCAATCCCGCTGGTCCTCCTTACTCAAGATTTTTCAACCTGAAATACTTATACCACTAGTCATCGGCGCTGCTATAGGTGCTCTTGGTACCAGGCTTAGCCAAACTGGGAATGAAATGGATAGGCAAGCACTCGAACTAGCAAAATGGACTGCCGAGAAGGATTATCGGAATCAATGCGAACAGGATCAGGTATTTTGTTCTTATTCTAGTATCTTGGGTCCTAGAGGGATATTTCTTTGACGCTATAGTCCATAGACAACAGGTAGCCTCTCTGAAGATTGCGAAAAATTTATCCATCGAACCTTACAACCGCCCCCCCACGTCTCAAAACGGTGCTGTTCATGTATCCCAAACGAAGGGATGCCTTATTATGGGCAGCTTTCAGAAGGGCAGTTGGTAGAGATGACGGAGGTCGATCTGGACATCCTCAACAAACACCTCGCCTCTCAGCAAACGACTGCACAAACGGCTGGTATCCCAAATGCAGGAGGATTAGAATCCAAATTCTACATTATCTTTGTCTTGAGTACTTTTGGCCTTGTGTTGTACTTCGTGAGGCGAAAAAGGTGGATAACATACCAATGGATTCTACGGGCGAACACAACATTTAAAAAGTCTAGTCTCGCTAGATATTTCGGAGAGGCCTATCCAATAAATCTAGATCTGCGCTCTCTAACCCCGCCGATAATATCTACTGGTAATAATCTCTACATGAGTTACACCTCTCCTCAAGATGGACTAAGACAACGCAAGACTGGGAAACTAGCCCAGAATTTCCAAAACCTGCATGATGCGGCATTGCATGGCGACCTTGCTACTGTTCGGATGCTACTAAGCCAAGGCGCCGACATCAATGCTAAGGGTGGCCGTTACGAGAATGCCTTACAGGCAGCAGCTTTTAACGGCCACGAGACAGTTGCGGCCATGCTACTACATTCTGGTGCCGATTTTAAGGCCAAAGGTGGCATATTCGGGGATGCCTTACAAGCAGCAGCCTTTAACGGCCATGAGAAAGTGGTGGAGATGCTGCTAAATCATGGTGCCGACTTTCACTCTTCGGGCGGCCATTACGGAAGTGCCCTTCATGCAGCGGCAAGCGAGGGCCATGAGAAAGTGGTGGAAATGATGCTGGATCGTGGCGCCAGCCCCAGAATTGTGTATGGCAGGAAAGGAGTCTTGCTCGCAGCAGCAGGCAGGGGCCATAAAAAAGTGGTGAAAATGCTGCTGGCCTACAGTGGCAGTGTTATTGCTGGGGATGGAAACGCCTTACACGCAGCGGCAACCGGAAGCTATAAGAAGATAGTGGAGATGCTGCTGGACTATGGTATTAGTGTGAATGCTGAGAGTTCGAACTCGGGTGACATAAGTGCTCTGCAAGCTGCGGTAAACAGAGGTCATAAAAAAATGGTGGAAATATTGCTAGACTATGATGCCGATGCCGATGTCAATGTTGAAGATAGAGGTGTCTTGCTCGAAGCGATAAGCAGGAACCATGAAAAGGTGGCGAAAATGCTGCTTGACCGTGGCACCGACGCCAACGCTAGGGATTGGGGGCTCTTGAACTTAGCGGCAAGCGAGGGCTGCGAGAAAGCGGTGAAGTTGCTGCTGGACCATGGTTCTAGCGTGAATGCTAGTGAGGAAATCGCCTTACACGCAGCGGCAAACAAGGGTCATGAAAAAGTGGTGGAGATGCTACTAGAACATGGTGCCAGTGTGAATGCTGGGAGTGCCAATCACGTAAGTACCTGTGTTTTTTAGCTCTTTTCTTTTGGACTGTATGTGGAATGCAGAAGGTGGGTGGGTGGTGCTGTATGATTTAATTTCAACGACGGTGAACATGGGGAATAAAGCAGGCAACCTCCAGAAAGTCCTGTGGTGGAGTTGGAAATACATGTAGAATATGAGATTCTCTCGACTACATGTATGTATAACATATCGTTTGTTGTGATCCAAATGAATACGAATATAGCTTACTACCGGTATTCCAACAATTTGTAGATTGGCAATAAGCGAGTGACAGGCCATGAATATAAGAAAGAGTAGCTACCCATTGCAACACTTTATCTTAGGTTAATACGCTGCGCTTGGCAACCCCAACGGAGATCACAAGATATTCACTGTCACAATTCATCCCACCCATATTCACGCTCACGCTACATCACGTCACATCGTGAAACGTCACATCCTTTGACATAGTATGAGACGCAAAAAGCAAAAAAAATGAACCATTGATAAAACAAACAAACTACGATACTCCGGAGCCCTTGTACCCTAGCTATTGAATGAGAACGAGGAAAGAAATTTAAAAATGCGAACACCGCCCATGCGATGAGAGGGCTCAATTGGTCCATCATTTTTCTGGCTATATTATGTTTAGAACGTGATTCCCTCCTGGGGTTGGTGTAGCTTTCGATTGTTGGGGTGTGCCATGTGCCTATTTATGAGATATATTAGCTCCTACTTTTCTCGACCAATGAACACGCCTACAAATGGGGTGGGAGTCTGAAGACGTACTCTCTCAGAGCAACAAGGATCTTCTCCATGGTGTAGTCCCTGCTCCACTGACTAACACGCTGGAGTTTCGAGAGGTCGACCTAGTTTTATAATGGGTCTTATTTTAGTGTATGAATACCCGGAGGAAAGAGAGAGGGTGGACAAACTCTGCCATTTCCGTGGTCGACGCCAGGAAGGTTAATCTTGGAGATGAAGTGGACGATGGGTGGCTCGTCAGGGTAAGAGTCTCCGCAGTGGATCTTAAGGCTGTAGATACGATTCTCGTGGGCGCTCTACCATCCAGCTCTACATTAGCCCATATCCCTCGAGAAGCTAAGAAACGAGGATATTCACTCACATGCGGAGGGCCGAGAATAGTGGCATTCCAGTTCGTCATCATCACGTCGTCACCTTCCTCAAGACCATACGAGCACCCATCTATCACTCATCCAAGTACAAATCAGTAACCCCTTCCCTCTAAAGTCTCGACTGCCAAATCGTATCAAAAAATGACTCACCAGCTCCCAACCCCTTCTCTCCTTTCTCCAGTTCCTCGAGCAGACGGAAGTTCCTGGGAACCTTAGCAACCATGTTTGCAGTTACTGTTTCCTTTTTTCCTTTTTCGTAGCTTTTGAGGAAAGTGAGCTGGGAATATGTATAACAACGATTGCCGATGTAGATGCGATACGTAGTATGATCTGATCAGAGCTTGGAGGTCGGGAAGGGGTTCGATTATGTGAGGTGGGGTTACTGCTGCACCGGCTGTTGTTGCGAGGGGAATTCGCGGGGCGCACGGATTGTGATCTGGACTAGAACCGAGAGGGGTGTGGAGTACCATCACGTGACTCCTCAGGTGACGTAATTTAGCGGGTGGAACAATGATTTTCCTGGAGGGCGAGTGAGGGATTGTGATTTCGGGTGTGATGCGTTCAATGCAGTACGAGAAGCAGTTCTCTAAAGGAGGTTTCTACGCATCTACTTGACAGTATTCCAGGCATCAATGAATCCAGTCTCATGACATCCATTCCCCGGGAGCGTTTCGGTTCGGAGCCAGGAGAAAACTGAAAACGTGAGGACGAAAGGACGATTTTCAGTCCTAGAAAATGAACCTCACCATCCAGGAATTCAAACGAGGTCAGGCTTGAATCTGCAATATTCCTCTAGGGATTTGTCTTGATGCCAAAACACGAGGTGTTGCGAAAATTGAATGGCACGTGATGGTAGATAAAGAACGTGGCGCAGTCACTCAGCCTTTACACCAAAGCGTCAGCCAAGGGATAAACTACACGAGCTCTCATCCCAAAGTTCTTGAAATTCAACTTCTTTGACGCGACGAAGGATGCAATTCTTCGTGATCACTCGTCCATAACCCCCTCACAGCACAATTTTCACACCTCTGTCACGCCGTCACGATGCCAGAAGTCTATACCGAACTTACGGCCCCCACAGCTGTCTCTCACGCCCTCAATCTCCCCTTCACCTCCGCGATCGCCGAAAACCTCATTGTCGCCCGAACATCATTCCTCCAAATTTTCACAACCACAACTCATGAGACCGAGCTCGCTCCACAAAATGAAGCATCCCCCCCGCCTAACACGAAGGAAAAGGAAGCTGGAATTGATCGAAGGGGCCTTGACGATGACGAGGAGCAGACTTTCGCGGCAGACATAGCACTGCAGCGCTCCCAGGTTGAGACGGTCACGAAGCTTGTTCTTCTCGCGGAATATAACCTCTCTGGAACTGTCACGGGAATGGTACGGATAAAGCTCCTCGCATCTAAATCTGGTGGGGAGGCGCTGTTGCTGTCATTTAAGGATGCGAAACTGTCTCTACTCGAGTGGGATCCAGTGATAAACAACATTACAACGATCAGTTTACACTACTACGAGCGAGAAGAATTTTGGCCACCTATAGTGCCTGAGGGTCTATCTACTATCCTTGTGGCCGACCCCGGCAGCCGCTGTGCAGCCCTCAGTTTCGCAGGCGATATGGTTGCAATTCTACCCTTTCGGCAGCGGGAAGATGAAGATTTATCACTTGGCAATGTTGACGGCGTGGGCGGCCATGATCTACATATGGCCGAAGGCGAAGATGATGATTGGGACCCTTCAGCCCCTGATAAAATTTCTGAGGAGGCAGTTGACAGCGAGATGGCTGGAGTCGCAGACAAAGCGAAAGATGCCACAGCAGCCGCAAAAATTGCAGCCGCAGATAGACCCTACCATTCGAGTTTCGTCCTTCCTGTATCGAGGCTTGACGACGCAATCGCACACGTTATTTCACTTACGTTTTTGCACGAGTATCGTGAGCCTACGTTCGGGATTTTGTATGCGCCGCGCCGGACGTGGGCGGGGTTATTGGCGGCGGAGGGGAGAAAAGATACAGTCTCATACATCGTCATTACGCTTGATCTTGAACAACGGGCGTCCACACCAATTCTGAGTGTTTCAGGACTACCATATGATATCTTCAAAGTAGTAGCTCTGGCGCCACCAATTGGGGGAAGTTTATTGATTGGCGGAAATGAACTGATCCATCTCGACCAAGCCGGCAAAACTACCGGTGTAGCAGTCAATCCGTTCGCTCGACGGTCCACCAATTTTGCAGGTCTCGCAGACCAAAGCGATTTATGCCTCGAACTAGAAGGAAGCGAGGTTGTGGAATTAGTAGGCGAGAATGGCGACATCCTCCTTCTCACGAAGAAGGGCGAAGGAGTTATCGTGGGATTCAAAACAGATGGGAGGAATGTCAGCGGAGTCACAATCACCCGACTGGTCAACCACACTACCTCAATGGTCGGCGGCCGAGTCGATGCCATTGTCCCCCTTGCCCCTCGACGCCTTTTTGTCGCATGTCCAGAGGGTGATGCCCGCGTTCTAAAATGGAAGCGTAAAGGCGAGAAACAGCATCCCAGCGATAGTACCAAAGAAGAAGTCGCCGAAAATGAAGATGAAGACGATGTCTACAAGATGCTCGAAGACATGGATGACGATCTTTACGGTGGTACCCCTTCGGCACGCAAAGATTCCATCCTCGACGGCACCGCCAAAAGTGAGATGAAACCAATGGGCGAATACATCTTTAGCACGCACGACCGACTCCTTAACCTCGGCCCCTTCCGTGATATCGTCGTGGGTAGACCTACCTTCCCCACCGAATCTCGAGAACGCCAGGCTGGCGTCATTCCCGAGCTCGAACTCGTCGCCACTGCTGGCCCGCTCAACACCGCGGAAGATGCCGGTGTCTCAATTATGCGTAAGTCTATCGCACCAACTATCGTTGGGCGCTTCGATTTCCCGTCTTGTCAGTCTCTTTGGACGGTCCGCGCGCGCTCCGGCAAGTCTCTTGGGGGTGATCTTGCAGGTCAAGGTGGCGCAGAAGAAGAGTTCGACGGACTATTATTTGTATCTAAGTCTGAAGAATCGCAGGTGTTTCGAATCGGGGACACGTTTGAAGAAGTGCGTGGGACTGACTTTGAGCCTGAGGGGGAAACGCTGGAGGTTGGTGTTGTGGGCAATGGGAGGAGGGTTGTACAGGTGGTTAGTGAGCAGGTGCGTGTGTACGATGCAGAGCTACAACTAGCACAGATCATACCCATGTTTGATGAAGACACGGGTGAGGAGGGGCCAGCAGTACGAAGCGCGAGAGTGGGAGGGGGGTATGTTTTGCTCGTTCGGGTCGATGGGAGTGTGGTGATTTATGCAGTTGATAAGGGGAATTTGGAGCTTGTGGAGGAGGAGCGAGGGGATAGGATTAGGGGAACAAAATACTCGTCTGGATGTGTGTATACCGCTGAGAAGGGGACTTTTACACCAGTGGTTGATGACGTGATGGAAGAGGAGAAAGGGGATAAGGAGTACTTTTTGTTTTTGGTGACAGTGGAGGGAGGGCTACAGGTTTGTTTCATTTTCCCCGGAGGGAAGTGGGGTGAGTGATGGGCTGTGACTGATGGAGTATTGGCTCTGATATAGGTATATAATCTTGCCAGCCTTGCTTCGCCAATCTTTACTGCGGAAGGGTTCAGCACCCTCCCACCGTTACTGAAGGGTGACGACGCCATAACCGCCACCACTATCGCCTCGACAACTCACTCCCACCGTGAGAAAAATGTTAAGGAGAGCGTTGCCGAAGTTCTGGTGGCAGATCTTGGGGATCAAGTTGCGAAAGAGCCATTTCTGATAGTCCGAAGTGCTCGCGACGACCTCACGTTTTACAAACCCTTCATCGCACCGCCTAGCACAGAGGGGGGACAGCCGAGTCTGCGGTTTTCCAAGTGTGCGAATTCGCACCTTGCATTACCAGCCAAGCCAATAAAAGAGGGCAGAACGAAGAATATTTTCCGCCCGTTGGTGGCGATCGCGAATCTAGCTGGATATGCGTGTATTTTCTTACCAGGTGCAGATCCTAGCTTCGTGCTTAAGACGAGTAAGTCTACGCCGCATGTGCATAGATTGGCCGGAGACGCAGTGCGCAGCCTCGCAGCCTTTCACTCCGCAGGCGCAGACAGAGGCTTCGTATATGTCGATTCCTTAGGTATCGTGCGCGTCTCGCTCATGCCAACCGATTTTAATTTTGACGGGGCCTGGGGTGCACGTAAGGTTGCCATGGGTGAGGCGGTCCAGGCACTCTCCTACTTCCCGCCAATGGGCGTATACGTAGTCAGCGCAACCACTATAGTACCGTTTGATCTGGCCGAAGATGATGGTAGCGTTGCAAAAGATCCAACGACGTTGCAGCCGGAAATCGAGAACGGGTGCATCAAGATTCTAAGTCCGCTGAATTGGAGCGTAGTAGACCAGTTTAAATTCGCGCATAACGAAATCGCATTGGTGGTGAAAACTATTGAGATGGAGATCAGCGAACATACGAAGGAGCGAAAACAGCTGGTTGCAGTGGGTACGGGGATCTTTAAGGGCGAAGATCATAGTGCGAGGGGTGGGATCTATGTTTTCGAGATTATTGAGGTTGTGCCGGAGCCTGGAAAGCCGGAGACGAACTGCAAGTTGAAGTTGGTATGCCGAGAGGAGGTTAAGGGGACGGTGAGCGCGATTTGTGGGGTGAATGGGTATTTGCTTGCTGCGCAAGGGCAGAAGGTACGTGAAGTTCCCTTCTCGGTACCTTGCTAGGGAGAGATGGCTAATAGAATTTTTGATATAGATCATGGTACGAGGTCTTAAAGAAGACCAGTCGCTGCTCCCAGTCGCGTTCATGGATATGAGCATGTATGTGACAGTTGCGAAGAACCTAGATGGGATGATACTATTTGGAGATTTTATGAAGAGTATCTGGTTCGCGGGCTTCTCAGAGGAGCCATACAAAATGACGTTATTTGGGAAAGATACGCAGAAGTTGGAGGTTGTGGCGGCCGACTTTTTGCCGGATGGAAATATGCTATATTTTGTGGTGGCTGATGCAGAGAGTAATCTCCATATACTGCAGTATGATCCTGAACGTAAGTTTTCACTTCTGCTTATATCATTGGTGCCAATGACTAACTTGGCTGCTTCCAATACACACAGATCCCAAGTCGCTTGCTGGCCAAAGGTTGATCCGCCGCGCCGACTTTTTCGCTGGCCACGAAATCAAAACTTTAACTATGCTCCCGCGCTCGCGCAATAGCCCGACCTCTTCCCCGGACCCGGATGCGATGGACATGAACACGGAATCCCCCAACGAATTTCTCGTCCTTGCCGGCACGCTCACCGGATCCCTCGCCATGATCACGGCATTGCCAGAAACAAGCTATCGTCGTCTTAATATTGTACAGGGGCAAATCGTGAACGGGGAGGAACATACAGCCGGCTTAAACCCCCGAGGCTACAGAGCAGTTGTGAGCAGTGGTGCTGCAGGTGTAGGCGGGGATCTGCTGAGAGGGGTTTTGGATGGTGCGTTGGTTGGAAGGTGGGTAGGGTTTAGCGAGGGGCGGAAGAGTGAGATCGCAGGAAAGGCGGGGAGTGATGTAGCGGGAATTAGAGAGGATTTGAAGGGGCTAGAAGGGGCATTGTTGTATTTATAAGCTGGAGGCTTGAGAAAGAATATTTAGGTTTTTTGTTGCGGTTCCTCGGGTTGGGTTTTGTCCTTTGGCTTTCTGCACAGTTTAGAGATACCAGTATGATTCTGGGGAAGCGGCGGGAGAACGAAATGTGTTATCTGGTTAGGATACTAGCGAGTGTGGAAGTAGGATGGAGGGGATGGGACCTTAGAATAGTTAGTCTCAATGTTAGTACTAATTAATACCAGCCCCATAATCGTTTACCAAAATAGCGCATATTGAAACTGGATTCACCTAAGTGTGTCTTTCTAGTAAAGACGGAGACGCGGCGTTTTAAGAGTACAGTTGCGTCCAATAAGTCCCTGAAGTACCATGATGTAACAAGATGCCACGAACCACTCAATGAAAATATTTACTATTCAACAAAAAAGAAAGAATCATGTTTCGCCATTATTTCTTAAAGCATTTAAAGTATGTCCTTTATTGTACTGGCGTGATTAAGATTCAGTTGTGGAGGCAGGTGGATTTGGGGGTGTCGTGCTATGGGGCTCGTAGTGCCTTGTTGCGTCATGGTATGTACTCGGGTCAAGTATAGAGATGAAACAGGTCTCACAATTTTTCTATGGTAACCCCACAGAGCGAGAAATCCCGACGTTCCATCTCCGCACCCATGACCCGAGCAGCACATGTTCATAAGCAATTGCCTTATGAACTAAGCAAAGCAACATAATTGATATAGCCCGATGCAGTTATTCTCTATTGCCCATAGGTTTTTCTAGCCTCGACCTGTTGATAGGCCTGATCTTTTCTATTGTCCCGATAGCTGTATATAGAGAGAGGCTTTCGCTTCTAGCAAGCAAAGCACGCAACCTCGATATCTACCATTCACGCGAGATTATTCCAAAAAGGTCTAGCCCATGTGACCGAGTGATGATTTATGATTTACGCGCGCCCCATGTAACGAAGGCTAGCTATTGGAGCGATAGGCAGCACGTTGATAAAAGCCTCACTTCTCGAAATATAACAGGCGATAGGAGAGGTTGTTTCATGATTGTTCCTGTTAGCAAATCGCAATCTGTAACGCAGCGGGATTTTTTTGTGGCTTTAGGATCATCACAAAGCAGATTAGTATCATTCACTCTGCGTAGTTATGCACAAAGCAAGCTAAGCCTTATTTGGAATGTGTTAGAAGCTTTTTCTCTCACATCAACGTGAATTTAAAAAGCAAAACTCGCCAGCGTCAGGAAGCGAGTGCCAATGGTTTCTTCGGTAGATAGAATCGCCAAATTTGATAGGCCATCTGAACGATTCTCCTCAGCCTTGTGTTATGATGTAATGTTCACAGCCTTGTGATGTTGAATTTTTATATAGGTAGCTCTCTATTCCCAAATCTTGGGACCAAGCCTTGCTGCATCCCACGCAACATTCCTCGAAACAGGCTAGACAATACGTCATACGGAGGCCCTCTTCCAGTCTCGAATTCCTACAGCTGGGTGAGGCAGAAACGCCTAGTTTTCGCACTGCCACGAACGGACATATTGGCGAAACGTTTTGTTCTAGTATTCAGCACTCTTGCTTCGGAGAACATCATGACCGATCCCCTTTCCGTAACTGCGTCAGTAGTTGGACTAGTCGCCGCAGCCAACCAAGTCAGATCCCTCTTACAAGATTTCATAAGCGGTGTAAGGGACACGCCACGTCTAGTCCAGCATGTCATGAATGAGGTGCACTCCATCACATCTGTCTTCTACAGCCTACAAACCTTTCTATCAGGCGACAGACATGCTTTGAAGTCACGGGAGGCTCTCCTAATGGTGAATGATCTGGTTATTACTTTGACTGGATGCGTGTGTACATTTTCCGATCTCCAGACAGAGATCAAGGGTCTGAAGCCTGACAATAATCTCAATATCTTGGACCGGGCGAAATGGGCTTCTAAACAGGGCAGCATATCCCAGATATTTGATCGTCTGCAAACCCAAAAGTCTTCATTGACCCTCATGCTGACTGTTCTCCAGTGGTAAGTTGAACTTCGTGACGCTTGCGCTATCTATCAATTGCATGGTAGCTGATGTTTCGCCCGTTAGCAAATCAGACGACCAAGTTGAGAGAGCTTTAGATAAGCTCTCCGTACTTGTCAATGAGGTGTTAGAAAGCAATAGAGATGTCTGCGAACGATTAGAGCGAATCGAAACAAGACTCACCCAGGTATCCCGGTCCGAAGACCCAGAAACATCGTCTTCACGTTCGGTTCAAAGATCTTGGATCCGAGCAACCACAGCAACGAATAACAAAGCTCGATTCACTTTCGAAAATGTTTTACGGGTTTCCAAGGTTTATAGAAGGGCGTTATTGGCTGGCAAATACCCAGCCCTGTCAACAGCGGAATCCATAAATACCCCAGTCGAGCCACAAAGTGTGGGCTACCAGCGATCCTCATCAGCATTGAGCCTATCAGATATATCAGATATCTCAGCCATAAATTTACCGATCTTTCCCCGCGATATATCAAACAGCAGTTGCTATACCTTTGGTATCGTCGAGAAAGCGGCGGCGGATAGAAGACGAAAAAAGGAGCTCGAACGCGTCGACTATTACACCTTGGTAGCAAGTATCGGATGCTAGCACATAAACAACATCCGTGAAACATCTTTGTTAAGGCATCTTCGGAGATCCACTGAGCAATCTCAACTGCTTTCTCGTTTCCTCTTCCAAGTGGAAAGGTGCTTACTTGCCCCAAAAACCTTCACTATCCTCGCTCCAGCTTCAGAGTGCCACCAATTTTGTTTCTCTACGTCATCTTTCACTTATGAATCACACCAAAGACATAACTGAGCCGCCAATCGAACGAAGGCAAGCGAGTCCATGGGGATGCGAGTGATATCGCCAATTCCTGTAGTTCTCGATCATCCTAGAGCGACTTCGCGACATTTTCCTGATTAGTAATTCACTTGGATCTGGCAACGCAGCTATGATTGCTCTAAGGTGGATACATCCTGCTGCGTCGAGCACGCACATAAGGTCTGAAAGAGAAGCGGGGCTTTGTCAACCATGTGGTCTCAAGGCAATTGGTGATGTTGGAGTTCTTTGTGAAATTCTAGTTTTAAAAAGTCAAAAATTCCTACTTAAAGTAATACAAGTTTACTCTAGAAGAAATATTAGAAACTCCCGAAATAACATCTAAAAAGCACTAGGAATAGGGCGCTTCGAGAGCCCACAAAGTAACTTCAAGGAGTAAATATAAGTAGAACGTACCTAGGTTCATAGCCCCTACTCATTGACCTATCCTTCTGCTACTGAGACAAATTTATTCGCCTTAACTCTTATTGCTCAAATAAATTCATTTGCAAGAGGGTTCACCTAAAGCTAATCCCTGGAATCCGACGAAGTCATGAAGTGCTTATTATCGTCGACTCCAAATTATATCCTTCGATTAAAGCCTTTGAAAAATTAGGAGTGATAATTAGAGTATCCAGCTGTCCCCAGCACCGACAAGTTTTATAAGTCGAGCGTTACGGATGTTTTAATATATCCCCGGAGGCTCTGTCTGGTCTTTTTCTCGTCATTTCATGACTATTAGAAGCATTAAAGATAGCGAGAAGTTTCGAGTACCAAAACATACGAAAACGCTTTGGTATTGAAATGAATCTCAGTAGCCACGATGCCTTCTACATGAACTTCTCAGAATTGGCAAAACGACCATGCCACAAAAAGAGGACTGATCGGGCATAAAGATGGAACGGCAGGGCTATCCGTCTAATGAAATGACCAAAGAAGTTACCTATAATCAATGCCCGGTGCTAGAGTTAGTATTATGAGGATAGCATAGTATGTATAGCGATTTCGTACAGCGGATAATTCCGCTACCTTGAGTCCCAACCGCCTCCTCTAGGAGCCCTATCCTTGGATTAATACGGTATAAATCTCGATGCCGGTCCCAATTGCAACATACGTGAATAAACTAATCCAATCAATTAATATGTGTGACAATTCGCTTACAGAAGAAGCTTCATAGAAATCAAACCTAGTGGCCGACTAAGCGATCCCAAACCCAGCCCCAATGTCGTGTTACATTCAGTACTAAGCCTTATACCACAGCTAGTTCCCAAGACATGGCTTTTATTTAGATAGAACCATTCCCCAACTCCAAAGATCGGCTTATCACTATGATTTGAAAATCAATCTCCCTTTCATAGTCAGTTCGTTGTGAGATTATTGTGCTTTTGTTCTTAATTCCTGCTGCTGGGAAGAACAAGGTACCAATTTCCTACCAGGGATACTATTGTAAATTCGTATATTCACGATAAAGAGCTATCCTCGACTACGCCATCGGCGCGATCCCTTCCAGTAACCAACAACTCTGCTTCAAATAGCTTCATGGATTCTCTTTCTGTCACGGCATCAGTAGTCGGGCTAGTTCTCGCAGCCGGCCAAGCCAAGACCCTCCTTCAAGAACTCATAAGCGGCCTGCAGGATGCACCGAGCCTCATTCAACATGTTATAGACGAGATACATTCTATCACATTCGTCATCTGCAGTCTCCAAACATTTCTATCGGACGAAGAACGAACCTCACGATCGGGAGAGGCTATGATCACTATAAATCACTTGATCATAACTCTAACTGGATGTGTGCATACCTTTTCTGACCTTCAGACAGAAATTAATGGCTTAAGAACCGGAAATGATATGCGTATCATGGACCTGTTGAAATGGACCCGCAAGGAGGGCGACATATCCCGGATCTTTGGCCGTTTGCAGGGTCACAAATCTTCGTTAACCTTAATGTTGAATATACTACAGTGGTAAGTCAAGATTTATAACACAAAGTAAAAGCTTATAAAATACGTTTGGGACAAGGTAGCTAATGCCTCTATCTACCAGTAAATCGGATGCTCAAGCTAGGAAATCCCTAGACGACCTTTGCATGCAGGTCACTCAATTACTAGAAAGCAACCGAGATCTGTCCAAACGCATTAAACGAATGGAATCCAGACTAGCCCGATCATACCTGACCGGCAACCGGGGCTCGGATTTATCGTCTTTGTATTCGTTTCAGAGCTATTCAAGCAAAAATAGCATAATGAATGACAGGATCGGATTTGCTTTCGAGAGGATTTTACAAGTTTCCAGGGTTTATACGCGGGCGTTGCTCAGATACCCAAATAATTCAACAGAATCCTTAACCAGTTCGACCGTGTCTCGGAAAATAGGATGGTCTTTCTTTTCCGGATTAACCCTTAGCGACATATCCCACATCTCGGTTCTGAGTTTACCGATCTACCACCTCGAGATATCCAATAGTGAATGCTATTCTTTTGGAACTGCCACCGGCCAGAACCACAGAGTGTTAGATGCCAACCCTGAGCCAAAATTTGACTCAAGGTTACGTGAACCCGATGTGTCATTCGTCGGAATATCGGAAGATGGGCGGACAATGCGCCCACAGTTACGGAGGAGAAAAGGATTTGGAGGACGAGGACGAGGAGCAGTATTGCTGAGTGGAAGAAAGGCTTAAGCCAGGCTATTCAGATCCTTCGTGATGAGCGGCAGCCATATCTCAGGCGAGGGAGATATTTCTCGCGTATTAATGTTTTGCGTCGGAGAATGAAGAGTCTTGGTGATACCAAAAGGAGTGGTCGTATTTGTGCATTCCCTGTGCTAGTGACTCAATACACGGTCCAAGTATTCGCTCTATCATACTTAGCAGACAGGACTTCGTTAGGCCGATCCTAGCATCAATTCCTCGGCCCAAAACCTAAAAACCAAGTAGCTTTGTAAATAGTTTATTCTAAGTAATCTAGCCTGGTATTGATAGCAACTCCTCTGGTAATGGAGTTTCGGGGTCTTGGCCTCGCATTAGCTTGATAAACACATCAAAAAGATGATTTTCAGACCATTGTATCCAGTTTTGGTGTAGACCCCTCCCTGACGCCCGCTCCTCCAGTTGCCATATATAGCCTACAAGTATTTCGCTCCAGTAATGTTCCGTGTGTTATCTTGAACAACCACTTTTATAATATAAGAAATAAGCGGTCTCTGGCTTCCTGCTATCTAGATATATCGAGCGTTCCTGGATTCAATCCCTTTAGTAGATATCAAAGATCGTTCCGCACGAAACTTAGCTCCACTTATTACCCCAGGTAGAAGATGCAATGAAGCAAGAAGGTCCTTCATAAGTTCGCCATCTCTGGCCCTGATTACTGCTATTAATGTAGCAGGAGCAATGATGAGTAGCAGACCCACAAAAAACTTAATTGCGGCTATTGACCTAAGAGATAAGGGGGAGAACTGAAAAAGCTTTCGTAGGTCCACAATTGTCTCCAGAAAACCGACCGGAAGAGGAAAAGAGACAACCAGCAAGAGAACTCGCACCAAACTTTGCCGCAGCCGCGCGGCTCCTGAAGAGCAAATAAAACCCCTCCCTGAATAAGTTACTCAAAGCGAGGTGAATGATGGTGAGTGGGTAGGTTAGAGGGTGAGTGAGAGGGGCGGTGGATCACCTGAGAAATATGCGAGAGCGTAAGTAGGGAAGAACCACCACCCAAGCTTTTCCGAGACAGCGGGATCTTTGCATGAGCCAACTCAGCCTCTCCATATCACACACTTTCGTGCAGCGAATAGAACAAGTTCAACAAATAAAAACATTCCCATTATTTAATTCACAGGGCATCACTCGACCCAAGTCAGAAAAGGCAATCCGAAGTGCAACCCCAAATAGCCCAAATATTACGAGTTTTCAAGGCAGAAGGTATAGATCCCCTACCCCATTGATACCTCTGCCCAAAAACCGGCCCATAGGACGCAAAAGCTCCAACAGCACAGCAAAATGAACTCATTGCTTCCAGAATAGATATGCGGTCTGGATCGTCAAAACCAACCCAGGGCTCGAGAAAAGCAACGATTTGGAACCCGCAGCTCAGACACTCGCCACTTCCCTGTTTACTCGTAGGCCTCACAAACAGTCAAAGCCTCTCCACTACCAGACTGACAGCAGGGCTGTACCGCTCCAAGGCCAAAGTTTGAAACCGGCAAAGATCAAGCGGCCCGAGCACCTCCGTCACCATTGATATCACGGGGACCTTGCCAATAACACAATTCCAGGGTTCGGTCCATCCCAATCTGTCTCGGGCTGAATTACATGTAGTATCGGGTGTTTTCTAAGCTCACGACTTCCACGGGTAAGGATTCCGAGTTTCAGGATGGTCTGATTCCCTATCACATCGGATGCGGGGTGCATTCACCCATGTCTCACTCGCTTCATGGAATGCGGCCAGAGCTCACGATGATAAGACTCGCTTTATGAAAAAAAAAGTTGAGTTAAATGCTTTAATTGAAATTTCGAAAACCCCACCGATAATCTATTCGCCCCGGATATCCCTATGTTTCGAGCCTCCCTGCCTTACCTTGCCTTACCTGCCTTACCTTGCCTTACCTGCCTTACCTATTCATCTCCCGAACCACCCATATGCAAACCAACCCACTCCTCAAACATCAAAGCATTATACGCTTCCCTATAGCCTATGCCCCCCTTCGAAGATTAATGGGAAGTAAAGTTTAAATAAATACAACAGATATCATTACATGCGCTTCTTACACGAAAAAAAGGAATAAAAATACCCAGAAAGCCACAACCATTGAATTAATACAAAGAAATGCGACACAAAAGAAACTTTTTCTAATTTTTTTTCCGAATGTTGTGATGGTGGTCAATCCGGGAATGGTGAAGAGGTATGATATGGTTGATGTACAAAGGAAATCCGTAAGTTTGGGGTTTTGGGGTGCTCGAGTTGTTGTACACAAAATCAAATCCAGAAAATGAGATATAGAAGACAAACGAAAGGTAAGGTAAAGGTATCCGTCAGTGATAACTTAGCCAGGGCGGTTGGATAGTAGTATCTCACCGATGCGCTCACACGTTAAGATGTCAAAACGAGTGGCACGATAGGAATAATGTGGAAGAGATTTAGAGATATGAAACAGTAAGAAAAGCAAATGAGGCCTATGGTAAAACTGCTAAACAAGCGGCCCCAAGCCCAGGATCGAACAGACATTAGTTATAGCGAGAACACAATTTGCCTCACCCAACCAGCCTGGCTCAACCCAATTGCCAAACAACCATAGACTTCCACAACCTTTTTCCCGTCGTAGAAAAACACAACTCATTCAACGCGCCCACCAGAGATATTGAATAGGGACAAGGAATAGAAAGACAAACATGAACCAAAACAATCCCTGAAGAAACCCTGGAGTTGATGACCACACCGAATGGAAAAAGGGGAAAGTATAAAAACCCAGGGAAAAAAAATACAACACCTAAGGAAATGATACAAAGGAAACACACATACACAGAGGAATAGAAACCCCGATGGAAGCTATCCAGCCCCACACCTGTCGAGTCCTCTCATCCAGCTGTAACATATCCAGATTGCAAGTTGCTATGACTCGATATGATCCATTGCAATTGCCATCCTTCAACCATGAAATCAAAAAGGGACTTCTTTTTCGCGTATCATTCGTTATTACTCCACCACCATCCCCATGCGACGTATGTAAGTTTCGAAATCGACCTCTGGAAAGGGTATAAAGGCCAATTCTGAACAAAAAAAAGGGAAGGTCGGTCGTCGCCAGCCGATTAAAAGTATGTAAAAGAGTGAATTGAATTTATAATGCATGGTAGGAGTGGGTCGGTAAGAAGATTTGAGTTTATCACCGAGACTCATCTTCGATGGACTCCTCGATAGGCTCAGCGGTGATTTCGACGCCATGCACCTTAGCGTTCCTCTTTGCCCACTGACGAGCATGGATAGAAGCTGAACAAGAGTTAGTGTTGGTCAAAAGTTTGTTGGTAGGGCAGGACCATACCTTTCATAAACTTTTTGCTAGCGTACTTCTTGAAGAAGGCTTCGTGCTTGACAGGGCGGGCAAGGTAGTCAATCATGAGATGGAAAACAGGCATTATCTGTTCTTCGGTATAGTCCGAGTAGTGGACTAAGTCGGCATCCTAAGGAACAATACATAGGTAAGTATATATCTTAGAAACAAGGCTGGAAGCGGCTTACCCAAGGCCCACGCTCGAGCATCATTCTTGACAAATACATGGCGGCAGCAGCGACATGACTTGGCAGGAATTCCATAAACCTGTGGTCCAACAAACTAATCTCCATGAGATATTTGGCAACGGTACGTGTCTGGAAGTCGTACTGATCGGCCTTCGAGATACGCCTGAGGAAGTTCATAGGATTTGGGTATGAAAGATTGTAGTTGAGGGTAGAAAGAACAACACGTTCCGCTTGAAGGATCTCTTCTTCGGTGAAGCCGTCATCGGCAACATGGCGGAAATACTGAACGTGGGGGGAGAAAACCTCTTCATACTTGGCAGCAATGAACATCGCTGCAACACCAACTAATTGGAGCTTCTCCAGCAAAATGACTTTTCTACTCAAGAAACGATCGACAATATTGACAGCAAGGAACAATGTCTCGGGAAGGAGACGAAAGCGAGTATGGACCTCAATGAGCCAGTCAATAAGAATACCACGCATCTTCCACTGAAGGTCTTTCTGATTATCCATGTAGGTAGGATTTGGCTGGGTAGTCGACTCCAATTCACGAAGGTAATCAAAAATCTCGTTGACATATTCAGAGACCATCAACGGATCATCTGCATCTTCATCGTCGAGGTCGTTATGTGGAAGACGAGGAGCTGGTTCCTGAGTGCGAACCTTCTTGGAAGCGCGACTTGCTTCAGCCTCAGCCTCTTTGGGGGCTACGTTGATTTCGACAGCAGCAATTGTAGTCTTGATGGTTGTGGTAGTCGTAGTCGTAGTAGTAGAATTATCGTCCTCAACGACATCCTTTCTAATTTTGGTGGTGGCAGTAGTAGTTGTCGCAGGCCTCTTCCTAGTCTTGGGTGCCATAACACCAGATCCATTCTTCTTTAATTCTTCTGAGCTTCCGACATTCTTGATAGGCGCGGCCTTAGTACGCGTCTGCTTGGTGACACCATTGGCAGCAGCAGCTTTATTTGACAAAGCAATTTTGCTAGCTGTGGCCTTCTTCCCTCCAGCCTTCTTGCTCTCATCCGCTCCTCCAGCATCAGCTTTGACGACATTGCTGACATCGCCCAACGCAGCACGTTTTCGGTGATTCGGGACGGCGTTTGTAGTAGCAGACAACTTTGAAGAGGCACCAGTAGAAAGCGCAGCGGCTTTAGCCCTTGTCAAACGAGTTGTGGTGGCTGCCTTATTTTCATCGTTGGCGTCGATGTTGCTCGCTGAGCGTTGACGTGGGGCTCGACGCTGATAAACCGAACAATGTTAGTGACGCGAAAAAAAAAAGCTGATGAAAAATCTTGAAAGTAGGAGAAATTCGCGTTTTTCACGTAAATAGATGGAATAAAATTAGTACTTACTGCTTGCATGTTAGAAACTTGTTGTGATGTAAAATGAAAAAAAACCCGATATAGATCGGGTAGAAATGTGGCGATTAAAGGGGCACCGGCAAAAAAAAGTTTAGACTCGCCGCTGTTTATCGATAGTCCCGGAATGTTCGGTAACAATTGTGGACCTAATATCAAATACGTCAGAAAGCATACATCAGATGCGTGATGAACGACACGAACCTGAGATGGACCGGAAAAACGTGCAGACTACCGATTGGACGGTAGGCCTGCTTGCAAGGGAGGTGTTAACCGATTATCGAATCCCGGTGTTGAGTACGTGTTTTAGCAAACCTCGAATGATAACGCTGATTGAAGACTCGGCAAGAGGAACGTCGAGAGCGAGAACACGAGAAACGTGCTGAACAAAGTGAACGAGACGTGACTAAACGTGTGGAGACAATCACGAAAAGAGAGGCAAGAAGAATGGATGAGAGAGGGAAGGAGGTGGTTGTGGAAGAGAAGAAGGGAAGGAGGAGGAGGATGGGTAGAAGAAGGGTGTGTATGTGTTGTGTTTGTGTGTTGTTGTGAGAACGGAGAAGAGGAGATGGGCGGTGGTGGAAGAGGTTTAGTACCTAAGGCATGTTGGTTTTGGTTTTTGCGTGCCAACTCGCCAAGGGATGTGTTTTGTTGAAACAGCTGGGAACCCCCGACCGCCCGCAACGCGCTCGCCCCGCCGGCTTGTAGAATTGGTACACTAGCGCAAATTGTGCTCTATTAATTCTACAATCCGTGAATATAAAATACACAAAAAACATCTCTCTTCCCACAGTAATTATTCCCATACCAGATTTACGTGACGTCTAAATTCACGTTCCTGTCACGTACACCTGACTCCGCAATTTCTGTAAACAGCGTAGGCGCGTGTGATCGTTTCCACAGCAACACACGACCTTCAGTCCATGACTTCGCTTTCTTCTCGGCGGATGGCAGCCTTGGTGCCGACTCAGCCGCCGCTCTCAGCCACCAGTGAGGTTGCTGGGGCAAATAAAAACAAAAAAACACCCGGCAGAAGACGTCACTCGCTCCAATCAGCAAAGCGCTATCGTGAAAGTTTCGCCATCGCAGGTTATAGCCATCTCGCCCATTCCCGATTCGGCCCTACAAATAAAGCAAACCGGCCTTGACACACCCCCCAACCTAGGCACGGTGTGGGCAAAGCCACTGTCGGTGAACAGGCAAAAAGGTGATCGCATCCAAGGTTAAGAAGATCAAACTAACCTGACACAGAATGCAAGTGATAATTATGATTTCCCCTCACTTTTACCCTATCCACCTACAGTTCCAAGTCTCCTGTCCCCTAGATGCTACTGGCAGGCTCTTATCCTTCTCTGATTTCTTCTCGGAACGTTCAGCCGTAGCATACTCCACAGCCCTTGGAATTGGATCCGTATAGCACCTGCTCCACGGAGCGGACGAATATTAGGATGGCTTTCTAGATGCCTGCTTATCATTGGTGCTATATATAGGGCAAACAAACAATCTTGATCGGATAACAAGATCGATACACGGCTCTTTTCTTCACGGCTTAGGCTTTTCGATAACCCTCGCCGCATCGAGAAGGGTTTAAGAATCAGACGGAAACCAATACATAATCGGGGAGTAAATACCGAAATCTTACCATTATGACCGAAGCTTTATTCCTCATTCCGTGGAAGCTGAAGGATGAGTGAATATCCCCTGCCTGACACACGGGGGCAACACATGGCCCTTTTGGGGACCTGATTGCCTCGAAATCCTATCCAGTACCTTACAGAAAATTTGTACCGTTGGATCTGGTATTAAACGCGTCCAGGGAATTTTCGCGTTCCTCCAATTATTCATTGGGATTGCTTCTTAGATGACGCCATCCTGATGCTCAAGAGACCACAAGCTTCAAGGAAGCGCATTGCTTAACGCTCTTTGGTTGTTCCAACTACAAACAGATCAACTATTCTGCTGGATACAATTAATTTGAACGCCATCCAGTTTGGTCATCGTCAAACGTCAGCTTACCTGGGGCGAGGTTCTTGATTAGTATTACCGCGTAAATATTTAGGACAGAGCGCATCCGTAAATCGTTCAATGAGGGGGCGGGGTAGAGCCGAGGATCATCTCTTATCACGGTAGATTCTGGGGAACTCGTTGATTGTGGTCAAAACGCGATATCACGCGTTCCGGTAGTACACATTGATCCAAACAAACAAACAAACCAATTTAGCGAATAATCGGAAGAAATAGTAGCCGGGTCATCTTTGGCAATTTAACCCTTGTGCAACTTGATCTTTTTCTCGCATTGCATAGTGTGAAAGGCGTTTACCGACGTTAGGGGACGGCTAGGCCCGGAGAGACGTTCATATAAGTCTTGGCGCCAAGAAATTATATGCACAGTGTCGCAGAATATGAAAATTCGTGATGCGATAACCAAAATCTTGATAGCTTCTAAAGGCATTCCCACGTTTTGTCTTCCTCATCCGCAGTGACGACGTTATATTCTAAAGAAATCACATATCGAAATCTCCTCGTTCTCATGATATAAGAAAAAGTACTGCCACAATAGGATACGATCATATATCCCCGTATCTAGAATTTCGAAGTAAAAAATCCCTGTCCCACGTTTAGTGCCTACCTAGCAGCCCCAGCTTTGAGGAACTCACACCTGCTATCCATAGATATCACACGCTCAATCGTAACTTCCTGTCAACGACCAGCCAATCTTTCAGAGGCATGTCGGTTTCCTCGACTCCTCGCCACGTCCAGCTTGACGCACAGACTCTCCAGAGGGAGAACCGGGAGAGACCATGGGGACCAGGTAGTGTTTACTACAGGACCCCTCGGTCCTATCGTTCGACGCACTCGGGCATCCAATCTTCGCAAGCCAGGACCCCTATGGATCCTCACTCCCCGAGGGCAAGCGTATCTACCCTTCAATTGCAACACTTGCTTGAAAAACTTGAAATGGACCAGTACAATACCTATGGTGTGGAAGAGTTGCGAGACGGCTTCTTCGATGCTTCTTTCTACAGGCCAATCAAACAAGACGGTCGATTACAAGACGAGTCTAAACCACTTTTGCCTCCAGAGGAGTCAACCTTTAAGCGACCATCACCTTTATCACCCAGGAAGTTTTGGCGCTCCCAGATTTCAGATGCCCGAGACTCGTTCCGCATAGTCTTCACAACCCCCAAGGGAATCTCTTTGGCAAAATCTTTCCTGGCATACTTCACAGCTTATATTTTATGCCTTATACCACATATTCGAGAATGGTTAGGTAGATATTCCTATTGGATTCTCCTAGCCACGTTATTCAACCACCCAGGACGCACATTTGGCGCACAGATCGATGGAACAGTCTCCTGCGCATTTGGAGGTGCATTAGGGCTTGCAGTAGGTTCTCTAGCCCTAGAAATAGCTGGCTCTACCCAAGCCTCGAAAGTAGGCTACGGAGGAGTCTTGACGGTTTTCATCGTTATCTTCATCGGAATAGCAAGTTGGATAAGGTGTTCACTAGTGAGGGTTTATCAAACAATGATTAGTGCCGGCTTGGCTTTCTTGTTTCTCTGCCTTGTTGGAATTGACTCTATTACTCGACATGGTAAATGGGATAGGATGATGCTATGGGAATTTGGAGTACCATGGACTGTGGGCCTGGGAATATGCTTGGTTATCAATATCATGATTTGGCCTGAGGCTGGCGGGAAAACCGTAGCGTATGAGAATCTTCTGTCCATTTTTATTCATCTCTGTGATCTCTTTAGTCCAATCCACCTTCCACGTGACACACTCCTCTTGTCTTGCCAGCACGCTCAATACTGATGGGCATTGGCATTAGGGCCGCGTTTCACAAGGCGTTACTTTCAGCCTTAGAAGGGCTTGTCCTCCCAAGACCATATTCGCCCGAAACCCATCGCAACATGAGTCTCCAGCTGGTCAATCTCTCTGAAGCCGTTAGAGACATGCGAAGTGAAATCATATTCTCATCGCTGGAGCCCGCAGATGCTTTAGATCTACGGAATCTATTGCAAGCAGCAATTAGAGATATCATGGCCATCAAGCCAAATGCAACCCTTTTCGATACCGAATCTACACCACGTGCTTCTGAGACAGCAGGGACAGCAGCGATAGTTGAGACTGACAGCGTGGCCATCGATATCGAATCTGCAAATGCTTCGGATAGTGAGACTGATTCAATTTCTTTGGCTTCGTCGACAGCAGATCATTTAAGGCTAGTAAGGGACAATATGGCGGGTCCTGCAAGGGAGCTTATCAATGCAATGATCGACATATTAGTTGGGTGTGACGCTGCGCTCATGAACACCGTTGGGCATCAGCAGCTGCTTCAAAATTCCGGAAACGTTACAAGTGTCAACCTTGAAGCTTCGCTAGTGCGCTTCCAGGAAGCAATGAGGATTTTCGATGAGGCTGATGTTTCTTTAATCGACCATCCAGATCTACCATGTTCATACTCAGCTCACCCAGACCTAGTCACGCTGTTCCTCTTTATTCACCCCGTTCGACAGACTGCGGAGTCGACACTTAAGCTGGCGACTAAGATCATAGGTATTGCGAGGCACTCTAGAAGGAGAAAGTTCTACCTACCATCCTATCCATTGTCTAAAAGTCTATATCGAGCCAGTCCACAAGTCCGCCACGACAGGGGTGGTGTGTCGGCCGGATATTATTTCAGAAGCAAGAAAAACATTGAAGATGCAATGGAAAAGTACCATGCGAGGCCGTTCGACCCTTCTCCGGATATCCTCTGCAACGAACAAACCGAGAAGGAGAGGCAAGGAAGACTTACAACTATCGGAGGCACTGCAGAGCCTGAGACATTTAGATACAAAGCCTGGGAGTTCATCCACAGACTCCAACAATTTGAGAGTCGATTCGCATTCAAAGTTGTACTGGTTACAACTCTATTAAGCATACCTGCCTGGACAGGTGACAGTCGTGGATGGTATATTGAAAACGAGGGTTGGTGGTCTGTGATAGCAGCATGGTTCATGATGCACCCCAGAGTTGGCGGTAACGCCCAAGATCTGGTAACAAGGAGTATTTTGGCGGCGATTGGGGCGTTATGGGGTGGATTGGCGTATTTTGCCGGTGGTGGGAATCCATATGTGATGGCGGTATTTGCCGCGATATTCATGGTCCCTTGCAGTAAGCGCCTGGATGATCATCTCATCGCTTAAGATTGTTACTGATTGGTGTCGCTTAATTCCAGTCTTTCGCTTTACCGCGTCTTCGCATCCACGGTCTGGCTTGATGGGGTGCATTAGTTTCTCGGTCATTTCGATGAGCGCTTACACTCTACACGGTGAACCATCAGCCGTGAAAATTGCATGGACGAGAGGAGTTGCGCTGATCATAGGCATCGTGTCGGCGGTGGTGATCAATTGGGTAATTTGGCCATTTGTGGCACGCCATGAGCTAAGAAAATCGCTGTCGTTCATGATGCTCAATTTGGGAATTTCCTATCGTAGTGTCGTTGCTAGGTTTGTATTGTTTGTTTTTGGAGGACGCGACTGTTTGCTTACAGAGGTCACAGGTACATCTACTACGATGCCGATTCGCAGCCGACAAAAGAGGATCTGGAGCGGTCAGAGATGCAGGAAGCGAGATTGAGGGAAGGCACGTTTTTTTTTCTGTCGATCGCGTTCGCGCGATTCGCTGATTGAGAAACAGTCCGCTTATGCGTTAGGAATTGACTAACTTTGAACGTTTACCTATCAGGCTTCGTAAGGATGCGTGAGCTGCTGGAAATGACCCGACACGAGATAGTATGTATTTTGCGATGCGCATGCTGCCCATTTGGAGCCCCCTTTTTTTATACATACCTTCATTTGACTTGCCTAATGGCTAATTACGAGATTGTTTTACTTGCAGCGCATACGCGGACCATTTGATTCGGCGCCGTACAGTGCTGCAATTGACTCTTGCGAAAAGTTTCTGGAACATATTGTCGAAGTCCGACAATCCAGCCTATTTTTCCAACCGTTCCTTTTCGGAGGTAAGCAGGAAGCAATTTCCCATGCATGGCTACTAAGCTCCATTCTATGGAGACACGTCCGCTAAGGTATATCATCTTAATTTAAAGGTACCGAGGAATTTACGCGTAAAATGATTTCTGTGCGACGAGACGCGGTCGCAAGTATCCTTATGAACCTTTACATATTAGCTGGAGCACTGCGCGCGAAGCGACCGGTGCCAACGTACCTTCCTTCAGCTGCAGCGGCGAGAAAAAGGTTACTTGACCGAATGGCGGAAATTGAGGAGGAAAATGAAGCATTGGCGGAAGTGAGACCTAAGCCAGAGAAGACTAGGAGATGGGCGGATGTTTACCGTATGTCGCTGCTCCCCCACATATTTGCGCGGGATTGCGTACTAACATAGCTGTTTTGGCAGAATATGCCTACTCATCAGCTCTAACGGATATTGTTGAACAGTTGGAGCAATTACAAAGGTTTACAAAGGCGATTACTGGGGAGATGGCATTGGATTTCCCTGATTGGTAGCTCGCCAGGGGCTTTGGGGGCGCTGTTTGGTTATTGGGTACTGTAAGGCTGCATTGAAGCGAGCATAAATATTTAGCATTGGTTGGTTATGATTGGTTAAATAGCGAGAATTTATTGGACTACGGATCTACTCAGGATCAACGAATCGTTTGAAGTATTTTGGGATGAATATACGTAAACATAAGCGAGTGACTTGTGATGATGTTAAAAACTTAAAATTATGGTTGCGGCTCAAGAAAAAAGCTTGACAAGGGTCCAACTTCAACCCCGCCACTGCCCCACTAACACCACAAATATCAACGTCCAAAGCCTCGAAATGTACGACTTTGGCGAAGACGACCCTGTGGAATGTCTTGTATACTTTGCACAGATCCATGAGACATTTCGAAAGGCTGAGCTCGATTCTTTAGCCGAACTCCATGGAATCAAGATTGAGTGGAAGGACTACAGCGACAGTGTACGAGTTTGATGTATATATACTTGTTTGAGGAATTAAACTAATATTTCCTCTTTTTAGTATCCGTTTTCCATAATATACCTCTCTTCGCGAAGAGACGCCCGGAAACTGATTGAGCGTTCCATACTTGCTAAGGGGATATACGAGCTTTGGGGTGTAGCTTCCAACTATGATTCACTCCACATATCCGTTCAGACCAACACACAGCACATGTGGCCGTCCTGCATGGGAAAGTCTTTCAAGTTTGATGTTGAGGTGTTCAATGGAAAGCGGAGTCAGTCGGAACAGCGTGAGATCATCGAGCAGTTCGCCTACCTTGGCCTCGATGGCCCCATAAAAATGAAGAACCCGGAAATGATTTTTAGCGTGATGGAACAATACGAGAGCAAGCATGTCAAAGTACCTACACGTGTCTTTCTTGGTCGATTGCTGGCAATCGGGAGCAGGCATCTGGTCGATACATACGACCTCAAGAAACGGCACTACATCGGCACGACCTCTATGGACGCCGAACTCGGCCTTATCACAGCAAACTTTGCGCTCTCGGCTCCAGGTAAAACAATATACGACCCATTTGTCGGTACGGGATCATTCGTGGTTTCATGTTCCCACTTTGGTGCCCTCACACTGGGCTCCGACATCGACGGGCGGCAGGTCAGGGGTAAGAAAGGGAGGAGTGTCCTAAGTAACTTCAAACAGTACGGTCTCGTCTCTGCATACCTGGATGGGTTTGTATCTGATCTGACCAACTCACCATTACGGAAAGCGAGGTTCCTGGATGCCATCGTTTGCGACCCACCGTATGGGGTGCGTGAGGGGTTGAAGGTGTTGGGCAGCAGGGATCCGGAGAAGGGTAAGGAGCCGGTAGTGAGGGATGGGGAGCTGCGGCATCTGTAATGACCCTTCCTTTCATGGAGAATGCATGTGTCGTGGAGAGATTGCCATGTACCTGCGTGCATTTTTGGTCACTGGACGTGGCAGGGCTAACCGGATGTGCGAATAGGCAAGATGATTATGTCCCTCCAAAACGACCCTACAGCTTCCTAGCAATGCTGGACGACATACTTCAATTCGCAGCCGACCATCTTGTTCCTGGTGGACGGTTATGCTTCTGGATGCCAACTGCCAACGAGGACTTCTCGCAGCTGGATATACCAACGCATCCTGAGCTGGAAATTGTGTCGGTCTGTGTGCAGGAATTCAACAAATGTACCCCTGCCTTATCCGGTGTCCATTGCGGCTCATAGGGCCTTGCTTACATAGCGAGCTGGACTGATACGGAATTATGCAGGGTCGCGACGGTTATTAACGTACTCCCGAAAAAAAGGAGATTCAACGGCAGAGCAGGCCGCTAGTAGAGTTACCGAAATTACTGAGACGGGGAAGAAAAAGGCGACAGCCGACGAACTGAATGCTTTCCGAAAAAAGGTAGGGTTTCTGCGTGTCTATTGTGATTCTACATGAATCTTGAATTGCTGACCCTAGCATCTCTCACCCCTTTCTAGTATTTCGAGGGTTTCAGGCCTGCTTCATAAATTATATACAGAATTAAAATAATAAAAGAGAAAAATATTTACAAATACAAAACATAACTGGAGATTTCACCAATTACTCATTTGGTGTAAACAGAACCGTCTAGGCCTCATAGTATAAAGGCATCTATAATCTTTTTGGTTAAAACATGGGAGGAAAGATAAGCTTTAGCAAACACCAAACGCCGCACCCATCTCATCAAGAGCCCTAGAAAGCCACGCGAGAAGCTCCTGGTCGCCTTGTGCAACCGCTATGCACTGTGATATAAGTGGGAACAGAGTAAACAAATGTCGCTTCGTTGATGGGGGTATGTGGGTTGCTGCTTGTCAAGCAGAGTTAGTTGAAATTTTACGTTCGAAGCTAGCGGGAATTGTGATATGAGGTAGGGTAGAGGGCATAATTACACTTTATTGATACAGTCTTTGAGCTGGATTCAAGGTTCACTAGGTTTTTTAAGACATAAAGCATTTCTTTCCGCTGGCAGATGGGTTGCGGCATTCTTCCGCGTAGTGGTTGATCCTATGGGGTATTATCAGCGAGCTGCACAAAAGGAAATAAGAACTAGAATTCTGCTAGGTAAAACCCACAGAAATATAATGTTGAAGTACAAGCCCTGCACGGAGTACTAAAAACGGCGCAGCAACAGCAGCTAGTCTCTTTAATTCCGGGGAGTCTGCAACCGTGAATATTAGCACAATTTACCAGATTAAGGCCCAGAATGAAGCTCTAACTTACCATCATCCTTAACCTTCGAAAGCTCAAATAATTCATCTAAACAAACGTAACTCATCCTCACTCTTCTTTCCAGTACTAACTCGCTCGTTTTTCCATGTCTTCTCTTCTTCAAACATTCTAATATCCCGTCATCGCTCGGCATCTCTAAATCACCAATTTCATACAACAGCGAAGACCTAAGTATACTTTGGACATACGCCGCCACGACCGAATCTGGCACAACCGTTCTCCCAAGTGACGGTATGATAAGTTCTCGTAGCTCCCGAAAGGAAGTGATATCAAAGTTTTCGTCCGCCACAAGGATAGCTTCATCAACACCTGTACTATTTGCGCTAACCACACTACCAATGATCTTAACTATCAATTCCCATACCACTCCCTGATCCTTCACCTCCACATTCAGCGAGTCCATAGCAGGTAGCGCACGCTGCAGTATCGACAACACCACCTTCGTAGCTGGAATCCACTGACTTGGTCTCTTTGTTGTTGGGGCAAAGTTATACTTCAGACCAATTGGTACTCCTAGTGCTTCCAGTGCCGTCTGAAGCGCGCCAGAAGAGTAGATTTCTGTATTTTCGATATGTTTTAGTGCGACTGACTCCATGATTTTCATGCTTTGTGTTGCTAAGGCGATATAAGTCGGTACTCTTCCGCCTTTCCGCTCTGGCTTATTTTGGAGCTTTGTATTATACGCCACTGTGCTGAACTCCGACACTTGCTTTAGCACCAATGAAGGCACCCCAGGCAAGTCTGTTCGAAGTAGCTGTACGACCTCTAGGATCACAGCCTGAAGTGGTGTGAGCATGTCGACATCTTGGAAATAGGCTGGAGCGTCAGGGAAGGTGATGCACTCCCGCATCAAACTCAACGTCTTTCCCGCCATCTCCACGTCCAGCGTGGGCTCGAGAAGTCGGTACAGTGGCTTAAAAGCATCCACATACGCCGTCAGTGTCTCTTGGATCCCAGTCCGACTCGTCTCTACGTTCCCCTCTACCAGCTTCACGCCCTGGTCACTCCACATCCTCCACACATCCTCCCTGCTCTCGTGGTCTAGTTTCTCAGGCCGAGACACCTTCTCGAGTACATGCTTCAGCACAGTGAATACATTGGTGTTAACCTCGAAGCTCTTTCGTGCCAATAGGTTCTCGAGGTACTTGATAAAAACGCTCCAAGTATTCCTGAACTCGGACTGCTGTGTGAAGATATCGAAGTAATTTGAATATAGAGTTCCAATCCCGCTGAGGACGAGATTAATCGTATCATCCCACTGCTTGAACTCGCTCGTCTTTCCTTTCTGTCCCACAACAACCTCGGGATCCACAGAGACTGGACTAATATTCATCATCTTGAAGACAACGATTTTCAAACAGCTTGACCACGCCTGCGGGCCAAGCTGATGTCCATATGTATCAAAGATCCGGAATAATGTTTGTATGGAGCCTACCACACTATCAGAAATGATACGATCATCAGAAGCTCATGATCCACTTACCATTTCGCACCTCCGCCCTTCGATCTCCAGACACCCCCGTCAACCTCAGCAGCAGCAGCATCCACAATGCACTATGGCTACCACTCTCCCCTTTCTCCACAACGTCCAGTAGATCCCTTTCCTTCTCTGCCTTCTCTATCAACACCGCCGTCTCCCCCTTCGTCTGCAGAAAGTCAGACACATTCCAAAAGAACGTAATCGTCGTCAACGAGATATTAAGATCATCCTTCTGCGAACAAAACGCAAACAATGCGTCAATAAGAACGAGCACACAACTGGTCGGCAGATTCGCCAAAAAGTCCGAACATATCAACTCCAACGAAGAAAAAGAGCTTCTAATCAACTTCGGGCTCCTCCCCGACCTCGCCTCTGCCGCCTCAGCAACCTCCTGTCCTTCCTCTCGTAACGTATCCCGCCGCCATATCATCGTCGGATCAAACACACTCATAATAATATCAAACACAATCTCCCACCCCGCAATCAGCGCCTGACCCGAGTGTTCAAGAATAGCATTCAACGCCTCCAACCCACTCCTATGAATCCCGACCTCCACAGCCCTGACCGCCGCATCTCCTGCGGGTCCTCCTGGAGCTCCACCACAAACGCCTTCCCTCAACGCACGCAAGATCCGTCTCTGCACACCAGCGACATCTTCCGCGCCCTCACCAACCGTCTTCGCCGCAACTACAACAACCTCATTCAACACCTCACTCGCTCGCACCCTCACTACGCCGCTCCGTTCTCTACTCCCTGCTACCCCTGCGAGATGCTCAACGAGTATCTCCCATCCCGTCTCGCTCGGTTGCGGCCCTATCAGTCTACTCATATTAATCTGCGCGAGCTCGCCAAGCTTCGCGAGTGCAAAGGCGGCGTTATCAGCACTGACTGCAGCGGCGGAAGACGAGAACGAGGAGACACTGGAGACACGTTTGTGTGTGAATCCCGAGGTACGCGGAGAGGGTAGTGGGGAGGTGCGTGGTTTATCGATGCTGGTGCGGGAGTCTGGATCCATCAAGGGTGTGGAAAGAGCGCACATAGCCGTGAGGATGAATACAAAGGCTGGATCTGGAAAAGAGAGGGTAGATTCGAACATCTTCATAGCGGCGGTTTCGACTGCGGCGAGCTCGGGGCCAATGTTAGATAGGTTGCTGGCGTCGGGGGGCTTCTGGGGGTCGGCTCTCGGCCCACTCAATGAAATCTGTCTTCCGCTCTTTCTTGAAGATGCGAATAGCACATAGTCCGCCTGCTGTAGTGTCTCTAGTATGATACTCCAGCTCTTCTCTAGTGTTGGCCCTAGCGCAATCCCTAAGTTCAATAACGCCCGCAGACACAGTAAATTTCGACTATTCAGCCCCAATGTCCCCTCCCCCGGCACTCCCGGAGCTCTTTCTCCTGCGGTACTTAGACCATCTACACTCAACAGTCCCTTCGCATTCATCATAAACCCCGCAGACCCTCCCCCACCTCCACCTCCACCTCCGCCACCATCTCCAGCTCCAGGTGTCGCTGCAATATTCGCACTCAACACATTACTCGGCACCGCCGCCTTCCCTAGTGTCGTTAGGAACGCATCCCGTGGCGTCGTCAACCGCAGTAGCCCCGCGACATGCGTAAACTTCTGAAAACTCCTCACAAGTCCATGATAAAACTCGTTATCAAGAGTCGCATACAAGAACGTTGAGCAAGCAGCCAAAATAGCCGGCCAACAAGACTCCATTATTGCCGCCGAGATCGTAACCTCAGCATGAAGCGGGTGATTTTCCAACGTGAGAGGGTTGATCGGGATCCTATGTTGCCTAATCGTCGGTTTCCTCTTCATAGCACTCTTTCCAGCGGCAGGGGAGGGAGTGCGAGCTGGTGACTCGGCCCTCTCACTATCACTCCCTTGTTCACCCGTCACACTCAACCCCGTCCTAACTCTTACAACCGCGCTCTCACCCCTTACTCTGCCGCTCCTCCCTACTGCTTTCTTCTCCCCGGTTGTCGTCAACGGTAGTATAAACTTCGCCAGCCCCTCACAAAAGCTATTGATACAGGTCAATGTGAGGCAATACACATAGCTCTCCGGCATAGCCGGCGGCTCGCTCTTATCCAACTGATCGATACACGGCACCCGAACCAAACTCCACTGCGTCGACAATCCCGGTGTCACAACATCCCCCATCCCCACCGCGCCAATAATCCCCGCGACCCCACCGGCCTCCAACGCGACCTGATCCGCACTACTCTGATCCTGTCCCACCGGAGCAGTACTCGCCGTCCCAAGCCCAATGATCGATGGTTTCTCCGTCGCTAGTCGCGTTAACGCACCCATTAGATCCGCCATGATCGGACGGCGATTCGGCACTGCATCATAGTGTGCGAATATCCGCCGGATTAAGCTCGGCTCGGCACAGATCCCGCGGAAGACCTCCATGCATAGGGCGCGCTTCCACGGGGCTGACGCATCGGGGTCTAACATGTGGGTGAGGAGGCTTAGTGCGATTTCACACTCGTCGGTGAGGATGGTGAGGTGCCGTCGGAGGAGGATATAGAGGACGCGGGTGATTCGGACTGTGGTTGGGAAGTTGAGACGCTCGGATAATGCCCGCATGATGAGCGGGGCGACGCGGGTGCGGAGGATGTGGGCTTGTTCTGGGTGTGTTAGGAAGATATCGGGGTGGTTTGTGAGTACGCTTTCGATCAGTTCTAGGCCGAAGGGCTGTGGGAGGTGAGAGAAGCGGAGGAAGGTGGGGCGTTGGCCTTCTGTTAGGAGACAGATGTCGAGGAATACGCGGTGGGCGTCAAGGGCTGCTGGACGGAGGGGGGTGACGCCGGTGGAGGTTGGGGCTTCGCCTGTTGCGGGGACATCGGTGGCTCGTTCGTCTTCTGAGACGACTTTGTCGAAGATGGAGATTACGATTTGGGAGAGAGCTGGAGGTGTTAGTGCTGGGTTCTATGGGGTTGGCTGTGGGACGTACTGGCGGCAGCTGTGTTATTTACTACGCCCATCTTACTCCCTTGGAGTATTGAGCATATTAGGAGTGCCTCTCCTAGTAAATTGCCATTCAGGTCCTCCGCATAGTTCTGTAATAATGGTGGTAGTGCCTGTAATATCTTGAGCTGAATCTCGACTCCTATGGGACAATGTCAGCTTCCATAACAATTCCTCTCCGTAGTATCTCTATACCTAGATTTGAAGCTTCTCGAAATGCCTCTAGGACCTCCCGTAGCCTCGACTATACAAACGTAAGCTTCCACAAGGTCCCAATAGTGAAATAGAGCACACCTTTGCCAAACCCCGAGAAACAATCAAGCGCTGCAAACACACCACACCAATGGTACTAAACTTTGCATTCCTCGTCCCACAAGCGATCAAAAACGGCGACAAGAACCCAGGTTTCGCAGACAACTCTATCTCCCGTCAGCCCAACCCTTCCAAACCAAGCAACCAACATACCAGCAGCAACCTCCGTCAACGGACCCAACGACTTAAGATCCGACAGCGACTTCTCAGCAGCCTACCAACCGTTAGCACCACGTAACAGCAGAAAGTGAAGCAAATACAAACGTGTCTAAGGTCCAGATTCTTCCGTTTCGCCTCCTGCACCAGACTCGTGAGCTCGTTGGTGAGGAACTGGGCGGTCATCCTGAACGGACTAGCCGGACGGGGGGTCTTTCAGATGTAGTAGGGTCTTGCGATGATGTGGGTTGTGGGTTTGAGAGGGTTCAATTGTTGGTGGGCTTGTTTGGTGTTTTGTACCTGGTGGAAAAGCTCAGGTCGTCATCGTGGGGAGCCGCGTGGTTGACTGATCTGCACCGTTGGCCTTATTCCCGATCGGATAGTAATGGCCAGGGGTGGAACATTGGCGTCGGCAACCGACATACCGACTGTTTTACCCGTTAGCCTCATCGACATGTAGAGATTTGGAATTGATTTGGATTTCGTTTTTTTCTAGAACTGGTTTCTGGGTATTTGTTTTGTTAACCGAGAGCTTGTGGCGAGTGATTCTTGGTGACAGGTTATTTGTAGGTACTGCAGTTACTCGCTTTGTGCTATGTACACGTCTAAGAGATTATACGAGTAAAGCTCGTGTAGGGTAGCAAGATAGTTACACCTTTGGTACTACGGTTATTAGCCCAGCCTTCGAGATGAAGATAGAGTGTACTTGGTTGTATAATTGAGTGTAAAGCTCTAAACCTCATATTTTAACCCGTTGCTCTATGGCAAAACGGTGGCCTTAACCTAGGTAAATACTTGTGAACACGGAATAGTAGCAAACTATGTACTACGGGTGTAAGGGAAAGTCTGTCACCAGGTGGCGGTGCTAGTGGTGGTACTTCCCTTCACCCTCAACACTCTGGGGCTCTTCTCTCGTTTAGTAACCTTTAATTTTCTCTATCTCTTACTTTCTGTAAGGTTGCTGTAAATTTTTAAGTCTTGAGTTGAGTTGGCGGTCAAGTTTCGCACTGCCAGCACGGCCACCTGGTGACAGACTTTTCCCCACCCCCGAAGTACACCATTTGACAAAACCCTCGAGTGATATCCCATGACTCGGCCATGCACGCTCCCGTAACTGAAGCGTTCGAGGCAGTGATGAGAGCTCTATAGGCGACTGTGATCTATGGGTGCTACAACTATATTATGACGCATTGTAATCATTAATACCGTTCAAATTTCGAGTTCCTTTCCTCAGGGCCAGCAACTCCGAAGCTCTTGTCCAACGAGTCCACGAACATACTCCGTGGACTAATACCCACTATTAGACAAATCAAATAACTCGAATAATCATAGTAGACAGCAGAAAACCAATACGAAAGATCTGGTCTTATAATCCACACCCACTCCTCTAAACAGATTGTTTGGTTGACCCACGCCCTCCACCAGACCGCTGATTTTCAACAACCGCCTCAACAAACCCAAGATCATCGCGATAACAACTTCGATAACAGCTTAACGCTTATTGGCCAAACTCCAGAGAAATTCCAGGCCTCTTGACATTTTCCTCCCCCACTTCGCAAACACTCCTCTCCTACCACAAACTCTCGACTGTGGGTGTGGTTAATCACCCATCACCCATCTCATGTTACCCACCACCACCATCTATGGTATCTCCATCTTCCAAATCCCTAATATATAAAGTAGTAGATGATAAACTAACGAAGAGAGAAAAACTAGAAGCGTCTCATCATCGAAGGCTGTTCGGCAGTCAATCCCCACTCCGACGATGATTTCATCTCATTTAACGTCGAGTATAGTATCCCTATCCCAGAAAACTGATATAATGTGGTTCCTGCTAATTAGATTTCTAGAGACGATTTTGATAGTCATTTTACAGTTCGAGTTCCAAGGAAATTCTCTCTGTAGGGGTTTTCTGGGCACGGCATTCCCTCGCCGTGCCTACCACGAGAGGGGGAGGGGAATCATTAATTATCCCTCCTCCTCTACCGCCACTGCTGTGGATGCCGGGTGTTTGTTCTAGAAATTAGAACAAACACCCTTCATCACGGTTAATATCGAATATGGTATCTTCGTCCTTGGAAAACCATCATACATGTGTAGTTCCCTGCTAACTTGGTTCCTGAGGGGATCGATCGTAATTAGATCCCTCCGGCCTTTCTGTAGAGGCCTCCTGGGCACGGCATTCCCTCGCCGTGCCTGCTACGAGAGGGGGAGGGGAATCGTTAATCATCTCTCCTCCTCTACCGCCACTGCTGTGGATGCCGGGTGTTTGTTCTAGAAATTAGAACAAACACCCTTCATCCTGGTTAATATCGAATATGGTATCTTCGTCCTTGGGAAACCATCACGCATCTGTAGTTCCCTGCTAACTTGATTTTTGAAGAGATCGATCATAATTAGATCTCCCCGGCCTTTCTGTAGAGGCCTCCCGGGCACGGCATTCTCTCGCCGTGCCCAAAATGAGGAGGAGGGAAACCACTAACAATCCCTCCTCCTCCACCGCCGCTGTTAATAGGCGCGGGGTGTTTGTTCTAGAGATCAGAACAAACACCCTTCGTCATGGTTGATATCGAATATGGTATCTCCATCCCTGGAAAACCGTCACACATGTGTAGTTCCCTGCTAACTCGGTTTCCGAATGGATGGTGATAGAGATGTTGATTATTCCCCAATTCGAATTCTGGGGAATAACGTATTATACCGTGTACCCGATCATCATCGTGTAACCTATCAGGTCTAAACTCAGAATTGCTTCAGACCATAATTCTTCAGCCATCAACAAACCACCATACGGGCCTTAACAAAAGTACAAAATCAACTAGATGTGGCAGACTTCTAAAAAGTCACTTCAGGTTGTTAATGAGGCAGCAGCTTTGCTTTCTGGTGTTGACTTGGATCTAGAACGAAATGGATGAAATTCGTTCTGAAGCCTCTGATGGGTACGGCATTTCCCTTGCCGTGCCCACCACGAGAGGGGGAGGGAAATCATTAATCATCCCTCCTCCTCCACCGCCACTAGTAATAAATGACGGGTGTTCTAGTTTTCCAAGAACGATCCTTCGTTTGGGTTACGTGGTAGAGCATGGTATATCCGTTCTGGAAATTTGTGATGATAATACTGCTTACTCTGCAGTCTGGACCAGGTCTCACAAGGACCAGAAAGATGTTGGTTATCCCGGATTCAACGTCTAGGATATTTCTTATTAGAGAGAGGGAAATCTCCTCCCCCTCCTCGGTACCTGGGAACAGGTACTCAAGATGTCATAGATGAGAACAAACCCTTCGTCTCGGTTGGCGTTAAGCATAGTACACCGTTTCTGGAAACAGTGATAACTAGTTGTTAGACAGGAAGTTTCCTCGAGGACCAGAGATGGTTCGGGTGTAGTGAATCCACCCCGTCGTATCCACAATGCGAGAGAGGGGGGATAATACTGGCCCTTCCTCCTCCTGCTCTTAGGTGGGATGTTCTAGTTTCTAAGAACAAATACCTTCTCAGTTGGCGTCGGGTAACGTATCCATCTCTGAAAACTGCGATATATAGTTCCTGCTAACTTCGTTTCTAGAGACGACGCTGAAGTCCTTCTCATAACCCAGTTTGGGTTCCGAAGAATATCCTCTGGGCACGGGATTCTCGCCATGCCCTATGAGGGGGAGGGAAACCACTAACAATCCCTCCCCCTCTCTTGCTGGGGTGTTTGTTCTCGGCAATTGAACAAACACCCCTCTCGATCCATGGCACGGCATCATCCACCGCCGTGCGTGTAATGGTATTTCCATTCTCACCCTTGATCTCGAGCACCGCTGATAGCATCCAGTTGAGCTCATCGAATACTAACCTGGAAGAACGTCCATTATCGACTATGTAAGTTTAATCCAAATCACCCTTGAGCTAAAGATACTAACTCCCTAGCTCCGCATCTACTACAGCCTAACCACTGATATTCCATTATCCCACTGCCCCATCAAGCGTTTGCTATTGCGTGGAACAAACACCTGGCACCATCCACCCTACGCTCATGGGACGGTGGGGTCGACCCACTTCCTATAGTGGAGGGTGGGTATTGGGACTCTTAAGGTGGTCCCGTTGGTCGTTTTCGGCAGCGCTACCAATTTCGCCGAAAATCCTCGGGCTTATTTTTCTGCGGTGGATCATCGGGAACATTATACTGGTTATCGTAGGTGTAAGTAATGGTTATCTGACGAGTAGTGCGGTGCTAATAAACATGTTTGGACAGGGAAGATTTCATAATGGTTCCGGCTACCGCAACGCCAGCAGGCTAGCTGGGCCTGAATGCTTTGGGACTTCTAGATCCGACCCATTAATCCTCCAGAGTACCTGGTTGTGGCTCATATATTTGATAGTGTGGTGGACGGTGGTATGCAGCTGGCTGCGTGTATGGGTAGATACGGGCCATGCACTGGTGTACATGTAGGTAGAGGGTATTCTATCTTACCGTACTCAATAAATCTGCTTATCAATTCCAATCCTACATCCAAGATAATCTGCATCCCACCATGATGGATAATCACGACAAACAGCATTTTTAGGATAAACGGAATAATAAATCACCCACTCGCTTAACCCCCGTCAAGCTTAACGCAACGTCTGTTTGTTGAAGTGAGCGCACAGACCCTGCGGGAACGCGAGCTTAACGCGAGCCGTACCATTCTGTGTCTCGTTCGGGTTGTTTCCTGGTAGAATTTCCCCGGGGTATCGTTTCCGTTCTACGGGTTCTACTGTACGGCTCGTCTACTCACCATAAGTAATCCTGCTTCTCTTGGAATCCCAAACACCAGGTATCCACATTCACACATTCACACATTCACATATTCGCATATTCACGTGTCCACGTGATCTGCATCTGCCCGTCCAAACCCACCTGCATCCATCCCCACAGCATCACGAAGCTTCAATATCTTCTACAGCAGAAACACCCATCCATCATGTCTGACTACGAACTCCAACGGTAAGAACCCCCCCCTCTCCACTCCCATCACTCCATACTGACCCCCCCAGCGAACGCAACATCCTCGCCAACAAAGCCCTCCTCGCGCAACTCGGCCTCGAAAAACCCGCTGCTCCCATCAAGCCCCTCCTCAAAAAACGCAAAGCCCCATCCGACCCTAGCACCGTCCGCAAATCCGCACGCGTAGCCAACCAACGAGACCGCACACACTCCCCCGCCCCCTCCTCCTCCTCCTCTTCCTCCTCCGAAGACGAATACACCCCTAAAAACCGCAGATCTAAACGTCGCATCCCCTTCATCGACTTAGAAACAACCGAAGGCGACGCCGCGTCCCTCCGTCGCCGCATCGTTAATGGCCGGTGCGTCCAACACATCTCCCGCTCCCACGTCCGTCCAGACCCTAAAGTACATGGTGCAATCCCCGGAATACGGGTTGGGAAATGGTGGCCGACACGACTAGCATGTAGTGCAGACGGCGTACATCCTGTTTGTCCCCCCCTCCCTTCCCCTTCCTCCTAGACTAACTTCCCCAGCCTCCCGTCAGCGGAATCTACGGCTCCGGCTCCACCGGTGCATTCTCTGTCGCCCTCTCTGGCGGCTACGAAGACGACATCGACGAAGGGTTCCGGTTCACATACACAGGCTCCGGCGGACGCGACCTAAAGGGTACAGTGAACAAGCCGAAGAATCTACGAACTGCGCCGCAGAGTTGTGATCAGACGCTCACTGGGGGGAATTTGGCGTTGAAGACGAGCTGTGATACTGGGATGCCGGTTAGGGTTATACGTGGGTATAAGGCGGAGTTGGGCCCGAGTGAGGGGTATAGGTATGATGGGCTGTATAGGGTTTTGAAGGCGTGGGAGGATATGGGGTTGGCTGGGTTTAAGGTTTGGAGGTTTGCGTTTAAGAGGGTGGATGGGCAGGCGCCTATTAAGTTTGATGGTGGGTTTTGATTCTGATTGGGGCTGAATTTGGCTGATTGATTGTTTAGCGGGGCCGGTGGAGAGTGGGGAGGAGAGTGAAGAGGAGGGGAACGAGGTGAAGGAGGAAGAGGAGGAAGAGGTGAAGTTTGAAGAGGAGGATGAGGTGGAAGAAGAGGATGAAGTGAAGTTTGAAGTCGAGACTGTTGTTAAAGAAGACATCGCCTCTGAGGACTCGGCCGATGAACTCTCTGCACCTAGACGCAGGGGTAGGAAGGTTAAGACCGAACCTAGAGTTGAAATCAACGTCAGGGTCAAGACTGAGGTTAAGACTGAGGTTAAGATCGAGACTAAGACTAAAGCTCCGAAGAAAACTAAGGGTCCTACCCTGAAGGTCAAAAAGGCGGTTGAACCGCAGATCAGGAGGAATACGAGACAGCGTATCTAGGTAGATAATGTGACCATGTTCTACAAGCTGGTAGGAAAACGAGGTTTGGAGTAGTGGGGGTATGTGTGATTGTACTTTCTGGAGGAGGATTTGTTGGGCTCGGCGAAAGGTTACGTGCTTTAATTCTAGCTTCTATTATTCGGGATTTGTGCTTTATTGTGTGGAGTATTATTATTAGCGGTGGATTGCTGTATTTTGTCCAGAATCAGAGTCGAGCTTCGATGCGATACGTGAGAAATGTCTTTGTTGCCGCTTTTGCTCGGAAGTGTCAGCAGGTGAAGAGTGATGTGAGATGCAGCTGACTTGATCACCAGAGAGAAGAGTCCTGTCTTCTGTCTTCTGTATTCTGTATTCTGTCTTCTGTCTTCTCTTCCTGAACATCTCCTCTATTCCTGAACATCTCCAGTACTTCACTCCCTTCCATGAGGTTATCCCGACATCACCACTGTTTCAGCTCTGTGTTATTCCTCTCCTGTGGTGTTTCACTCTCCCCTGCGGCTCAAGCCCCCTGAACTTCCTGTTTCTTCGCCAACGCAACCCGCATACAAATTCCACCCACCCCCTTCTTCCTCCCTCCCTCCTTCCATTTCCTGCTTCATTCACTCTTTCAATTCCTGCTTTTCCATTTCCTTCTCCCACACTCTTTATAGCCATGACCTCCCCCCGATCCTTCCTCCCAACCCTCCGCAACATCAGGCCCGCCGTTCCCCTCCTCCGCATAACCCGTCCTCTCCACACCACCCGTCCCCTCCACACCTCTCCCCGCTCCCCCACCCTCCCCAGCACCAAAGTCGGCAGCTTCCGCCAAGGCCTCACCCACAGCCGCTTCGGCCAGTCCTGCCGCCTCTACTCCGCCCCCGGCCGCAAACTCGGTGAAACCGCCGGCAGCAGAAACCCCTTCCCCGTAGTCCCACTCCTCGTAATCCTAGCCGCCGGCAGCAGTGGATTCTACCTCCTCATCCAACAACGAAAAGGTTCTTCCCTCCCCCAGCCTCCAGCACGACCCAACTAACAACAACAGACATGTCTAAAGGCGCTACTTTCAGCCCCACCGACGTAGCCGTAATCTTCGTCCTCGGCGGCCCCGGCGCCGGCAAAGGGACCCAATGCGCGAACCTCGTCCGTGACTACGGTTTCGTCCACCTCTCCGCTGGAGACCTCCTCCGTGCGGAACAAGCCCGTCCTGGGAGTGAGTTCGGAGAACTCATCAAGACGTATATCCGCGAGGGTAAGATCGTACCAATGGAAGTAACGGTGGCATTACTCGAGAATGCAATGAAGGATGCGATCGCGAAGCAAAACAAGAAGCGGTTTCTAATCGATGGGTTCCCGCGACAAATGGACCAGGCGGTGAAGTTTGAAGATGAAGTTTGTGAGAGTCGGTTTACGCTGTTTTTTGAGTGTCCGGAGGAGGTGCTGTTGCAGCGGTTGTTGAAGCGTGGGGAGACGAGTGGGAGGGAGGATGATAATATTGAGAGTATTAGGAAGAGGTTTAGGACTTTCGTGGAGACTAGTATGCCCGTTGTGGAGTACTATGAGAAGCAGGAGAAGGTGGTGAGGATTGATAGTTCGAGTTCGCCGGAAGGGGTTTATGCGCAGGTGCGCAGGGAGCTTGCGGTAGGTGTTCTGTCTCTGTAGGATTGGGTTGTGCTGATTTTGTCAAGGGGAAACTACAGCCGGAGGAACGGAGGAGGGAGAAGGTTACTGCGTGAATGCATGGTCTGGTTATTGCTTCGTGTGAGTTTGTGGTGCCGTGTTAGAGTTGAGGCGTGGTAGGATACCCGGGTTTTAGTATTGTGTAATAGACGGTCCTTGGCGACGTTTTCTTTGTTGAGTGGATGCATTAGATCGGGTGTGTTTTTGAGTAGTGGTGAGTGCATAGCAGTGTTTATTTTGAGATTGTGAGTGGTGTCATGGGTGGTCACTCGGTTTTGTGAGTGAGAGTTTGTGTTTGGGCCAATGATCGTGAATCGTAGGGTGTTTAATAGTTCATAGCGGGTGTATTCGTTCGGGCAGGAGCATGTATGCTAATACAACCTACAATACCCTCGTCAATTTTGATACGCTGGTCGATGAAGTTTGTTGGCCGCGCGTCTCTAGGGTGGTGGTCGGCGGGTATTTGATCCCAACAAAGCTTATCTCACACTGATTTCAATGATGGAAAAATCATATCCCTTACAAACGCCCTTTTATTTTTTGAATCAAAAAGAAACAACACAATAAACCTACTGACATGAAAAAATTGATAAAAAAGTTAAACCACGCCTTTCAACTACCCTGGGAGTTACACCATCATCTCCTGCTCCCTCCGCTCACCGTTAATAGCTTATTGATTATCATAGCCCCACCGCTCCAGTCATGACTACCGGGATGTTGCTAATCGTAAATGTGGCCGCAGAGCTGAAGAATAACACGGTAGACAGGCGAAAGGTTTATGAACTTGTAGAGTCGTGGATGTACGCGTGGTATTAGGGTTTGTAGGGCACGAGAAGATAAGTCGGTAGGTTTTCTTATGGTAGCTGTCGTAGGACTCAACCCTCTCATGTTAAACGGTGAGGGGGCTTGTGTAGGACTTGCTTATAGGTAATATTGATATTGATTAGGTGATTCTGCTCTGAGGGTAGTCTATATATACTGTCATAGCTTGGGTGCAGTTTCTCGCTCGGATTCGTTAGGGTTGGCTTCTGAGGATGTCGAAAGGCTTTTTGATGTCCTGGAGCTGGGCCTTTTCGTCGACCGCTTGTTTGCTATGCCTTTGGTGGGTGTTTGGTGTTTTTATGGGGGGATTTGAAGAGTTTTTCGAGGGTTGTTCGTTACTTGAGTATCGGTGATAATGTTTAGTCTTTTATCTTTACTGTTTTCCCTCTTTCTTTATCGCTGTTATTATCTTTTCCGGTATACTCATTCTCCTCAACCTTCAATTCCTCTTCACTGAGCCTTTGATTTCCGTGCTTAAGAAGCATGATGCTAGATCTCATAGTGTTTCTCTATCTCTTCCTTTCTCGTCTCATCTGTTAAGAGCCAGGCTGAACCAACTTTGATTTTTGCGTTCGATTCCGCCGGGCCATCGTAGGGCTGATGAAGAGAGGCACGAGAGATGCTTTGGTTAAAGACTGGTTTTTAAGAAGGTAGGTGGTAATCTGGGTAATACACCGCAGCCTATCCTTGCCATCGGACTCATTTTTAAGCCCTTTACTACAGCTTCCTCGACTATTACTACCATTTTTCTATTTAGTTTCTTGGGATTCATATTCGGAAAGCTTACCATAGCTGAGATTTTGTCTCTTTCGGATAATAGAATGTTGTGGTGCTTCTATCTCTTTCCTTGCGTTTTCTGGAGGCTAGGGCCGAAGTAGCTTTAATTTTGCGTTCGATTTTGTCGCCGGGTCAATGTAGGATTAGAGGAGAGTATTGTGTGCTTGGCAATGAGGTTCGTAGTTTTAAGGTATAAGAGGGTAATCTTGTGCCACCCATATAAGATTTCTAACGGTAGCCTAGTAAGACTCCTAATGCTCCTCGCACAGAAGAATGAGAGAACACCTGAGGTACGGGTACTTCAACTTCGCTAGGAACAGCGGCCCTGAGGGTGTCGAAAAGTTTTCGATACCCGTGTGAAGCTGGACCTTTTCGTCGCTCACCTGCTGGTGAGTACGTAGTTTCCTATAAGGGGATGACTTACTATTCTCTATTCCTTGCAGGATGTTGGTGAGAGCGACTAGGCCCTCGGTATTCTCTGTACTTTTCCGTCCTCTCCTTTCTTGGGATTTATCGCTTACTACTTCCTCTTGTCCGCCTTCATCCTTATTTTGCTGAGATCCCTAGGTTTGTCTTTAGTAGGTTGCTCATTTATCTCCGGTTTCTTTACTAGACCTTCAAGTCTCCTTGAGCTTCGCACTTGGGATGGGTATTGTGGTTAGGATTTGTCTCTTTCATATAGGAGGGCCTTGTGGTGTTTCTCCGGTTTCCTCCTTGACTCTTCTTCTAAAAGCTGGAGTTCTGAGTGATTGCATTTTTTTGGCTTGACTTTGGCGGCGTTATCGGGAGCTGGGTGAAAAAGAATGGAATTTATCGCTGCAGGGGTGGGAGGGGGGGGGGTAAGTGAGCGTGCTCTAGTTTAGGTTGGTTTCTAGAGGAGAGCGAGTGAAAGTTGGATGGTAGACAGTAGTGATTGATAGAGTGGGAGCGTTGGGGAAGTGGTTGTGGGAGTGTGAGACGAGGTGTGACTCGATGCGACCCGAAACACAACTATGATGGGTGTGATAAGATTTACTCATAGGGTGTAAAGAATTGTAAGAATATTCAATTGATGGGATCTAGTTACGTTGGTTTATTGGGGGGCTAACCTCATACCACCTTCTCAATTTCTTTGTGTTTGATACGGATGGTCAAATACGTAGAATGAAACCTAATAACGGCCTGACCACCCTATCATTCCCGGTAACAGTCGCAAACGAAAGCGGGGTCCGCCTAGATAACTTTTCGGCTTTGATATCTGCTGTTGCCAAGCAGAAGTTTCACTCTCAACTACCACTGCAGAGTGAAGCAGGATACTCTAGAGGCGTCTAGGGTATCTATACTGGCTCGTGCTCCCCGCTCTAGCAATAGCGTTACCAGAGAGCTACGGTTACACGATGACGTCGGATGTCTGTAGTTTTTGGCGGCTGCTGACCGCTCGATTTAGGGGAACCGGTGAGAGGGGTTCTTTGAGAAAGTGGTTTGTTCGGAAGAGCATTTCAAGCTCTTAGCCCTATATTCTCGGAAACTTGAAGCATAATTTCATTTGGTATATCGAGGGACTTTTGGGACTTTTGGGCAGGCCCAGAGGATCTTTTAGGGTTGCATGACTTGTATAGAATTTCGAGTGGTTACGAGGGGTGGGTTTGTGGGTAGGGTCGATATTATGGGTACATGTAGCTAGACTGTCGTTCTTTTTTTTTGGCAGCTAACTTACCCTCTTTTGTAGTCATGCCCAATGAACGTCATCTGCTTTTCAGCCATCTATTCCGTATGCGAAAATGTCAACGATCCGCAAGCAGAAGCAAGAGCAAGATTATTCGTGTAAACGATAGGAGGAAGGAAGATCGATTCGTATACATCCTTCACCTGCACCTACATCCTGGATGTCTGTATTAATACAGTGGTAGGATCCACCCAATCGCATGATAGAAACTTATGACAAAGGCCGTTCCCGTGGTGTTCTCAGTTGTGGCGCTAACTTATCTCTCTACCCTTTAGACACGGCTTGTTGAAGTGTAGTTTTCTGGTGGGCCCTGCCGCTAGTTATATCCCTGTCGAACCTTCCGGCGTTAGTCTAAATGAACACTTAGTCTACAGAGATTGCCAGTTCATACAATATACTCGTTCATACGGCAGATACTAGGCTCGTTCCTATCCCCTGCTGCCTCCTACGGTACGCAGCAAGCTGCGCAGTGGGGCTGGGCACGAGACTAGGTAGATACAGTTCATACACAGTGCCAATCCACACGAGATGCAATGTGATGGATCAAAAGATTACAGACACTCTTTTCTAGTTTCTTATGCATTGCATTGGTTTCTTTGAGTCAGGTACATCTACCATCTGTTTCGCCCTCCTTCTACTGCTCTACTCTAACCATTCGACATATATATAGGGACATTCCACCTAGTAGTTACGGGAAAGTGGCTTCTGAATGCCAGCCTCATGAATGCACCATGAGACCCCGTGACCATGTCTTCGGTAGTACAGTGGTCAGTATATCCGCCTGTCAATACAGCTGCGCGGGTGACCGGGGTTCGATTCCCCGCCGAAGAGTACAGTACATTCTTTTTTTGGCCCCCAGGCTGTAGCTAGGCTACAGGTTAGGTACGCTCACAATCTGCTTCGTCTTCTTCCTACTGCTTTACTATGGGCGTACACATATGTATAGATATTCTACCTAGTAGTTATGTAGAGTGGCTTCTGAATGCCAGCTTCATGAGTGCACCATGAGACCCCGTGACCATGTCTTCGGTAGTACAGTGGTCAGTATATCCGCCTGTCAACACAGCTGCGCGGGTGACCGGGGTTCGATTCCCCGCCGAAGAGTACAGTACATTCTTTTTTTGGCCCCCAGGCTGTAGCTAGGCTACAAGTTAGGTACGCTCATCATCTGCTTCGTCTTCTTCCTACTGCTTTACTATGGGCGTACACATGTATAGATATTTCACCTGGTAGTCATGGAGAGTGGCTCCTGAATTTTAGCTTCATGAGTGCACCGTGAGACCCCGTGACCATGTCTTCGGTAGTACAGTGGTCAGTATATCCGCCTGTCAACACAGCTGCGCGGGTGACCGGGGTTCGATTCCCCGCCGAAGAGTACAGTGCATTCTTTTTTTTAATCCTCAGGCTGTAGTTAGGTTACAAGCCAGGTACGCCCATCATCTGCTTCGCCCTCTTCCTACTGCTTTACTCAGGCATACACGTATAGAGGTATTCCACCGGTAGTTATGGGAGAGCAGCACATGGAAACTCGCAGGGGGTCGCAACTAAGCCATTTGGGCTTATGAGCGCTACTCAGCCCGGCGTTGCCTAGTCACGTTACGTGAGGACTCAAGTGATGATTCGTGAAGCATCACTCGATGACTTACTCATCTAGTAGCCCAGATAGATAGATGGATTTTTCGGACACACATCCAGCCCTTGGACATCTAGTAGCCTAGACACCTAGAAGCAGGCATAGATTTCTTGGATAAAGTTTGCAAAGGTTTATAGACCCTTAAACTGAAATTTTTAAAATACTATCTAATCAACAACGTAGTTCATATTTGGGAACCTAGCCGGGAACCTAGCCGGGAACATGGATGAACCTGATCTATATCCTACGACGGAAAAGGAAGTAAAACACCTTTCGCGGCGATGGCCTTCATCTTGTTTTACAGTATCCGTGGTGCCGTGGTGAGCATATACATGTATCATATTGGTCATAATATAATCCCGTACTAATATAGATATATATACTACATGTACTATCGAAATCGGCCTGAAAGCGCCCCAAGCTAGGTCTAATATTGTATGAAATGTGGCTAAAGTATCGGTATTCTCCTGGAGGCCAGCAGACTGGCCGGGCCCCGGATGCCCTTGATCTACTACCAACTCACAGTTTGAGATAACAAAGTACCTTCCAAGATTTACTTTGCCTGCTAACTATAAATGGTAACGAAACCAACGTTCTACAGGCGACCTTTCTGTCTTCGACATCCGGGGCACGTCCTCTGTAAGGATATTCTCCCCAATCTTCGGCATCGACCGTATTCTTATAGAGACTATCATCGAAACGCTGCACGTAAGCCAAGTATACAGTAGACCCTACTTTCATCTTTTCAGGGGGTACCTTAGTCTCGCTGCCGACTTGTCACGTGACAATCCTTCCTAAATTGGGTGTTGACGGATTGTCTCTACAAGCTCGACCCCAACACCCTATTTAGAGCGAATAAACGTCGATTGCGAGACTAGGGGTACCTAAGGGAGCGGTATACTATTACATGCTAGCCACACAAGCCTTTACCCCATCAAAAAGAAAAAGACGGGAAAATAGCAATCCCCCATCGGACAGTAATGAAATTGTCAAAGCACCAATCAACTTCATTAAATTTCTTCAATTTTAATCTCCATGTTATCCGGATCCACATCGAGATCCAGAGGCTCAGTATCAAGCTTGTATAGATGTAAAAATACTCTATTCTGGAAATCAACCAGTTCATCCTTCCCTTCTCTTGGCTTTGCCGGAGTTGTAGTAGGGCTTGGCTTTACGGCACTGGACATTAAATCAAGGATCCAGTTGAAACTGGTCTTCATATCGTCCGGGAAGTTGCAATTGCACGTCTTAGACCCATATACGCGGTTATCGTTACTAATGGAGACAAAGCAGTACCTTGTTCCATCAGAATAAAATCCATAGACATGTTCGTTCGCTCCGCTTTCCCGAAAGCGAAGTTTCTTCATAATGGCTAGGTATACCAGGAGTTCATTTTGCCTTTGACTAAAAGTAGTCTGGCTCTTTGCTATAACGGCAATAAGAACTGTTTCAGTACCTGACTCTTTCCTGTAGCCGTGGCCTGGAGCCCAGTCGGCCTTCCCGGTTATGCGAAGGCGGCGAACGCCTTCCTTCTGGGCATCCACTCTCCGATCCTCAACCTCTAGAGAAAGGTCCATTTCAGGGTAGGTAATCAAAGAGAGGATGATTCACGTTAGGATCAGATCTTTGAAGGGGTGACATAGAGCTCCGTGTGGTGTCGGGGACGGGGTGTTTCCCGAAATGTGCGAGTTTGGGAGCGATTATCATGTAATCGATCCGAATTCGGCATGATGCTTCGGAGGTATTATCGTACTTGGCCTTGACGAGGCTGTTCAAGTTCAATTCTGCAAAGGTTAGATAATTGAGCAGCTCAGAGCCCAGACTAGACACACTCAGCAGCTTCGGCACATCCATCATTTCCTCTGCCGGCCGGTTCAGGCCCCAGGGGAACGGCCTATAGGCGGGTGTCATGCGGAGACTAAAAAGAGCAACGAGAAGCCTGATGCCCACATCTCTAGCAGCAATCTTAAAGCTAACTTAGTATCTGCAAAGATACATGCAGTAGAGTATGGAAGGGCAGACTTACTGTTCAATTTTCGGTTGCACCAGGACCAATTCAGCGAGATCCAAGAGAATCTGACCCGCATCCCTCCTTAGATTCATCAAGCAGCTTTTGTAACAGTTTCCGCTTGCCGATAGCCGTATTCCTGCATACACTCCCAACCTGATGGTGTAATTCGGTGAGGCTCAGCTGCAGGCTAGAGGCCTAGGTAGCCGAGAGGACGGCTTGCATTATCCCGATTGTTGCTGACAAGCGATGGGTTACGGTATAGGGTGGTGATGGTGAGAGTGGGATTCTGGAAGAAAGAAGTGGGCGCATGTAGTAGTAGTAATTCATTTACGTATCCAACCAAGTGGAACATATAGGTATGTATCGATGAAAAGGGATCATACATACAGCGTTCGTAGCCCGCTCACGGGATACCCACAGGTACTTAAAAACGACGTATGATTTAACATTCATTCGTCTAAGTTATCTAGAGATACACAAACCCAGAGATACAAACTTAAGTTGATACCAGCAATACCTCTATCCTTATGAGTACCTCCCTCCTAAGGAGCTTTCATTTCCCCGCGCATACATTAAACTCTAATAAAATGATAGCCGATGCAAATCAGGATATCATGATCTTAAACTAGGCTAAACTCAGACTTTCCAACGACTCAGGCACTCTAAACATAATCTCGTAAGATAATTATCCATCTCATCTCAGACATGCTGAAAAGAAAATATCTATCTGTCTCTATACAAACAAATTCTCCTCCCCCACGCTCACCTCCTCGTCATCCACCCACTGCCAGCACAAAAATTTCCAATTAAGCTCCGGCCTCCAAAACAACCCATACCCCTCTCCCTCTCCATTTGCGCCTTCTGCCACCAACGCTCCCGTCCTCGGCATCCTCTGCCCAAACACCACTACCCCAACCCTACTATGTAGTAGTGCCATAGCACACATAACGCATGGCTCATGGGATAGATAGACGTGCATATTATGACACAAATAGCCCTCACCATTCTCCACATCCCCCCCTTCCACAGCCGTACTAGAACTCAAAACAGGAGATCTAGCATCAAAATACCTCTTCTCCACCTGTGTCTCTGGCCTAACAGGGTTCTCAGGCATCACCTCGACCCCCTTCTCAAGCCTCTTCTGCGCAACCATAGCCACCGCCCTCATAACCGCATGATTCAACGGATTCCCCCACCCCTTCCCATTAACTCCACACCTCCCATCCCCCGCCACCGCCACCACATCCCCCGTATCTGGGTCCACCACCACACACCCAAAACCCTTCCCAATCCCTGCAGCGACGGCCTCTAAACCAGTTCTTCGCGCAAGACTCATGTGCTCCTCTGCTCGGCTTAGCTTCTTACTCGCATTCTCGACAATCGAGGGATGTGGACCGTATGGGTTCCCGCGTTTATAGACTGTTGGCCAGTACTGCTCACTCCACTCATTCGCTTGTTTTGTTGATATTGGCTGGCATGACGGTACAGACACGGTTGAGATCCATGGGCCGTTTCCAGCGCTCTCGGCGAATACGGGGAGTGTGAGGAGGAATGACTCAAGTGATGGCTGGGGGATGTCAGTTGTAGGACAGACAAGAAGGTAGAGGATAGGGGATTTTTGAGCGGCTGTTGTAGTGGCGAGGGGGATGTTAGAAAGGACTGAGGCGGGGAGGAATGAAGGCTTGACGAGACGCCGGAGGTGCTGGAGGGATGTGAGGTTAGGGTAGTGTGTGCGGAGGGAGGTGAGGACTTCGTTGATGGATTTGGCGGGGACGGGGAGGATGTAGATGGTGGCTAGTTGTGGGTGTTAATAATTGTGCGAGTGACTGGGTATGAAGGGGAGGTACTTGTTTGGATAGCAGCCTTGATTTCTTCTAAGGTTCGGAGAGGGATGAGTTTGCCTGGACGTTTGGCAGAATGTGGGGGAGGCTCATCCTGGGTGTTAGGGGATATTGGGTTCTCAATGGCTTCGTATAAAGGGGGATCGTCGGCTGGCGGGAGAGGTGGTGGCATGGTTGCTCTGAGCGAGTGAGATCTTGGAGGAGTTTAGGATGAGGCTGAAGTTTCTTTATTCGGGTTAGGGTTTGTAGGCTTATCGATAGCATCCATTTTAAGAAGATCTCCGCACACATACATGTAGTTATGCTAGCTAGCTTTTTGTTATTGAGAAGGAGCTAGAATATCTTTCGCACACCATTGCAATCACTATCCGTTGGCTTTAAAATCATGGATCTGGAGATACGCACACCGTGGAAATCAATCGCGAGTGATGATTCGTGATCATTTCTACAATCATACAACTTCCCTTCTGCTCTACTTTACTTAAATCCCTGCCATAAATACCTTAAGGCCGCATATTATACTGTACTCATAAGTTATACTCAGAGGCATGCAGGTATGGAGATCCCTAGCATTTATCCTCTTGACCGACAGTTCCGAAACCCCGATACATGTTCCATCACGCTGCGCTAACTTAGGACCCATCTACTGTTTGTTTTACCCCATTGTGAATGCCGGCACTATGACTAGAGCCTAGTAAATAAATCTAGATGGCCCACTGGTTACGGAAGATAAGGTGATTGAGGGATGTTCTAGACATCACAGTATTCCTCGGCACCTAATAGGTTTATGAATGATATCAAAGCAACGCACATCTTCTCCAACCAATAACCAGAGGAAAAAAATCAAGTTTCACATTCAGACCCCATTTTATTCATACCTATGAAATGATATCACTAAGTTTTCCACAAACACTAACCCCCAACCCCCAACCTCAAGCTATAAGAAACATACAGCTCATAGATCAAAAACCACCTTTGAAAAAAACTAGTAATAATCCCACGGCGCCTTGCCCCTGCCACTATTCCCCGGATCCGGAGTATCCCCGCCATACTCTCCACTCCACTGCGGGCTCGCCTCCCCATCATCACTCCCGCCATTGTCATTACCCCGGTGTGCATCCCTGTCTTCGCTTTCATTATTCCCACGGCCTCTATCTCCCTGCTCCCATCGCGCCCTTCCATCGTTTCCGCTTCTAGACGGCGCATCCCACGACGCAACCGAAGCCGGAGCAGCCTGTAGTCTTTGATAGTCCCTAAAGTCAGAATCACGAACAGCAGAACCTCCAGCTGGCTCATTCCACGCTCTCTGATTAAGATCCCCGGTGATCACAGCTGGCGGCCTACTCAGATACGCCTGCTCTCCAGCAGAACTGGGGTCACGCGGAGGGGAAGGAACGGGGTCATCCCAAGATTCTCTAGAACTCTGGGTCCTGTTAGTAGGCTTATTCCACGGCGCACCAGCAGTGGGCGGGGCAAGACGTTGTTCACGGGTTAGGGTTCTTCCGCCAGAGTTGTAGGTATCATTGTCTCTGGTTGGTTCGTTCCATTGTCTAGTACCCTGCTCGGAGGCAGACTGCTGGTAAGTTTGGTCTCTTGAAGAACTTGGGAGGTTATAAGTTGGGGATCTTCGCCCAGAATTGTGCGAGGCGTCTGGGTCATCCCAGGATACTCTTCCTCTGGTGGAAGCGATGGGTTGGTTCCATGGCACAACTGATGGCGTTGGGGAGTGGTTGGAGAGGTCGTGGGTTGGGGATTCTCTACCGGGGTCGAAGAGGCTGTTGTTCCAAGGGGCGCTTCGGCTGTTAGTTGGTTCGTCCCAGACTGCTCTACTGCTGATATTAGGTGTGGGTGAAGGTTCATCCCAGGATGCTCTGTTACTAGCAGTGGGAGTGCTAGGAGAAGGTTTGTCCCATAGCGCTCTGCCGCTGGTAGTAGGTCTAGGGGAAGGTTCATCCCATGTTGCTCTGCCACTAGTATCAGGCTTAGGAGAAGGTCTATCCCATTGCGCTCCGTTATCAGCAGTAGGAGTACCAGGAGAAGGTTCATCCCATGACGCTCTACCACTAGTTTTCGCAGCAGGAGAAGGTTGATCCCATGGCGCTTTCCCGCTAATATTTCCACTCACGCTATTCCCACCATCCCACGGCGGACTAACATCCCCATCACTACCACTACCACCGCCGCCGCCATCATCCCACCGAACTCTCCTACCGCCATCCCTCTCCTCTTCTTCCCTCAACATCTCCTCCCTGATCCTATCCCTCACCTTTCTCGCTTCCGCCATCCTCTTCTCCCTCTCCACTTTCTCCCCATCATTCCTCCCCGCTGCCGCCTCATTCGTCAACTTCCAGATCTCCCACTCGCGCGTAAACTGCTTCGCCATGTCCTGTAAGTCATGAATCACACGTTTACAAGCTGCTTCGAGAGCTTCACGCGGTCCTGTGGCATCACTAGTGGAGACGCGGAGGGTGAAGGTTGGGAAGAGGGGGTGCGGGACTTTGTAGGCTGCGAAGAGGACATGATCGGTTGAGAGGAGGGCTGAGGCGAGGAGGTTGCCGAGAGTGTGGTCTTCGCGGGCGAAGGTGAAGATTGCGGTGTTGGGGAGGCCTGGGGGTGTTAGTCATGTCAAGGTGGAGGGGGAGGGGAACTTACGGGAGTCGTATTCCATGGTCACTCTAAGCTTAGTTAGTGGGGGGTTTGAATTGATGATGGGAGTAGAGTAGCGGAGAGGAAATCATACTTCTCTTCTCCATCCTCAAGTGTGAATAGCTCAAACCTGTCAGGCTGGTCATTCATATTCCTGGCATCTTGCTTCATCTTGATGGTTTCTCCGTCTACCTTCTCTCTGAGATACTGCTTTTCCTTCCTTCTCCAGCCTAACTTAAATCAAATTGAAAACCCAACGAACGAGTGATATCCCACGACAAACACAAAAGAGCAATTGAAAAAGCTGCTTGCCGTCAAGCAGTGGTGATGAAGGAGTAAAAACCGCTCAGCCAACACCAGGCACCACAATGTTTGCAGCAGCGGGGAACAAACAGAGACAACGAACACGCGGACGCAGGTCCATGCAGCAGCATGAACAGCTGCAAGGCAATGACGCCAACCGGCAGATCGACGCAGGGGTCAAACGAGCCTCATTCATGCGCCAAGGCCACACCCAGAGCCTCAATGCCCACGCACAACATGGGGGTCAGGGTGGGAATATATATACGTTACAGGTTGAAATACAGATAACTACATCCTAACATCCCATTCCGTCTATGACGGTGTTTTCTAGTAAAACTTTTTCATTCTCGATTGTATGGTAATCTACCTTTAACCCAGCCCGTCTGCATTCTCCACGACAGCATCATCACCATGAGTGGCTTCGGTCGGCCCCCATCATCAAAGATCGTATTCTCCCCCACGCCGTGAGTAGCTCCGCGGCCAAGCAAACCCCCGCATTGGGTTAACGTACTATAGGCCTGAGCGCGGCAGCTTTCCTCTCGATCATGATGGTTGGGTCTCACTGTGTTACTAGGTGGTGGGAGGCTAACGGGGAATAGGAGAGTGTAGTCCGGTGATGAAGGATTATTTGGCGTGCTTGAAGAAGGCACGGGGAACGAATGATATGGAGTGTCGATTGATTGCAAAGGCATATTTGAAGTGTCGGATGGATAAGTTGGTTCTTCTGTACGTTGATGTGTCTTGGGTGTTGACTGAATTTTTTTTCTCGTCACAGCAATCTAATGGCACCTGACGAATTCAAGAATTTGGGGTTCCAAGATGAGGGACAGGGCGAGACTGGGAGGAAACAGGGGGGAAAGCCACTCAGCAGATTGGAGGAATTGAAGAGAGAGAATGCAGAGCTGCTGAGGAAACACGCTGCTGAGAAGAAGGAGTAGGATCTATAATTTAGATATCTTGATATCCTATTTAAACTGCATGGGCTTCTCTTATACACCACTCAGAGACAACATTCCCCTCTCCATCTCTAACTACATTACTGGCCACATTTATACTGCTCGATCGTGATATTTATGCTTATTCCCTCGGAGGCTCCCCCAAACGAGCCGTTAACGTGTAACACCCCATCGTAGTACACGGAACAACCCGTATCAACCTCCCCCTCCACTTCCACCCCTCACTCTCTCCACCCCAATCCCTCCTCGCAACAATGACGACCCCACGCACCCCCTCCACGCCCAACGCCTGCCTCATCGCCATCCTCCTCATCGTCCGCTCCGCCTCCGGTGTCTCCTTCACCTTCCACTACCCCCCAAAACCCAGCGTCGACCCCATCCCCCTCCACCGACTCCCCCACACCTCCGGAACACCCCACTCCGCCCACCCTGCTCACCCCGCAACAGCATATAGCGATGACTCCTCCCACTCCTCCTCCAACTCCGACGTCGCGTCCTCCGGCGACGAAGACGACGACCGGCAGTCCCGCACTACGCTGCAGGATCTTGGAGGGACGACAATTCCCGGTGGAGGGAGAACGGCGACGGAGAGATCAGATTCTGGAAGCTGTACGAGGAGTCATCGGGGCCATAGGAGACGGAGGAAGGCAGATGAGGAGGAGAGGAAGGAGGAGGAGGATATAGGGGAGCCCCCGTGGGAGAATGTGTTGGGGTTCAAGACGGACTTTTTGGCAGGGTTGTTGGCACCAAAGGCGAGCATGTGTAAGACGAAATTCGAGATGACGGTAGACGATGTGGTGTTTTTGGGGTTTCCGCTGCATGTTAGGCCGGATGGGACATGGAGGAAGAAGAAGAAGCGGAGGAGGGGGAGTGGGGAAGATGGGGAGGAGGAGGATGAAGAGGGGGTTAATGGCGAGGAGGTTATGAATGGAGCGAATGGAGATGGCAATGCTGAGGGGGAGGACGCAGAGGGGGGTAGTAGGGGGGAGGAGAATGGGGAAGAGGATATTGAAGGTGGTGAGAATGGGTACGACAAGGAGCCCAATGGCTATGAGGAAGTGGAGAAGCATCCGGAGAATGATCCCCAGGACCACGACGCCGATGATGAAAAAGACGATGATGAGCACAGCAGCACCCATGGTGGGGGAATGTCTATGTTCCACGTTGTCTTCGTCCTCAATCCACCAGAATTAGAATATCGCTTTCGTACACAAGAGATATTCGATTATGTAGTGAAGCGTTTCGCCCGGGCTCTAAAGTATGAACAAGCGAAAGACGGGTATGTTTGGAGAGAAGCCGGAAAAATCAACAGATTGCGGGAGAAGGCGGTGCAGGAGGGTATGTTTTGTATGGTGGTCCTTTTCTTCAACTCTGTCCTAATAGGCTTCGTGAAATATACAACCCCTTCCTTGAACTACTGGAAAGTTGGATATGAAACGGCAAGTGCTAATTGGCAAAGGCATCTCCTTCTCCGAGCTTTGGAAACAAATTCTTGAGCAATCGTCTCTTGCTTACGCCATGTCTCGAATATATACCGATATTTCGCAATCTAAGATTGCACATATCTTCCTTAATAACAGTCTCGGCCTCTCACTACAAATCCCAATCATCACGGAGACTTCAGTCTTACCAGGGCTTACAGATCCACAGGTTCCGGGGCTACCATTGACAACAGCGAATTCCTTCGGTGATGATGAGAATGAAGGGGACAACATGCTAGCACGGCATTTCACACTACTGTTCCTAGCAGACGTCGATTCTATACTTAAAGAAATTGCAGCAGAAACAACAGATAGCAGCAACAGCCTAGCATGTTTCGTAAAAGCCTGTAAACCAAATCTATCGTACGTATACACCCTCCCCAGAAGCCTAACAACCTAACCAAGAATCCAGCTTCCTTCAAATCTCCAACACCTGTGGCATCCCCCTCCATGATATCCAATTAATGGCACGACACCTAATTCACTGGCGGAAAGCGCGCGCAATCCCACCAATTCACCCACGCGATATTTATATCGTCTCCCCCAACGCCGACATGCGACGGCTCCACACGCTCATCCCAATCTACGCAAATCTATTCCCATCACTCCCTCGCCTGCCTATAATCCTAGCCAACCTATCCAAAAAGCCCAAACCCTACTCCACCTACATCCCAAGCCGCGACCACCGCGGCGCATACCTTGATATCCTCGCATGGCTGATCCGCCACGGCCTCGTCACACAGCTACGCAACTTCGCGTGGCTACGCGTTACACGTGACATCAAAGTCCGAGTAGCGCGGGAAGCCGCCGCGCGGGACCGCGAGCGCGAGCGACAGCAGCGCAAAGCGAGTAGCACGCGAAGCGGCAGCGTCTCCCCGGGTCCCGGGAGCGAGGGCGAGAAGGATAAAATGACGTCTTCGATTTCATCGCTTCTGTCATCGGGATTGTCGGCTTCCGACGCTCCCGAGACCGCCGCGGCGTTTGAGGAACCCGATCAGGATGATGAGAGGTTCAACGAGAGTATTATATTGGAGCCGCATCAGGCAAGTAGTGTTGAGAGCGCTTGGCTGGAGATGATGATGCGCGGCCAGACGCCAGATGTGAGGGCGCTGTTTGATCGCATTTTGAAGTACCTGAATGGTCAACATGCGATTGAGAAGATTGCGGTGAGAGAAGGGATTAATAGGAGGGATGTGAGAAGGGTTTTGGGCGAGTTTGAGGAGTTTATGGTTTACGTGAGTTTTGCGATTTCTTCTCTTTTTTTTTCGGTATGTTTTGTGTGAAGTGAGAGCTGCGAGTTGCGATCCTCCGGCGGGGTTTCGGTTTCGGAGCGCGAACCCGTGCGCCCCGCTCCCTTTCGGGCCGCAGGCCCACCGGTGAATGTGGGGCCGACCTAGTTTCGGTTCCTACGGGTAATCAGGTCTGCGCGACCAGTTTCGGCAGCTATCTCTCGAGAAACTTACCTGAAACTGGAGGCGCACCAGCTGTGGAGGCAGTACACGGCACGCTCGCGATCCGGTGAGATCTCGAGAAATGATTGTTAAAACCGGTTGTCGCAAACCTGAGTTTCCTACCTCCCCCCCTTTTTTTTCCATTTCCTCGTGAGCCTTTTTCAGTATTTTATTTTATTTTCCTACTTGATTCTTTTTTGTGACCGCGCGAAACCCTTGGCCCCCTCTCATTTCGTTCCCCCCCCTCCCTCCTCACTCCCCTTGCGAACTTCCCCTATATTTCTTTTTTGTGCGGCCATCGAAACCGGGCATTGTTTTGTTTTGGCGGCCCCGCAAAAAGTGGTTTCTGTTTCGTTCCTTGATCGAGATATGGTGTTAAGGCGCATGTGACAGTACCATGCGGATGGAGATGCGACCTGCTAACTAGAATGTTCCCTCCAGGCACGGCACTGGTGATTATTAGAAATTGAACTGGAGACTGGATCGCTGGATCGATGGAGTTTGGAAGGGTGGGTGTGGATGAGCCTTGTTTTTTATTTTTTATTTTTTATTTTTTTATCTCGATTCATTACTCTTCAGGAAAATAGCATTAATAAACGGAAATAATTACATGTTTTTTCTGGGGGGGGGCTTTTTGTTATCGCTGAAGTGGTGTAGTGGGGTTATTCTACTAGGGCTTAGAAGAAGCGCCGAGAAATGTGGCATGGGACACGCGTGGGCCTGTTGGAAAGGCTGGGGTCGACATTCCTGGATGACTTGATGTAAGACATGGCCCCCCCCTTGCCCTGGTTGAGACTCTAATAGTAAGGAGCTTACCCTCGTACCACTGACTGGTAGCACATGGCGCATCCGTACGACTTTGATATCACATCCTGGAGTAGGATCTTCATCCCAAGTTTTTTGACGGATAACGAGCTCGCGAAGCGCCGAGCCGTGATTCGCGGGGATAGACGTACATAGTAGATTATTGCGGCTTGCTACCGTGGTACGTACCTATACTAAGCCCTCGAACCGATACGATGTTCAATAAAAGCACCGTAAACAGCAATTAACACACTGTTACTAATGTCCCTTTTTGTCTTGTTCCAACAACCCCGCTCTTCTAGATGGGCGCTTTTAGTAGGGCTCTCGAACCCAGAAATTCGCGCAACTTTCAGCCAGCCTTACTGGCTTGGAATTCTTGGGGGCATTTCAAACGGAGCTTGCCTACCTACTTAGGTACAAGGCGAGGTACATTAACGGGTACTTTGTCGGTATCTTGTTACGAACAGAACCCAAGTTTGTGTTACAATTATGGTGCTGGGGTGGACTACCGAACCCTTGCCCATCTGGTCTCGGGATCCTCCGTTTTCCCTCATTTCTGGGCTGTGGATTTCTACCTAATAGTATTCGTTGCTCAAGGTACTTACGAGGCTACTTATACTTAGTATTTAGATATTGCCTAGAGCTCCAAGAACTCGTGGCACCCTTGTCGCTCTGAGAGGTCCGAGGAACCTAGCTAGGATCAGTTACTTGGAGTCTTGGGGCCACTATCGCCGATTATTATATCTGCCTAGTCTAAGACTCCAGGTCTTAAAAGGTCACAAGAGAATCCGAGACCCGAATTCCCAAGAGCGAGTACGTGCCACCCCCTTCCTCTTATGTCAAATCTCTCGGCGAGACAAAGCGCTAAATAACTAGTCACTATTTTCTACCACTGCATCTGCGTCATCGATGCCATAGCCTTTGCTATCTTAATGATTTATCATTCCACACGGATTGAAAATCCGATGAACTGGATTTACCAAAAATAGGAATTTATTAAATAACGGCCCCCACACCTTAGGGGGTCCCGGTTCATCCCGGAAAGATAATAGCTGCCCACGAGACCCCCGCCGAGACCACTGATGAATCATGGGCTATGACGCAGCAGACGAGTGAGATTTTGTGTTTGATTGCTGAGGCTCTTGGACGCGCCACGTGAACAGGGTACTCATGATCAGATATATGGCCTGAGATAGGCACCGGTGGCTGTGTCTTAGTGCGATATTTCCTACTAATTTTCCTTTTTCCGCTTTTGGCTTGGATACTTGCCTCTTGCGTTTTTTTATTTTATTTCTGCACTTTATTTGAATATCAGATGTTCGTTACATTTTAGATAATGATCAGTTGCATGCATTTACTGCAAGGATTCGTGAAACCTTGAAAGGTGGGTTTTTTTTCCCCCTCCCCTCAAAAGTAGAGATACCAACAGAAAGAAAAGTAAATAAGTAAAAGCAGCTCGAGTAACATACTGACGTAATAGTCAAACCTCAATCTTGCTACATGGGAAGCTTTTAGACTGGAGCTTATTCGCAGAACTAGCACCCTCCCCCTATTCGCAAAGTATGTGCCTTTCCGTCGACACCGGTAACTGAGGGTCTCCGTAGATCCCTATTTCTCACAGGAAGTCACTCCCCGCTGCAGGCTTGCAGGCGCGAAAACCCTCAGTGATGAATTGCTTTTTCAAAGTTTCAACAAGGTCACACGTGATATATTACTATAATTCTACGAATCGTAGGCAAAAACAGCCACCAATGACCGTTGCGCTGGGAAATTCGGCTCATGATGAAGTAGCAAAAATCAGCCGTTTCTGGCGACCGGGCTAACCTACAGGTCTAGATCAGACGGTAGACGTCATGTCTTTCTTCAGCAGTGAGGTGATGCAGTTGGGACCAGCGATAATTCTGTAGATATGCTGTACGACTGCGAGTCTTCCCGGTTGGGCTCCGGCATCGTTGCCGTCCACCGAAATCATAGAATATCACTCGCTGCCCCAAACGGCTACGTACAGACTGTTGAACTCCGCATATACGTTGAGTGCATTCATTATTTATTTTCCAAAAGGGTTAAGAAGAGCAGGATGTGATGGCAATGAGCCTCAGTGTGATCCGCTGGCAGGTTCCTTCGAGTTGCGCGCTGTGTCGTGGCAGGACATCCAGAGTTTTGGGATATCGGGGAGTATCAATCCACTGCATCCACGGGTACTGGTGGAAGCGAGGGAAATTCTACGTAATAACAGATATTCGCTGTGCCGGGGAAACTTGTATTGCCAAAGTTGGGATATTACCCCGGCTCCCAACGTAGTGTTATGCACATCACACTGTGTACAAGTGCGAAGTGAAGCTGGGTGCCGTGAGTTCTTGGCGGTGTTTCATTCACGCTTGCCTGCATTGACTGCTGCTCTTTTACGGACCAAATAGTAAGTGGAGAATCGGGCTATATTTGAAAACCAAACTCGTTGTAAGAAAAAGTCAATCGAGAATCAGTTACTAAGTACTAGGCAAACGAATAGAAAAGCCCCAATCACAAACCTGCCACCGCATTCCGAAGCCCAAGCACATCATTAAGGGAAGCGATATATTTTAAGGAAAATGGGAAATGGGGAAAGGGAAAAGTCGAGGAGGGAACAAGAACAAAGCAACGACTTGAAACGCCGCCAGATAAAAAACACAAGCTAAGCAAACACTAAAACCAGCAAAATATGAACCCTCTCGTTACACCAGCGAATGCGAATAGGAAAAAAGCGACAAAGTCTTCATGCATAACCAGATAATAAAAAATAAAAAGTATTGAGGACAAGAATATAGGCCTCAGAGATACAAATAGTTCTTAGGCATAGCGTATACAAATGAGGATGAAGGAAGGGGAACAAGATATGAATCCACCCTATTTGTACACGAGAAAACGAAATCAAGCGTGAAAAGAGTAGGATAGCAGAAAGAAAAAACTCAAAGTAAACATAGAAAGCTCTCCAACATAAATCTCCTTCCCTAATCATACCAAGCACATAACGCCATATCATCCTCCATCTTCGTGTCAAATATCCAAGCGAACAAAGTTCAAAGCAACTTGATCAAATCCAAATAATCCCGCACCCGCATTACAACATCAATTTCTATCAAATTCAAACCAGAACATTGTCGCATAAACCTCGTAACGATCATCGCCGTCGGATAACTTGGGCTGCGACTTGTGCGAAGTATCGCCTCCAAAGCGTATGACGGGCAGGGGGATGTGCCTTCCACGAGACTATGACATGTCCATGGTGTATTCGTCCTCTTCTTTAAACGGAACATCACCATTCTGGTTCCAGTACTGCGGCTGTTGTTGGGGTGTTCCTCGGGCTGAACCACCATTCTGGCCTGACTTGCCAATGGAACCAGATGGGCTCAAACCAGGAGACCTAACGTTCACGCCACTACCAATGGGGTTACCGGCATAATCTGTGTAGCCTGGAACCCTTAGGCTCGTACCGGGTGCCCTCGAGTAATTGAAAGTCTGGACTCCATTCTTCTCCATCGCGTTATACAGCTCAGATGACATGCGCTTGTCATCTTCGCTTGGCTCGAAAGGAAAGGTTCCACCCAAGCTAGCCACAAGCTCTCTGAGTTGCTTCTCTTGTTCTAACTTCTCGTGAAGAGCCCACATGAGATCTCTGGTCCAGCCGACAGCCCCGTTGAGGATGTCGCCTTTGTTGGGTCCCTTATCCTTCTCTTCGCCTGCGATCCCAGCAGCTGTTACACCGCTGGCCCGTCGACCAACGCCTCCAGCGAGCATGGATGTCGCACGAGGCGGGCTGCCACTGGGCCCCATGGTTGGTGACAACGAGCCGTTATTCACTAAGTGTTTGCGCACCTTTTCGTCTTCAAGGCGGTGCTGAGGTACTAGGTGAGACAGCTCCTGGATACGTTCGTTGATATTATCTCTCCGCCGGCGCTCCACCATGTTGTGGCTTTCTCTTCTCCGGCGTCTCTTGGCTTCCTGGGTGTTTTGTAAAGCATGACCGCCAGGACCAGGTTCGACCTTAGCGGGTAGCGAAGCGTGTTTGCCAGATTTGAAAACGTCGGCAATTTGTGTATGAACAGTGGAGTGGCCTGGCGAAGAAAGAGGCGAGTCAAGGTATGAGATGTTTGAGCCTGGAGTACCTTCCCACTGGTTCGAGAGGGACTTGCGATGGCGATGGCTACCCATTTGGGTTTGAATGGGCTGCGCAGGGACACTTGATGATTCGCCACCGAGAGATAGTGAGCCGATTCCGGGGGTTTTCGGTGTGTGAGGTGACCTCGAATGTGGGCTCTTGCGGGAAGCGGTCCTTTCCAAGCCCACAGGTCGAGCTTTCCTTTTGCCCGTAGCCATGTATTGATCAAAATTGGTTCCTTGCGTTGAGTCGGAGCCAATGATAGGCGAAGCGTTGTACGAAGATGGTGTTTCGGCGGTCGCCCCATTGTAGGGGCCCAGCTGTTGACGGAAATGTAGTGAAGGAAAACCACGGATAAAGGGTGATTGCGGCGCGTTGTCGGGGGTGTGGGAATACATATGTTCAATATTGGTAGCACCGACGGATGCACCGTTCTCACCAGCTGGGCCTCTATTCGTATCTGCATCCATATCGGGGTACAGACCATGAAGAGAATTATGGGTATTATGGCTAGGGCCATACTCATTCTGATGGTTGACATCGAACTGACCATTGCCTTGCATATGGCCCTCACCCAAATTTCCTAGAGTAGCAGCCAAATCTTCGTCTGGTATGCCACCACTCATATACCCCATGTTATTTGAGGTAGAAAAGTTTGGGTAAGATTGCATGAATCCACCATTTTGCTGGATTGGCATCGATGGGGACATAGTAAGTTCTGATGGATCGATGCTCCCATCCCCACCAGAATAGCTCTGATCTCCAAATCCACCCTGTTGGTAGGATTGATTGCTAGGCATACCGTACGCATCAGTGTGATGGTAGGGTGTCTGGTGAAGGAATCTGGACTCGTCTTGAGGTTCGTTCTTTATAAAAGGTGCGGGGGAGTTAGGCACGTTCCCGCTACTGGAGTTGCTGTTGTAAGCGTGCATGCCGTTGGCGATGTGAGGGATGTCGACTCTTAGTTCAGCTGCAGAGTTCTTTTTAAACGCAGGGGAGCTGAAGGACACTAGGGTGACGAAAGAAGCGACGAGCTGTTAGCCTTGTTCCTAACCCAACGCTAGGTTGCTAGGTGAAATTCAGAATGAACACCCCCAAAGAGCAAGAACGAGATAGCGAGAGCGAAATGCAACAGGCAATTGAAAAAGCTAACTCACTGCTAATTGGCATAATCGGCGAACCCTAGAGTCTCCAACTGAATGCCCAAAGACGAGATACCTCAATAGCAGAGGCACTTTTTCTCAAACAAAATGCTACTGCCGGGAACCGTACAAGAATCTCCTACTTTTTGTGCGCACTTTGTGCTCTGGTAGTTTTCGAAAGAGGAACTGAGTATATGTTGAGTGATAGAGGCCGTTCTCTAAACGTTGGTGCAACAACGAGAAAGCGAGAGCAGCAGGGGCCGCGAAGGATATGACTTTAAGAGTAAAGTGAATTCGTATGTCGTGCGTTGGCAATAAATGAGGAGGAATTAGCTGTATGGGGGAATTTAATGGCTCGCCAGGTGACCACTGACGGGATAGATTCCTTAACAAAATGCAGCTCAGGGAGCTCGAGAGGGTTGAAGGCTACAGGACGACGAGGGGCTTTCTACAAAAGGGTCGAATGCAAGCCGAGCTGTGGGAGGGGGGGTAGAAGTAGATGAGAAGGAGCAGGAGGAGGAAGGAAGAGGTGGGGCTGGTTGGTTGGTTGGATCGTTGGTTGGTTGGAGGGGCAGAGACAGGGGAGGGATGCCAGGAGCGAGGCTTTCAAGGTTGCAAAAGTGCCAGAAGTGAATTGATTGATTGATTGATTGATTGATTGTTTAAAAGGAAAGAAAAATCCCCGGGAATGACACCAGCTAGTTAGCGGTACGGAAGAATTGCTTGGGACTGGTCGGTCGTTCTAGAAATGGAGTGTGCCGAGCGTGTGTGTGTTTGTGCAGAAGAACTGCAGGATTACGACGGGAGCGTGTGATGGACAGATAAGTGAACAAGCCAGGCAGGTCGGGTTGCGGCTACTAGCAAAATACTGTGGATCTTCTGTGAACGGTGACACAAATGGCGAGCCTCTTGCGCACGCAGCACAGGGGGGAGGGAGGGATGGATAGGGATGAGTGATGTAGGGGGAGCCTGAAAGAAGGCTGAGGTCTCAAGTCTGACTGGACCGGAGAAATATGCAGGTCGCTGCTACTCGATCTCCGTTCTGCTCTACTGAGGAGCTGTTCCTTTGCTGTTGCTACTGTTGTTGCCGCCGCCGCTGCGCAGTGGGTTTCGCGGACTGGAGCTGGCTCTACGTTCTTAGTGGAAAAAGGCACTGTATTCTGTATTCTGTATTGCTGGCTGGCTGGCTTGTGGCGAGTTGTATGTTTCGCACGTACGATTGATAGATACTTGCTTCGAATGGGGTACTTTGTTTGGAAGAAGTAAGATGGAAAGTTGCTGGGGGGGATTGGCGAGGTACTCAGGAAGAGGTGGGAGAGGGGGTTTCGAAAGGACGGCAATCGGACGGGGGAGAGGGGGGGTAGAAGTAGTAGCAGATCTCAGTAGCAATACGGAGGGCGATCACAGCAGAACACAGAGGGGTGGACGAGGATGGATGGGTGGGTGGGAGAGTGCAAGCGAACAAGGAGGGAAGGATGGCGAGGAAGAGCGGAGTGGCAGGCCACCGACCGGAGAGAGATGACTGCTACTTTCGCACCCTCTTTGGCTGGCTGGCCCTTTCGGTCAGGGTTTTTCACGATGATTTCCACCCGTAAGTCCCCCCAACTTTTGCCTCCGCTCCACACCAAAGGTGGAGGTTCTACCCCAACTCAACCCCTGCAACCTATCAGACAGCACCGCGGCCATAAATCATAACTGGCCCGCATATTCTGTCGAAGATACTTAAGCTTGCTTGGCTAAATGAATATCCAAATAAAAAATAAAAAAAACAACGGGCACTCTCAGGAGATAATTCGGCTTTGAAATTCAAAACCAGAGGAAGGCCCAAAAATAAAAATAACACCAGACAATCGAAAAGTGACAGATAATAAAATAAATGGTTTAATTATTATAATTGGAAAGCGCCATAAGGCTCCTCTTTCAGGCAATGAGCAGGCGGCCGTCGCGGGCTTGGCAGGTTGAAGCAAGAGGCTTACGCGGATACAGACTAGCACGATTTTCAACTTCCCTCCACATCGACTTTCCCTCGACACAACACTTCTGCTGTCCAGATCAACCTAACACCTAGCAACGAAGCAGGAAATACTACAGAAGAGAAATAGAAGCAGATACTGAGAGGATCAGTACTGGACATACTGTAGTGCTCAGCCGACCCATCTGTCTCCGATATTCGCGAGAGAAACCTTCAAAAGAAGCTGTTTTCATACTATCTATTGATCCCAATCTCACCTTTGCGAAAGGGAGGTGCGGATACAGAGCACCTGAACCACCACCGCCCCCCCTCCGAGCTCAGTAATCCTGTTTGATATTCTCCGATAGCAACTCAGCGACACCCCCCCTCCCCCCTTCTCCTTCTCCAAAATATAGCCACCCACGTTTTATCGACTTGTCTTTTTACTGTCGTCATGGCCGCCGACTCCTTCAGATCACAAATGAATTCGCTGGGATGGTCTAGGAGAGACGAGCCTGTTAACACTTCCGCACCATCTCCTTTTCTGAATAAACTACAATCCCTGAATCCGTTTGGGAACGGAGGTTATGTCCGGTTGCCCACGACTTCCGACCCTCCTCCACAGCTTCCGGCCCAAACCCGTCAAGAAGAGGATGCAGGGTGGTTAGCATGTGAGTTACGTTTCTATAAACCTTGTATTGATCTCTATGGTGACCGGCCACCGGTGGCGACGGGAGTTGGGATGGGGATATGGTAAAAGTGGTGTAAACCATGGTATTAGTGGCAGTGGTGGTACTGGTGTCGATACTCGGCGTATCGCAAAACGATCGCTGTAGCTGCCGTGCACGTCAAAACTCCATGCACGAAATTCGCCGACGCAAAAGGAACGATTTGCTGATCTGAATACTCGTTTTTCCATGCACAGTGAGCCGATGGGACCGTCTACTGGTCTTTGCATGCTGTAACCTAGGGGCTGCAGCTTGTTTCGTCCTTTGTTTTTTCCTATTCCCTGTACTGGCTCTCCGACCCCGGAAATTTGCGGTCCTGTAAGTCTCGTAGATCCTCTTTCCCACAAGCCACATGCCCGTAAAATAATACCCACCACTGACGGAGATTCATGGTATCAGCTGGACTGTGGGATCAATTTTATTCTTGACATCTTGGGCAGTACTTCAGGGCCCTCTCACTTATGCCATGCACCTCCTCTCCACTCCACGGTTGCCATTTACAGCTGCGTATTTTGGGTCAATCGGGTTGACTCTATTCTTCGCCCTAGGGGTATGTCTATCTGACTTGAGCTCTCCACAGCCCTATCCTCTGTCTTGAATCAAGGACTCATCACTGGGCCCATTTGTTCCCGTGCCTTACGTGTTTCGGGAGATACTTACGTTTTGTGTCAGGTACAATCGGTGATTCTCACCTTCTTCTCTGCCGTTGCTCAGCTCATTGCATTGGTGTGGTATCTCGTATCATATTTCCCTATGGGCTCGTCAGGTATTCCCCCAACAGTTTGCTCCGTTAAGCTGAATGCCTGGAACACATCCTAACGCCTCTCCGCACTATAATACAGGCCTCAGATTCGCGAGTCAGCTAGGGGTTAGACGAGCTGCATCATGGATGCAGGGCTAGTTCAAAGGACCCAATAGTCTATCATCTGGATTCTGCATGTGTTCTAGAGTAAAACACCCTGTTCACATGTTGGGTGACAGCCCACTGCGGGGAACTTTCAGGAAACGTACATATATGATTGTGCGCTGTGTCTATTTTTTTTGTAGCTATCGTCACTTTCTTCCGGGGCGAATGAGATTTTGTGGCCGGAAAAACGGATTTTTTAGGAGCTCTAGGTGTTAAAGGCAGGTAACCATCAAGGAGGGGTACACGAAGAAGTCTAGGCATGTAGACTATGGATTTACGATCGTAGTTCGGCGCATAAAGCAGTTATTTTTTTGAGCTCGGTTAATGCGTCCGAGTTGTATGCATACATCATCATACCTAAACCTTCTTTCTAGCAGTCCGTCATATATCATTTTTTTTCCTTTTTTGCTCACACATCCCTAGACCCCTGATGATCTGCGCTAAAGAGCCACCCCCCCTCCCTGAAGTTCGGACGAACGAAACGGGAAAACAGGCTCCGAATGAGAAAAAATGGCACTGTTTACTATAGGCTGGACCAACGCCGTGACTACACGACCTCTGGGATCCTTGGGGTGATAGGTTACAAGGATAGAGTACCTGCGAATCCTATTGGAAATGATTTTGCTGCGATAGTACCAGAGGGGGGGAGACGAGCGGGCCTGAAACTCTTGGACAAAGAAGAAGAGTGTGCATGTTCTTTTCGCTGATTTCCTTCCCACCCCCGAAGAAGCGCTAGCTCAGTATGTGGATCACAGATTAATTTGACAGCCGCCACAGTCGGGACCTTCGGCGAAGTCTCCCTGAGACATGGAGTAAGTCCTCAGGTGGACTTCAGTAGAAGCTCTGAAGATTATCGACGTCATCATTTTTTTCGGACCTTCGTAGTTCTAAATAGAAGGCGTTAGATTTAAAAGATGAAACTCGAGACTCATGATCATGTCACAGATGACTTCTCTCGTTCCTTTAAAAAGAGCCGCGGTTATCTGCCTTGCCTAAAGTGGAGCTTACAACCGTCTCAGAATCCCATCCCCAGTATCGAATGCTATTTCTACTCCTTCGTAATCACAATCTGACAGCCTGACCTAGCCTCACCGCAAAGACGTCATATATCTGTGTTACAGAAGTTGGGCTATGTACCTACGAGTGACATTTTATGACTCTTACTAGGCACTTTTGGAAGTTCCATGGAAGGTCGTAGAGAATCTAGACGGATGGGAAAATTGGTCATGGGATTAGTTCTTCAGTTTCATGTTCCTAGCCCTGAAAGCTTAGGTATCAGTGTTACTTTCTCGGGAGCCCTGTGGTTGATGATGTATGTCGTTAAACAGTAAAAAAACGGAACACCAAATTCCTAAGCCATTTTTGGTGCGATATTGCTATTTCCTACTAATTGAGTATACCAAGACTTGGAGACTACGCGTCCTTGAAGGCCACAGCCGACTTCCGATATAATCATGATTTTAATCGTTTACGTACATTATTGATATTCAAGATCGTCCTCACCGGCTTGGCCGCTCATCGGCAGATTTAAAGAAAGGATCTGTGACGGGGATCTGTGAACGTGCAGTCAAGACTTGGCCGCAGCCCGCCGCGGGGGATTCCTATTCTATCAGTCTACAAACCTTGACCTACTTACTCTACTTCTCGTAGATGGTTACTCGGCTTGCTTGTAAATCATATTGGCCGGTCTATGGTTATGGACTAGGTAATTCTCTGTAGCACTTACTACTCGGGTGGTGAGTGCGAAGATGGAACTGCGGGGTTATCCGCTCCTTGAAACCGTAATCCAAATTGTATGAGTCCTGTACCATCTTCGCACCCCTGACCCGAGCATTTGCACGTTTGTAAAAACCTGGTTTTTGGTTGGTTATTGGACGCTATAAACCTCGATTATTAGACCCTCCCCCCCCCCGGTCCAATTTGGTGGTTGTTAATATTATCCCAAATAAGGAAACGTGTTAATTAGTTTTCTTTTTCTTACATTCTCGACCCATATGCCTAATGTCTGGTGTCGCCGGTAAGATAATTACGATAATGTAGTTAGATTCTCCACCGAACTACTCCTTCATGCCTCCCCCGATCCCGGGTCTTGGTTTCCTTTAGGAACTAATGATGTAGTTGGTCAGGAGTTCGGGTCAGCCATTTGCGGGGAAGTAGAAGGAGGTGGGAAGGCCTGGGTAAAGCATCCTTAAAATTCCGAACCATTTTAGTCCGGCTGTGACTCCGATTTGCCAAAAATGCGTGGCTTTTAGATTTCCTTGGAAGGGATACTACATGTACAAATTAAAGGAACTAGCTGACAAACATAATGCAGCAGATACCGCGGGAAGGAAGCACCAGGTGAATATATTAGAGTACTATGAAAGATATTTGGTAGGGATGTTTGGTCCGCTTACGGGAGAGCGACTCGCTTGGTGGTTCGTAAGTTGCTTTTGCATGTAGGGTCTCCTTTGTTGCCCTGGTCGAAAACAACCTCTGCGGCCCGATAGGCATGAAGAATAGTCTAAAGGAACCGCTTGAATGGTTTGAGTCGCAATAGGGCATTAGAATCGAAAGGGCTGCAAAGATCGAACTGTGATATGTCGTACACACTTCCCCGCTTCCGATGATCTGACAGGAAGAAAAGGCGGGGCAATCATGATCAAGAGTTAGGCAATACTATGCATCACTATTGCTCGTGGCTAATATTGTGGGGGGGCAAGAGATGCCTTGTATCCCGTCCTGGAAACGGCGGTAGAAAAGGGTCTCGCGGCTTCGATGCTGCAGGGCAGCTGTATAATTCACGCCAGCTTAGTTTAAGTAGGCGACAATTAGAGGACGGTCCGGGTCTCGCGGTTCTTCTTGTAGCACAAGTACGCGGATGAGAAATAGATATCATTGGAGCGCAAACACTCTCCTCCTCAGGAAATCATTGTGAGTAACGAGGGCAACTCAGGCTAACTGGATGCTAGCGGGAAAATGATTTCAGATTTCTTTTGCCAAGGATTATTCTGGACCATCAATGATGCCAGCCTCCCACCTAACCATTTGAGGGAAAGGTTCATTGGAAAGAATCGACGTCGAGGAACTGCCATTATGAGGGAAAGACCCAGCATCCCGTCTTTTGCTTCGGTAGATATGAAGCTGCTCATGTATAATGTGGTAGCCAGCATTGTATATATCTGTATGTAGGTACATGGAAGAATTGATTGGTAGAAAAGCAAGACAGACCGTTATTGAATGGGCAGATGCTGGTGGACAGTTGAGGCGAGATGCGTAAGGGAATGCGAGCGAGCGGCTGAAAGAAGCATGACATAGGGACATGATATGTATGTAAGGTCACCTCACGTACGAGTACATGCTTGGCCCGGCAGGTGGTGGGGTAAGATAAATACATGTAATGTTTGAAGAAATGAGCGCGATGCGATGCAGAGACATGCGATGCGGAAAGACGCGTTTGGTGGGACTGGGGAACGGAGAGATGGACGAGACGAGGGAAAGCCCGCAAGAGCTCAGGAAGAGTCACAGCGAACATGCCATTTCTTTCTAAGCACCCACGATCCAGGGAATTTAACAGCAGATATGGGTTCCTAAGTTGCAGGTAATTACATGTATATATGCCTACATGTATTGCCTATTGGGGATGTTTGCAGGTCTTGATTGTTTCTTCAGAGAGTGTGTGTCTGGAGTGAGTAAAGAATACATGTACACGTACCTAACATCAGAAATCTCCAAAGTTTGCTCCCCGCAACCCCTCCTTTACTGGTGTGGATCTCCAGCTTCAATTACATCTGTGGAATCATCCTCTTCCTTGCCCTTCTGCTCCCATTCGTTTCCTTTTTTGCTTGTCCATCTCATCGCCATCTCCCTCCAATCCGAGGGATATTACTGTTCTTATTCTCGCTCTCTCACTCGCTCATCTGAGTTCCCCCCCGCCTTGATCTTCCGCTCGCCCCACCAACGGCAGCACCAGAAGCAGTGAATAGTAGAAACCCTCCGTGCATTACTTTGCAGTCAGTACATACTCTGACAGCCACCCCGCGCAACCCGCATACCGCAACACCCGTTTCTCTTCTCCGTGTGTTTTGGTGTGATCTACTTTGAGGTTTGCGGCCCTCATTTTCCGTACCGCTGCTGCCCAGCGATCCTCCCCCACTACTACCAAAGCAGTCACGATCACTGAACGTCTCAAGTGTCTCTCTGCAAGCCCGGAAAAGGACAAACAGAAATACTCTCAAAAAAAGTTTCAAACAGCAAAAAACCTTTTTGGAGGTCGCCACTTCTGTGCAGGCAGGAACGGTAATTTAACCCCTCCCCCAATTGTGCATTTTTTTTCACTTGTGGCTTGTACCCGTTTATTTCAGGCGGTGCCCTGTGTGATTCTTCCGTCTTCCGGTACTTTTTTTTTCCGTGTGGTTCTAAAGTGTCGTCGCTGACCCATCGTCATCACCTTTTTTTCTTCAAAACCAAACAGATTGCAGGTCTTCAGGAACCGCGACGTTGACGGTCTTGAGTCTTTAGACTCAAAATTTCTGTGCACGATAAATCATCTGCTTGAGAGTCTAGTACTCCCTTCGCTTGAACGGATCCCACAGTGATTCCCCCCGGCTACTTCTCGGCTCTTCGCGGTTTGCCTCACTTTGTTCCTTCGCCTTCCGCAGTCTCACCTCCCCCTCTCAATTCCTCACGACTCTTCGGTTTCCCTTCGCTAAAAGCTTGCTTTTCGTGAAACTGCACCTTTTTTTTTTAAGACTTCAACGTCACAGCTCGCGTGTTTAACGTTCGTATTTCCGAGCAAAGAAGTCTCCGCTGAAAGTAAGGCTGACACATCGTCTCCCATCGACAAGTCGACAAACTCTCTACTGCTCTCTTAGCTTCTAGAAGTAGCTACAGGCGACTACTTCCCTACAGGTGACGGGCAAAAAGGTAGCGCGTCTTGACTAGTGTGTCTTGCTGCAGCTCTTTGTGGGTGCGTGAAGAGCGGGTGAGGACCGGCTTCTCCCGCTATTGTGAAAGCAGTCATCATCATCCGGGTTCTTTACAACCTTGTTGACGGCTCAATCTCTTCGCAAAACGCACTTTAGCAGCCCCTCTTCCTGTCAAAGGATACCCCGCTAGGGAATATTTCATCCTTCTACACTGTTCCTTTCGAACATTTTAGGATCGATTTTTTTTCCCTTTCAACGATAGAATTATCATGACTACGTCTGCCAGCAGACCCATAAATTCAACGGAGACAACTTTCTCCTACGCCGCCGCTGCATCTGGAAAAAATTCCGCTGGATCTACTCTAAACAAATCGCAAACTAACAGTTCATCTAAACCCAGCATTTCCTCTTCTACCGGACCGCCACCTACACAGAGACCAGTATCGTCGGCTTCGTCATCAACAGCACCCAACATGAACGGCAGCACAGCACCCACCACTGGAACGTCCACACCTCAGTCGCTCCCAACTGTTGTTCCCGGCTCGCATTTGGAATCTAATGGTGGAGTGGGTTCTACTACCATTTCCTCTTCTGTATCATCTCCAAGCACAGGGCCAGTGCTATCCTCTGCGTTACCAAAAGAAGACGACTCGATTTCGTCTGTGCCGTCGGAAGACAAAACCGCCTCTTGGGAAAAGCAATCTCAAACTTCTAGCCGTGATGATAAGAAAACATCCAGCGCTGGTAGTAGAACACCTGATGTTCCTAAGGATGTCACATTGGTTCCCGCACCTCCTCCATCTGTGAATCCTTGGAATAGGAGCAGTCCCGCCAAGAAATCGAATGCACCTACGACCGTGCCTTCAGCACCAGCAGCTGCCAAGACACCTGCAAGTCTAAACAACGCTATAGCTGCGAAGGATAATGTGGATAAATTGGCGGAATTGAAGCAGGTGGAAAAGAAGAAAAAACCGATTGGTGAAAATTTGGATGTTTTAGAGAAGGAAAAATCCAAAGAGGGGCCTAGTGGTGTCGGAAAGGATGGTTTGGCGAGGGAGCCTGGGGGTCGCAAAAAAAGCGCGGATGCCGGAAGGGTTAATGGCTATGCAGGCAAGGATGATGGTACATATTTGTTCCAGTTTGTTTTTGAAGAAATTGAGTGACAATTAGCTGATGTAACCTTGTTATTACAATAGCCAGCATCCCTAGGAAATCGACGAGGAAGGTTTACCAACAGGAAAAGGAACCAGCTGCCCCAGTTCTTCCTCCACCGGTTACAGATGTTGAATCATGGCCTACTCCTGAAATAGCTCAGGATGAGGTGGAGAAGGCCAAGCGAGAGAAGGATGAGAAGGATAAAACCGCATCGTCTGAAGTTCGCTCTAACCTGAAGTGGGTGCCGGTTTCAATACCTCCGCCGTATGTTCCTCTATTCTCAAGTAAAACTGGGCGTGCAAGTAGGGGTAGGGGCGGTGCGCGTGACGGAGGTAGGGGCGGAGGCGTGGGAACAGGAGCCATTCCGTCGTCTTCGCCAAATGGCGAGAAGCACGCTGGTGGTGCTTTCGGGTCTGGATCTGGATCTGGTACTGGGGTAGAGAATGATCGTGGTCGTCAAGGTTCTGGGGCTGGCCCATCCCGTGGAGGACACCCGGGAAATAAAAACGGAAAGCGTGCTACAAGTGCTGGTGGCACTACCCAGCGTCGTGAATCGAAGGGATCATTACCAATTCCTCAGGAAAAGAGGAAGGAGCCAACAGCACCTGAAGCCGGAGAAACGGCTCCCGAATCAGTCCAATCTGCCAAGACCTCTTCCACCGGGACGCAAACGCAGACCGAAAGGTCACATCGTGGGTCAAAAGCAGATGAGTCAACTTTTGTTGCACAAGGAGATGGGCGTCAGTTTCCCGAGAACCAAGACAGGGGTCACCAAAACGGTAATGGACACAATTATCATCCTAGGTCAGAACGTGGATCTTACCAGGCTTTCAATGGCAATCGGTCGGATCATCATGGAGTTAGTGATAACGGTTCTACGCATGCTCCTCGCGAACGTAGCTACGAGAGTGGCCGCGGGCGTGGAGGCTATCGAGGACGTTATAATTCGCAGTTTGCGAATGGCCACAACACTAACCATCACCAAAACCAAGGACATTACACATCCACTCCTTCACATTTCAATTCCCACTCTTCTAGTGGGCAATATCAACCGCAAGGTTCACAGTCTTCGCAACGGGTGTTTAGAGGCTCAAGATCACACCCTAGCCACAATAACCAGAACTACAACCGGTTCCCTAACCCGAATATGCAGCCTCCACCTGCTTTTATGCCACCTTATCCAGTTCCCTTCGAACCGTATATGATGGCTCCGAATGGAATGCCGGTACATGTTGAATTGCCTGGGATGCTCGACATCATTACACAGATGTAAGTCTATATCACAAGGTATAGTTTTATGCTCCATGCTAACTTTTGCACAGAAACTACTATTTCTCTGTTGACAATCTGTGCAAAGACATGTTCCTGCGGAAGCATATGGATAGCGATGGCTACGTCAGATTATCTATCGTCGCCGGGTTCAATCTCTTGAAGAAATTAACACAGGACTTGAACGTGCTGCAACAGGCATGTCTACAGTCGCAGGAAGTTCATTTGGCCACCGGAGTTGATGATCTATATATTCGGAAAGCCGTTGGGTGGGAGACCTGGATTCTCAACGAGTCTGATCGTGATCCCGCTGCCCGGTGTGGGATGAGTAGCTGGCATATCGACCATCGGCATCGCGTTCAGCAGAACAGCATATCTAGCTCACCACTTGAGATGTCTGGTTCAGCTGTCCCATTCATGCCTGACGCCGGTAGAGGCCGTACTCAGAGCGGAATCGCTCCAGGAGCTCCAGCTTTCGTTCCATCAGGTTTCTACCCTGTGGATGTCGGCAGCTCAAGCACCGCTGGCGTTACCTCACTATCTGCTAATGTACCTGAATTTTCACCATCTACTACCCCTTTGGTTAATGGCTCAATGGAAGATCACTTTCCAATAGACGAATTTCCTGATATAGACATTGGCCGTCTTGTTATCGTCTGCAAGCGGAGTGGGGGTGGTGAAAGCAACAATACGTCCCCTCTGGCCTCTCCTACTAAGTCTCGGTCAAACGGGATAGTTGATGGGGTTAATGGGGTATTTACCAATGGTACTACTTCAGGGTAAGCTCGCTCCGCTGGTTTAATTATGTCGTTTCTACCCACTCACACTCGTTTGCAGGCCTTCTAGCCCAAACAAATCTTCGTTTGGGCATCGATCATCTGAAATTGGATGGCTATTAGGAGGAGACTCTGGGTCTCGGGAACCATCGCGCGAGTACGTTCATAAATTGTATCAAGTAGTCTTGACGCAGTCACGGGAACAGCGTGAGGCTTCCGGGCCATCCAAAACTGGCGAGATAGCTACGCTCTACAAGTTTTGGCCGCACTTTTTGTTGGACAAATTCAACGGCCAGATCTACGCAGAGTTCAAGGCTTGCGCTCTTGCAGATGCAGATCTTTTTGTGCGTTTTGGCTTGGAACACCTCTTCAAGTTCTATGAGGATTTGCTCAAAGAACGTGACGAAGTTCACGGTAGCTTAATCCAAGATTTTATCACACTGGTGAAGAAGGATGCGAGGAATGGAAGAGAATCTGGTCTAGAGAAATTGGTCTCAATTCTAGAGAGCTCGCGCTTGAGTGCGCAGAACAAACAGAAGATCGAGGCATTGTTGGACTCAGAGATTCATGAAGTTCTTGAAAATGGTGTGGAGAAGAAGGACGGACAGTTGATCGAATCCTACGCTGCTGTACGTTGTGTATTGGTTCTCCGTTTCCTTTTTTTTAACAGTTTCAGCTGACATTCTTCGCAGTAAGTCGTTTGTCGCGGGTAGTCTCGCTTCATTATGATCACTTATTTCGACCGCTATGTTACGGATTTTTTTCAACCTTTTCATTCAGGAATCGTCATTCTAATCTCCTTCCGCGATCAAAAGTGCACAACTCGGCGTATTGATTTTTTGTTTTGCTTTTGCAGCCACCTTCAACTTTGTCTTGTGCTTCTCTCTTCATCAATCACATGACCCGCAAACATAGATTTTTCTTTTCATCTTCAAAGATCGCTGTTTTCTCTATTCCAAAAATTCTTCTTTTCCTCCTCTAATATGGCGCCAATTTTTTTCTTCTATTCTTCTCTTTCTACGTTCACTTTCTCTTCTGGCTGTGCCTCTTCTCTTACTTGCTTGTTTCTTCATCTTTAACCCATTTTTTATTCGCTCTACCATATTTATCTTTTGGAACTCCCTAAGAAGCCTACATCTCGCAGCTGCGAGTAAGGGAAAGGACGAAAGATAGGAATCGAGAGAGAAGCGGTTCAAATTATGGTTCGAGAAGCTTGAAGGAATTTTGTGTGGTACCTTTTTTTTTCCCTGCCATTCCACAGGTTTCTTTTTACGAAAACGCAAAAATGACGGCAGTTGTTTTACTTTACTTCACGTACATAGTTACACCCTTACGGCTCTGGTTTTCTTTTTTTTTCTTTTTCTTTGTGGTGATCTCTTAGCCTCGATTCTCTTGGCTTGCCTTCATTGGCTGTGGTTCACCCTACTCTTGTCATCCTACTTCCGTCTCATAACTCTTTTCATGGATTCTGTCGGGAGTGCCCGAAACAGGAGGGGTGGTGATTACCTAGTTTGTGTCGGTGCGAGGATGCGGGGGCGTTGATACTATTATGATGCTCTTGAAGTTTTCCATTAGTGAGGATGAAATTTCAGCTGGATTCACGACGATAGTGGGGTTTTTTGTTTTACTGTGTTGGCAGTAGTAAAAAGGAGAAATATCGAAAAAGGATAAACGGAGGGAAAGCTAAAGTGACGGGGCCTTATCTGGCTGTTTCTTTTCTTTCTTTCTCTTTTATTTCATTGCTACGGTCTTAGTTGTTTTCGCTTTGGTGGGGAGCATTGTTTTCTATTCTTTTTGTCGGGTCTTATTTCCTTCGGGTGGTTCTTGCTTTGGTGTTTTTGTTTTTCGGTTTTATATTGATTTGATGTCTTTTTTCCCTCCACGATCTTTCTTCATGTGTTATGTCTCCTAGTAAGGTATTGGGTGGTTGGTTGGGTATGGGATTATGGAGTGGTATAAAATGGGGACTGATGGTGGTAGGCTCTGTCGGTACTACGATCGTTCTTTTTTGTTTTGTTTTTACTTTTTTTTCTTCTGTCTCTTGTGTAGCTCTTGCTATCTAGTCTATCAGTGGCCAGAAATGGGGGTGAGACATCAAGATTTTGTCGGAAAAGGCCTATATCTTGCGTTTACCTGAATAGTGTGTTGCGATGCAAGTGAGAACATATCACAAATGTGGAAAGTCCGAGATGGACTTCCTAAACATAGCAAGACAGGCATTGACTTTTTGTTTAGGTTTAAGGCTACACCAGTGACCGACAGAAGCTCAGAAAAGAAAAGAAAAGATTAATATTTTGCCGGTCGATCGGGCGAAGTGCTCCGATTTGTTTTGCAAATGATATGATCGAGCCTCTGCTTTGTCATGGCAGCTCATAAATAGCCCTTAGCTGCAAAAGGGCATTCATCGGAGTGATGATCTCCCCTCTCTGCCTCGTCGCTGTTAGCCCATATCCTCTTGTTTTATACTGTATCTCTGTCGCCGTGACTGCGAAACACAGCCTCACGCTCCTCAACGGAGACACAGTCACGCTAGACAGGGGAGTCCTAGGCTCTGGTTGGACAAACCCTGAGAATGTCACTTTTTGGCAGACTAAAAGCCTCGTGCGACCGTGACCGTGACCGACTATAACGTTAGGTATATAGCAAATATTCCTATGATCCACAAAATTATATTGTATGCGGATCTAGCCGTTATATCACAAGTGCTAGGCCCTGTTACAGGGCAGTTCCAAAGCGGACCCCACTACAAAAACTGCAACCAGACAAACGATGCAGTAGGAAATAACGCATAACTAACAAAAAGTTACCCACTAGATTACTTAATATTTAGACCTATTATACCTCAATGTTATTGTTTTTATTATCCTTACTATTGGGCAGGGGAGGAATTGTCCTTAGGGAGTTAGTACCCTGTTAACGGTGGTTGAAAACAGTCACTCGTTAGCTATATGCTACAGCACTTTATAGGATTTGTACAACACCTAACATTAAGTCTCACTCTTCCTAGACTGCAATACCATTGGAAATGGCAATATCTATCAAGAAGAGCTAGCCCTGTAGTCCGCTAAAGGATGCCCAACGCTCCCCATTCCTCTTAGCTACTAGGGCTAATCCGTTCTCCGGTAATGGCCGTATTTTATTAGCTGTATTTTGCGGCACGGGATATAATACTAACCAAAATAGCATATAGCATTACTTAGTCATAGCCAACTTACAGTATTTAAGTATCACTGCACTTTTAGCTTAAGCGATAGTTTACATGATCTAGATAGTAGGAAAATATGAATGCTAGTTACAAAGAAATTAATGGAATGAGGGGTATCGAAAGAACCACTAGAACGTGAGATTAACAATCAGTGGGGATATGGATTAGATCTCGCTCCCTGTGGAACATAAAGCTAGATAAAACTAGTATTAAGAATCATGTAGTAGTCCTCATACCCTTGAAGCACCTCCCGCGCGCCACCTTCTTCAGTCGCCAGCCTTTCGCGCCCAATTTGATAGTATGACTCGTATGGCCGAGTATCGTATACAATACCTTGACTAGAACTCGGGGTTTGAATCAGCGCATACCCATCGTAAGCTTATATTTTTGAATAAAAGCAGGGTTTATCCCTAACGTACGATTTTATCTTCCGTACATTTGCTCGGCCTAGATGGTCTATCTTAGCCCCACCCCAACCAGCATGTCTATGGTTTGCAAAATACAGACTCCGACTGTCTTCTACCATATCCTCTATTGTGAACGAGAAACATGGGTGCTAATTTTGCATTCTCACAGAGGCGATTAGCGTGGTGAAGACCAAGATATTGAAATCCGTACCCATATAATATTAAATCACACTCCATACCGAATTTATATGTAAGATTTGCATCTCCCATTCCCGCACACCAGCTTCCTGGCAGGCTTCCACCAACGCAGCATCTTGTTGCCTCCCAAAATCATTTAAGTCTAGAAATTCCTCCGCGGAATCTTGTGTGCAGTTGCAGAACATAGTTCTGCAGCCCAGATCTCTCCTAGTCATAGCAGACCGAAAAACAAACGAAGAGAGTTTTGGGAATGCTCCAGAGGCTATTTTAGCTGCCAGCCAGATTTTACTGTTTCTAGACGGGATCGAGATCTCCATAGACCGTAGATGTTGCGCCACAAAGTCAGTAGTCTGATGTGCCATGTTATCAAAAGCATGGTCTACGAGCAGTTTGATCTCCTTTTCGTGGGGCGTTTTAAGGACTATCTTGAGGTTCCGAAGCATAGGAGCCAATGTGAAAATCGAAAACAAGAATTCATCGAAGCAAACCATTTTTGGGTAATGATAACCAGGGCTGAAGTGGTTCCCCTCGGTCCACAAGCAGCTAATGTCCAGATTTGTTAAAGTTGATGAGTTTAAGTATTGCGAGGAAGCAGATTGTGGGCGACAGCGTGACAGATAATCGATGAATGGATTTAGAGGCTCTGTATTATCGTACTCCGTAGGAGCTTCTTGAGGTGGAACCCAAGCATTGATGGTCAATGACTTGAGCCCCGTTATAGGTACATGCTGAAACATTGTACGAAAGTCACTCATGCGATCTCCACACTCGATCGACAAAGAACGTATCTCGGGAAGAGAAAGCACGCTGGCGGCCCACGTTGCAGTGTCAAGTGAAACATGTCGGATATTTTTCCAGCCGCGGTATATCTGGAGGATCCTAGGCTCTTCGGCGAGAACGTTCCACCAAGCGTATCCCCAACAGCCAGAACGCCAGTCCCACTGCGTCCAATGAGGGCTATTTGCAATCGCATCACAGAGTCGTTTTCGTAGATCATGTAAATTAAAATGGTGGAGATACGACCAAAGATTTCCCAAACCTGAAATTGATTCCAATCTATTAGAACATAGCTCAAGAACTGTAACCCAACTCGGTAAAATATCGATGATATTTTGAGCATAGCTAGGGAATCTGGTAATATCGATCTCTGGAAGTTTCAAATGCCGAACAAGCAAAACCGGGCCCTGTGGCAATCGCAAAGTACGCTGCAATCTATCGAGCTTCCTCCGAAGAAAGGCTATCGTAATATGAGGTTTCGAATACCAATGAAACTTTCCAAGTTCTTGATGAGACTCTTTGCACTCCCCACTGAATCGCAAAACAAGTGTTTGGTAAAGCGCCTTGGTGCCAAACTCGTTGAAAACCCGGCAGACTAGGGAAAGTGTCCGGAGGAGTGTGTGATTGCATAAGAGGCATTTCGGGTATTCGAGAGACTCGAGAACCATAAACCATATTTCCGCCGGAAGAGTTGGTACTGGAACAGCCCGGGCCCTCGAATCTGCAGTACCTTTCAAATATGGGATTTGGAGAAGAGGAATGGATGTCGCTTTAGTGCGCTTGGTGGTCGATTTGTACGAAGGATTTTGCAGAGCGTAGTGGACCTTCTTAAGAGCTAGCATCGTGAATACCTTGGTAGGTGAGAGGGGGCGCGAATGGGCCTAGCTATGTATTGCTAAGCTGGATAACAGAAGGAAGGTTATGTGGCACATTACCCGGCTACCTCTAAGTTAAGATAAAAATAGAAGTTGCCGCGCATACCATGACACCGAAGCCGTGCTATATGCCAATTCTTAAAAATTGATATGACTCTTACTGGTGTTATCTTCGGGACTAAAAGCTGCTGAAACCACGTTATTCATTTTCTTTGGAACAATTGTTTTGACTTAGTCATAGTAAGTCACTCGCAGATGCTCGTTAATGAAGCGCAGCCCATATCGCCTGCTCGAGAATTCGGTCCACAACCCGCGGAGAGGATGCATCTAGAAGCCCTGGGCGACACCACCTACCCCATGTGCGCATGCTAGCTTCAGCTCGTTTCTGGCCCGATTATCCTTGAGACGTCAGGTTGACTTTATTTTGTATCTTTATCGGGGCCCGGTGCTTGTTCCTACCCAGGCGTTCAGCATAGACTAAACCATCTTCTGGCCAATATACGCTTAAGTTGCATCACCAAAGGACCCAAAATATAGGACCTTCGAATAGCCAACCACTCCTTCCCTGGGCGAACTTCTAGCTCATAGGTAACAGCCCATAATAAAATACCTGAACATGTCAGCGTTCTAAACTTGAAGTATAGTATATATAATCCCCTCACAAGGATACTTTTTATAAGTATATTCTTAGCAGAAAATTTCCAAAATTACCTCCTTAGTTCGTATTTGGTAAATTCTTACCTGTGAACCTCCTTTATTGGGTTATACTGCCCTTGTTATAAATATATTCTTCTAAATCCTCAGTCCCGATCGTATTCTTATAGAGAGTGTGTACTGTAATAAGCTTGTCAGCGGACCTTCTCCTCCCAGCAAGAAGCTCATACTGAGCCAAGCCATTTGCCAGTTTCGTCAAACCACCTTCCATACCCTAAAAAGTCCCTCTGAATACCCTTATCAAACCCGCATACTTCGCCCCTACTATCCGAGAATGCAAAGACAAATACACCACCGACCTCATTTCTTTCCAGAAATTCAAGTGTGTCCTTGATGGTTCACTAAAAACGCTAGAGAATGCTAGATCCCCCCTATAAAATGAATTTGTTAGCCATCGAACCAAAACCAAAGATAGATAGATAGACGCTCACGGGGTTTGCGCAAACCCCACGGTTGCTGCAGTTAGGATAACATCTGTTTCCTCCTCACTGGTACTTTCAACTAGTGGGTAGGCAAGAAAGGTATCAAAATTCGGAATACGGCAGTAGCTTCTGCCAGATCGACAGGTATAGTTATACAAATGAGAAACTTGCGATGAATCGGAAGGGGCTGTACCCCCATCTCCGGAAGACCCTCAACCGGGCTCGAGATCTTTTCGAATAATATTCGGGTCTACACTACCCCTTCCATAATATCAATCCGTCTGGCTCCTCCGGGATAGTAAGTAATCAGCATTAGGGGCCCCAAAAAGATGATGCTAATGCTTACTTTTCGCGATGACTAAATTCCCCAGCTGTGTACCGCCTGAATTGTAGATAATTGAGGTTAACCTACTAGAGACCAGCCAGAAGGATGAGTCGCCATGTTGATATGTTTTTTTTGGACAAAGGAGTAGGTTATTGAAGAAAAGGAAGGAGCGAGATGGCACTGTGCATCGTGATTGACATCAAAGGGCTTAGACGACATTGACCTTATGACAGCCAAGCACTTGGTTCTTAAACTTTATCTTTATATAAGCCCCCAGAGTGCAAACTATTTACAGCACGCAAAATATCCGATCAAGCCGGATTAAGACCCACAAATCCTATCCAACGAGCCCTTGCTATAGTAAATCTCTAACTTAAGCTTAGTCGTGAAACTTAAAGTCTTTATCGCTAAATAATCTCCTCGATTTGCTCCCTAAAGCTTAGGTACGAGGTTTTATCACCAGAAAGTATATTCCAGTGGGTTATCACATCACCACAAGGAACACAGCAGAGCGCCAGTAAATGCCACCGTCCTTCAAAACCATAATTTTAGTACCCGCGGTACTATAAAACCTCGCCGATATCACAATCCCAATCACCCAGTTGTGATCGATAATCATAATCTTAGCACCTCGAATATGTTGTTGTTTGTTTCCAACCTTCTTGCTTAGTTCCGCCTAGGGTCGGCAATTACCATATCACCAACTCCCTGGCCAACAGCATCAGCGAGTCTTGATATTGCAAGAGAGGCGGCCAGAGGAAGAGTGAGGAGAGCGAGAGAAGCAAGAGAGAACTGCATCACTATGTATTGCGGTGCGAACGGTTGAGAGCGCAATGGTCCGTTGTTTAGGGACCGACTCGATCTCTATATAGACCGATAGAACAAAGAATAGTACGTAGTACAACACAAAGAAAAGCTCTAAGCCCCAGGCCCTGTCTGTCTACAGCCTGTGATCCACGCAGCCAATCACAATTTTCCTGTTTAGGTTTCGTTAAAAAGATAGGGATAAGTACATGTAGATGTGGAGTTGCGGCTAAGGGATCGTATGGAAGCTCGAGAGCTTACGACTTGAGCATCTTGTTTATGGTGCAAAGGACCTAGTATTCTATTTTTTACCGCACGTTCCCCATTCTACCTCACTTGTGAAAAGTGAGGCAGGAAGATAACTACCGAGGGTTACGCTGATGCTAAAGTTGTTATATATCTATGAGGACCCTCTAAATTTTTCCTAGAACGCTCCATACGCGACGTTAAGAGATAAGGAAACTTAGTGGGATGCCCCCGAAACCAAAGGCTCCACTTGAATAACTACATCTCACTATACTCCTGTTGATGGTTATAGCAGAGATCCCCCTAAGAGATCCCCCCCCGTCAACAGCTCTGCATATATTCCCCCTAATATATGGATACTACCACGCCAAATAAATCAACCTCTATCAATATGGAACCACCCACCACTCCACGCAAGAGAACAAGTAATAATACATATTAATGCAATGATTAGGAATGCACAAAATGCTCGTGTCTCTGGGCTCTGGTATTATCTATACGAATACTGGTAACGGATGGAGTAAATACTAGCGGTGTCGTGCTAAGCATTCCGAGGCTACACCAAGAGTTCACGTTAAATTAGCATCTCGTCACATTTCTTCATGGGATTCCAGGACCTACCTTCTTAGGACGTCCTCTTCCCCTCTTCGGCCTTTTATCCTGCAGTTCCTCCTCTGCCTCTTCTTGCTCTACTGGCTTCATATCCTCCTCCTCCTCCTCCTCCTCCTCCTCCTCCTCCTCTTCTTTTAATTCACCCTTAATAATCTCCTCCTCCTCTATACCCTCTTTCTTAACTCTCTTTCTTTTCGCACCCCTCTTAGCCTTCTTTGGCTTGACTTCCTCAACTTCACTCTCCACCTCATCTTCCACCTTTACCTTCTTCAACGGCCCCTTCTTCTGCACACTCGGCACAAATGCACTCGTCCTAGACCCAACCTTCACAAACTCAATCTTCTCCCCAGTGGGCAACTTATTCCCCTTCTTCCCCTTCCCCCACCTATGCAGCATCAACCAGTTATCCGGGAACTTTGAACTATCCGCCTCCACATCCACCGCAAACTTCGTCACATACAGCAACGCTCTATGCAGCTCCCCGATCTGCGCATCCGTGAGTTTATCACTATAACATTCCGGATGCAGCCGAGCCTGATACAGTATCTCATCACCAACCCAGTTCCCGACACCCGCAATCGCACTTTGGTCCAGCAACCACGCTTTCACTGGTACCTTCCGCTTGCGAAGTTTATCAGTCAACCACGCCAGCTCGATAGGCTCCAGGACTGGATCTGGCCCATTCTGATCGAGCGGGGAGACAGCGCGGAGATCGTGCCCATCAGCGTGGTCAATTAGTCTGATTCGTCCTAGACGCCGGGGGTCTGTGAATGCGATTTCGTTGGTAGTGCCATCAAGGTGCAGGGTGAATTTAAGGTATTTAGGGGGCCAGATAGATTGGGCCCCCTCAGAACGGTAGTGGGTGGAGGGATCGTCTTTGATATAGATCCAGCCGGTCATTCCTGGGTTATGTTAGTCACGAATGTAGTATCGAGTTATGTTATGAGGAGAGAAGATACCAAAATGCATCAGCGGATGAGGAGGGCTGTCCATTACCAGCCTGTTTCCTTTATTAGTTCTTGTCACATAAGTCTAGATTAGGGATTAATAGTTGTGTTATAGGAGGAGTCATACCAAAAGTACTTTCCCCATTGTTTCGCGGCAAGTACCTTCTTCCCAGTCAACGCCTTCTTAAATGCCTCATGAGTCGTATCTTTATAGACGATTTTATCTTCAAGTGCAGTTATACTCGCTATTGTCTTTCCGACCAGATGCGTCCTAAGACGATTCACAACACGCGCGATTTCAGCAATCTCAGGCATTTCGTTGTGGTGAGAATGATGCCAAATGAAACAGGGGAAGACGCGTTTAGTGCTTGCAGCATGCTTGCGCCTTGGCGTCATCTTGATCACGATTTTACCCGCCAACCTGTACGACATCGATTAGATCATCCCGTCCGGATCAACTCCACGTTTTTATTTTATTCCGAGCTCTCAGACCCTCTACAAACATCGAACCCAATCGTGGCTCGTCTATACAATTTCCTGTGGTCCTCTCATTCCTCAGACTCTCCGGCCGAAGAGCCCCCAATGGCCTCTCCATCACGCTTCGACCACCCGCCACTCAGCCCACAATTCTGTTTCTCGACAGGTGCACTGAAAGGTACACTATTCCCCCACATCCAATCCCTAAATACATGCATTAACACCCCTCATAGAATTCCTACGTATTTCCAGATCTACAATCGACGACACAATTGCTCAAAACCTCAATACACTCAACACCCCCGCCCGAGCACCCTTCGATCCAACCTCAACCTCACGTCGCTCCCAGCCCAGTCGGCTTCTTCCTACTGCTACTTGTCGTGCATTCACAGAAAATGTCCTACTGCCGTCTTGGCAGTCACGCTCTGACGTTCTGAACTACTGTGCTTCTGTAGCAACGTCAGACGACCCGGATGATCCGGATAGTCTGTTGCGGATGGCAGCAAATTTAGCGGACAGGGAGCGTATAGTTGACGAGCGGTTAGATCCATACTCAGGGAGGTTCTATCCGCGGGAAAGTAGAACAGAGGCGCTGGCTAGCGTGGTCAGAAATGAGAGGATGGTTGAGGATATCGTGAGGGAGAGGAGTTGGCGGATCGTTGGTGAGAAGTGCGAAGGTGGCAGAACAGGGAGGGGTGATTGGAGGACTGCTTTGGATGAGTGGCGGAAGAGGAAAGCAGAGAGCTCGTAGCAGTGAAGAGAGGGGTGGCTGGTTCGTTCGTTGGGCTGTTGCCATCGATGAAAACGGAGTCTTGGGTGTTTGATATGATACTAAATGCGATATAAATTGCAATGAGAGCTGACAAGTGCGTGTGTACTATATAAAATATGTCTCTCTACTCATATGCTTTGTAAATAAAAATCCCGGAGCATGGGCGGTTTTCGCAGGTGAGTGATAATCTATGATTTCTATAATCTCAGCCGGTTTTCTGTCCTACAAAACCCACTGATCAGAGAGTTCCACTATTCCATGAAATTTTGAAACGAAGCAAATACCAAAAAGTAGGCATCTTATTTTAGCGAAGAAGTAACGGTGCGTATTTGCAAAGATACATACCCCCGGATGTGACTTAAGCTCTAATTTTCACGTGAACAGTAATAATCCGAAAAACCGGCGCTGAAGTATCAATTTGCCGAAATGCTGGTGTTTAAATCCCTACTGCCCAGAAATTATCGCTATGCGATTCGAATTTTGGTGCAGTGAGAGTAGTTATTGATGGAATATTTCCGCCGCGTGCTCAGCTGACCTTGCCCCTACATATATTCGCTGAATATTCCAGATCCGAAGGACAAAGATCAAAGCCGCATCCGGAAACTCAAAAACTCAGAGTGCAGCAAAACATTTTGGCGCGGAGATTTGTTTTGTCGTTGCTTTTTTCTAGACACGGTTGAGGCGCTGCTGTCTTACCCGAGCCATACCACTCCTAGATTGCGACAACGCCCCAAGAAGCTTATTAAAAGGGATCTAGGCTGGTTGGAGATTGCAGATCTCCCGGGCCGATACTCATCAAAATTTCTGATGAAGCTCAGTTCGGGATAAAACGTGGAGTAGAATATTACCGATGGGCATCGACATCTAGGCTGTACCTGCCTCTCTCCATCCCTGAGCACGCAACTCTATGCGGCAGTGGTAATGATTTCGTTGACGGCTCCTTTGATCGCGCCATGCGGCTCTGGTTTCGCGCGATGGTGTTTTTACGGGCACACCTTGAAGCTGCACTAATTCAGGAGATACCATCACGCCATCAATTCTGGCTATGGTGTTCCTATTCTTCGTTGAAAGGCCCATATGGGAGCTCCGTCTTCCGAGCTTGTTAGTCTCACCTCAGACCCACAGTGGTTTTAGCTTTCCTGTGAAAGTTTTTTTTCTTCAAATACCGTTCATGTTCGCAGTTTGACCTCTTCCTTTTCTTGTACATCTTCTTAGGATGAGTTGAGTTGAGATACCCTACTTTTATATATCCAAAACGAGCCACTTTTAGCATTTCAGAGCTTTTATATCCCTTTTTTTCCTCCTTTCAGTTTTAATGGCGCCAATTGTTTATTCTACCGCAACCACTCCCACCGAAGAGAAATCCTTCGAGGGAGCTTCAAGATTGAGTGATGCCTATCCACTCAAGCAGCCCCCTTCATCCCAAGAACCCGACTACCTACAAACCTCCCCTTACTCCGAGGAAGCACACCTCCTAGACCTCAATACCATTACTAAGCCTCACAAACTCATGGCCCAGGCTTTAACGACCATGCGGGAACTGTCTGAACAATATGCCACAACAGCTTATAAAGAAGCTTTCAACTGGCAAGAGATAGTGGATCGACTGAAGAAACTTTCAGACGCTGAGGGCGCGGATTATGTTTTCCCAGCGACAAGCTTTTATGTTATTGTGTTCCGCTCGAGGGTCCCGCAAGGGGTGGATTGGGACACATTGATAGAGATGGATGCAGTGGCCCATAGAGAAGCTGTGGCATCGGGATGGTTGCTGAAGTATTGGTTTGGGATGCCGGATCAGAATGGGAGGAATTTAGCTACGTGAGTTTAAATCTTCCTAATTCGAATGGAGATACGAGTTATTAATCTTCTTCTTAATAGTTGTTTATGGAGACATATTGACGACGCCAAACGTGGAGGAAGTGGAAAGGTGAGACACAGTTCGAGTGATAGGAAAGTATTCGGAAGCTAAGCGTGTGACAATACAGGGTCACGTAAAAGCCATGCAGCACGTTCGTGGGTTCTATCTAGAATGGAGAGTCGAAAGGCTCAGGCTGGTAGTTGGGGAAGGTGCTAAGGAATGGGATATCGTTAATTGGGCCGAAGGCAGTGTGTGCCCTTTCGGACATGCATAAGGTTCTGGACAAGGTTAAACGGGTACCATTGGCGTTGTTTGAATATTTGATTGGTCTGCTACCCGTCGGAGGGTACTGGAACCGCCATAGCGGGTTGGAATGGGATTGGGATAAATAATTGTACGATACATTTGCCTATGTTCTTTAGAAGTGCGTCTGTGAGTTAAAAGAATAATTTTTCGACTCTTCGACTAATGATATCGACGATCGAGAACTTTGAAATCTCAAATGTGACGAGATCTCCGAGCCCGATGGTTTGGATCTTGGTGAGGTTTCGGAGAGCCGTTGCTGGCCGTTCGGTTCCCCACAGGGTCCCCTAGAAGCAGCGCCCAGCAACGCTAAGGCTTCGAAGCGGCGCTAGCGGAACCCCTCCTGGTAAGCCGTGCGCTGGACAACGAACCCCTCCTTTTTCTTTTTTCTGCCCTTTTAAAATAGTCCCTGCTTTGACACGTCCTCTTCTTTTTTTTCATTCAACCTTAACACACGCTCATCTCTATTTTCATCAATCTCGTGAGTCAATTGAGTTCCTGGAGACTTTTCTTGTTGATATCAGACCAAACACTAACAATCACCAGTAAAACTACATCAGACAAAATGAGCGCTCCTGCACAGAAGTTCAAGGTTGCCGATATTGTGAGCATTCTCATGAGTGAAATGAGCTTTCCAAGATCAATTGACACGAATATACTGACCCATTGCTTCAAATTAGTCCCTCGCGGCGTTCGGTCGTCGTGAGATTGAGTTGGCTGAGAATGTAAGTTTCCTCCGAGATAAAATGGATGAATTGATCAAAGAATTGTCCTAATTTTGGTTCTAGGAAATGCCTGGTTTGATGCAAACGCGTGCCAAATATGCCGCTGATCAACCCTTGAAGGGCGCTCGCATTGCTGGGTGTCTCCACATGAGTATGGTTCCCTGAGCGGAAGCGGATTGAAATTCCGTTTGCTAACTTTCTCGTGTCTAGCCATCCAAACTGCTGTCCTCATTGAGACACTTACTGCTCTTGGTGCTGAGGTTACTTGGTCATCTTGCAACATCTTCTCGACCCAGGATCACGCTGCCTCCGCTATTGCTGCCGCCGGCGTCCCTGTGTAAGCACTCTCTTCCAATCTCTGTTTGTACTTAATTTGCTGACTTCTTCAAGCTTCGCCTGGAAGGGCGAGACTGAAGAGGAATACAATTGGTGTTTGGAGCAGCAGCTTCTTGCCTTCAAGGACGGCAAGCAGCTGAACTTGATCCTCGATGACGGTGGTGATCTCACTGCTCTTGTTCACAACAAGTACCCCCACCTCCTCGAGGACTGCTATGGTGTCTCTGAGGAGACCACTACTGGTGTCCACCACTTGTACAAGATGCTCAAGGACGGAAAGTTGTTGGTCCCTGCCATCAACGTCAATGACGCCGTTACCAAGTCTAAGTTCGACAACCTTTACGGATGCCGTGAATCCCTTCTTGATGGTATCAAGCGTGCCACCGATGTCATGATTGCCGGAAAGACTGCTGTTGTCGCCGGTTACGGAGATGTGGGAAAGGGTTGTGCTGATGCCCTCCGTTCTTTCGGTGCCCGCGTCATTATCACTGAGATTGATCCCATCAACGCCCTCCAGGCTGCTGTTTCTGGCTTCCAGGTTACCACCATGGCCGAAGCTGCTCCTCAGGGACAAATCTTCGTCACCACTACCGGTTGTACTGATATCTTGACCGCCGAGCACTTCGAAGCCATGAAGGATGACTCCATTGTCTGCAGTATGTATCAAATCTAAATATCTGAAGTTTGTGTATTTCGCTGACGGCCCCCAAGACATCGGTCATTTCGACTGCGAAATTGACGTTGCCTGGCTCAAGGCCAACGCTGCGAAGGTTGTTTCCATCAAGCCTCAGGTCGACCGCTACCACATGAAGAATGGCCGCCGTATCATTCTCTTGGCTGAGGGTCGTCTCGTTAACTTGGGATGTGCCACTGGCCACTCTTCGTTCGTCATGTCTTGCTCTTTCACCAACCAGACCCTTGCCCAGATTCTCCTCTACAATGCGCAGAACCAGGCTTTCACCGAGAAATACCCTGAATTCCAGAAGGCTGCTGGCAAGCTCGAGGTTGGCGTATACACTCTCCCCAAGATCCTGGACGAGGAGGTTGCTCGTCTTCATCTGGACCAGTAAGATTCCCTCTTGACGTATCTCTTGTGGAAATATTGCTAACCCCAGCTGCAGCTTGAACGTTAAGCTCGAGACTCTATCTGCTAAGCAGGCTGAGTACTTGTCTCTCCCGGTTGAGGGACCTTTCAAGTCCGATATGTAAGCAGACCCTCCTATTTATTTGACTATCGTGGATATCGGCTAATCCCCCATATAGTTACCGTTACTAGACGGTTTAATTCCGCATGTGTAGAAAAGGGCAGGAGGCGTATAAAAGCATTTGTCTTCAACGGCATCTTTTAGGAAAGGGTTGGGTTTCGGGTTTACTTTAAAAATCTTCTTCCATGGGTTTATGGGTTTAAATGGAGGGGCGTACTTGGTTTTCAACAGCCAGTGGGGTGAATATCGTTTTTTGCTTTCTAGTTTTTAGTGTCGGTATTCGTTCTGGATATGAAATAAAATTCTACGATCGGGGCGCGAGCTTCGACATGTCTATTTTATGGTCAACAAATTCCTGCGCTTTCTCTAAACCCAATTTATTGGGGCTCATGACCATGACTCGTGACTCGTGAAAAGTAGGTTATACGTCCAACAGATTCTTGCGGGTTTTGACCTAACATAATGCAAAGAGGTGCCACGAACTACGTGTATTCATAGTAGGCTACGAAAGCTTTTATTACTTAGCAGGCGAGTGAGCATCGTGTTTCGCCGTTATCCCTCGAATAATAACATTACAGTCCTGTAGGGAAAGCCCTAACACCTTTATCGCAAACCAAAAAGTCCCAGGGAGAAACCTAGAGGGCAGGAAACAAAAAGGGTAAATTCTATAAATCCCGTAGCGCTAAATAATATCCTCCTGATTTTATTATCATCTACTACGGAAGCGCTGCCTAAATCCTCCAGATATCGAGTTTTGGATGCTAGAACTTTTCTGAAGGGACTGTACACCCGAGTCTTTTATCATACCAGCGTGGGAGGCATCGTGGTACTTCAAAACCCGCAAGGACGTGTTGGGCGCAACTGCACTTGAAAGTACTGGTGTTTGCAGCCGCGAGCAGTGATTATACGTAGGGAAGAAAATCCTCGCTTAGCATAAGCAATAGTTTCCGGGGGCCAGATCATGAAGGCGTGGTTCAGTGTTGAAGTTGCTAGAATTTCTCGAAATCACGTGTTAATTAAAGGATGGGTTCATGTAGGAAAAATTACTTTGTTATTTCGACTGTAATGGTCGAAAGTGAAAGGAGGTTTGCACATCCCAGTTCTGATTTCCCTTTTCATTCCAACGGTAAATGGTGTCCGGTTCGAACCCCGTGGTCGACGTTTCACCCGTGCGAGTAATCCACGGAGCTGATCGTCGCTAAGGGCGAGAAACAAACTTCAGGGAAGCAATTCTGCAGAGAATTCTCCCCACGGGGTGGCGGCGCTGGATTGCACTGTGAGCTGGTATGGGAATTTGGGACAGGGCGTAAGCCAACTTTTTGATGTTTTTGTTTGTTTCTTCCCTTTTCCCTCTTCCCTCTTCCCTCACTCTCCGTGTTTTATCCCGAGATCTGCGAGTTCATCTTGGAAGGAGACCCCTGGCTGGTGCATTCCTTGTGAACCCTGGCTGTCCCACTTGCCATCTCATGTCTCCAGTGTGACGCCACAACAAACCCCCCCAAGCTGGACACCTCCACACAAACCAGCTAAACATAATAGCGATAGCAGGTGCGCCGGGATTTCACAAGCCACGAGGGTCTAACAAGACCTCTCCACAGACAGCTCCGAGTTCAAGCAGGGCGCGTCCGAAGCATCAGTTGCACCTCCGCTAGAAATTCACAAAATCCTCATCCATCCTATCTTTTGTGGACCAACAACAATCATCTAAACGATTCCCGCGGCAGCACCTCCATGAATGAATGCCTTTACTAAACCCATACCTCCGTGCTTTCTTTCGTTCTACCCTCCCCGCCCAATGCACTCCCATTCAAGACTATGTACGAATCCACAGCACATCACTTCTTCTAGAAAAAATGAGAAGCTGACTGAAATATTTTTTTTAGATTTTGCTAGTTCCTACGACAGAGATTTTAACCAATACTCGCGACCGGGAGTCTGGAGCGCTTTACACTGATCTTGCCGGAGCAGACGAGTTTCTAGGTAGCCATGTGTTAAGGGTCCCTAGCGGGGGGTCCTCGTCGCCTATGGTTGGAAGCAGGGAAAATAGGGGGAAAGCCAGGCAATTTACAACATTCAATGGGAGGACAGTAGTGGTGAAAGATAGTTGGGTTTATTCGAACAAGGGTGTGTTACCTACGGCCCTTCCGCGGAGAATACGAAGATTGGGCGGGGTAGGATGGGGAGTGGGCGGAGGATGAACCACTGAAGGGCAAGATGCTGATGGGAGGATACAGGTTTCAGGAGCTTAAATCAGGCACAGCTACTGAACGATACATTATTCTACCCGGATATCAGCGATGCCCAACAATGGCTCATCTATTTCATCTCTCGACCCCTTATCGGTTCGCTGGAGCACGTCTCCACAGTGCCCCCGCAGCTTCGAGACCGTGCCGAGGTAGACACTTCAAGAGCAAGACCTGGTGGTTCATCATCAAAACGGAAAGATGTAAAGTCCTTCAATGAGCTCCTAATGCTCTTTCCCATGATCGCCCGTCAAATGCAGCCTGGCCTCGAAAAGCTATTCCAAGAATTTGAGGTCTCGTTCCAGAAATTCAAGCCGTTGCCCGCTCCACCACCGTCGCCAAGAAGCGTGGCGAGCGGGATGTCTAGTAGCAGGAACTCCACACACTCGAGTGTGAGTGGTGATTTATACAAGCAAGCCGCTGATGAGAGCGAGATCCGGAGGAGTCTGGAGAGCGCAATTGTGACAGCAGTGGACCTGTTCCAGAGAGTTGATCAATCACAGCTAAACCTTCTCGCTTCATCGACTGATCTAACAGGTCTGGCGGTTGATCGGCTGATCGAGCGTTATGTTGCAGAACAACTTCACGATTCAATCCTTTTCCCTAGGATATGTGCGACAAAGAGTATCGAGGACGAGGAACTGGAACATAAGATTATGGATATGGCGAATGTGGATCTCACTCAAGTGGGGATCCCATCTCTCGACCAGCAAGCGAAGAAAAGTCTTATACAAAGGCTCGGGCGTGGAATTAAGAGTTTCGCAAAAATTGGAGCTGCAAAAAGCCCGCATGCGATGACCGAGTATCTTCTGGAGACAGCACAAACATTAACGAGACTAGATGATGATCCTCCGGAAGAACCAGGCTCTAGCACATCTTCAACGAAGAACCCGGAGAAGAGCACTGTGGTGACCATGAACGCAGATATGCTGGTCTCACTTCTCCTCATTGTTGTGATTAGAGCGAAGGTGCCGAATCTACATGCTTGCTTGAGCTATATGAAAGACTTTGTCTTTGCAGAAGATGTTGAACAAGGAGAGACGGGATATGTCCTGAGTACTCTAGAAGCAGTATTGTTTCATATCGCACAAGATCATGCACTGAGCGCAGCTAGCCGTTCAAATGAGAGATTATGGAAAAGTGTGCGGGGAGGTGATTTAGAGGCGGTACGGAGACTGTTGGAGCCGACAGGAGGTGATGGAAGGAGCAGGGCAAGCAGTCGGGTGAGATCTGATGATGAGGCTGAGGGCAGCGGAAGCGGGAGCGATGAGGTAGATGGAGGGGGGGAAGCGGCGGGAGAGGCAAGCGGGGATGTGCCGACTGTGCAGGTGTATAGTCCAGTCAGAGAGCAAGCAAACGGGTTCATGGAGGAACTCCAGAAAGTATCTGAGACGAACGGTGACACAGAGTCTGAGGCCTCTGCGTCATCAGATGAAGTAGTGAACGAACCCTCTTCGCAGCCAACGGCCGAAACAAATGATGTTACGAAAGGAGATGATATCACAAATCACGAAATAATGGAAGAAGATGCAGACGAGAACTCGAAAACGCCCGGAGACAATGAACTTTCCCTAAACGGCATAACTCCAAATGATGAAATTGAACTCTCAACAGACGAACCGTCTAATGGGAAGGTGAAGGAGGAGGTAAAAGACACTCCAGCAACAAACGGGATCACACCTATGGTTGCGGTCGAAGCTTTGGAGGAAGAGGCATACACAGACCCTTTTGAAACCGCATCCGCCGAATCCTCCGCTTCTTCCCTAGCCGGGAGCATCTCAACACTTCGGATAGAAGATCTTACCACCGACGGTCAAGACGATGCCGCCTCACTTCTGAGCATTGCTATCCCTCCGCCCCCACCACCAAAATCCGCCCGACATAGTCCCAATGGGCGAGCTGGGGTGGCCAGATTTGAGGTTGATGAACCACGGGCAGCTAGTATAAAATTCTCCCAGCGACACAGATGCCGGAGCGCAACTAGCCTAGCTACAACAATTGGTGATACAGACTCAATGATGAGGTTGAGTAGAACATACACCTCACAGTCTCAAACCGCGGACAGTTTCTCGGCTGAGAAATTGAGTAAGACACGGAACGCAATGGGAGAGAGCGTGCTTATGATGGCTATACAAGAGCGGCGGATGGAGGTGCTAACTTATCTCCTCGAGACACAAATGTTCGATCTCGAATTCCTAGTCGAGGACTCTAACAACGAGGGAACTACACTCTTGTCAGCGGCAGTACAAGCACAAAGTCAGGAAATCGTGGATATAATATGCCCGCGGTTCTTTGAGATGGACGATGTAGCACTGAGGAAATATTTTGCGAGACCTGATACTGCTGGGAGAACGGTAGCCCATTACCTTTTCAGTACCCCAGACCTGATCAGGCGGTTAGGACGCTGGCTTCCCTGGAAGACAAAAGACAAGAATGGTCAGACACCTTTATTTGCGCTGTGTAGATCATACGATCACCCGCGGTATAAAGAGATGGTGGGGTCGGCAATTAAGCAAGCGCAGCATTCGCAAGGCGATGGATGTAAGTTGCATCTTGACGAGCATGTTGACAACAAGGGCAATACGCTTCTACATATTGTGGGAGATCCAGCGGTATTGAGGACACTGTTGAGATGTGATTCAGAGGTGAACGCGGTGAATGATAGAGGTTTCACGGCTCTAATGGTCGCCAGTAAGTATGGGAGGGTTGAGATGGTGAGAACTTTCTTTGCGGATCCAAGAGTGGATCTAATGGCGAAGGAGTTGAGGGGATTGACGGCGGTGGAGTTGGCGAAGGACGATGATGTGAGGAATCGGATTGATGGTGAGCTGAAAGGGCACTTCCGAACCTTAAAGAGGGAGCTGAGGCTAATTGAGTTAGATCTCGTGCTGTTTCAGAATCCTCACGCAGATGACGGGCGGGTAACGGCAGTTGTGAGAAGTTTCTTCGTCGAGGATGCGACGATCAGGGTAGTTGTGAAAAGTGGTGCTCCGGCGGGAGAATCAACGTTTACAATTACAACTTGTCGGCGATCCTTGACAGATTTCCAGTTCCTTGCGCAGTGGCTGGCATATGAGAATCCTGGCTCATGGTTACCGACACTGCCAGTTCTGAGAAGCCCTTATCAGATTCCTTCAAAGCCATCTAGAGCGGTGCTACGGGATATTCAATTACGAGTAGATTGTTTCCTTCGAACCCTCTTAACACATTCAACTTTCTCGACACATGAGCTGCTATGGGAGTTCTTCTTGGTTCCGGACCTACAGCAGGAATTGATGATTGAGAGGAGCAAGAAGAAAGCAGAGACGAGGATGGAGAAAATTAGGGAGGACTTCACACCCGTGGAGGATATTAGAGATGTCGAAATTTTTGTGAGCCATGCGAAGGACTCCGTGAGGAGTATCAATTACGCTTGTAGGAGTGTCACCAGGAGGGCTACTGCGCTCCGATACAGTTTATTCGGTATGGTTCCCCACCTCGTTCTTCTCTAACGTTTCTACGAGCTAAGCAGCTGACGCCTGAGTAACAGATCTCTCTGATGCGTATAAATTTTGCCAAAAACATCTCTTAGGCTTTAAATTCCTCCAAGATACTGAACATATGCGTGCTTTCAACCGTTTCTCAGAAGCACTTATCCCTAACGAATCTAATCCTTACACTCTCTTCCTCGAAGACTTCCGCAACCTTCAAGCATCCCTAAACGGAGTGATGGCTGCTATGGACCGTCCCCGGCAGCTGATTGGTGAGATGTCTGTCCTTCAAAAACAAGTAGATAAGCACATCCTCTCCCTGCGTCGCTCCGATAGATGGCCGTTAGGACTCCTCGATGACACGAGAGCAAAAATTCATCAAGAAGCCGCCGAGAATGTCGCAAAAAGCAAGGAGGAATATCTTACACTGAGTTCCGAGCTAAGATACACACAAACTGTGGCAGCGGCAGAGTTGAGTAGCTTTCACGAACTCCATGAGAAGACGGCGAAGAGGGCAGTTAGGGATTTTGCAAAAAGGATGGTAGTGAGTGAAAGGGCGAAGCTAGAGAGTATGAAAAGGGCAATCAGGGGTATCTCGAAGGTGGGGTTTGAGAAACCTCCCAAGCCAATAGGGAAATAGAAAGTGGGGTAGGATAATTATTTTTTTTGGAAGTAAATGTTTTTGGTTACTCTTTGTTATCAGGAGGGGCTTTATCTTTTTTCTTTTTTAGTATGAGTGCATGGATGTATGAGTGTTTTAGCCCTGGCTGGTGGGATGAAGTATGAAAACTAGGGCTAGTGCTTGAGTTAATGAGTCAGTTTTTCCTGTTGTTTTGTCATTGCCTAGACTCGTCGTTGTATGGATATGCAAGGGTGTTTGGAGTAGGCTTCTGCTGTTTTCTGGGTCTAATTCTTTCTTGGCAGAGTATCATAGGTGGCTATCTGTAGGGATTTCCTGTTTCCTCTCGCTTTGTCGTCTCGTCTCATAAAACGTATTTTTTTCCGCCACCGACGGCAGCCATCCTTGTAATCGTTTCAACACCTCCCCCCTTTCCAGGGGGTTAATGATATCTCAAGTTGAACCTGCATGTTTTTTATTCTGAGGATTATGGATAACCTATGCAGTGTCTCCCTCCTCCTAACGAATATTTCAGAGGTTGCCGGCCCCGTTACAAAGTATATACATCGATCTACCGACATCTCCTCCACAACCAATAAGAATATAAATTACCCCGTAAACGATCGACGCGTCCCAAATCCCCATACAGAGAACCTTATAAAACACATTTGCCAATCCGTTTCGTTCACCCCGCTCGCGTCCAATTCGAACGCCCGTGCCGCTTCATTCAAGCTGAAACCCCCCCAAAGAAATAACAAGAAAATACCCACCCAACCAGACATGATGATAAAAAACCAGAGTTGATGCATAAAAGAAATAATATTATCTATTAACAAAGAAATCGTTTCAAGAGACCAGACTAGCAAGGGGTGGTTCTAGTATGCCATTGGGTATCCATGTTGAGGTTGTGCTGGTTGTGGTTGGTCGACTGGAAGGAATAGTTCCTGGCTTGCCATTGTTGGTGTCATTGGTGAGTGTGGCGGGGAGTGGATTGGAGTATTGGCAGATTGTGGGGTGAATGAGAAGCCGGTCTGGTGTGGGGAGAAGGTAGCTTGTTGAGGCGAAAGGGTTTGTTGCTGTGGGAATGGAACCTGGTGGAAATTGGCCTGCTGGGGCGAGAGGGTTTGTTGATGTGGTGAGAATGGAACCTGTTGCGAGAATCCAGTTCCCTGTGGTGAATATGGTGGCAGGCTTGAAGACCTTGGAGAACCTAATACTTCAACTGGGAAGGCAGCTCTATTGGGTGTTACAAGGGGGCTTAGACTAGCTGATGTAGATCTTGGTGCTGCCGTCTCCTTTCCTTGGAATGCCTGTGGTGGGTACCGGGGAAACATCTCCTTCTCGTCTCCATTCTTATACATTGGTGGGGGAGTGGCCGAGTGTTGTGGGATGTTGAAGGTTGCTCCGGTTGTAGGTGTGCTTGGTACAGGTGTTGATGGCGTTGGTGGTGCAGCGCTGATGAAACTAGATGTTGACTTTTTAGTTTTCAGTGAGATGGCCTCGTATGGCGTTCGGTCTGGGGATTCGTAAGCTGCGAGGAGAGCACGGCCTTGTTGACGTTTGCGATGGCAGGCCCAGCTTGCGATTATAAGAAGGAGGAGTGCAACTCCACCACCGACTGAGATGGCAATTATCATGGTTGTGTTGAAGAATGGATCCTTTTTCTTAGTATTGGGAGCTGCAGAGGCGGTTGAAGAGGGTACCGAAGAGACATTTGGTGAGGCAGTTGAAGATGGGGATAGTGTAGTGGAGGTTTCAATGCTTGGTGTTGTAGCTGCACAGCCATCGTTTTGTGCACAGTCCTGATTTATTGTTAATTTTAATGGTTCATAGGAAAAGTATTGAGGGTTTTATACGGTATTTGGAGGGCAGCAGTAAAGAGTACCAGCTGCAGCTGTACATGACTTGTAATCCGCTGCGCAGACGGGGTCCCTTGAGATCAGAGTGGGTAGTGGAGAGGCATTTGTAAGAACTGAAAAGCTGAAAAGTAAAACAAACACTGAAAGAGTGGCGGACGACGAGGACCGGAAGAACTGCATTGGAACTGATATACTTGTTGGTACCGAAAATAGATCGACTAATTAATTCGACTGGGAATGAGTGTTGAGATAATAGAGAACGACTAGCGATTAACGAACGATGAATGAATGAATGTCTGGACAAATGAATGACTGACGAGAAAGACGGAAAAGAACGCAGTCTCGATTTTTTGTCGATTAGTTCAAAATCCCCCGGAGTGGACGGCTGGGGGGGACTGCTAGTATTTAAAAACATTTCGAATTTTGAGGCTTCCTGAAAAAACCCTGCACCACAGCCAACGCTAAGCCCATCTCATTTCCTGGCTGCCCACGCATCCACGGCTTTGCTTCTCCATATTCTACTCGATGTTGCAATTGGCTCCGTGGTGACGTTGGCTGCCAAGTAACACAGGAGTCAAGACTCAAGAAGTCTTACCTCACAGGTTCCTGCGGTACAGGGTAGTACGGATGTGGAATAACCCGTAGATCATAGCCTAGTTGCACAAAGATCGTACGGGAAAAGGGGAAAACCGATATTTTATGAGAAGTTGTTTTTTTTTCCTCCTGCAGGGGGGAAAACAAAAGAAAAAGAGGCGTAGAACGACTGCAGCCCAAGAAACGCTCTGCAATGCCTCAACATCCAATTTATCGTTCTGAATGTTTTCAGGGATGTTTTTCTTCCTTCATTTTCTAGCGTTATGGCCACTCCATGATTCGTTAGCGAACATCGAACGGCTACCCGGATTCCGTGGATTATTCTTTTAAATAGATTTTTCTTACAAATCTTTTAAAACAGAAAAAGAGCGCTTAGGGCACGGCTCGGGCCGTACCAGCTCCAATCCCGACAAGGAGAGCAAGAGCACATGCGATGTTTTGCAAGTATTTTACAGCGCAAAGTAGCGACAACGCAATTGGAAAGACATTTTACTAAGTAGGACAAATGTATGACTCGTTCGCTAATGTAATCCCGGTTTGGCAAAAGCGACTGGGAATTAGGAAACCTACTTCGCCTCAGTAAATAGCTTGGAACTTCTGGACGTCGGTTCCCGGTTGTCGGTAGTTAGTACATGGGCTACGATTTTTTTGTCCCGCTTCTGTTCGCTGGATTGGGGATTCAGGGGTATGCACGTGGTTTTTGACACCCTCTGCAACATTGTATGTTGATGTACATTGCTTTCTCCCTTTCTACCGACGGGATAACTTGGTACAGACACGCCCATATAAGCCTTCTCAAAAGAAACTTCTGCCGCGATCCCAAATGCCCGTAATGAGGCTTCGTGGCTCATTTTGATGATGTGATTGGTTTTAATGAACCAGTTTGCAACAACTGAGACGACACGATACTGTCGTCCGTGCTGCGAAACAGTACACTGGCCGAATTATCCGTAGATTCTAGTCATAGATGATCACTCGTACATTGTTATTAATTCTTCGATTTGTGGAGTTGAAAGTCCAGAGTTGTCTTCATTTTAAAGACTTATGAAAGAAACAACTTGATCTGAAGTTGTGTATGAGATCCATTACCGACGATACCTTTTCAACATAAGAAAATTTTTCTTTTTCTACGCACGTAACAACTAAAACCTATAGAAACCTGGAACACACAAATACGATGTTTTCATTATGCGTGGTGAAACTCCCGCGAGAATCCTACACAGCAAGGATGACTTGTCTGTTGGCAATGACTTAACGTCGACCCAGACCCCTCTAGAACATAAGAGTGTTTAGAAGTTGGTTCACTTGGGGCCAGAGTATATACCTACACCCATAGATTAAATTCAAGCTAATTGAGATTAAATTATATCAGTTTTGGCTATGTCTGGCTAAACCGTTAATTAAAGTCCAAGCCATAGTTTATGCGATTACGTTCTTTATTAACGTAAACCCCACCAGCAAACCCTGACAGCCACCGAATGTGTCATACTCTACAGGGTAATTAAGGTTACATGTATTTGCATCGTACCTATATGTAGTTCGATACATGTTTTGCAGATTTCCAGTCTTGCGCCACATATCTAGTCATCTACCACTTCAACGCCACACCTTAAATCCCTCTCGGGTCTTCGCTTCCGCTCCCCCATCTCCCTCCATTTCCGAAAATAAATTCGCGTCGACCAGGAATCTCACCGTCGTCGCCCAATGGCTACGACTAGCAAAACAGCCCAGCGTGAAGTACGCAAGACTGCGCGCGTTTTCAAAGAGGTCGTCGAGATTCCTGATTCGGACGGCGAAGGATCGGACGAAGAGGAGGAGAGCTTGCAAAATGAGCTACCGCAATCGGTAGTGGGGCAGGTCGAAGGGACTACTTCGGATGATGATGAGGATGATGATGAAGATGGGGAAATGTGGGAGACTGAGTCTTTCTTTCGGGATGCGTTAGGTGATTCAAGCTCGCCGGTGGTCTTTGAGCCTCGTGAGTGAACCTTGCTCGTTGTATCGGGGAAATTGTTAATGGTGGGGTTTATGATAGATGAAGACGCGTTTTCGGTAGAGGAGGCGGCGGAGCTTAGACAGCTGCTGCGAAAACTTGGGGAGCAGAGGTTTCTTGATCAGACGATTCGAAATAATACTGTCACGGCGAAGAAGCTCATCACAGCTTTTGGTATTAGGCCTGTACGGAATTTCCCGTCTTTGATTCTTTGATTCGTGACACAAGAGTGACTATTCGAATTCTAAAGCTGATGTTTTCTCTGATAATAGCCCGAATTTATGGAAGGTGCTGACGACACGGCGTACTATGCTTTTCTACAAATTGGGATTGCTCGAGAGTTGGTCAAGCGGAGTAAACTACCCCAGTATAATACATTGAAGGACGTTGCCAAGCTACTACAGGAATCAAAGAGCATAATCGTTCTCACAGGCGCAGGCGTATGTTGTATTTCCTCTCAAAAAAGGTGGATATAAAATTGAGCAAATCCAGATCTCCACCAGCCTAGGAATTCCCGACTTTAGATCGAAAGAGACAGGATTATATTCCCGGCTTGCAACTCTTGGTCTATCTGATCCACAAGAGGTGTTTGATCTTGGAGTCTTCAATGACGATCCAAGGTTAGTAAAGCCCTCTTAAAAAAGCATGTTTAATGTGGGAGCTTACGTATTCAGCATCTTCTACTCTGTTGCTAAGGATATTCTGCCTACTACCGATAAATTCTCACCGACTCACGCTTTTATTGAGCTTCTTCAGAAGAAGGGGAAGCTTTTGACACAGTATACACAAAATATCGATAACCTAGAAACTAGGGCTGGCATTAGGCCCGATAAGCTAATCCAATGCCACGGTTCATTTGCTACTGCATCGTGTGTCAAGTGCAAGCATAAAGTTCCTGGAGAAGCTATCTTCCCGGATTTGCGAGAAGGAAAGGTGGCTAAGTGCGATGCGTGTCTCAAAACAATAGCGGAGACAAAGAAAACCGCTGGGAAGAAGCGTAAGAGGGGTAAGAGTGGTGATACATGGAGGAAAAAGCGGTATAGTGAGGATAGCAGTGCTGAAGAGGAGGAGTTTGAGATTCGTGAGGCTGGTGTTATGAAGCCGGACATCACTTTCTTTGGCGAGATGCTTCCAGACACGTTCTACAAGCGACTCTTGGAGCAGGACCGTAATAAGTGTGACCTCCTCATCTGTATAGGAACGTCTCTAAAGGTCGCACCGGTATCGGAAATCATCGGTTTGCTTCCCCCAAATGTGCCACAAATATACATCTCCAAGACGGTAAGCCTCATCCCGCCCCCGGTTGAGGGATTTGTCGCGATTTTCTTGGCCTGCCCTGACTCAGTTGGCTATAGCCGGTGACACACGTCGAATTCGATATCGATTTCCTTGGCTCGTGTGACGATGTCGTGGTAGAGTTGTGTAAGCTTGCTGGTTGGGAGTTTAATCATGAGATGATACCTGAGGATTTGGAGCTTGAGACGGTGTTAGAGGAGGGGTTCAAGAGCAGGTATATTTGCATACGTAAGGATAAGGAATCATGAGTTTACGGCGTTTTTACTGGCTTTTTGTCCAGGGTATTTCCCCCTCCCTTTTCAGTACGTGAAGTTCGTTTCCACTTTTTCCATTACCCTAGGAGCTATTTTCTATCTTTGTCTCTTTTGTTGGATTTGATTGCCGAAGTAGAGCTTATTAGTGTCTTCGGCTTTCCTTTGTCACGAGCGAGCACAAGAACGCATAATTCCGTTTTTCCTTGCTTACCTGTGTCTGGATTCGCTTCCCTCTAGCGTTTTCATTACTTCCCTCTTCCAAACGTACACTATTACCATTATCGTCACCTTGGGTTGGATCCGAGAGGATGAGACTATTTTAGCGACTAATTGACGATGTACATATAAACCCAAAAGTTCAATTGGGATGTCTTGTTCTCGCTATGATATCGAGGGAGGAGGAGCAGCTGCCGCAAGACTCCCGACATACTCGTCCGCGATACCGGCAATGACTCTATAACTGTCCTTGTAAGAGGTGACGATTGATTCAAGCTCATGACAGTAGACACCTGTGCCACTGAAGGACACGGTTAGTGTTCCGTCAGGCTTCTGGACGTAAAACGTGACAAGTTGATCTGTGACATTATTTGCAGGGTTAGAAGAACGTATTAAGGTGATAATGTAGGCAATGGAAGTAGTGAACTTACTAGGTAAGAATACATTAGACAGGCCTGCATATATATCATTTGTCGACGTTGTAAAACCCGTGAATTGGATCGTAGTTGGCACACGGTCCTTCCCCTCAACAAAGCGTCCGGAGACCGTCTGAAACACGTCAAGGACTGCTTGCAGTCCTTCTGATGGCCCTTCCGGCGATTCTTCAGCCATGCGTAGTAGTGTTGGGTGGATGTACCCTTGGCGGAAGTATTTTGTGGTTGTACCTAGTGGTTCTATGAGTAAATGAGTGATAATTCATGAAGGGCTTAACTACCGTCCAACGTGTTACTGATAATTTCCTTCCGTTTCTTACACGCAGCTGCAAGTGCGTTGTGTAACTCTTCTGTATATTCTTTTTTGTCTCCGTCTTGTGGGTGTTCCGGGAAGGCGAGTTTCACGAATGCGAGTGATTCGTTCGAAACGGGAGTCATAGAGTCGCATCGACCCATATAAAATCTTTTAAGCTGGACGGGCTGGAAAAGGGGTGGGACTGCGCCGGCAGTTCTGTAGATGGCTGCTTGCAGTGCCAAGTTGGCGATAGTGTCGCAGAGATGGGCTTTCACATGGGCTCGTGGTACGCTGGGAATTGTGGGGTGGATGCTGATGGTGATGACGGTGCGTGGGATAGATTCTATTAGTGAGGCTGGGAATCTTTGGTCGTTTGGGTTTTGTGAAGATGGTGGAGGGAAGAATCGTAGTGGTTTTAGGGATGTGGGCGCTGTTGTTTTTGATATAGGGAAACTAGGTCCAAGAGAGTTCGTGAGTTCAAGGAGGATTGTTGAAAGTTCCATAGCAGCGCCACAGTCACTTGGGGTGTGATCGAATGTTAATCCCATTTCGCCTGTGGACTGTGTGTTAGTTGTATTTTCCTCAAGGGCAGTTTAATAATTTCCTACCATCAGAGTAAGAAACGATCCCGAATGTTTGATCCGCAAATCGGTTCTCGCTGGTTTCGCCCATGCGGACATCGTTCAATTGTTCTGAAATCCCTGCGGGGGCTGGGTACTCTTCCAGCGCTACAGTCACGAGGGAAGTGTATAATGTAGAAAGAGGGGTAGAATTCTCGGAGACAAGTTCAAGAGTAGCTTTTCGGATATGCCATTCTGAACGATCGAGGCGCCAAGAAAGGGCCGCAACGTGGGGAATTGCTGAAATATCTACCTGGGTTTCTCAGGTGGATATAAATACTAATAGGTGTTTATCGAGGTGATGGCGATGGACATACCTGATGCTCAATACGAGCCTTCGGAATCGCTAAAATTTGCCTTTCTATGTCGTCCACAGAGAACACCGTCCCTTGCTCATCTACCACCTGTACCTTCCACGCAATCCCGTCGTACCAAACAACTGCGTGCCGTGCCTCATTAGGGCCCACATATTTTAGCGCACATGTGTTCGGGTCTTTCGGGGCTCTGAAACTACCACAGAGGCCTCGCAGCTGCCACTCGAGAAGTCTCTGTGCTGGGGTATATCTGCTCTCCTCTTCGGGATTGAAGACGTATTCTCGACTCCAAACGCCTACTGCCCTTAGGAGTGTGGCCAGTTTCTTCTCTCTGCTTTCCCCAGGAACTTTGATTAAGATGCTTAATCGAGCTGTGGTAGCAACGGCGAGTCTCGTTGAGAGTAGCAATTTCGTGAACCAAGCATTAGACCAGTTTGTTTCCTTCTCCTCTAGCGAATCTAGCAAGAGCTGTGTTTTTTCTGGGGAGAATAATGTGGCAATTGCGTTCTTGTATGACGATAGGAGGTTTTCGGACACGAATGGTTCTGCTAAGTCGCCGAATCTGGCTAGAAGTAGGGGGAGGTTAGGGATTGGAAAGGCTGGTCTGGAGTCTGGCTTTGGTATTGAATAATTTGTCGTCATGGCTTCTTGTTTGCTTAGGACGTGGACAGGTCTGGAAGTAGTCGAAGTAAGTCTAAGGATGAAGTTTTATATAGTCAAGAGCTCGGGAGAATGATGATTTAAAGACACGGAAACGGAGTTATAACTACAACTTCGTCTGCTTTATCTTATAACACTGTGAGTCATCCTTCCGGGCATCTGACCATCGGGAAAGACCGGATTGTGGGGCAGGCGCGCGGCGGCAGCATCTCTTCCCCACTCCTTGTACCTATGGAGGTGAGTTGAAATACCGTAGAAACTGGAAAAACTCATTATCAGATCGTAGGGATTGTTATCTAATTCTAACCTTGATTGGTTTAGGGGGTGATTGAAGCGGTATAGACCCGGCTGAGAGATTTGACTCGGGCTTTGAAAGTTTCCCTTCAAGGCTAGTGACGAAGTTACAATACCTGCGCGGAGATAGTGGATTTTTTCTGGTTTCTACGGTATAGGTTGAAATTAAAGAGTTGGTGTGGGATAGGAAGGGACAGCTACCAATTTTATTTATGCAAAACCTTTGTCATTAGCTAAGAATGGATTTCGGAGAAGCTCGTAATACTTTACTGCGTCTTATTTTGGACTTGTGGATTACTGCGTACCTCTGGCTCGACTAATTCAGCAAGGTGACATGTGGTCAATCACCTACAGCAAGTAATATTATGAATGATATTTCGTGATCCGACTTGATCATGGGCATCTGCAAGTCTGAGGCATATTGCACAACATTATTCAGACCATCACTTGTGTGTAATCCTAAAAAAACCCAGTCCTTCATATTTATCTGTTTACTGCAAAGCCTACTATCTTCGGGGCCAATGAGCTGACGCTGTCGAACTTTCAGAGTAGTTTTTCACATTTTGGTACACGTACCATGCAGCTAATACCTATGGCTAGTCTTCGGTAGGGTGAGCGGTTGAGATATGATTTTCTTGCTATAATTCATTCGTAGAAGATAGTAAGTGGGGCAGAGTGTGTGGGGTCGATCAAACCTCGGGATATTTGCTAGACCTAAGGGCTGTTCCTACGAATGCAATCATCACTCCACAATTTGCCGGGGGTTTTGTGATCACTGGAACAGTATTTAGTCAATTATTTTGAATTTAGAGAAGGAAACGCAACAATAAGGGTTGGTGTTGAATAGCATCAGTATTCAGTTTGCTCGGGTTTATCACCACGTGCTTCGTCTTCACCCCTCTTTCTCGAGGGCACTCACTGTAAAATCCCCCGCATCTCAATATTCCTTGGTGTGGGTAAATTACGGATATTTGGGTGACATTGTTAGAATTGCTATCTTTGGGTATCAGAGGCGTGTTATCCATGGCCAATGAAATGAGGCAAATGGGAGCAGGATGGGTGACCCACAGCGAGTGATACGCTATGATCTGTGGGCTGTGCTGGTCGGTCGATGAGCATGATATAGCCGGGATGATTTAAGATAAACTGTTTTTTAGTTGTAGCGGTATTACCGCCAAGGTATGGGGTTGGGGGGTAGATCAACAGTGGGCTAAAAATTGTAGATGCTGAGGCTCGTAGTTAAAACTTCTCGGGCTAGTGATTAGGAATGCTTCTTTGAAAGTTACTCGACGAATTTGTGATTTCAGTAGAACCAAGGGTCGTGGGTCAAAGCTAGAAGCTCTTGTGGAAGCCGTCATTGAATGGCTTCTTTCCAACTCGGTGTTCGTGGTTAGGCGTAGGGCGTGCTTCGAGAAAGTGAGAGAGTTTACCTGGGGACACCTTTTGTGGTGGCTGTGGATTTACACACGTTAGTTCAGTGAGTATTTGGGTTGCTGGGGTCTCCGGTATGACTGGATAGGCAGGACGGAGCGCGGGGAAACTTTAACCACTGCCCAGATCAATAGGTGGAGATTCTAGAGTTGATATGATGCGGGTGATGCGGGGTTTTGGATGGTAATTGCTATCCACTTTATTAGTATGCGTGGGGTGGTGGTATCACGATTACCGTTGCGTTTCTTGGGTTACAATATCTGTACCAGACACAGACCTTGGAATTCTGGTTGTTGAGAGAGTTGTCACATCTCATGGAAGAAATTGCGTTTTGGAAATGGGGAGCCACGACGAGCTTTCTAGTCTCGAGCCTACGCGTGAACTTGGGTTAGATTAGCTTATGGAGGTGTAGGTTTGTGGGACTTGGATCCAGGTGGTGATTATGTTGTGGGATAGAGACGCTTACATCTTATCCTGGAACCCATTGCTGAGCTGAACTCTCTGATAGAAAATAATCGTATTGACATGCGTTCCGAGTAGCAAGCCAGATAGGGATTTGCTTCATTCATGGGGTTCTTAGTGCCGAGGTGTTTTCATGTCGCACAGGTATTGGCCAGTTATAGAGACCGAGCAGCGGGCACGAGATCAACCCAAGGAACGAACAAATGCGATGCGATACGGGAGCGGGGAGTGGATAGCAAGCTCTTCGTTCACTTCGCTCAGGGGAAGAGGGGTATATGCATCCGTCATCTTACAACACTTTGAGGGTAAAAGGCGCCGTCATATATTTTGTTCTAGTCAAAGATTCAGCCCAGATAATCGAGGAGGTGTATGCATCTACATATGCATCTGATGGCACATCGAGAAGTTTAGAGGTGGGACGAGGTAGATTGATTGCTTTTTTTCGTGGCATTTCTGATCAAGCTGAAATTTGTGACTGTCTTTCGCTTTTGTCTTTGGATTGCGTACGCGTGGCAATCATATGCAGGACAACGATAATTCTGCAGATCAAACATTCGATTGTTGGTTTTGCGCATGAGGGATTCCGCTCCGAAAAGTTTGATAAGCCCTTTGCTCTTCGTAAGTTTGTAGTAGATTGTCAATTGGGATATCAAGTAATGGAATCAAATCAATTGGGACAGTCAGGCCGACTATTCTATAGGTATATCGCATTCTCGCTAGTACCGTGCTCTAGATTCCCATTTGTGAAGGGTTTTGGACAATGAGGGGTTGAATGTCGCGTGTGGCACTTCCAATAAGGGTTCAGCCGCATGCATATGCACGTATCATGGTTTCGAGAGTACGATCTCTACCATATGATCTTGTGAAATCTGTTCCGGCGCTAGCTGGTAAAGTGCACAAATGTAACCAACCTAAGCTATATCAGTATTCCCATCCTTATTCTTATAGACCTCTCCCAGTCTCCCCTCCCTCCTCCCCCGGAAGACTAACGAGAATTAGAAAGTTTCCAGCTTCCTCGCTTCTTAAGTAGGTTTTCTCTGCCAAAGATACTGGATATCAATCTGTCTGGATGCCTAGGTGGCTTGGGGTGCCTTTGGTTTCCATAGCTTCAACTTATCCCGACGCTGGCTGAACCGTGTAGATCGAAGTTCTTGTAACATGAACAGTACTTACCTGGTCTTCGGAGAAGAAGTCCCGATGTTTCACTGGCCCTCCAAATTATTTTATGTGTATATATCCTATCTACCGTAATAGAGAATATCTGAAGAAGGCCTAGCAGCTATCCTCACCGGTTTTTTTTCGAGAAACATTGAGGTCTTGGGGTTGAGTCGAGGCCGTGGAAAAAGAGGGTTGCACGATAGACACCTTCACAGTCCACCCGGACACCCCCCTCACCCGGACAGCTAACGGGAATAGGCGTTACAACCGGCTTCTTTGCTGCTCAAGCAAGCCAATCATCGTCTGTCCGGGTGAGGGGGGTGTCCGGGTGGACCGTGAAGGCGTCTAAACGGAGGATCAAATTCTCAAAACGCCGCAATTCCAATAACGGAAAAGGCTCTGTAGAGGGGCATCGATAAACGTGTTTGTTTTTCTTACACGCTTCTGCTAGCCACCTCTAAGAAAGGACCAACGTCAATCATGAATATATCATATAATTCGTTCCTTTTTTCTCGGAACGCTTGCTTTGCCCAAATTAGAGAGAAGATGGTCTGAATCGAGCTGAATCTCGTGCATGGATACTCCGCTTCTTCGATCTTCAGCTTCCCACGTCATCGCTTCCTAAATCCCAACATTAACAAATACCACGGTCTTTTGTTGAATCTTCGGCGTACAAGCAGATTCCATTGCAGTACGGGGAAGGGATTGGTGGACCCAGAGATATATATTCACTGAGAAGAGATGCACAAGCTGATGCAAAAGGGCGAGCGTCATAGAACTAGTCCATACTTGGTAATGTAAGGACAAGAATCATGTTTAGTCGGGAAACAAGGTGAGTTTTTTGTGAGGATCTATATAGGGAAAAATGATACAACGAAGTGGGATGGGGAGTTTAAAATCAGCTAGGAGGCTTTATAAGAATGGTCGGATTCCCCATGGCCCAGAAACTTCCTACCACTCACAGTACTTTCAAAGACTGCTACGCCTCAACAGTTATCCCACTCTCTATTTACTATCAACACCATTGAACAATGGCAACCACAGCTACATCTTCAGCTCCAGGAAACGGGGAATGTCCATTCACCGAACGGCCCAGCTTACGCGCTAGCTACCTTGCAAATGCCAGCCAGAAGCAAATAACACAAGAGAAGAAAACACGCAGTGAAGGTTCTACCGATAGTGATACTGACAATTCAGACACCAACGACGAAGAAGGACCTGATATTGATTGGTACCCTTCGTTGGAGGGTTATCTAGCTCGAGTTGATAGGCTGTCAAAGAGTCGGCATACCCGTCCTACAACACTTCCACAGGGATATCCAGAAGCAGTCAAGACGGAACGTGCCTGGACTGGGTCCGATCTCGCAGATAAGTCATACCTTTACCTGCTCTCCGAGGCCGAGGTGAAGGAAATCGAAGCAGCGTTAAATCACTTCAAAGGTTCGTGTCCACTACACATACATACGTAAAGAAATTCATATCTAATCGTCTTAAATAGCTATTCCCGGGAGCAACGGCCCTGACCAAGTCTCCAAGAAGACGTTTCCACTACCAACGCTTGGCGAGAAGCTAGAGGAAATCTCGAAGGAAGTGCACTTCGGACGTGGTTTCTCTGTCTTGAGGGGTCTTGAGCCAAAAAACTATTCGTCATTGGATAACATCCTCATTTATCTTGGATTGAGCAGCTATATTGGCGAGAAAAGAGGTTGCCAGGATGGGTGGGGGAATATGATCAGTAAGATTCCTCCACTTGCTTGTGATAATGTTTGAATGAGGGTACTGAGAAGCTTCAAGTTCATATCACAGACTTGGGGGATAAGATTGCATCATCCGATATCCGGCAATCTCCATATGCTAATAATGCTCAGGTAAGTTTTCTGGTGTACAAAGCTATAGTGCTCACGGATCATAATTAACTGTCTGGTAGCCTTTCCACACTGACGTCTGCGATATACTTGCCATGTATGTGCTTGGGCGAGCTGCGGAAGGTGGAAAATCTATACTAGCATCAACTGCAGCCGTTTACAACGAGATCGCAGCTACCCGCCCAGATGTCATCCACACATTGATGGAGAATGCTTGGGTTTTCGACACGTAAGCCCGCACCTTTACCTCTAGCTTGGACAAAGCACAAAATGCTGACCCTTTGCTTTGTTGACGTGAATAAAGCGCCCAAAGCCCAGTTCGCCTAACCACACCTCTTCTCTTCAACGACGATAAACACGGTCCCTTCTTTTGCTTCTCCCGTCGCTCCTTGACCGGCTCGCTACTTTCTCCGCGAACTCCAGGTCTCCCAAAAATGACCGAAGAGCAAGCTGAAGCTCTGGACATGGTTAATTTCACGGCCGAGAAACACTCCATCGCACTCCAGATGGAGCGTGGTGATATACAATTCCTCAATAACCTTGCTGCGTTCCATGCACGGGAAGCCTTCGTCGACAATGAAGATATCGAACAGAAGAGACACATGCTTCGTCTGTGGCTGAGAAATGAGGAATATGCATGGGGGACGCAAGAGGCTCTGAAAGACTCTTGGTTTAGTATTTATGGAAATTCTGAGCGTATGAGTAAGGCATGCTGGAGGATTGAGGCGGGGAATATCGAGAAGCAGCATGTGATTACGAGGAAGTTTACTTGTCTTCATGGGTGATTGTTGAATAAAGACAAGGTGGTGCGTACTTGGGCTAGCGTTGTCAATGGAAATATTGGATTTTCTGTTGTTGGTTTGTGAGAATAATCTCGTGTGAATAGTAGAGATCGAGGTCCTTGCTTGCTGGAGGCGAAAGCCTCTATATACAGCTCTGGGCTAGCAGAAAGGGCTCTACCAAATGGCTTGTCAGTCACCCAGGACAATTTACATGGCCCGAATAAACAAGGGCCTATGGGATGGCTAAAATAGTGGAGAAACATAGGAAAGACTATCCCATAATCCGGTAGAAAATGCTGCCCCCCCAAAGTGGTGGTGGCTAGACACTGAATGATAGCTTAGTCAATTATAAACTAACCAACCATATTCTAGCCCCTAAAGAAGGGGGCAGCTTTACCGAACTATGGGATAGGTAATAGAAAATAGCTACATAGGGCTGTATTGGGAAGCCAACACCTCCAACATGATTCGAGACCAGATAACGAGTGATAGTTCATGATTACCGATCAACATGACCACTGCAGCGTGACCTATCAATAAACAATAAGAAGCCTGAGGAGATTTCTTGGTGGCTCTAAAAAGTGTTATCTCTATAATTTATTCACCGGGGCGCAACGGCTACAATAGTGTTTCAAGCTCGAGTATCTAATAGCCGGGCAGGAACCAGCCCGGGCGCGGTCCCCGAGTACAAACATCCGAGGGCCCTTGCCTAGGCTCGGGCTACTTTCTCCAGCAAGGGGTAATTTAGCTCTAGGCGTAGTATTCGAGTACGGGCGGGTAACCGTATATAAGTGACGGTATGTAAGTATTTGGTGTGAGTTGTACATGTAAGATATAGTTCATCAATGATTACTTGGCGACTTTGCCTGCACAATGCATATATAACCACTTAAGTTCTACGGTAATTGATTTGCCTGATATTGCGGTGATTAGCAATGTCTTGATATCGCTAGAAAGTTCTAGCTCCCAAGTACGCCTCCTTGCTAGCTTGAGCTCGTGTGTCTAAGTGTGTTCACGGGCACCCGCAATTGTTCCAGCTCATTGATCTGATAGGGCCGACCGTGCTCCGGAGAATCGAGACTTTTCCCTCGCGAGCCCTACCCCAGCCCACCCCCCCAAAGTACTTATTCGCCCCTCTAAGATCCATATCTTTAATTTCAAGCCTCAACGTCCTCGATAAGCCCAGGTTATACGCTCCACAGCCTCACTAGCGTCTAGATAAACATCTGAAATAATCGTAAGAGGGTGCTAGGATTTATCACCACTACTACCGTTGTCGTCGTCGTCGTCGTCGTCGTCGTCGACAAACCCCAGAAACCTATTACTAATGAGTCATATTCAATAGAGTAGACACTACAAAGGCGGCTACCTAGCCTAGAGAGTCGCCAAATCAGCGCCCAATAAGCAGAGAGTATTTTGTCAGCTGGTCGAGCGTGGGGTCGCCGGTGGTTACTTGTCCTGAGACATACATCCACCTTACTGACTGGGGAGACTCGCCGTCTTCCTTTTTACCGAAGACACGAGTCTTTTTGGACTGGTTAATAATAACAAGGTCATACGCAAGCACTCGTCGTATGAAACCCAATGGATTGGGGGAACATAACATCCGTTCTGATTGGTCGCTTAGCTAGACAACAAACCAGAGGTGCACGATGCTCTAGTTGGTGAGTACCCCGCAGGAGTTCTCTCAAATGAAAGCTACATTACGTTTCAGATCCCCAGCGAGGACCGCCCTGTATTTGGAATGAGCAGCTCACAACCAATCGCGGTGTGGGAACAGGAGTGTTCGGCGAAACGGCGAAACAGCGTGCAAGAGTGGTAAGGCGGAGGGCTTCTGATACCGAGCATAAGGTGATGATTGTGAAGATAAGCTAACATAACTAATGTAACGGAAGATAACGCCAGACATCTAGATGGAGGTCTTGGTTATAGGTTGGTATTTATGGTTTACACTGCCCACTTGCGGGGGAGGTGCGTAATAGGCACATAAGCCTCTAGTGCGAGAATGCGCTGTAGCCTAACTTTGTTAGGGACGTAGAACACGATCGATGCTTGAGCCAAATCGGCGGTTACTAGAAGCTCTTGATGGGTGTGTTCCTGTTGGCGT